>OW121741.1:835000-2035000 GCA_933228675.1 Stomorhina lunata | reverse complement strand
CTGTAACTAAAACTACTTGTATGAAAATAAAAGAAAAACCCACAATCATTAAATAGACAAGAAAAAAATCATTTACAACAATAAAAAAAAATACCTAAAAACTACCTAAACTAATAGTCATTTAGGAAAACAATAGACATGGACTCGTACTACTCGAATTCAGAAGTATTAAATGAACACACATACTAAATCATATTTACACATACATACTTACATATGAAAATACTTACACTCTTGGTGTAAATACTGAGTAAATAGTTTAACACACTGCAATAAATATGTATGTATGTTCACACGACGACTGCACTTTAGGAAAAAGGTATAGAAGCTCTTGGATAATTGAATGAGTGTGCGAGTGGATAACTGGATAATGGTTTATCCACACCAACAGCAGCCAATCGTGTTGAAGCATATACAAACTAAATGCCCAAGAGTTTAAGGTTTACCATTTGTTAAAGAAGCCAGTCTAAAACAACCCTCAAATGTATATACGAGAATGTATTTTAGAGTTTGTGGCAGTCTGTCTGTCTGTCTGTCTGTCAGTCAGTGAGTTTTGGATAGTAAGATTCGGTTGCCAGGAACTTAGGCTGGTGTTACGGCAGAGTGAAGTCAGTCCGCATTGCGCAGTCGTTTCGAACAGTCATACAAATAAGAAACAGTTCGGTACAAAAAAAAAATAAAGTTAAGAAAATAAAAAAATAACGTTTTGATATTATACTAAAAAAAGAGACTTATACTTAATTTATATCATACATACAAACAAAAAATTTTAAAAGACTTGAAAATTGTTTAAATGCATAACAATTTTGATTGATTAAGATTTGGAAAAAGTGTTTTGGTGTTTTATTAAAAATACAAAAAAAAATTATATTTACACCAACAAAAATGGTTATCAACACACCTTTAACTGTGCCCTGTGGCGCTACCAGTCCCCCTGCCACACGCTCACGTGTCCAAATGGATTGGGATATTAATGATACCGTTATACCTATGGTTAATGAATTTGATGATTTTCATGATTGGGCTAATGGTCACTGCAGATTAGTCTATCCCGCCAACAACGAAGATGCCAAGAAACATTCTTCCGGCTGGGCTATGCGTAATACCAATAATCATAATATCAATATCTTAAAGAAAAGCTGTTTGGGAGTTTTATTGTGTACGGCCAATTGTAAATTGCCAAATGGCAAAAGTGTTCATCTACGACCGGCCATTTGTGACAAGGCCAGACGCAAGCAACAAGGAAAACAGTGCCCCAATAGGTAAGCATTCGTAACCTAAATATAGATTTTCAAAATCTTTAATTTAAATAAAATGTAAGCTTTTTATTTCTATAAATGTTATACTAAAACTAATTGATATTTTCTTTTATTTATTTTAGAAATTGCACTGGACGTTTAGAAATTCAAACCTGCCGTGGTCATTGTGGTTACCCTGTTACCCATTTCTGGCGTCGCTCCGGCAATGCCATATTCTTTCAAGCCAAAGGTACCCATGATCATCCCAAACCAGAAGCTAAGGGTTCCTCAGAAGCCAGAAAACTTTTAGGCAGCGGCCGTCGTGCTCGTAGTTTGGCTGTTATTCTAGCCAGAGATGCTGCTCTTAATGAGAAACTCAGCAGCTTGAGAGGAGTTAAAAGACAAAATAATAAAATGGATTCAACTAATGATTTAACAATGCAACAACAATCCAAAAAGAAAAGAAACTTAAGCAACAATAATTCATCTCTTAGCCCTTACTCCAACGAAACCGCTATCTATGAAAATACATTAATTAATCCCCAATGGCCAGCAGAAATGAATACTCAAGTCTATGCCTCAAATATCAATGAATTCAACTATAACCATCAACATAACGCTGCCTTGGAGCAAATGTCCTATAATATACCCTATGAAGCCACACAACAAACACAAGCTCTTTCACCTCTTCATTCCACATACAGCTATAATCAACAATACTCTCCCAATAATTCCCTAATCGATGAAACTGTTCTATGTCAACATACCGGCGGTATTTATGATCAATCCAACACTCAAACCTTAAACCAAGACTACAATACTCCACAGCAAGATAATCAAAAATGGATGTATGAAAGTTGTGATGACACATCCAGTCTTACCAGCAGTTCAGGCTATAATTCTGATGACTATTACTTCCCGAATTTCCTGTCGTCTACTCTTAATGGCTTTGATATTAACTCCTCAGTACCCTTGGTCAATGAAGGGCAACAACAAAGTCCCTCATATTATTCACATTCTCCTTCTTCGGCAGCAGCCTCGCCTACTTCTACTGATATCTATACAACCGTATTTGATGCTGACCTACCACCCAGCACGGCTTTGTATGGAGCAACGGCTACTGATAACTACCAGCCAAACATTTCGCACCATTCCGGTTTTAATGATAATATACTTAATCAGAATCAGCCTCAACAACAACAACAACAATATCAAACCTTATCTTCGTTTACTTCCGCTGAAGGTCCCGACTTCTATTACAGCAATTCGGGTAACGATAACGAATGGAATATACAAATGGATTCATCGTCTTCATCGCTCTACAATCCAACAATGCAAAATCATATCATGCCTCTAACAGCGGGAGTTTTCTAATAAATTCTTCTCATTCTTGTTCTCAGGTTTTGTTATAAAATTGTTATTTATTGTATTATCAATTGTTTAAATTTAAAACTCACCCGCTCGCTCTCTTGCTCGCTCGATCACTAGCCTCAAATTGAAGCCTTTTTTTGTGTAAAATCTTAAATAGTTTTAAAACCAGCGTTGTTCTAGTCTAGTCACTTATTACACCATTTCTCATTTCTTTTGTATTTTTTTCATTAAGACAGTTAAAGTATTCAACTCTTAAAGTTTATGTTATGTTAACATGTTTTACTATTATATTTTTGTAATATTTAACTAAAAACTATTTTTAAGTTAATTTTAGTTTAAGTACTATATTAAGTATGAGATTTCAGTTTAAGTTAAATTTGTTTAAATAATAGCGACTTCTTCGAATATTTGTTAAGCCAAAGATTGAATTAAAAATATTAGTCAAGATCAGAAAATTTAAGATCATCTACACCGATTGTATGTTCTTTTTTTATAAAATTTAGAATTAAGTCAAAAAATATTTAAGAAAATATACAAAATTTAATTCCTTAAAAAATTGTGGGTTTTAATGTTTTCAGTTAGCAAAAAACAATTTCAGGATTCCGATCCTCAGACAATAATATGATCATGTCGTATGATAGTATTTTATAGTTTATCATCTAGAGGAGAAACGGTTATTAATATAATATAAGATATATAGAAACATTGGTTAAACAAAATTCCGAACGACCGATCAGAATCACTTTCTAAATCGATTAAATAATGTTTGTCAAACTTTGTTAAACATATCTGAAAATTGCAAAAACAGTAATAAATTTGAAGGAAAATATAATTTCTTGTCAATAATTTTCCATCTTAACCGAAATAAGACAAATATACTTCGATCTCAAATGGTAAATTAAAAAAAAAAAATCAAGAAAATTCCAACTTCCAAAATTGTTAGTCTACTTTCACACTAGTCAGGTTTGGCTATCAAGACTAGAGTTTGCATGAGAAAAAGCTGACAGAATTGAAATTGATACAAACCTGACCGTACTATCAAGTTTTTAAAAATTTGTATGAAACTCAAGGAAAATTGATGAAGAAAATGTTTATATGTAAATGTCTACTTTGACTCTTTATAATTCACCCTGTGAAAATAAAAGGTAACCATAAATCCAATATTCAGAAAGATTGGGTTCTCCTTAAGAATTTCTTATATACCGATGCAATCAGACTTACTGTTTAAAAGATACAGATTTATTACCACTTTTTTTGTTCCGAACCACTGCGTCAAGGTGAAGATGTGCTGTTTCACACATATCAGGTTTACTTGATCAGTTTTTCATCAAATTTCTTTTGAACCTGCATTCACATTCACACAAGAACATTTTCTTCATCAGTTTTTATTTTATTTTCCTAAAAAAAATTAAAAAATTTTGTAATATTGATAGTACGACCAGGTTTGTATCAATTTCAATTCTGTCAGCTTTTTCTTATATATCAAGACCTGATGAGGCAAACCTGACTAGTGTGAAACTAGACTATTCATTTTTTGTGATGGTTGAAAAAAAATTGATTAAAAATTCGACAGTTCTGAACTTTACTAGTGTATTCCTAGAAAAATTATCGTATATTCTCTAATGAATCGAAAAACTAACTTCTCGGTTTTTTAATTTTGGTTTTTCACTGATATTTTTTAGTTTTAAAAACATCAAGTCCAACATTTACCTTTCAAATTTTCCTAATTTCTCAAAAATTTCGAAATATTTTTTTTAGCAAATAACCCGAAAAATTTTACGGTTTTTATTGAAATTTCCATTATTAACATTAACGACAGTTATAATTTGGAATTCTAAATTTTCTTATAAATCCATAAACCATGAATTCTCGTAGAAGATCAAAAAGAAGACGTGGACAGCGAGGAAGACCTTCCCGTTTAGGTAATAGCCAAGCACCGCTTGATTTAATGCAGTTAATGCGTCGGCGTTTGCGTTATCGTCCCTATAGCGTTAATAATACAGAGAACAGAACAATGAATGATAATTTTCTGTTTGATGCCAGTAGTAATAACATTCATTCTAATCGCCTTAACCGACGAACAGCTCTGCAAAGTCAACAAAGGGGTAGCAGTGGGTTACGAAGCGTAAATTACCGAAATCTTTCCAGAAACTTTTTGCTTAATGCAAGTCAGTTTAATATTGCACATTTACTGGAGGCCACGCCACATTATAGAGCATTTAATTATGAAGAAACTCAGGATATGGCCAATAACACTGAGAATACCTCATCCGACTTAACAGAATATTGGATTCATTCAGAGAATGAGGGAGAACTTGATGTACATATACCCGAAGAAATGAATATTGATGATAATGGGGGCTTAATCTTGGATAGTGTTTCCGACATCCAAGGCAATTCTGAACATTCGAATTCAGCTATATCTATAACAACTTCAAACCTGAATCGGACTGCAGCTTTGAACAGTGAAAATACTAAAGAATCAATATATTCAAAGCACCCCGAAAATACAGTAAATATGACAAGTGCTACAAATATTACAACAGATTATCTTAAAGCCCTAGATCCCTCTAAACCAAGTGCATCAGTATCTCCAGATAAATCCAACTCTGATGATGATTCGGCCTCTACAGGTTCTTTTACAGAGACGGAAAGAAACCAACAATTAAAGAATGCAAGACCAAGAGACTTTACAACACCCTTCAAGAACTTAACCTTTAACTTATCAGCAGATTTTCCATTATTTTTAAACAATTCAATAAGTCCAACACTTGATAATATTGAACCGGTTTCCTCATACTATCATACAGCTAATGTGACAGCATCGAATGAAGGGACCATTTATATTTCTTCTACTGATGATATATATGATGATGCCTTTAAAACTAACAATTCCATAAACAGACATCTTTCGAATAGACCTTCCTCAACCGATAACTCATATATGGAGAATTTGTTAAACAAATCTTCAGATTCTCTGGCATCAAACAATACTACAATAGTTCCTTCTATCCCAATCCAAACCAATTCAGCTCAATCCTACAATGCGAATAGCTGTACAAATCAAGAAGAATTTGAACCTCCAACATCTCTGATTGACACCGAAGCTGGTGGAGATGGTGAGCACAATGATGATATTTTACAAATAGAATTTACGATAGAAACTACTTCCCTTGAACACGATAATGATGATAATGATGATAATGAAACTAATAATGATGGTGATGATGAAGAAGAGAACACATGATATATTTTATTATTTATGTAAATGTGTCATTTATTTGTTGTTTTTTTTTTTAATAAACCTCAAAAAATTAATTGAAATGTTTTAATCGTTGTAGAAAAAAAGGTCCTTGTTTTAAGGGGATTATATTTGAAAAATCTCATGTTTTTCATAACCACCGTTAATTAAATCATAAAAACAATTTTGAAAAAAAGGGTTATTGGTTTATTTTTTGTAACATTTATAAGCCGCTTAATGATTTCTATTTCATTATTATTTAAAGGATTTTTAAGGATTTATGCTAAATTACTCAAGGGTATTGTTATTATATTGAAGGAAATTACTGAAGTGTGTTTGGGCAAAACCCTTAAATCAATTTTTTCAATTGTAAAATCAACCCATAATAAAACGCCCATTTGATTTGAGCATTTTTTTATGAAACGGCGCACGTCTTTTGTTGTCTGTTTGAAAATCCTTGCAATTGCTCTTTTTTCGTTTGGGTGCTCGCAATGATAAAATAGTGACAGGGTTGTTTATGTTTAAAAAATGTACCTTTTCATTTCGTGTCAATTTTAAAAATTTCAAATCATTTTGTTTTCGTGGTTTTGAGAAAATTTCACTGATTCACTGATTTTCTAAATCTTTAACTAGGAAAGAGTCCAACTAACTTCCTAAATTAGACGATGATAAACATTTACTTACTGACCATGAAAAATATCTTAGGAACGTTTTTGACTCTTAACTACCCTGGAGCCACAACACTCAGGCAATACTCATATTTATACTACCTTGATCTTCAAGGCGATTGTCAAGTCCATACTAAAAACTCTATATTTTTTTTTCATATATTTTTTCATATATTTTTTTCTGAAAAAAATGAAATTAAATTGGATAGAGAACAATGAAAAACAAATAAACGCACAAACAAACATATATTTCATGGGCACGTATATGTGCCTTAGCTTTTTCTCCATTAGCTGTTTACGAATTGGAGTAAAAGCGGTATATTCTCTTTTTTATGGGGCTTTTCAAATGGACCATACGACAAATGAATGTATGGAAGTGCAACATATATATACTAATGTATGATGCTTTTGTCTGACTCCTCAAGGATAATAAAATTTTTGAATTAATCTCAACTCAACCTTTCGGCAATCCTTTGCTCAAAGCCCACAGGCAAGCAGAACAATATCCCCAATATCGTTAAATTCGGCATACCCATTCCTCTTGTCGACAAATCATTTACTGTGAATATTTTTAGAGGTCAAAAATCATATATTTTCTGTAGTTATGATATTGTTCGATCTAAGTCTGAGAAAGGAATGGAAAGGTGATTTTTGAGCCCTCGTATATTCTACAGACCATTTACAGTGCGACCAAATGATATATACCTAAGAGATATTTGTTTTTGTATTGAGAGTCAGTCACTATAGAAGTTATATGCGTAACCAGTAACACCAAGATACCTCGCAACATTTTCGAGGCTCTCGTTTATCCAGCATATATTGACCAGTACACAAATTTAACTTTTTTTTGGTAAAAAAAAAATAAACGAAATAATTGGGACGGACCAGATTTTTACTCTATTTCAAATCCTAGAGAAGACCCAAGAAACAAATTGATACGTATCATCTCTTCGTTGACTATAAAGCAGCTTTTGACAGCGCAATACGGAAGAAGGTTTTTGAAACAATTTCTGAGTTCGGCATCACTACAAAGCTAATAAAGTTATGCATGATGACACTTACTAATACAACATCATCTGTTAAGATAGCTAAGAACCTATCAGAGCCTTTCATAACTAAAAGGGGATGCAGGCAAGATAGTCTATCAGTTAATAGAACTGGTACGCGTTTGCCGATGACATTGATATTCTGGGATGAACTTTGCGCGAGTTAACTGCCGCCGTTTCCAGTATGGAGAAGGAATAAAAAAAATGGGTCTAGCCATGTCAAAAATGAAACTCATGTTTTTTTTTCAAGCAGACAGAGAACTATAGCTTCGAAGTTGTAAAAGAATTTGTATACCTTGGGTACCGCTATGAACATCAACAACGATTTAAGTATCGAAATTAAACGTATAACCAAAATTGCCAATCGATGCTACTTTTGCCTGAGCATACAGCTAAGAAGGAAGTACTCTATGAAGAACTTAAATTACATTCTATAAAACGTTTTATTGTACGGTCAATCATGGGAACTTGCACAGGCATATGAAGCTATCCTTTGAGTGTTTAAGAGGAAAATTCTACGAAAAATCTTTAGACCAGTCTGTGTCTATGTGGCTACGACATGTTGTGCATGGATGAAAATACTCCGGATAGATAAAAATTCTTCGGTAACAAAAGTGTTCGATAATGATCTTGAGGGAACTCGTAGAAGAAGGCGTCCAAAACTTCGATGGAAAGACAAAGTAGAAGAAATCTTTCAAAACTTGGCATACAAGTAAGTATATAGATTTACAACAGCTATAAAAACATTTAAGAAGAGACGGTTGCCCCCCTCTGTATGATTTATCTAATTATACCCTTTACCACCATAGGTGGAAAGGGTATTATAAATTTGTGCTGATGTATGTAACGCATAGAAATATTTGTCTTAGACCCATCTTTTAGTACACCAATAGGCTTAGAATCACTTTCTGAGTCGATTAACCGATGTCTGTCCGTCCGTCCGTCTGTCTGGCTGGACGGCTGGCTGGACCCCTATGTAAACCTCGTTATCTAACTACAGGTCGCAATTCTAAAATAATTTTATGAAATTTGGCACAGATCATTTTTTTAAAAGTGGGACCATGGCTATTGAAATTCGTCAAAATCGGTCCAATATTTATTTTACCCCATAGGTCCCACTTCTCGAAATTGATATATTGGCCACAAATATCAATATTTTTTCATGAAATTTAAAACAAATACTGCTTATGTAAATTAAAATCACTATACCAAATTTCGTTAAAATCGGTCCCATACAAACTCTTCCTAAAAACCGCACTAAATGAGACAAAAATCACTAAAACGCTCGTAAATCAAAAGATAATGAGAGTTTTACGTTTATTTTTTGCATACATAATTTTGTAACAACTGTAATTAACTTGCCAAACTTCGAGAAAATCGGTTCACATTTGACCCTAGCTCTCATATAAGTCCAAATGACGGAAACAGGTTAAATATATAAATTTTGAGAATATGTTTGTATGAAGGCAAAATTTAGAAAATATTTGCCTTTATACAGGAAAAATAACACCTTTGACCTTAGTGGTGAAGTGTATCGTATGGTCGGGCTTGACCGACTATAGCACTTTCTTACTTGTTTTTAGAGCACGATCGTTCATTTCGTTGAGTTAAATTTCAGATAAAATTAAATTGATTGAAGTAAAGAAAAACTATTTAAACCTCAAGAAATTGTCACTAAATTCCTTAAGAACTTCTCCCTGTAATATATCTTACTCAATCCTAACTCTTTGTAGCTAGAATTACCCAAGGTAATTTTAAGAGCATAGCAGAAGCTATTTCAAATTGAAAAAAAAAAACATAAACATTACAAAATTGTGTTAAAAACTTTTTAATGTATCCGTTTTTCACAAAAATATTTGCATAAAAATAATATTTACACACGCAGCACACACGCTAAAAAGGATATTTTAACACGAAAGGAAAAAAATCACTGAAGGACTGTGGCTGACTTTATAACCCTCCACTTCTAGATAGATATTGTCTTTTCGAAATTAAAGAATTTATTTAGGTTTCACTTAAACATACATACAAATACAAATAAAAACAAACATTCATAAATCTAAGAGTAAAAAACAAACAGTTAATTTCAATAAAAGAGTAAATACTCTTTACAATTACAAACAAAAACCTTAAAATATCTTAAATTTTATGTTAATTTCTATGAATGAGAGTATGCGTGAGTTTGAGAGTGTGTTAAGACCATAAATCTTAAAAAAAAACGTGTGCTTCCTGTCTATTTTTGACACTAATGAAACGTGGGTACCTCATATTTATCAAATCCTTAAAAAAAGGATGATGTTACACTCAAAACATAATTCTACTCAAATTTAAAATCATTTTATTATTTATACGAGTAACTCGTATATTGAAGAGCAAAAAAACATCCTGAAAAAAAAGGGATTAAAAAATTTGCATGTTGCTGTTGTTTTTGTTGTTGTTTGTTTGTTGTTATTGCTTAATATTGTTTTGGTATTTGATTTTAATAATGAATAATTTGAATATCCTTGATTGAATGAATATGCTAATGAGAAGGGGATTTTTGTTGGGTATAATGTTTTTGTAATCATTTTGTTTGACTTTTTTTTGTAGTTGTTGGCTTTAAAATGTTTATTTTGTTGTAAGTCGTTTGTTTATTATGGTATTATGCAAATTCGTTTCTAAATTCTATGATGCTCTTTTTTTTTTTTTTGTTAGGTTAAATAATGTGTGCATTGTCTTTGTAATTCAATATTCGCGAGATAAAATTTTATTAAAAGCCTTTAGGGTGTTTTTGTTATGTGTAAATAATTTTTTAAATATTTGCAATTTTTTTTGCAAAATTAGCATATTTTCACAAATTTGCACTTTCTTTTGTTTTTTTTTACAGAAATGATAAATTAATTAGCGAAAATGTCAATCGATTTTGAATAAATTAAACGAATTGGCAAAAAATTATGTGTGAAACCCTGAAAATTAGGTTAAGAGAGAAAGGGGCTTTACAAATTGAGTTTTTAACACCTTTAGAAAAATGTCACACTGAAAAATCAGCTAAAATATGTAAATTTTTGCCATTATACGAATGAAATAAAATTTCTATGATAGATATTTAAATAAATCATTAATTTGTATAAAAAAAATAAAATCTCTAAAAAATGTAGCCAAGATTTTCTTCTCATATATAGCCCCATAGTTCCGTGAAAAGCTTGCTAAAATTTTTCTATCAATAACTAGCTGACCTGGTCCGCGTTGCTGGCCCTAAGCAAACATTGATGGTACAATATGAAATTGAATTTTGCCACGCCTATCCGCCCACCTACCGAAAATTAAAAATCGGACTTCACATTGCCACCCGCCGGGATGTTCTTAAGATTCCCTGAACGTTACATAAAAATCGCCGTTTCGGAGTCCATACGTTACATACTTAAGCACATCCTATTTTATATACATAGAAGATAGATTTGTTATAGGATATTGCACGTTATGTATGAAATATAAATCAAAAAGTCTTTTACACTCTTTCACTGCACACTGGGGTTACTTTATTATCATTCTTTGCTTCAAATTTAATTAATAAATGAAAGCAGATTATGATTAGAAAAACAAAAATTTATATATTTCTTATGATTGTGAAGGAACTTTTAAATTCTTAAATATAATATTTTTGCACAAGGTCTGGAATCAATAAACACATTCTTTATTATTCTTTTTACATTTAAAAATACTTTAGTTTGTTTTCATTTCTAATATTTTCACACTTTTTGTAAAACACTTAAAAAAAGTATTTCTTTTCACAAAATTTCTTTACATTTCACCGCACAATGTCGCAACTAATGATAACAAATCGTATTGACATAAAATTGCAGTTTAACTACTTCAACTTTGAATGTATTTACAGTAAAAATGACAACCATGTCAAAAGTTTATCATCAACATTTTGCAAACACAAAAGGTCACTCCACTTTGAGTTTTACAGGACATACATAAAATAATGTTTAAGGACAATAGAGAATCAAAATTGTGATTTTTGTTAAAACAAAAGTTGTTTGGACATGTCAACCATAAAGTAAAGCAAATTTTGAAAAATCAAAGGAATCTCTAACACGAATCAATGAAAAAAGAATTTGTTAACAAACCACAATTAGTAACACTTGATTTAAATCAAAAGAACTAAACGAGTATACTCCTCTAAACTTCATAGGAATTCTATTTAACATTAATCGATTTGTGAATTTTATAGAGTAGTAAAATTTAAACAAAAAATCTATTGTTTCAAATGATTTTTTATAGAAACTATTGACACTAACAAGACCTCATAAACCCAATGGAAAGTATTTTTTGATGGTCCATTTAAAATGCAGGCAGGCTAAATGACTGAGGTTGTCAGTCAGAACAGAGTCTGTCACTCAGTCAGTCATTTATAAGGACAGTCAGGTAAACAAACGAACTTATGCCTTCTGTAATAGTAACCATCGTAACAACTGTACCCCTCTGGGGGTTGATTGTTTTCCTCAAGTTCCTACTTGAAATTCGCTCGTGCGTATAAATGATTTTTTAACTTTCAATTTTTATAAAAATTTTATAAAAAAAAAAAAAAATAATTGACAGATTAGTGCTAAAATATTGAAAGTAACAATCAATGAACTGGATTACGAAAATGCAGGTTAAATTAAGTAACCACAGATATGTATACCCAGGCGCATGCCCAACATTTTGAGCACGGGTAGACCCTTTAATTACATTTCACAATACTGGATTTGTGACAATGTTCACTCTCTTTTAACGATTATTTTTCTAATAAACAACAAAATTTTAACTAAAATTTTTCTATAGAAAAAACTTTTTAACGAAAATTTTTTTATAGAAAAAAGTTTTTAACGAAAATTTTTCTATAGAAAAAATTTTTTAACGAAAATTTTCTATAGAAACAATTTTTTTACGAAAATTTTTCTATAGAAAAAAAATTTAAGGAACATTTTTCTATTACAAAATTTTTTTAATGAAAATTTTTCTATAGAAAAAATTTTTAAACGAAATTTTTCTGTAGAAAAAATTTTGGGACGAAAAATTTGCTATAGAAAAAATTTTTTAACGAAAATTTGCTATAGAAAAAATTTTTTAACGAAAATTTGCTATAAAATAAAATTTTTTAACGAAAATTCTTCTATAGAAAAAATTTTTTAACGAAAATTTTTTTATAGAAAAATTTTTTTAACGAAAATTTTTTTATAGAAAAAATTTTTTAACGAAAATTTTTCCATAGAAAAAATTTTTTAACGAAAATTTTTCTATAGAAAAAATTTTTTAACGAAAATTTTTCTATAGAAAAAATTTTTTAACGAAAATTTTTCTATAGAAAAAATTTTTTAACGAAAATTTTTCTATAGAAAAAATTTTTTAACGAAAATTTTTCTATAGAAAAAATTTTTTAACGAAAATTTTTCTATAGAAAAAATTTTTTAACGAAAATTTTTCTATAGAAAAAATTTTTTAACGAAAATTTTTCTATAGAAAAAATTTTTTAACGAAAATTTTTCTATAGAAAAAATTTTTTAACGAAAATTTTTCTATAGAAAAAATTTTTTAACGAAAATTTTTCTATAGAAAAAATTTTTTAACGAAAATTTTTCTATAGAAAAAATTTTTTAACGAAAATTTTTCTATATAAAAAAATTTTGAACGAAAATTTTTGTATATAAAAAAATTTTTAACGAAAATTTTTGTATATAAAAAATTTTTTAACGAAAATTTTTCTATAGAAAAAAATTTTTAACGAAAATTTGTCTATAGAAACAATTTTTTAACCCCTTGCGACACGACTTAATTTCGAAGAAACGTTTTAATGTACTACTACTGATTTTGAAACATTTAAATATGCGGCGGGCACAGCCCGTCAATTTCGAATTTGGCACAGAAAATGTTTGCGGGCGACCTTTGTCACTTATCCTTAAGGGGTTAACGAAAATTTTTCTATAGAAAAAATTTTTTAACGAAAATTTTTCTATAGAAAAAATTTTTTAACGAAAATTTTTCTATAGAAAAAATTTTTTAACGAAAATTTTTCTATATAAAAAAATTTTGAACGAAAATTTTTGTATATAAAAAAAATTTTAACGAAAATTTTTGTATATAAAAAAAATTTTAATGAAAATTTTTGTATATAAAAAATTTTTTAATGAAAATTTTTCTATAGAAAAAAATTTTTAACGAAAATTTGTCTATAGAAACAATTTTTTAACCCATTGCGACACGACTTAATTTCGAAGAAACGTTTTAATGTACTACTACTGATTTTGAAACATTTAAATATGCGGCGGGCACAGCCCGTCAATTTCGAATTTGGCACAGAAAATGTTTGTGGGCGACACTTGTCACTTCTCCTTAAGGGGTTAACGAAAATTAAATTTTTATCAAAACTTAATGCTCTTTGTGGTGCATGTCTGAACTATGAAGTGCTACTTTTTTGGTTATCGGTTGTAACCTGTAATGTCGGGTGTATGTCCTCGCTGAATTATAAGCTGCTTAGTCTGTTAGATTGTGACCTTTATTGTGAAATTTTATATCATAGACACCAACCTTTGATATGGTGAAGAAAGTGTAATAGATAGCAGATTAAAAATATTCACAATAATATACAAATTGTAATATACACACACACACCTATGTGTTTACAACTGTGGTAAATATATGAACTCAGGTCCTCATCTAAGACTTAAACCTTGGAGATGGTATTGTTGTATGGTGAATATATTAAATCATAAAAAATACATTTAAAAATTGTTGCCTATTCTTAGAGATTTGACAGAAGCCCCTGAAAAGTATACAACACTTTTTAAAAATTCTCTTAAAATATGCTATGAAATTTACTACCGTCCGGTTCTTTTAAATTTTGCCAGTGCATTTACTACAGGAGGATCAAAATGAAAAAGACAAACAAAAAAACATAATTTTAAATTAAATTTTTTAAATTTACTGGAAAAGTAATTATCAATTAATTTATTTTTTACAAATGTAATTATATTTTTAAAAGATATTTTACGTTATTATTAATAATGAATGACATAATAATTATCAATAAAGTACTTATTTCTAATATTATTGTCTCAACAGGTAATTAGTACTAGAAAAAATACACTTGTTGATTCAAAACAAGCTGTTTTTGGCTTTACACGAAGAGGAGTAAATATATATTATATCAAATAATAACCTCCCTCTTAGGGCTTAAATAGGATTTAGACTAAAACAATTACTTATTACGTAAAGTATTTTGCAAAAAAATCTCAATAGATAACTTTAAGTTTTAACACTTCAAATTTATTAAAAATATCTAAAAAAAATTGAGGAATTTTGTATATATACTCCATACAATTTCAAACAAGATATCAGTTGCATATTTTACAATTGTCTCTCTATAACTTTATAGAAATATTTACAAAATGAACTTCAACATCATTGCACTCTTGGTCTTTGTCGCCTTGTGCATTTTGGGTCAACAAGCCGAAGCCCATATCAGTCTCAAGAAAATTGGACATGAAATTGTAAGTAATTTCTTTCTAAGTTACTATTGAAATTGTTATAATTATTATTTTTTATCTGTTGTAGAAAAAGGATGCCAAAAAGGTTGGTAAAGCTTTGGAAAAGGCTGCCCCTGTAATTGGTGCTGGTGCCGCTGTTATTGGAGCTATTGCAAAGAAATAAATGTTAAAAACATTTTTAAATATAATGTATAGATAGAATAATATGTATATGTTTTTACTATGATGTATTTTAATAGAGATTTAAATAAAAATACGTAGAATTGAAGAATTTTCGTTAAAGTTATTATTTCCATTTCCTTTATTATATACTTTCATTCATTTCAACAGTTGCATAAGCCTGACTATTTAAATACCTTTAAGTATTAAGGTCAAATATGGACCAACAACCTTAAAAAGTTTTTCTTAAGCCATAGGAGACACATAAAAGGGAGCTAGGGCCAAATGTTTGCACATATACAATTATCATTAAATTAAATAATAAGCGTTTTTGTAATTATCTGGATATTAAAAAGACTTTTGAGAGGTATGGAACTGCCAGCCAGCCGGACTGACATCCTTTAAGTTGACTGAAGGAGTGACACTTTTTCGATCGGTGACAAGCATCAGCACAATGTTAATATATGCCTAGTAGAGAAAATTAATTGTATTTTTAGCTTTGCTTGTGTCATTTTCTAGAAATCAGATTCAATAATATTTATGATTTTACAAAAACAACGTCGTATGCAACGTTGTCGATGAACTGTAAACCGATTATACTATATATAGATCAGAAGTCGCATTTTTTGCAAGTCTTGGTCAAAGTGCAAATTGTGGCTAAAGTTCAGGGTCCAAATCGATATCGATCGAAATGTATGATATCTCAGAAACATTTATATAGCATACTTCTAAGATAATCTATATGTTATATAATAAATAAACTTCACTACATTGTAACATATTTGTCAAAAGTTTTTTGATAGCAAAAAAATTTCATTTAAACAATGTTTTGACAAACAAACGGATATGTTAAGATGATATCAATAATATTTAATTTTTTTGCAAAATAAATTATTTTGAAAACCCTAAAGTATGTTATACAATTCTTGCTTAAAACTCTGATCGATATCGAATGCGGTCATTTGACCTCAGGTCATAGTCGAAGGGCAATTCTTTCTCAAAGTTCAAGTCATTGTCAAATATATGTGAAAAAAAACCGTTTAATACTCGGCTCCTGAAAACAATTGGCTCGTTATGTTCTCTAGCTAAATTATTTTTAGTAATAAATTACCCAATTGTAATAATGACAAAATATTTAAAACATTCATATAAATAAATCTTTATATGAATCCTAATATATACATTTAATAAGGAATACAACGAGAGAGTATTTTTATTTAATAGTCTTTATTAAATCATTAAAACATCCATTTTTAGTCAAATTAACCATGAATGTTACCAATAGAATGAGCAAATTCGGCACCAGCTTTAATCACAGGTTCAGCCTCTTTGATGACTTTATCGGCAACATTGGCAGCCTTTTCAACAGCATGGGCACCCTTTTGCTGCAATAGTCAAGGATAAATTGAAAAAATTTTATGAATTTGAATAAATATTTAATCACTTTACTACTTACAATAGCATGTCCAACTTTGGCAGCATTGACAGCTTCGACAGCTTGATGACCCAAAAGGCACAAGACCAAAACGGCCAAGAAAGCGAAATATTTGTTGAAGTTCATTTTTGACTTTGATTTTAACTGTAAGAATGCAACTAATAACATTTCCGAAATAGAAATCAGTTTATATAGTCAAATTTTTAGCAATTGATTTTGTTTGACTGAAACTATTTTAGGAAAATTTTAAAGGTTCAAAAATTTTAAGAGGTAAATAAATATTGTCTGCTTATTTGGTATTAAAGGCTTAAAAAATAATCAGCACTCAATGAATACTTAAGATTATTTTCAAAACATCTCTTATTCAACTACGTTTTTTTAACATATGGGCAAGATACGTATCTACTTATTTTTCTGATAACAAAGAAAGTGAACATTCATTTATCGGACAAATAATTTGAAAACTCTTATCAAAACGCTTTGTGGAACGATCTAGGTACATACGCCAATAACCAAGTTTTTTGAAACCAAAGTTGAAAGGAAATGTTACTTCGTTCCGAACTAAACATAAACAATATATAGAGTCAAATCAAAACTTTTCGAACACTTCTGAACCACACCATCTCCCATTTTGATTAAATTTTATATAAACTCTCCTAGCTTATATAATTTTTAGAGTTCTTCAGTTCAGATTTTATTTTATATGCCTATAACTTGACATGGTAATCACATTTTTATGAAACTAGGCTTATATTTTAGCGTATTTCCAGTAATTTATATTCTTTTAATAAAAAAAAATAATTATGTATTGGAGAACAAGGGAGATCAATTATGTCCTTTCTTTATCCTTCTCTCAAATGTGGATTATACTGTTGACAACAAAATATGAAATCCAAAAATGTGGGCCTATGGGGGATCATTTGAACCGCCATAAAACCTGAACCAATGCGAAATTCAAAATTTTGAAAAGATCTAAAAATTTTATGAGCTACAAATCGGAGATGGTGATAATACACAAATTCGTATTTTTCGTTCTATAGGTCGTCCAATAGGTTGTTTCTAGTAAGTATAAATCAATACAATACCAAGTGTTAGTTTGACTTTAGATTAGGCAATTTCAAGGCATATTGGTTTAAAGTTTACGTAAAAATTGTATTGGAATTAAAGTAATTCCACTGGCTTCAAACACTTGTTTTGGGGGGATTCAATGCTCCTCCATGATTACTATTAGTAACATCTGCATAAATACATCATATTTTTAATTGAAAGTAGAAGAAATTTTAGACAACATCGGAGCAGGGGAATTTTCTCCCCCATTTAAAGATAATACGTAGTCTTGAGTATATTTATGTCCATGTTTTTTGTTTAAAAGTAGTAGTTTGGACAAAATTTGACAGGATCGACACTCCCACAAGAATTGTGGCACTACCGCAAAAAATGTTACTTGAAGGTTTTTTTTGCAGAATTTGGTAGAGTCATTGAACTTGGTATAAACGACATTTTAATCATTCTATCAGTTTGGTTAAAAAAGCATAATCAGCGCAGAAGGGATTTCCGCCTCCCATATATGGAATAAAACTTTAAAACTTTAGTTTGGTCAAAATGAAGCAGGATAGAACCAAGTGGATAAGTTACCACTCAACAGGCAGGAATAACGAATCTCAACATTTAAGTAAATGATAGTTTATAAAATGATTTGAAACTTTGAGTTAATTGATCAATAGTTTAGCCTAATTAAGTCACCCCTATAGCCAATCTTTCGAATTTGTTTTTCTTATGAAATTATTTTTAAAAGAAGTTAACATACTTTTAAATTTATAGGATTTATTTTTATATGATAGCCCCTATTTTACAATCAAAACTTGTAACTATATCAATTTTATACTTTTATATCGATATCTTAAATTTAAATAAAACATATTTTTGTACCATTTATTAGTTATTGAAATTTTTATTTAATATAATATAAAGAAAATTCAAAAGGATATTGCATAATGGCCGACAGACTAACAGCACAATTTAATAGGCTTAAATGGTTTCTTTGAATGGATTTCAACTGTATTAGTTTGCTGTAAAATATAAATATTAAATTCATTATATTGTCATACAAAAACTACTCACGATTTGATCATGTCCAACATTTCCGACACTGGCAGCTTCAGTAAATTGTAGACCCAAAAGGCACAAGACCAAAATGGCCAAGCAAGCGAAATATTTATTGAAGTTCATGTTTTTTCAGAATATTAAATAGAGTACCTTACAAAATTAAACTGAAGACTTTTCGGAAATGAAACTTTGTTTATATTGAATCATTTTTGTAAGTGATTTTGAAAAAAATTATAACATAACCTAAAATTACAAGTAAAAAGTAAATATAGTCTGCTTTTCTGGACTTATAATTTAAAAAAAATTATCAGCACTTAAGAAAAGCTAATATTGATAAAAGTAAAAACGTTGAATGGATCGTGTTAAAACTACATTTACTACATTTACACGTTTTATAATGGAAAACCCAAACACTTTGCAACTTTAGGTGGATTGATCTCACATTATTTTAGATCAGTTGTCGACTGACTAAATTATACAATTTTAGAATCTTAAAAAATATATCTTTGATTTAGCTCTGGTCCTCGAGACATTTATTGGATGGCAATTTTAGTTGCAAAAATTATATTATTCTTAATGAATATCTTTTTTGGGATAAAGAGGACTTAGTTCTTACAAATATTTCAAAACTATATAAATTTTCGAACACAACCTCAATAAAAAAATTACGAACACAACCATCACCGATTTCAAAATGAAATTTTGTATATACATTTCCTAGCCCATACAATTTTTAGAGTTCTTCAAAGTATTTAATTTCGCGTTTCGTTCAGATTTCATGGCGTTCAAAGTTATTTTGTTTCAAGATTTTGTTTTTAAACAGACCCATTTTAAATGATACGTTTATCACATTTTTGTGAAACTAGGCTCATAATTAAACGTATGTCCTGTAGTTTCATGTCCTTTTAATTAAATAACTAAAGTATTGGAAAACAAGGGAGATCAATATGCCCTTGACACAAGGATATCTCAAAAAGCATATCAGCGATTTTCTTTATCCTTCTTTCGAATATAGTTTATAGCGTTGAGATCAAAAGATTAAAACCAAAAAAGCGGACCCATGGGGGGTTTGCGAAATAATACACTTTTTGTAAGACAACTCATATAATTTCATATAATTTTTAAATTTTAATATCTTTTCATGAATCGTGAAAATGTTGTTATATTTTTTACATTAGAATTTAGAACGATCCATAAAAAATCAATTTAGTCATCTAATTCTATTAAGTTATCCTCCAACTGCTGTGTCATCTTAAACTGTTGAGTAAATTCTGATACTCAATTGCTCATACTCAACTGCTGATTCATCTCGTTAAAAGATATGTTGCAATCCGGGACTGACTGATATTTTATTCATTAATATTAAAAAAATATATAGACTCAATGGCTGCTTTTTTAGGATAGAATATATCTTTTTCCATTTTTGTCTGTTGTCATTTTTGAAGAAGCGGATTGGGTGCGATGTAACATCCAATCCGCTACCACAAAAATGACAAGAATTTTAGTTAATATTAGTGATTTTTAATAAGATACAAGAATTTTAGTCTAAAAACCCTGCAGTAGCTTCCATTCGATGCTTAGCTATATAGGTCTTTAAGGTATGTCCCAACATGATTATTAAGTCGAGAGTCCATTTATAACAAAAATATACTTAAACTAACACATAAAATTACTTACAAAATGTTGCATATTATTTGTGTAACACTTTTTCAATGTTACCCCAAAAAAGGCTCAAAAAGTGCAACATTTTTAACGTTTCAAAAGAACAAAATGTTTTCCCCCAAACATTTGTACATCTGATATGTTAAACGATTTTTATTACATGGGTCGAGTAAATTTAATACCAAATCGAGTGTAAAAATTGTCATTTTACACTTTTTAGTGCAACATTTTTAGAAAATTATTATTTTCAAGTGATACACTTCTTTCAAAATAGAACACAAAAAAGTGGAAAGGGTAAAAAAAGCAACATTTATGTCCGAAAAAATAATGTCTAACTAATAATGTCCACAATTGGTAGTGAAAAATATCAAATAGTCGAGCATAACCGACTATAGCATTTTCGTACTTATTTTACAATCAAAATGACTAAGTTTTTTTTACAAATATTTAGGTGTTTCAAATTTTTATTTCATCAGTTTTTTAGTGTAATCAAAAAAATATAATTTAGCCATGGACATTACCAACGGCATGGGCAAAAGCGGCACCAGCCTCGATCACAGGTTGAGCTTCTTTGATAACTTTTTCGGCGACATTGGCAGCCTTTTCAGCAACGTGGGCACCCTTTTCCTGTAAAAGACAAATACCAATTAGAGAATTTATTTGATTTAATGAAATGATCACTTACAATTGCATGACCAACTTTGGCGACATTGACAGCTTCGGTAGCTTGATGACCCAAAAGGCACAAGACCAAAACGGCCAAGAAAGCAAAATATTTGGTGAAGTTCATGGTTGATTTCTTTAGTAGTTAGACAAATGTTAAATGTAACTAATGATCTTTAGGAAAGCGACGGTCTATTTTATAGCAAAACTTTAATTGGAGTTATCGCGATTTTTGAGATATTTTTATGGCACGTGAGAAAGTGATATAGAGATAAGTTGTCATTTTAGAATTTTTGTGGAATTAAGATGATTTTGAAGTACCTACTTATAGGCTCTTAAAAAACGTAACTTTGTATAAGTTTTTATTACAAAATTAGTTTTTAAGTGACTCTCAGAGGAGTTTGGGGAATAAAGTCTGTTAGAAGCAATTGCGCAATATATATTTAAATAAAACTGTAGTAAAATTTTTTTAGACTTAGAAAAATTTCTTTGTTAAAATTCATTATAGATCAAAGCTACAAAATTTGTTTAAGTTTAAAGCAATTGGTTATAGATTATTAGGCTATGAAAAACTTCTCGCATTTGCCATTCGGAGCCGGAGTTAAAACCTAGGTCCCTTTTAATGAGTCTAAAAATAGAATCAGATGCAGTTCATTGTCTGAGCTCTTGTTCCAATTGGAATATTGTCGTGGGAATTATGTATGTATGTAATGCATTAGGATAATGTAAGAGCTAGAGACATATGTCCTATATCCTTCAGGAGTGGCTTAACATATATTAATCGAATTTCCAAGCTTTTTTTGAGCTTACAGCTATATTTTTTATCTACTCGTAATATAAACCTAGTTTAAGCTTTATCTTCTTTAAACATTAATTGATCACAAATGACCCCAAACTTAAATTTCAAACGTTTATTAAATTTAGATAAAATATTTATGATTAACTATAAAACTAAAAGACTTGATTATCCGGTCTTCATCTTTATCTTTAAACAAATTATAAAGTTTTGAAAAAAAAAACAATTCATAAGCAATTTGTTATAAATGATTTAAATTATAGAAATTATGATTTTATTACAGTCAAAAATGCATAAATTATGGTAAATGTTATATTATGGAATTTTTTATGAGATAATTAAGTTTAAGTATCTCTTATATACAAACTTCTGCCCACATAAAATTTGTAGAAAATTTAAATTATTTATCAAAACCAAATTTTTAATTAAACTAAATAAATAAAATTTCGATTAAGCAAAGTTTTTGAGAAAAGTAGAAATAACATCAAAAGTTCTTAAAAAACTTTTGATTTTAACAATGAAGATCGACAGATCCGGTCTATTTATATGACTTAGAGCAAAATTCTAGATGTATGTGTTAGTGTTGAGGCCACCTGTTGAGGGTTTGAGCAGAACTATCACAACAATGAATTAAATATAAATTAATATAATTTTTATTTATACCTCCCCACACCTACAGCTTCAACTCATACCATTCAAACCCCATTTGGAAGCTTATGATTTGATCATACTTCCTCAGCTTCCAAATAGAGACCGACCAAAGATCATTTGTTCGTTGGTCACAAACTGCGAGTGAAATTTTTGCCTGCTGGTGGGAAATGTAAACAAAAATTTATTTTCATTTAGAAAAAAGCTTTTTCAATTTCCATAAAAATACAACATTATCTAAATATTATTAGTATTTTTTTTTATTATTTTAATTTTTGCCATCTGATATGATTGTGCGGCATAAATAAAATCGTGTCAATTATTTGTGAAAAAATATGATACTTTTAGGGCTGCAAATTGTTTTTATTTTTTCATATCAAAATATTTTTCGTAGTGATTTGAATTAAAAATGTCGAGGGATGTAAAGTGTCAAGTCATGTTTTGTAAATTTGAAAAAAGTAACAGTTTTTTTTTCTAACCCGGAAATGCATAACAACCTAAAAATGGTTTTACATTTGTGAACTAGTTTTCAAATATTGTAATTCGTGAATAATAATTTAATATGTTTGTGCTAAATTTAAATAAATTATGTTAAGTTTAGGATAAACAAAATATTACAAAAATACCGAAACTATTTCTTTCCTTCTTTCAAATCGCTTATTTCCGAATTATTATGATGCATAATATCATAAGAACCAATAGCACGATTCCAGAGCAATCCGATGGATGCATAGCTAAAAAGTGAATGAGATCTTTTAACCCAATTCAACCAATCATTGATTACGTTCAATAATTCTAACAAATCTTTAAGACCATGATTAAATAATCCTAACATCTAGCAATAGAGTTCCATTGGTCGAGGCCTAATGCTCCACTAGGAGTCTAGGATTACAGAAGAAGAATAAATGAATGAACTTACAATTAGTAATTGAAAACGTGTAATTAAAACTAATTTGTTTTTTCAAGTACTGATTACTTCTAAAAAACTTAATACCCCAAAAACTAGACATTATTTACTTAACACTTAATGACATATTACGTTATTTCTGAATTTTAAAACGATAAAAAAACTTTTTGAAAAATCAAGCGTTTTTAAATAATACAAAATTTTACTATATAAACTTAAATCCATTTTCGAAAAAGTATCAGTTGCAATTAACAATTGTCTAAAATCAAAAAAAAAATCAAATATGAACTTCAACAAATATTTCGCTTTCTTGGCCGTTTTGGTCTTGTGCCTTTTGGGTCATCAAGCTACCGAAGCTGTCAATGTTGCCAAAGTTGGTCATGCTATTGTAAGTATTAAAGTGATTAAAATTTTAATAGGACTAAGAAACATTTTCAATAACAATAACAATTTCCCTTCAACTTTTATAGGAAAAGGGTGCCCACGCTGCTGAAAAGGCTGCCAATATTGCCGAAAAGGTAATCAAAGAAGCCGAACCTGTCATTAAGGCCGGTGGCGAATTTGCCCATGCCATCGGCAATATTCATGGTTAAGTTCCCTATACCCAAGTTTTGTAAAAATAAAAAAATTAAAATTTTAGAGCAATTAAAAAACTAAAAAACTATTTGTCATTTATTACTTTTAAACATCTGAAATGGAATAGGAAAGTCTTTTAACCTTAAAACCAATATAACCAAGATATATTATATAGAAAACGATATAAAATCAGAGTCAATTAAGCGATATATAGTGTTTTCTGAATAATTAATTAACGTTGAAAAAAAACAAAAGTATCTTGAATGGTCAGCAATAGCACTTGTGACTAAATTCATCCTACTGTTCAAAACATTGGCCTATGGAAGGGCATTTAGCTCCTGTAAAAAAGAATTGAAAAAACACAAAAAAGTGTCCCTGAATATGTCCGATTTTTAAATAATCAAACTGTCGTAAATCTAAAACGGTTGTCAAGATAAAGATACAATTAGTTCAAACAAATCTTTATATATAAATATTGAACATTGTGTTACGAAAATCAGTCCAATATCGACATCCTCAAAAATCCAGAAAATTATAATTTAATTTGCGTTAAAATATTATTTTCATGTATATGAACCCATCCCTAATGTTTAGAAATATATTTTTAAAAGAAAAAAAAATCGGATCCAATGAATGATTCCGATATTAATAATAACAATTAAAGAAGAAAGTTCGATCCTATGTAACCCTATGTAATTATGGGATTATATGGATCTATTATTGGCAAGTTTTTAAGTTTCTAAGAGACATATTTATAGCAAATTTTGCCACAACACACGCATAAGTATTTATTCGGGAGATTTATGTATGTTAAAGTCTTTTCCGACTATAGGTTATATGGGACCGAAATATTTTACATCGATTCATGTTACTATAACACTAATATAGAAAGTTTGGACACAAAATATTTATTTCTTGAGACTAAATATTCATATTTTTTGTGATTGATGATCTATTAGAGGTAAGATCAATATCGACCGATTTTAATACAATTTGCTACAGTGGTTTTTGCCAGTATTATTTGTATGGAATTTAATTCTAAAAGAGTTATTTATAAGTTATATTTGTTCTTTTTTGGGAAGGCCTATAGTAGGTATTTTAAATAATAATAAAATTCCTAGTTCCAAAATATATTCCAAGTACTAGAGAAATCTTATCTTCGTAAATTATAACCAGGAGTAGGCAGCCCATACCACCAGCAGCCGATGATTTTTTTAATTTTCGCAAATACCACGATCATTAATAAAACTCGTCAAAAGTATGAGTATCAGTATTAAAATCATTCAGTTGGAATTAGGATGTTAACAAAGTTGCCGCTAGAGACAGAAAAAAAGGCAAGAAACAAATCAAAATCCAACTTATGGCAACAAAATACATGGTTCGAGAGAACAAAGAAATATAATCCCGAACATTGTTGCCACGACACTATTATTTTTGTAAAGATTGGGAATATTTTTGTAAATATTGGGAATAGTTTTCAAAACTGAAATAAATTCTTATTTAAAAAAATTTTAGATTTTTTAGATATTTTCGATCCAAAAAATTTTCTATAGAATAATTTTTGATAAAAAATTTCCATAGAAAAATTTTTGATAAAAACTTTTGTATAGATAAATTTTTCATAAAAAAAATTTCTATGGAAAAATATAGAAAAATTTTTGTAAGAAAATTTTTGTAAGAAAATTTTCTATAGAAAAATTTTTGTAAGAAAATTTTCTATAGAAAAATTTTTGTAAGAAAATTTTCTATAGAAAAATTTTTGATAAAAAAATTTTCTATAGAAAAATTTTTGATAAAAAAATTTTCTATAGAAAAATTTTTGATAAAAAAATTTTCTATAGAAAAAGTTTTGATAAAAAAATTTTCTATAGAAAAATTTTTGATAAAAAAAATTTTCTATAGAAAAATTTTTGATAAAAAATTTTCTATAGAAATATTTTTGATAAAAAAATTTTCTATAGAAAAATTTTTGATAAAAAAAATTTCTATAGAAAAATTTTTGATAAAAAAATTTTCTATAGAAAAATTTTTGAAATAAAATTTTCTATAGAAAAATTTTTGATAAAAAAAAAAATTTCTATAGAAAAAATTTTCAATAGAAATATTTAAAAAAAATGGAGTAGAAAACTTTTTCTTTTTAAAATGTTAGAACTAAACATTGACAAAATTCCTATTTATATTAAATGTATAAAAAAAACGGCAACTCTGTCGACAATTATAACTGTACGTTCATTAGAAGCATTACATTAACAAACAGCCAGTCAGAATGACGGATATCATTCCCGCGACAGCCGGTTCTAAGTACCGGAATGACCTGAGATATTTCGGCCAAAAGCTGTAAAATCAGCAAAAACAACAACGGATATCGATTAAGGAAGTGATTTTAGTTTTTTAAATTTTATTGCAAAGTTTTACACATTATTTAAGAATTAGCCAAATTTTACAATATATGTATGTAAAACCAATTTAATTCTTTACATTTTTTAAAATTTACTTTCAACTTTAGCCTTTTACGGCACCATAAACAGCGGCTCCAGCAGCAGCTACTGGGGCGGCATTTTTAAGGAATTTTCCCACTTTCTTGGCATCTCTTCCCTACAAAATGATAACAAATAAATATTATAGTATAAAATAATCAATTTTAAGAACAACTTACAATTTCCCGGCCCACTTTCTTGAGGCTGAAATGAGCGTCAACTTGTTGACCCAAAATGCACAAGACCAAAATGGCCAAGAAAGCAAAATATGCGTTGAAGTTCATTGTGGTTGTTGATTTCTGAATTTTAAATTCTACTGATAACTTTCTTAAATAATATTCAATTTATATAGGAAATTTTGTATTTTTTTAAATAATAAATCTCAATATAGAATTAGATTTTTAATCAATAAATATTAAAAGGGGGTTTATTTTCCAATTAAGGGCTTTAAAGGTAATTAATGGAATCAAGACAATTGTTTACAAAATATCTGAAGTATTTGGTATAAATAACAACATTTTTGTACTGATGTTAAGTGTGTTATTACATTAAATAAAGTAACCATATATTTGCCCAATATAACTATTGGTCCTTCGAACCGGATTACTGTTGCGGGCATTAGAGATGCAATATAAAGAGTTAAGTTCGTTTTTAATCTCTCATGCATGAATTTATAAATTTTTGGGTTGTCTCCCTCCCATATATATAATCAATCAGTGTTACCAAAACTTATATAGAAAATTTTGCATACATTTCGAAATTGTTCAAAACCATATTTGAAGGATTTTTTATTTCTTTTAAAATTTAGAAGCTCAATTGAATTCACGTGTGACAAAATTTTTGCAATTAATAATTTGACGTCATTTTGTTTGCTCTTCTGAAATTGCGCAGACATTTTAAAGAGTCTAAAACTTAATTCATGTAAACACTTGTTATTAAACAATAAATCAAAAAAAGCAAATTTTAAGTGCTAATTACCTTATAAGTCCTTAATTGAAAACACTATTACATTACACCATAATTATATATGATTCATATACTTAGAGATAACTTTTTTAGTGACAAGTATAAATTGACCCGGCAAACTTTGTTAACTTATTTCCATAGGTAAAAACAACAAATAAACACAAATGCTACGATGCTACACTATTTGCAAAGGATTGTGAACTGGGTTAATATATTGCCAAAAACTTTCTAATTATAAAAACATTTACGAACAATAATAGCCTCTCTTGGCCCAGGGGTCCCTTCTAGTGGGGAATCGTCTCATTCCAAGTAGTAAATAATGGTTTAATGGTTACATAAGGGTAATTTTTAATTTATATGAAGATTGAAATTTAGATTTTCTTTTTTAAAAAATTTATTTTTTTGCGCTCGGACTATCAATAAAAATACGTTATTATATATAAGTTTGCTTAATCATTTTTTTATTTTCCTGTCTCGAAAAGAAAATCAACCTTTAATAACATGAACAATTTCAGCACCAGCTTCAACTATAGGTTTTACTTCGTTGATAACTTTACCGGCTGTTTGGATACCTTTTTCCTGTAATGATATATAACAATTAAATAAGTTAATAGAATAATTAAGTTTTTCATTAAAAAAAACTTATCACTTACAATTTTGTGTGCAACCTTTCCCACATTCAAGGCTTCACTTGTTTGAGAGCCCAAAAGGCACAAGACCAAAATGGCCAAGAAAGCGAAATATTTGTTGAAATTCATTTTGATTTAGCGATTATTTTTTGCAAGTGGAAGATTCCAGTGAAAGCAACTGATGGACTTTTGGAAATCGGTTTAAGTTTATATAGTAAAATTTTGATAAAGCTTAAGTGATTTGGTGCTTGAGTTTAAAAAGTTTTGAATTTTGTTTACGATTATGAAAGTGATAAGTCTTTAAGTGAAAAGCAAATAATGTCTGGCTTTCAGTATTAGGGTCTTTGAAAAGAAAGTGGCACTCAAAGGCAGAACATTTTTATATATTAACAAATCGCTTAAGTAGAAAACGTTTCACTATAATAAATTATATATAAATTAGTTTATCCATTTCCATAGACTGTAAAACATCAGCTTCAAAGAACGATCGTATTTAAAAAATTATTATCAATATATTTTCTAATTATTTTGAAAAGTCTTCCACATGCATCCAAAATTCGAAATATCGAAAATTCTTAAACAAAAACTCGTGTTTTAATTTTTTCTTAACAACTCCTATAAATAACGAAATTTCGAAAATTTTTAACTTGAAAATTTTTTTGTACTCAGTTTGGAAAATTTTTCTAATAAGTCAAACTTTGCGAATACTGCTACAAATAATGAAAATTCTACTATAAAACATTATCGTATAAACTTTCGAAATTTTCTTGAAATTAGTGGAATTTTGTAAATTCTTCTAAGAATATTAAAACTTTTTAATTCTACTAGTAATAAGAAAAATCCGTATTGAAAAAAAGAATTTTTTAAATATTTGAATTTAGACAATTATTCGCAATACATATCTCAAATATACATATTTCGAAAAGTATACAAGAAATAAAATCTTCTTGTGAAAATTGCAAATTCCTGCCATTATTAGAATTTTAAAAATTCTCCAATAATTTATCCTTTAAATATTCGAGCTGTTAATATTTTGGTTTCAGAAATTATCCTATAAAAATATTCTTAGTCTTTGAACTTCCAAAATTCTCCTATAAATTCCAATTCATATTATTTCTCTAAAATTCGAAATATAAAATTTATCCTAAAAATATTTTAATTTCGAAAATTTCTATAAATATTAAAATTTATCACCTAATTCATAAATGAAAAATAATGTTATGACAATCTTGTAAATCAAAATTCGTACTTTAATCCTTTGAATTTTATAATTCGTTTATGAATTAGGGGGTATTTATAAAGCTTTTATATAAATAATAACATTTTTTGTGTTATAGAAATTTAACAAATTGTCTTTTATATTCGAGCTTCGGAAACATTCTAATAAATATGTTATCCCATTATTTTAGTTTATAAAGTCTATTCCAAAAACTAGATTTTTTTCGAAAATATTGAAATTTTAAATATTCCTTAAACTTCGAAAATCTTTCTATAAATCTCTAAATTTTTAAATTTTAATAGATATTAAAGATGCAGAAATCATCCGAACTTCGAAAATTTTTCTACAAATATTCGAGTAGGGTGTTTACTTGAGTGAAAGTGCATGTAGGGGCTCAATATTTTAGGTGGGAAGGTTATAATAAGTTTAAACTGATACTTATAAATATTGGTCTGAGATATTTGAATATTTTAAGGAGACACAACAGATATTTGTTTTGAAAAGGAACCTTTCCTACTAAAATTTCTTAAAATTTTTCATTTAATATTTGAATTTTGAAAATTGTTCTAGTAATATTTGAGTTTTAAAAAAATTTCTACAAATTAAAAAAAAACTTTTGTTAAATATTCGAACTTAAAAAATTGATTTTTTAATTATCTAAATAGTATCGAAGACTTTAAGAAAATTTTGTATATCTTCAAATATTTTCCTGGAAGTATTTGAAATTATGTTATCTTCGAAATTTTCGTATTCTTTGAATTTCTCATAGAACTTTTTCTTCTATCATCCTTGACTCTCAGTGGATGAAGAAAAACTGATGTAGAAAATGTTTGATGAAGAAAATGTTTGTGTGTGAACGTGAATGCAGGTTCAAAAGAAATTTAAAGAAAAACTAATCAAGTAAACCCGATTAGTGTGAAACGGGACAAAATTTTCAAATATTGAAGAATTATGGAAGTATTTGAATTTTGAAATTGTATTCGAAATTTTTGTATTCCTTGAATTTCTCAAATTATTTTATAAATATTTAAAATTTAAAGAGAAAAACTTAAGTATATTTATATAAATTTAAAAAATTCTTTGTCCTCTTAAACTAAAATTTTAATATTTTCTTTTAAAAACTAAAATTTCAAAAATGACCCTTCCCTTTTTGCAATTCTAAAAACTTTTGCGCGTCGAACTTTGAAAACATAATTTAATTTGAAGCGGAATTGAAAGATTGAAATCAACAAATAACAAACTCACACATAAATCACTAACAAGTCAATATCAGTGATATTAAAAGTGTGATAAAATTAGAAAGCTTTGGCTTGATTTTTTCACACTTGGAAAAAGCTTCGGATTACAAAAACATTAGTAATGTTTCTATAGGGGGTATTAGAATTAAGAAATGAGAAGCTTAGACACAAAAAGAGCAGATATCAATGAAATGTTTTAATTGTTTTTGCTATAAACTTTTAAGTGCTCAAAGTCTAAACAATTTTATAACGCACACATCAATAATAAATAATATAAATATTCATTTGGCGATTCTCAAAGCTCAGACATCCATCACACATGAGACAATTTTGTATGTAAATTTTGTTTTTTTTTTCTGCTTTTGCTCGTGATGATGTTCGAGAGCTTTGAATATGTTTGAATACAAAAGAGGCCTCCTCCCCTAGAAGCTGATTAAGTTGCTTTTAGCTGCTTTTTTTTGCTATTTATTTTTATTGTGCTGTCGGTAGTTTGTTTGGGGCGCTATTATTTTGAATAAAATACAAAAAAGAAAAAAATTGAATGTGATTTTGAAAAGTTTATTGTTGATTAAGTTCAACACTTTCAGTTCAGTTCTAAACGAAAACCTGAGGCGCAAAGTTGTCTGCTCGGTATTGAATAGTAAACATAAAATAAAGTTTTGAGATTGTGATTTGAAAACAGTACCTTTTCAATACGGTGGATTTGATAATTGTAATTTAAATTATATATTTAGGTGAAATGAAATGGCTTATCTTTAAAAATAATTGTGCTATTTTTGTCAAAAAATATTAAACATTTTTTTATACAAAAACGATCGTGAAATATTTAATAAAACTTGATTTATTAAACAATTTTGATGAAGAAATTTTAAGACAATTAATTAAATAATTTTATATTCCTGATATGTATAATTAAATGTGAAAATATTGAAATTTTTTTTGCGGTTTGTGGTTGAAAGAAATTTAATTTTCAAATTCTTAGAAAAAGTGGTATGTTTTTAAGTGCGAACATTTTTCAAAAACAATTTTCATTTAAATTGGACATTTGTTTTATTTATGAAAATATGTTTAATTTTTTAAAAAGTCATTAAAAGTTTTCAACATTGAAAACATTTTAAAAACATTTAACAAAATTGTTTAAAAGGTTTTCTAAGTGTTTTTTTTTTTAATATTAAGTGTAAATAAATATTTATTTCTAGACATTTTGCAAAATATTTAAATAATTGATAAAAAACACTTCACATTTTTTTATAAAAAAAAAGAAAATATTAGAAAATATATCTATTATTTGTTTATTTATATTTTGGTGACAAAGTTTTCTAAATATGTAACAAATTTTAATTCCTAATGTCATACCCATTTCCTCTCGACTTTGAAGAATCCATGTAAAGATCACTCTTTGCACCCACTAACTGTCTCATGCATATCCTCACTCTTTCACTCACTCTCTCTTTCTTTAAAAAAACATAAATATTTACATCGATCGGATCTTACTCTTTGCTCCCATTTGTTCGATCAAAAATAAATTTAAAAGAAAATTAAAAAAAAAGTGTTAATGAAATTTTTACTTGCACTTAAAAAATATGTTATTCAGAACTTTTTAATTGTTATATTCTATAATTTGCGCATTTGTTTTTTTTCTTTTGATTTAAAAATTTTTTACTTGTCTTTACGAAAATAAATATCTGACATATCAGCAAATAGACAGACAAAGTAAAAATCGCCCAAAATATAGGCATATATTATACATATGTTTGTCTGTTGACTTGTCTTTGTAACCCAAATTATGAAAAATCGAGAGAAGACAGAAAAAAACGAAGAAATTGCATTTTACTTGCCAAAAAAAATAAATTGTCAATAGTTTTAAAAATTTACAATATGAGCGTCTAGCAGGAATGGAAAGCTTATTCAATAACAAATTTGTACTAATGTAAAATTTTAATCAGGTTTAAGACTTTGTGATATTCAAATTTATTTTTTTTCATAAAAACTTGACATTTTTATTTTAAATATTCTTAACATTTTTTTTATATTCCGAGATAAGAGAGCACAATAAATTTGATTTTTACTATAAATATACAAATTTTTTAAATATTTTTTCCTTAAAATCAAGAATTCAGAAAACTTTAATAATTTCTGATAGAACCTTTCCTCGACGCGTTTCGATAGTTTCTTAGGCCATCAAATTTTTCATTGAAAAATTTTCCAGAAAAAAATTTTTTGTCGAAAATTTTTCTATAGAAAAAAATTGTTATCGAAAATTTTTCTGCAGAAAAATATTTTTATCGAAAATTTTTCTATAGAATAATATTTTTTTCGAAAAGTTTTCTATAGAAATATTTTTTTTATAGAAAATTTTCTACAGAAAATTTTTTTTATTAAAAATTTTTCAATAGAAAATTTTTCGATAAAGAATTTTTCTATAGAATATTTATTTTTCAAAAAAATTTTATTGAAAAGTTTTCTACAGAAAAATTTGTTGTGGAAAATTTTTTTATTAAAAATTATTCTATAGACAAATTTTTTATCAAAAATTTGTCTATAGAAATTTTTTTCCAAAATTTTTCTATAGAATTTTTTTGTTAATTTTTATGTGACAATTTTTTTATCAAAAATTTTTCTAAAGAAAATTTTTTTATTAAACATTTTTCTACAGAAAAATTTTTAATAAAAAAATTATTTTTTATCAAAAATGTTTCTATAGAAAATTTTTTTATCCAAAATTTTTCTGTAGAATTTTTTTTTATCAAAAATGTTTCTTTAGAATATTTTTTTATCAAAAAATTTTTTATTTTCTAAAGAAAAATTTTTTATTGAAAATTTTTCTACAGAAAAAAATTGTTATTGAAAAATTTTCAACAGAAAAATATTTTTATCAAAAAGTTTTCTATACAAAAATATTTTTATCGAAAACTTTTCTATAGAAACATTTTTTCTATCGAAAACTTTCTATAGAAAATTTTTTATCAACAATTTTTTTATAGAAAATTTTTTTATCAAAAATTTATAGAAAATCTATAGAACTTTTTAATCAAAAATTTTTCTATAGAAAATTTTTCGATATAAAAAAAATTTATTTTTATCAAATGCATTTTTATCTATAGACAAATATTTTTAACGGAAATTTTTCTATAGAAAAATATTTTGTCGAAAATTTTTCTATAAAAATATATTTTTGTAGAAAATTTTTCTATAGATAAATATTTTTATCGAAAATTATTCTATATAAAAATATTTTTTTTCGAAAATTTTTCTAAAGAAACTTTTTTTTTATCGAAAAATTTTCTAAAAAAAATTTTTTTGATCGAGAATTCTTCTATATAAATTTTTTTTTTTCAAAAATGTTTGTATCTAAAATATCTAAAAAAAAGTTATCTTAAAATATTGGCATAATATTGAAATCTATTTCTGCTTCGAAAAATAATCTCAATTCGGTTACATTTTTTTAAACAATGTTTACAAAAATAGTGGCAACAATGTTCGAGATTACATTTCTTTGTTCTCTCGAAACGTATATATTGTTGCTATAAATTGGATTTTGATTTTGTTTCTTGGATATTGTTTTTTTTTTGTATTTTCTTTAACATCCAAATCCCAACTGAATGCTTTTAATACTCATTTTAACGAATTTCTTTATTGATAGTGATATTTACGAATATTGCAAAAAGTCTTCGGCTTCTGGTGGTATGGGCTGCCTACGCCTAATTATATTTCGAATTTTTTTAAATTTCCATTTTCCATCCCTGCTGTCTACGTATGATATATGTATTCACGAGAGTCTGACTATTTATTTGTTAGAAAAACCATAATAGAATTATAAGCACATGCTACTTTAAAAAAAGAGACGTAACAATAACAAATTCTAATTTAAATTCACATGCTTCTTTTCATACTCTCTGAAGAAGTTGCCAGATAATTATAAAAATTCAAAACTTATTTATACCCATTATCCACTATAAGTGGGAAGGGTATTATAAGTTTGTGCTGATGTATATACCGCAAAGAAATATTGGTCTTAACCCACCTTGAAGCATACCAATAGACTTAATTAAAATCACTCCTTGATTGGATATAACGATGTCAGTCCGTCCGTCTGGAGAGTTTTTTTTTTGCAGTAGGACCATTGCTATTGAAATTTGTGAAAATCGGTTATTATTTGTGATACCTCCCATAGGTGTCATCACTTCCTGGAATTGAGTTGTTGTCCAAGAAAAGGCAATTGACATTAGTAGTAAAGAACTATCGCTCTTTCTTACTCGTTTTTCCCATAACCTATAATTATTTACTCGTATGTCACCAACTTTTGATTCGATTTTATTTTTCTATAAAAATAATTCCTATAAAAAGCGTTTAATTAGCAATTTCGAAAATGTTAAAAAATATTAAATGGTTGCTTCAAATTGGAAAGAATTCGAAATTTGACTTTTTTAAATTCTATATTTTTGTCGTTTTTTTTTTCTTAATCGTCTGGCAACCTAGTCGTCTATATCAACAAGTGTTTTTTAAACATTATTCGCTAACTCAAAGTAATTATTTGTTTAACATTTTCTAAAGTCAGTCACGTTGTTAAGGTCTATTAGTTAATTTATTACTCGAATTGTCTGAACGCTCTTCAAAAAGTTTTCATTTTATTCACTAAGAGCTTAAAGTCAAGGGGAAGCATAGCTAATAAAATGTTCCACAATCTCTCAGCTGTTTTAAAAAATTTTTAAGTGTATTTGGAAATCATTTTTGTCTGCATCAAAAAAAAAACAGACACCCACAAGTTTTTAAATATTTATTTTTGCAAACAATTTTTGTAGAGCATTTCTTTGACATATATTTTTTTAATTATTTATTTTGTTAACAAAATATTGAAATATTTATTTTATTTAAGTTCCTCTGATTTTAAAAATTTTCTGTTTTTTTTTTTTGTGGTGGATTAATTAGATAGACTTTTTTTTAAGATTTATTTTTAAAGGAACCATAAAATCGCAATATTTTGTGACATACGATTTTAAATATAATTATGGGTTTCTGAGAAAAATAAATTTCGAGGCTATTAAAAATATTTTTAAAATTTATATTCAAACAATTTTTACTTTAGTTATATTTTATAGAAATAAATCTAGTCAATATTTTTGTATTTGCAATTCCATTTTTCAAAACTTAGCAACCCTTTCCAATTTGTCGCTTGTTTTTGGATTATAGATTTTTTCTAAAAAAAAAACACGTGTGGGAATATCGAAATTTGTTATGACAGTTCAAACAATAGGAAATTTTGTTATTTTAAATTAATATTTACTAACATTTTACTATAAATTCTCATTAAATATTAATCCTAATAAAGGGATTAATTTTTAAATAAAATTTAAAAATTAATCTCTTTATTCATAAACAATTAATAAAATTATAAAAGACTTATTTCCAGAATTTTGTATAAAAAACTAAATTTATTATGTTGTGATAACTTCATTTTTCGTTTGTGAATTAAGGTTAAATATTTACTTAATATCAGATTTCAGACAACTTTTAATAGGATAGGATCGAAATTTTGACTCGATATTTAATTTCTTGTTTAAAATGTCTATTACTTTAAGCCTTAATTCTTCTTTTTTCAATACTTATTTGTAATATTTAAGAGAAGTTTCAATTGAATTACTCATAATTTCTAAAAACACCCGGATAACAAAATATTTTCCCAAACAACCTACAATAAGAATGCACTTGATTGAATGTCACACCCAATGTCTCAGGGTCTGACATTCAAATTATCTCATAATTGTAATGTACTTAAACTTTTTAATAACTATTTCGTTGCATCTTACAAATACAAATTAATGTTTGTACAAAACCCAGTAAACCGAAATTAAAGATATTTCTGATATAGGTATTAAGTTTTCGGAATGTTTTACTACATTTTTATAAAACCTCACTATATAATTCCCCGACAACATTCCAATTGGAACAATGAGTACTTCTCTCAGTCAATAAGCTGAATCCGTTTCTATTTTTGGACTCACTCAAAGGGTCCTACGTTTTAACTCTGGCTCCGAGCGGCAAATGCATTAGTTAGAGATGTTTTACATAGCCTAATACTCAATAACCAGGTGAGTTATAAGATGAACCGTCACTTTTTTGAAAATTTATTTTTCTCAAGTGGGTCTGGCCGGGGATCGAACTTGGGACCTATGGTATGCTAGGCGGATGATAAACTTACTATACCACGCCGGTTCGCATTTTTGAATACCCACTTTTTTATTCAAATGCGTATCAACCATCGAAATTGCATAGTCATGAATGTCAGATATCTTTCTGAAACTTTTAATATCTCAGTTCGAAATCGACTTAAGTAAAATTGGATAATAATATTACAAAGTTTTCCGATACATATATAACAAGATTGTCCGAATTTTGAATAGATTAAAGTTAAGACATTAAAATCATCCATCGGCGGCAAGCCTACAGCAATATCACGCTGTCGATGTAAAAGAAATACTTAACTACAATTTGCTGTACTTAGAACAAAAAGCTTAAACAAAGCCTCTAAATTACAACAAATGGCAAAACTTCCCTACTAGAGAAAAAGACATGACGTGCAATTATAGTGTTAAGCAATGTAATACTATATCTCTCTTCCTCACAACCTTTCAACTCTCTACTATCCCCTTTCTCTTTAAAAAATATTCTTTAAAAATTGTTTACTGGGTATAGCTTAAGTAGGTGTGCATTAGTCTGTGTAAATATTTCCTATATTTGACTATTTGTTTATAAGTTTTTTTTTGCAAATGTACCCCCTTTTTAACAATAAATTTTGTAAACAATTTGTATTTATTTATTTACTATTTGTTTTGCATTAAACTTGTTATTTTTTATTGTTAAAATTTATTACTTAACAAAACGTTTTTCAAAAACCCGATTAAATGCATTTTAACAATAAAATATAATTTTTTTTTTTTGTAATTTTATTAACAATAATTTCATTATTAATTACGCGATTCATTTAATTAAATTAAATTATTAACAAATTTTTTTTTCATAGTAGGTATAATAATTCGGAAATTAAAAATGTCGTTTTATAAAAAAATATTTTTGCTAAGAATTTTCAATTTATTTTTTAAGTTTTTAAAACATTTAAAAAGCTTTGTTTTGTTCCTAAAGCGTGTGACTCTCAAAAGTAAATCTTATTCCCACGAATAACCCGCCCCCGACTTATGCTTAAGATAAACAATAAATGGCCACGGGCAAGCTTTTGCCGGTCGCAGTCCTAAAAACAAAAAATGTGGCACTCAAGCATAAAATTTGTTGTTCAACCAATTTTTACCAAAATGTACAGACTTTTTTGTGACTGGTTGCCTAGAGTGAAGAAAATTTTTGACTTCAAACCCATTAGAAACGAAAACAATTAAGCGTTTCGTAGCTGTGGTAGTAGTTACTACATAATTTCTGTTAACTTCTTAAAATTTTTCAGAGACCTGTGTTGAATTCCTAACTTTTTAGTAATTCCAACGTACTAGTGGGACTATTGCTTTTAAAATTAGTCAAAACCAGTCCATTATTTTGGACTTTCAAAAAGGGCTGACTTCTTTTTTTTTTAATTTTTATTGAAACCAGGAAAATAGTTTATGCGAAGGAGGATAGATGAAATAGTGTTTGTGGACATTTGATTTAAATTTGCCTATATTGCAACTGGCAGGGAAAACTTTTGTGAAGAAAAAACGAATTTTCTCTGTAGTGTGTTGTTCGGTCTACCGGCCAATCTACCACAAAGGAATGAGCTCTAGCAGAATGATGTGTATTGCGTAAAACAGTCCGAGTTTCGGAAACGAGTTCCCGAATTTCGTTAGAACATAATATAAATATATATGTTGAAACTCAATGTTGCCCGATTTTTCGATTCAAGTTGCACTTAGATAAGATTTAAAAAAGAATCTCATAGGATTGTTGGAGACCATAAGTTTGATCCAGAGTGATACCTAAGGAGATGTGGTTTTATTTCCACTGCAATAAGCCTACATTATTAAAAAAAGTTATCGGCGACATCGGCTGATCACGATAGACCTAATATTCCTTTTATGTGTATTTTATACCTAAATATTTTACCTAAGATTCCCAATTCTCTGTTCTGGTACACAATAATCTGGCTAAAAATAATTTCAAATGCTCATAGTACAAAGGATACTTGAATGAACATATTCTTTTTAAGTATTGGGGCAATATTTGCCCTGCTCATATCCTACAAACTAATCTTTTAAAAAATATTGGAAATGCCAATTCTACTAAGTTCAATGAGTCTACTTCTGATTATTCTAAAAATAATCCGGTGTTGTGGCTTAGCTGGTTACCAGATCAACTACTAAGCATAACATAGCACATTCCCACATTCGGTAAATGGGGTAAAATTAACCCCTTTAAGGCCAAAATTTCTTCAGAAATCAATTGATTTCTTAATAATGATTTATGACTTCATTGAACAATTATTGATTTAAGTTTTTTTGTCTAATAAAAACAGTTTAACACTTGTCTTAAATTATATTTATTTGATTGAGATAAACAATTTAAGACTTGTTTAAATACTAAATTAATATCTAAAAAAAAAGTTATAAATAAACGGAAATTTACATACTAGTTTTTACATTAAAATTTTTTCTAAACAAAACGTTTTAAGTTCTAAACTAGTAACTATTTTTTTCTGAAAAATGAAACCATAAAATTGCTATAAAATTTTTTAATAACGCAGTTTAATGACTTTTGAACAAAATAACATGTGTGTTCTTTTACTTTAACGAAACAACCCAAACTTACTCAAAAGCGTTCCCGTTCAAAATCATCAATAGAAATTGTTGTTTTTTTTTTTTTTTTGGTTTATTTCTGACAACTTCGGACTGTTTTGGGCAGTTTCGTTAGAACGGGAACAAACACAATGACATTACAAAAATAGATGGAAAGAATTTAAATTACTAAAATGTTTTGGTAAAATAAATTTTAACTTTTAAAGAAATCTGAATTAGATTTAACCCCTTGCGACTGACGTGTAGTTCAGCAGGCACCAATAAAGTCAATTTTTTATATAGAAAATTCATGATATGACAATAATAACACGAATTTTCACTTTGAATAAATAAAAAATAACTACATATGTACATAAAAAATACCTTACACTCCAAAACGAATCTTGAAAAATACAAGCTATAAAATAGTGTCTGGTAGTCTAGCACTCCATTAGAATTGTGAGAACTATGTACGTCAGTCGCAGAGGGTTAATATATAAAATATAATTTTTTTTAATTTTCGTTAAGAATTTTAAGTCAAAACCGGTTCTATTTGAAGATTGTGTTTATAGTCATTTCTCATTTATATGCCCTATTAACCAGTGGCTAGTCTAATTTACTTTAGTTGTTTATTTTACATAAATTTCAAATTTTACGTCATTTAAATCTGCGTATTTTGCCATTTTTTCCGGTAGTAAATATTAAATTTAACAAATCACCGAAAATTGCTGAAAATAATTCAATATTTCTTAGTATCCACTTAAAATTATCAAAAATCTCATTAAAGCGTAAAACTGAAAATCTAAAAATTTAAAAGTCAAATAACACCCACATTAAATATAAACATTTTTATAACAAATTTTGTTTGAAATCTATACAAAATTATATATAATAACATCACCAGACTTTAAAAACATATTTTTTTTCCATTTCTAACCAACAATTATGTTCGAGTAAATAAAAAGACAAAATTCGTTGTCTCGATGCCTTAATAAATTTAACAAATAAAATAAATAAATTATATAGAAGTGGTGGACACAAATACAATCTTGTTCAAACAAGTAATTTTTTGGCAGACGGTCGGTTAGTTCAAATAAATTGATAAATTTAGAAACATATAAAGAAAGAAATATAGATGGTACCCGCATTTGGGGCCAGGGCTAGGCACCTGAAGGTTAAGAATATTTTTGTTAATTAATTTTAGGTCATCTTTAAAAGATATCTATTTAAAAATAATTTTTCAAACCAACAAATTTTGAAATTTCTTTAATATGTTTGAGTCCACTATAACTTGGCCAACCCCTGTTAAAATGCTAAATTCTTCAAAATTTTAAAGTTCTAGTGACAAATGTGGCAGCAAATTTTGTCTGTCTTAAATTTAATGTTTATTTTAATATTTTTTCATTTATTTGTTTTGTGTTCTAATCTTATAATGAAATATGTATTAAATAATATTTAAAGGCACAATGTCATCTGCACAGTGTTTCAAAATATATTTAAGTATATGCAAAATTTTCTTTAAAACGAAAATTTAGTTTTTAAATAAAAATATTCCATTTTGCCCGTTTATTTGAAACCATTAATCAATGAAATTTATAAGACAATCTTAACTCTAAGAGAATTTCTGAGCTTTATTTTCATATTACAGCACCAATTTCTCGAGATCTAAGTATATTTACATTAATTTCGATAGTGGGTCTGATATGGGAGCTAGGAAATGTCACGATTGTCACGATCATTATCCAAATTAATTTGAATTTTTTGATCAGGGGCAAAATTGCAGCATTCAATATTGATCGAAATGTAAGATATTTTAGAAACATTTGTGTAGCATACTTTAAGGATAATCTTAATAATATATAACATATAAGCTTGACTACATTATAACTTATTTGTCAAATGTTACCTGATAGTAAAAGAATTTCATTTAAACTAAATGTTTTGACCAACAACTGGTTATATTTAACTATGTTTAATTTTTATAAACATTTTACAAAATAAATTATTTTGAGAATCCCTAGGGTATGTTACAATATTTGCTTAAAAGTCTGGGTTTTCGCTCGATATCTAATGCAGGATTTGTCCTTAGGTTTAAGTTCATTAAATATTTCTAATTTTTACTAATTTGGAATTTTTAAAGGTAATATTTGTGTCACTTACCAACTATTTATTACTTGCCCCACTGTGCAAATATAAATAAATCACTTCTAATTCTTTTTTATTGTACTTTAGAATCTAAAGAGGATAAGAACAATTTGAAATAATCGTCCGTTCTGTGTCTGTCTCAAATGGCCTTCATTTTCATAATCTATTTAATAATTTACTTTTTCGGGGAGCGTTTTTAAATTAGGCCAGATTTTGACTTTGATGTGTTTATCACAAAAGCAATCGTAAAAAATTGTTTATTAAACAAATTAATTTATTTATTTGCTATTTGGCTGTTGTTTGTGGCTAATTGTTGATATCTTTATGATTTTTTTTAAATAATCGCGTGTTGACATAAGGACTTTTGGAAAATGTTGGTTATACCAAGTACTTTTTTGACGTTTTTGTTAATTTCTAAAAATTATTGTTTGTCAACAAAAATAGAATAAAATAGAATTAAAATTGTTGATAATTTTTTAATCGTTAAATAATGAAAAATAAATTGCATTAACCCCTTAATGTCGTTTGTTGCTTATTGTTGTAAATTTAAGATCTTATAACAAAAAAACCAAAAAGAGACTTACAATTTATACCAGTTATAGGTTCTTACAATGACCTACTATAATCAAAAAAATATTTAACCACGCTCACTTAAATGACATGAAAGGGTTAACTAAATAAAACCAAAATTGTCCAAAAGCTACCGTTTGTAAATATATACATATGTATATTTTTTCGAATATTGAATCAAAATTTTAATAATAAGGATTATCATATAGAAAACTTGATAAAATATTCCAAACATTTGTTTGCATTTAAAATCAATATTAGCCAAAAAAAGGGTTAATAGTGATACCTTTAGCTTTTTATTTTTAACAAAACCCTTTGAAGATTAGTTTTGAAATATTTCTTAAAAATGTCAACAATTTTTCATAGTATTTCATTCCACTACCTTGAGGCCCCCATATCACTGGGGATTATTTTATCTATTTTTGCAATAATTTTCTAAAGATATTTTCGCACTTGTTTTGCAGGATTTGTGTTAAGTACTTTATTTCTTCAATTATCTCGTTATTCAAGCAATTTCTTCCTTTTTGTATTTTTTCCTTTCGCGTATCCTTTTTCTTTCCTCCTGATTATCTGCTATTATTTATTTATTATATAGTCACTTTCGCTTTCTTATTCACACTCTCGCTCTCTCATTACTCTCTATTGATTGCCAGCAATTGTCCTTGTGCATTAGATTATCTGTTTGTATGTTTGTAAATATGAATACATTATAAAAATTTGTATAATAGATTTAAGGGATATTTATTTGAAGGCATGTTTTCTGGCTTAACCTAAAATTTTTAGTAAAAAAAAGACATTGTAAATCGTTAGGTTATTTCTTGATGTAGTCATTGACTTCAAAATTTTTATACATATATGATGTCTATAAAAAAAATATAGTTATTTATGTCTCAACAATATTTTATATTATTGTTTCGGTAGGAAGCTCGGTCTTGGATCCATAGACTATTTTTGATTTAATTGGTTTTGTGCTAACAAGTATATACATAAATTTTTATAAGGACATTTGAGCCATACTTTCTTTCTCCGTAATTAGGCTTCGATGTCGATATTTATTATATGTGACCCGGTCTATGAAAAGGGAAATGGTGGCTTATTACTCAAAAACAAAATTTCGAAAAATTTCGAAAAACTAGCTAATTTTTGGAAATTTTGTTCTTGAGTCATAAACCACCTTTTCATAGACTGGGTCACATATGTATACAGATACATTTAGTTCCTCTTTGATTTGGCATTGGTGTTTCACTTAAATATATAGGGCTATTACGAACGACATCGAGTGTGGTTTGTTAAGTTCTGGTTTCATTCATCAGGATGATCTTGCATAGATTAGGCACCTCCAAAATCCTTGTGCCAGCTGCCGTAGCAGGGGGATTTCTCGCATGATTACCCCTTGGAGTAGTATATTCTGTTATGTTGTTTCTTTCCATGCTTAAAACATCGTAAGTGTTAAGTCGATGGATGATGAGTTACTGCCTTCTAATATTTTTCAGTATTGGTATTTGTTAGTAATTGATATGATTTATCTTTGGTTTTAAATTCGAAACAGTCAATGTTTCATTAGGGAAATAATGGTATCAAGCTAAACTGATTCGATGTCGATCAAGTTAGCTTCATACCGATTTGATTCGATATTCTTAAAAACATAATCATTGATTTTGATTTAATTTTATCAGTATTTTCAGTATCGGTATTTGTCAAATCTGATTCCATACCGATTTTAATGCATTCATTTCGGAATCACTTTCGTATCATTATCAGTTATGGAATTGGCTTTCTTGATTTTGTACCAAATATTAAAAGATAATGTACTTTTTAGACTATGGTTGAAATATATCGGCTTCAAAAAAATGCCTAATATGACGGGTTACAAATTTGAAACCATAGAATGGAGTTTATTTTATCTGGAGCTTATTCGATCCATTTGTAAATAACTAAAGTACTTAATGGAAATGGTCTTATACCCAGTTTTACAATACAGAAATTGAGCAGAAACACTAAATTAAGTTATATAATTTGATATGCAAATCAGTCATTAATAAGCTAAACCACAAAGTTCCGATGATCTTTTGTTAATAAATCTAGAAGATTTTGTAATTCTTTAAATATGTGAGAGCAATGGTCAACCGCTTTAAAAACTTTAAAATAGGAGGAATAGTAAAATATAAAACATGTCCAACGATATATGATACAGCGACCCTTTGTATTATTATTGCTAAAATTTAAACAAATTTCAAAATATTTTGACTGTTATGAGCCCATATCGAAATTCTGGAAATAGACAATCGATTAAACCAAATTCCTTTAAAATAACTTTAAAATTGCCGCCTAAAATCAACTCAGAGAGTCAATCCGAATAGTACAAATTGGTCTCATACCCATTTTTATATAAGTTTTGTTAGCTACATATAAAAATCAATTTAAAATTTTAGTCTTCCGAAAAGACTCCGACAGAGTAAAAATTTAAATTTAAAAATTGTATCAAGTAGTGCGCGGTAGTACCAGGGTACCAATCAAGTTAAAACTGTATCAAAAAAAAAAAGAGGTGAAAATGAGAAAGAAAGCTTTTATGCTATTCAACGCTGTAATTGCACGTCATGTCTGCTTTTATTTAAGTTTTTTTGTTCTATAGCCAATTTTATTTATTTTACATCGACGGTGTGTTATTGCTGTAGCCTCAACTCTGATAGAGGCTGCTGCGGTAAATAATGATTGCAGAAATTTACGTTGCTGTGGCAATCGCACCCAGGCTGGTTATATTATTTAGGTTATGTTGATTCAAAACTATAATGATAAAGATTCAAGGTTCAGGTTCTGCTGACAACAACTCTTCACTAGTATATATTTGATTATAGTATTGATATTTTATTCTGGCTTGAATCGGTATTAATGATTGCTTAAGTATTGTTATTTTTTTACGTTCGTCTCTTGGACATCGTTATTTGTTTTAGAATTATTTTCCTATTTATTTGTGAAAAACTTGCCTTGACTTGACATCAAAATATAAAATTTACGGCAATTGTACAACATTACGACAGCATGTGAATTGAACGAACTTCAAGCAAGGCTGATAAACAGTTTTAGTTTAAGAAGATGTGTAGTAAAAGTTCTTAAATTGTTGTTTATATTTAATGGATTTATAAGGTCTGATAAGGTATTCCCAAAAGGGGTTTGTGAAAAAACTATACATAGTAAAATAAAATCATTACAATCTAATCTAAATTTAATTTCAAAAATAATTAGTTTTCAATATTTGCAAAACCTAACAATTATTGTGAAATTTTTATACTTTACAGTTTGTAATAAAAGTTTCGATTAGAAAAATTTCTGTGTTATTAACTATTTATAGGTATCAATATTTATTATAATTTTTCAACTAATTATTCTAATAAATTAACTCAGATAAAATTTTATAAAAATCAAGTAAGAAAGTATTGTTGTTGGTCAAGCCAGACCAAAAAATATGCTACACCTCTGATGTCAAATGTGTCATCATGTTAACTATTTATCAAGATTAATGCATATTTGAGTTATTACTGACAGTTATTAACTGGGAACTATAATCAAATAGGAACAGTGATTTTTTGTGATTTATATAGAAAGTGTTTCTGTGTCCAAAATGTGTTCGGGATGCATCCGAAATATATTTATATGTTCTGAATATTATTGTCATGCCTTCGGTTGTTATGTAGGAGCTAAAGATTTATATTGACATTATTTAATATACAGTTTTAATAATACATTGATTACATTGAACTTGAACTTGAAACAATGTCTATGCCGAATTCGGAAAATGATTTAGTGCCGATTGATGTACCTTAAGGGGTCAATACATCTTATATTACATACATCAGTAAAAAAATCATAATATCCTTCCCAATTATGGTGTAGGGTATTAACAACTTATAAATGTCGTTGAATCGTTATAAATTCAAAAATCGATTATTTTATTGTCTGTTAAATTATTAATTATTAAACGTAAGCGTTTCACATAATTAAATATTTAATTTTTTTTTTCTAATTTTTATTATGTTTTTGTTTGTTTCAAATGTTGTATAAATACATACAAGAATTTAATTTATTATTTGAGTTTATGCGTGTGTTTTTTTTTTTTTTTTTTTTTGTTGAGAATTTTGTTTTGAATATTTGGCTGAAAATATGCAGATTAAACTGCTTTAAGTCGGTAATGTTTGGAACTCAAAATGATTGGCAGGCACTTTGAGAACGATGTTTATACACAGGATTAATAGAATAAAGAAGTGACAAAATATAAAATTTAGACTTTAGAATGCAAATAAATTTTTGAATTTTTTATTTTAAAATGCCCGAAGATTTGGATAAAACTTTAAGCTAAATGGCTATATTTTAAAAATTCTGTCAGTTTTTCAAACATCTAAAATTTAGGTTTAAGTTTAATCATTTGCCTTGTTTTTGTTAATGTTTACCTGTTCCAATTCATGCTCTATATAAATGCATGTTCAACACTTCCTGTTTTGAAAATTCTAGTATTTTTTAATGGTTATCGGTTACCGATTTCAATTTAAGATCTATTTATTTCATCCCTTCTGTTTAGAAATTTCTTTTAAGAAATTCTTGTTATAAATAAAAATTTTTATTCATTAATAAATTGTTGATGCTTTGAATTTTAAAAATTATTATAAATTTTTGCTGTTTATTGATTAATTAAACATTTACTTAAACAAACCGCTCAGTAGTCTGCTATTTTTTTTATATTTTATTTAATGAATTAATTGAATGCAAATATATTCGCTTCTATTATCAATGTTATTTATTGAGTAACATTATTAATGATGACATACAATTTTCTAATATAGGAACTGTGAAATCCCGATAATACGACATCTACTACTACTTTTTTAAAACAAGAAAATTCTAAAGCACTTTAATGTGAATTATTGAGTCTTTTGTTTAATGGTTTATGTTCGATTGTGATTCTACTGTAGTTAAATTTTAATAATGCCGGTCACATGTTGCGGTTTAGATCTGGCTCGCACTTGTTTTATTCTTAACTCTAAAATTCTAATTCTAGACAAAATTTTAATTTATTTGCTAACGGCAAATTAGCCTGAAGCTTGTTCGGAGAAACCTTATACGTCTAAAAATTGTCATAGATAATGGAAAATTTCATTATCAAAAAAATTAGAATAAAGTTAAATAAAAAATTTAAATCTGAAGAATTTTAGGCTTAAATGTGGTTATGTAGGCAAACGAATGGACAAATAGACAGACATACATACAGACAGCCTGATAAGTATCTAACTATTTCATAAATAACACACCTTTTTTGGTTTAAATATTCGATAATTATCCAAGAATTTATTCGAAAGCGTGTGCCCACATACAGATTTTTTTTCCATTGAAACACAAAATTTTTATATAGTAAATAAATATTGTTATAAAAATATTTCATTTAAATTTATTTCAATTAACTCGCAAAACTTACTTATAATTTACCATAAATGTAAGTTTTATTTGAAACTAAATTCAATCCGGTTTTGTTTAGAACAAAAGCTTTTAAACAAATTTAGGGCTGTTTTTTATATTGACGCCACATTTTTGTTCTATTGTATTCTGGATATAGAAATTTTCAAAATATTCTTTAAAGGGTTTTATTATTCTTTTTTTTTTTTTTTTGGTTAATTTTGTACAAAAGACATCATCATCATAAAATAAAAAAATAAAACAAACAAATTAAGCAAATTTTGTAGCATTAAATAAATTTTTGGTTAAGTACATAAACGTTCATTGAATACTTAACAGTGAATGTCAAAACAAATAACTTTCCCTTAAGAAAATGTTTATAAGCTCCTAATGCTTTCCGGATTTCCTTTCAGGTGTGTGTTTTAATAAATTATTTTAAACCTAATCGTATACTATTAGACCATAAGATTATAGGTATAACAAAACAAACTCTAACTTAATAAGGGATCTCAACAAAATATTTAATTCATGAAAGCTTAAAACTAAACTATTACTATTTCCTTTTGTTACTGTTTTACTAATTTTGTTCAACACTGTATATTTCTTGAACTTTGGGCATACATTTTGACTTGGCTTGCCCTTGAAGTTTTTGAATAGAATTCTTCAGCAAAAGAAAATAAATTTGAACCCAGCTTTTTATTTATAAATTTAGTAAATGCGAGTACTATAGAAAAAATAAAAAATACAAGGAATTTACACGATTTTGCACTTTAATAAATTTAAAAATTTTAGGCCCTAATAAGATTGATGATTGAGATTCTTTGATAAACAAATTGTTGAAGAATTTATAAAATCCGACCACAAAGTGCGCTGGTATGGACAATAATGCAAAAACACTATTAGGTACATTTTGGTATTTTATACTTAGAATGGTTGTTGTCTTGGATATATTACAATAGCTTAGCATTGACAAAGACTCCAAAGAAAAATACGTAATTTTTCGGGAAAAAATGTGCAATGTCTTTACATGTATTAGAGAGTCTTTGCCGTAATCTTCACATTCACAATTATTAATGAACAATTTCAAAGACAAAACAAGCTATAGTCGGTCAAGCCCGACCATACATACCATTCACTACTAAGGTCAAAGGTGTTCTTTTTCCTGCATAAAGACAAATATTTGCTAAATTTTGCCATCATACACACATTTTCTCAAAACTTAAATATTTAAGCTGTTTCCGTCATTTGGACTTATTTGAGAGCTAGGGTCAAATGTGGACCGATTATGACGAAATTTGGCAGATGATTACAGTTTTTATAAAAATTATGTATGCAAAAAATAAACTCAAAATTCTCATTATCTTCAGATTTACGAGCGTTTTACTGATTTTTGTCTCATTTAGTTCATTTTGACAGAGGAGTTGGTTTGGGAGCATTGGTCAAATGTAGACCGATTTCAATGAAATTTGGTACAGTCATTTTGGTTTACATAAGCAGTATTTTTTTTTAATTTCATGAAAAAATATTGATATTTGTGGCCAAAATATAAATTCCGGGAATTGGGACCTATGGGAGATACCATAAATATTGAACCGATTTTGACGAATTTCAAGGTCCCACTATCAAAAAAATTATCTGTGCTAAATTTCATCAAATTATCTTTAGAATTGCGACCTGTACTTTGATTACGGCCAGCCAGCCAGACGGACGGACTGACATCGCTAAATCGACTCAAAAAGTGATTCTAAACCTATTGGTATACTTAAAGGTGGGTATAAGACAAATATTTCTATGCATTACATCAGCACAATTCCACCTATGGTAGTGAAGGGTATAATCATAAGCTATTATTTCAACTGATCTTCCACTTTGTGGAAGTAGAAATTCACGAAATTTTGACCACCTATAAATAAGTTATGTATATTATTATTATGAATTACATGCGAATACACTATTGTTTTATTGATGAAACGATATATAGTTTATATGAAAGCTATCGTCAAATGTGAACCGGCCAATTTCAATACCAAACATTAAATTTTGTTGCCCTAGCTCATTTTGTTCAGGCCCTCTCGTGTTGTCAATAGTCAGAAGGCCATTACCTAATCGTGTTAGAATTTTACAACGATCTAGGATATATATTCTCTTTGGGCTTTGAGCCAATAATATAGAAATTACATGACAATCTCAATACATACCGTTTTTTTCGAAATAGACTGTTGTTGAAACTTTTCGGTAAACTACTACTCTTCTTGGATCATATTAAAACATATGGAATTTTGCGATTGTATTGGTAGCAGCAAAGAAAATAAAAAATCCCTAATGTGTTCTCGCTTCATTAAATCTAGAGCTTAAAGTATTTTCAAGTTGTTTACAATAGTCGTGTGTTGTGTATGTGTATTCGCAGAATTATTTGGCTATAACTAGTTACAGCAAATGAAATGTTTACCCTTGGTTTTAATAGATGCATATTAAATCACTGGAGTACTGTCTCGACATATCGTAATGCGGATTGTATCATACGTTTCTATCGTTACAATTTTCGTTTTCTAACTCCCAAAACTGGAACACATATTTCAAAAATGTAGAAATTTTGTCAAAAATGTTTTTTAAAGTCTCAACGGATTTAAAAATTCTTTAAGAATTTTTAATCGAAGTTAAATTTTCATGGTTAATATTTAGTTATTGATGTAACCCTAAAGGTTATATTTTTATGTTGAATTAAACATTTAATATATAAAATTTATTCTGTATCATATTTTGTAAACTTCCGTTCCAAATTTACATAATTTTTTACCAGAATTTTTTGGTATTAAATTATTTTGCTACAAAATAAATAATTATTCTAGTTTAGTTAAAACGAGTTCAAAGAAGATTTTGAACAAACTCAAGTTGTTTATGTGTTATAGGCCCTAGTTTTAAAATTAAAACCATTACCATTAAATTCAAGCTATTGTCAAAATTTAAAGATTTATGAAATGTTCTCAAATACATGTTCTACAAGTTCATTTGAATTTTACAATATTTGGTATTCGATAAATTTTCAAAGTAATCTACATCTTTTGCTACCAGAAAAATCCAGTAGAGAAATATTTAAAATCCATTTTAATAAATGTCTGAGGCACTTTTCAATTAAAATTAAAACCTATTCACTATTTGTGTGAATAATGAATGAATGGCGTTTTTTTTTTTTTAATTTAAATAATAAATTATAAAAAAGATAAATAATTTAAATTTATACTTGTAGAATTTTCTACAATGTAGGTCATTATTATTTTAATAGTTAAAGTGAATTATTTGATCACTAGTCAATTGAATTGTAACCGATAAAAGTAAACAATTCGAAAGATAACAACAAATATTTAAATGAATGAAAATTGTATCTACAATATGATCATCATGATCACAATTATGATCATTGTGTTAAATAAAATATCATTGTCATTGTTGATTAATTACCAACACTTTAACTAGTTAAATCCAGTCATTCTACAACAAGAAAGAAATTGGCAGCTAAACTTTACAATTAATTTACATACATTTTGGAACGACTGAAACTAAGCCCCCCTCATTTGTGTCAAAGCTAGAGCACACCCCGTTTTATTTTGAAGGTTTCAAGTTCATTTTACATACGAAAACAATTTTTGTTTAATTAACTAATAATTTAAAAACAATTTTTGTTAATAATTCTCATGTTTCCGAATTCTGTAGAAAATCGTTTATTTTATTTAGCACATTTTTCTGTTTTTCTTTTTTTAATTTAAAAAATAATGACTTAATAATTCTTTGTTAAGAGCTCAAATTGATTAGGCAAAATGTTTTTGTTTATTTGACTAATGATAAGTAACAAATTAATTAGCACCAATCGTCGGTTTGTCTAATAAAATTTCTAATCATTTGTTCTTTTTTAGTTAAGCTGTCACTTATCAATTATCAAAATGTTAATTTAGTTAAATTCGTGTGATAAGTCAATATTAGTTAATCAAGTATAAATTCTGGGTAGGTACTAAATAACCTGTTTTTGAAAACTCTAAATCAAAGATGTCCAGCCTATACCACAATTAAGCTTTCGGAAATCACGTGTATTCTCTTTTTCATTATTGGCATTAAGCGGGTGTATTTCATTTCTTGTCTCCATTTGTATGGTATTTTTGTAAGTGACATAATGTAGTTTTGATACTAATCCTTTGCTGATAATACGCGAAGTATTGACATGGACCGGGTTTTGGATTACTAGAACGTAATACAAAGCGCAGAGCGCGCCCTTGGTGCATAATCTTACCATGGCTTGACCCTTTCATTCCTACTGGGTACAACCACAGCAAGGTTTCAATCCCTTTTGCGATCCAAATGCGCTCTAAATTATGATGTTGAGCCTAAAATTCAGCTTCCTTTCAGTAACTCAGTTTCTAGTCCAGTACTTGGGGCAGTCCGAGAAACGATATTCATTGCCTCAATAGAAGAAAGGCTCCATTGATGTTATTTTGTGCCTTCTGGAGAACGGATAAGAAATATTTTTGGAATTACCGCAAATCCACCGCATATTTCACAATAGTAGGAAATGGGTATGCTACAACCTTTACAACAAACTCCTCTAGTAATACTCAAATTTCGTTCAGATCGATGTTCCATAATAAGACAGATAAAACACCGTGTTATAGTATTTCCCTAACAACAAATCAATTGGAGCCAATCGGCTAAAATTTGGCTCTAATCCGTCTTTTAGTAAGATATCGTACAGACCTACTACTAACGGCCACTTTACGACAAGATAAACACTTAGCTATTCCAAATGGAGTTATGTTATTAATCGCTTCTTCTACAAAAAAGCTAACATCGTTTACTTATCTGCAGAGAACTTTATGGTAAGTCAGGGCTGTCTCAGTGGATATCTCTCTACTTAGCTATTCTTTTCAATCTCATACGGCCCGTTTTTCTAAAAAAAAACTCAAATTTTCGTCTACAGTGTCTTTTGGTCTATAGCGTCTTCAAAAATCATCCTAATACCTTCTTTAGTTTTGGAGATTTTTGTAAAAAATTACAAAGTAGTATTCAAAAATTATGCAAATTTATTGTAGTTGCACTTTTTTGACAAAAGTCTTAAACCAATTTCTTAATTGTGAAAAATTGTTAACCTCACTTTAAAGTATATAAAATTCCCTTTCCATTGATGTATAACACGTCTCCTTACCTCTTTTTGGTAAATTTTAGTTCACAGTATTTTTAAAAAAAATTTACGTTTTTTCTTGAGTTTCCTAAGAAGTTTTCGAAAATGTAAAAATCTTTTGGATCGGACTCAATTGGTGAAATTTATATACACCCAAAGGTTTCACATACCCAAGGAGGGCAAATTTACTTCACTGTGCTACAGATGGATGCAACCTTAAACATTGCTCTAAAAGCCTAACTCCTCATCTACCGATTTCCCAAATTACGTCAAAATCCGTTCAGCAGTTTAGAAACTGCAGAGTTAATACCAAAAAAACCTCATTTTGCTATGAAAGACACTAATACAAATGCAAATTTGCGATTTTACTAGTAGCACAGAGAAAATTTAAAAACTCCATATTGTGTTCTCGCTACATCAAGTGTCTTTCTTAGCAAATTGTTGAATTTGTTGGAGAGAGTTAGTAAAAAATCAGGAGCGTGAAAGCATTTTTATGCTCTTTATGTGCCGCGTATGTATATTGGCAAAATTTATTTGACTATTACTAGTTATAGCAAATAAATTGTTCGCCCTTGGCTGCTTTTAAAAAAACGGTAACAGAATGATAGATCTGAAATTTTCTGGTGTTGCATGAGAAGGTTTACCCGCTTTAGGATAAAAGGCTAATTTGGCCTTCCTTCAGATAAATTGTTGATACAGCTCATGTATTGCCAACTGAACCTGTGTATGATAAGTGTATCAGCCAATATTCTAAATAGTAGATCTCTATGACATCAATCTTTGATTCCTTGAATGACATAATTGTTTTTAATTTTTTTTCCCCTATATTTATTAAAGATTTTAAATCTCAATTATTTATGTTGTAGACTATTTGTTGATAAGATTTTTTGTTGTTAAAAAAAAACACTGGAATATATTAACAAATTTTTGATAATAAATAAAAGTAAACAAAATTTATATATGATTTAATATAAATCTTTTCGTGTTGTCAAAAGAACAGTTCCAAGAAAGGTGCTATTTGCAAAATTTTAAACCCATTTTGTGGTCATTATTTTTTTTTAATATTTGACTACTGATATGGTATAACAAATTAAACAAATACATAAATATATATGTATGTACTTAAAACTATTGTAGTTTTGATTTTGAATTTTGGCTTAATATTCGCACGTGCATATCCTAAATTTGTTTGTTAATTTTAAATTAAAATACTTACTTTCAAAGACTTATTTTCAAAGTTAGCTATTTTTGAAAATGACACCCATTTGTTTGATTTATTTAAACTGTGACTTTCATTCTACCAAACATCAGAAATTTATGGCTTTTAAATTTTTATAATATGAATAGATTAATTTTCATATAAAATATTAGTACATATTAAGTTAATTTAATAGCTCGTTAAGGTCAATTCAATCAAACGATATCAAATATCTTAAATTAATTGATTATTTCCATATTAAAGTAAAAATAATAAAAGTATCATAAACGTATATACATAAATACGTACTAGTTTATATCTAATCTGCACTTTAGTTGAAAAAGTTAAGACTTGTAATACAAAAAATTCTGACAAATTATGGCGGCATATTAGACGCTATCTTTGTAAATTACCCAATTAACATAATTTTAAGACATTTTCAAAATCTTATTATCAAAGTGTTTATGCTTTTAAGAGGCCCTAATTTTTAGATCAACTTATTTATATGCCATTAATCTTTCATATTTATTATAAAATTTTTCACATTTTTAAAGCGCATTATAAATTTTCCTATCATTTGTGCGACTTTGACAATTTGCTGATTTAATATTTATCATATTTGTAAAACTTTTTTTTAATTATTTGTTTATTTTAATTAAATTTGTTTAAAATAAAGTGTTTGTAATAATTACTCATAGTTTACAATAGGTGCGTTCGATGAAATTTTTACAAATATATAAGACAAGTTATGGTTAAAAACAACATGAAATTAATAATATAAAATCTTAAAATTTTTATGTTTCTGATATAAGAATTTTTAAAGTTAAATAAAGTTTGATACTTTGATCTGTAAAAAGGTTTTGGACTTCACATTCGAGGTATGTAATTATTAGTTTATATTAAAAAGTAAAAATATTGCCTTAATTGTTTATAACCATGAATTGCTTTACTATTAACTGTTTTATACGCCCACGTAATCAATTTGAAATGAAAATAATTTGCATATTGGGTTGTTTGTAAAGTACCAGTTATTGACATCTACTAGTTACTAACTTTATATGTATACATACATATATGCATATCGTCACCTGAAATGTAAATGGGCAAAGGTAACATGAAAGTAGATACAGGTGCGTAAGAAAAGTAAATACAAGTGTGTAATAACATCAAACACATTGAACAAATTATATTTATTTTATAGGTTACTTACGCCCTTTTGCATTTTGGATAACGACATTTTATTTACCTAGTTATTCGGAATGCAAGTACATACATATTTAGTATATAGTCTCAAGCGCCAAAAGTTCTTTCATTCAAGCACATGTTAAACGATGAATGAAAATTTGCAAAACAAACAAGACAAGATGTCGTGACTACAAACATTTTTTTTTGATTTTATAATACAGTGGGCAACTTAAATAAGCAGTCAGTATAAATTCTACTTCATTATTTTTCTACAATACTCCTTTCTAGCTCATCCAAACGACCAACTTGAGTTAAAAAGTTAATAATTTCTTGAGTCTGTTGATTATGGATTCAAAAATTTAAGAAATTCTCTAGCATGCCACCTTGACATATGTATATAATTTCTATAAAATCTTGTAAGACAGCCCATATTTAAACACATTAGACCTGGTTTTAGTTTTTACTTATTTATAAGCAAAATTTTTCTAAACTGGAAATTGTTCTGTTTTTCGATTCATTATCTTTATATTTGTGATATATAAAAATCATAAATCTTCAAAGTAATTTGCATTGGAAAATGGACTATAAATCGATTTTCTTTCGTTTGCTAGAAAGTTATAAAAAAATTATTTATATATTTATCGCTTACTGTACTATATATTAAAATATTGTATAGTAAAAGAGCTAGTGCTAAAACTTATAGCACACATTCATTTATTCATCGATAAAGGCTCACCCAGTAGATAATTTTACAGAAATAATTTGAGTACAATTTCTTTTTACATCAGTGGTGGTCACTTACACATATGCAAATGTGCTATCATACCCTGCCGTCAAATGAGTAGTTAACTACCAAAAAAACTAACTTTAAGCTAGCATGTATTGACTAACTTAAAATTAACTACAACGCAATGCTAAATTTACATTATCCAAAGTTTATACACATAAAAATATTTCTATTGCCTCAGTGGAAAAGTATCCGCCTAGCAGTCGTAAGGACGTCAGTTCAAATCCGGTTGAGTGCATTTGATTTTTAAAAATAGTTTTGTATTAAATAAAACAACTTGACTACTTCCTAGGACATCGCAGTGTTAAAATAGTTAGTTAATTCCATATAAAAGCAATCAAAGTGTCAACCACCACTTCTTGAGAAATAGTTAGCTTTAAGTTTATTTAAAGTTAACTTAATGTACGACGGGGTACTTGAAGTATCAGAGAAAATTTAAAAAACTCCCTAATGTGTTTCATAGCAAATGATTGAATTTACTGGGGAGAATTTTTAAAAAGCTACAACCTGTAACTCAAGAATCCTCCTACAAATACCTCAAAATTCAATTCAGGGTTTTGAAAATTATTGCATTTAAATGGCGTCCACCCTCGGTGACACATGTGAATCTTATCAAAAAGCTATATTTACGGACTCTAATGCGTGTCAGCGGCGCACTTTTAAGATTCTTGTTACATTGTCCAAATACTTTATTTTCGTTAAATCTGTAAAATAAAAATGGAACAGTTGGTTACCCAGAATAATAGTTATTACGTTTTTTAGGAGCAGCTATCATCAGCCGCCCTCTACCTTTTGCAGTATAAAGAAGTCGGTCCAAATTTGGCCACAGCTTTCATATATGGGAACTACATTTTTATTAATTTAACAAATTTACCAAAAAATAACAAAATTGTTGGGATTTAAATATTTTTCAGAAAGAATTTTTAATTGCATCTATTTACTTAATAAATTCTTTGATTTCGTTTTAAATTTAGGCATAAATTTTAAGATTATTAAAATAAATTGATAATTTAAAATTAAGATGATTTGACATTAAAACCAGATTTGATATTTTTATTGCTCTCTGGGTTATTTTAATATAATTATGATGTTACTAGTAATAATGGAAATATTGAAAGCTTCTTAATACAAAATATCATAAAATTGAAAAGTATCTTGTTGACATACATATTTTACACCAACGTATAGACAAATTTACAATATACTCAATTTACATTCATGTAAATATGTAAGTGTGTTATAAAGATTTTAGTAAACGTCTATGAAATAACACTTATTTAATAATTGAGCTACAACTAAAAAACTGTTGAACTAGTCTCGTAATTACACGATTTGTGTAAACAATTGTTGATTGTTTGAAAACAAACCGATGGAAACATGTAAACAGATAAAGACGGACAGATACACATACACATTTACAAATGTTTCTATGTATTAAGTTATAGTATAATATTCACTCAGAACTAGAAAAACTTTACTTACACATGCTTAGTAATCTATGTTTAGATGTATGGATATAAGTGCAAGTGTTGCTGTATTACTTTTTTAGCAGTTTCCGGTTTCATATTCAAATTTGATACCTTTTCATAATTAAACTTGAACGTGAGCTATATTTTTTTGCAGTTTGTTTAGCTAATAATCATGATCTTCTGATACCCACAAATGATCATAATTATGATACGACAACTGTTACAGCGAGAAGCTGTAAGAGAGTAAATGTGAGTGAAAAAGCTTAATTTTGCCTTTGCACAAAAAAAGAGAGCGCCAAAAAAATGCGCATGTTTAAGAGGGTAGTAAAAAGCTTTTTTTAATATTTATGGCAAAAAAAAAACAGAAAACACAGACAAAAGTTTAGCCCTCTTTTACCCCTGAGGTAAGGGAATGATAAAGCATCAAAAAAGTAAATAAAGCTTGATTGAAAAGATACGATAGGGTTTGTTTTAAAATAAAATTTAGTATTATTCTAAACGTAGACAAGAGAAGATGTTAAAAATATAAATATTAAAAAAAAATATAAAAATAAATTAATGGAAAGTTTTCAATTCCTTAACAACCACAAACCGTGTTTATAAATTTTTAACTTAAAATCTTAAAATAATAAACAAGGACTTTCTTAATTTGAAAATTTTCTCAATATTTTTAGAACTTCCTTCCCTCTTCATCATCAATGTGTTTAAATTGTGTATAATTGAAAAAATCTCAACTTTTAAGCCTTAAGGGTTTCTTTAGAAATCCAGACTTTTTCAAAGGTCTAGAAAAAATAAAGTCTGCCAGAAAAAAATATAAAAAAACTTATCTAAATAAATACTTAAACAAAAATGACGCGGCCGAAAAAAGATGATAAATTAAAATCCTTCATGCAGGAGAACCTCTTGACCATGCTCACGGTCATTGGTGTCTTCCTGGGCGGTGTTGTGGGCTTCATCATTAAAAACAGCACAGGAGAATGGACGAAACGTGAAATTATGTATATATCATTTCCTGGTGAAATATTTTTGCGGTAAGTACTTGAGATAAAAACACAAAGATAGAATTTTTATATTATATAAAATCATATAGTATTAGAGAAGTTATTTTAAAATGATAACAACAATAAGAGCTATTTATTTAAGCAAACAATTTTAAAGGGTATACACTTTTTATAATTTCTTTTAAGACCCGAAATAATTTAGTAGCAAATTCTTTTGTTGATAAAAATTTTTAATACTTTTTTATTTAAGATATTAAAAATTTAATTCTAGATTTGATAACAAATTTCGCTAGTTAAACAAACAACTTTTTAAGTAAATAATGTCAATAGGCTTAAAAGTTTGTCGCTTTATCTAAAAATGTACAGTAGTTTTCGAATATAAGAACATGTCATATTAGAAAAAAAATTTGTGAAACTCATACTATCATACAACTCATACTCATACTTTTTTAAATTTTTATACTTTGTAAAATATTTTTTCAATTCAGAAGCAGTTACTAGAGTTGTGTATCGTATTATACATTAAATTGTCTTACATTTAATAAAAGATTTAAAATATTTACGAAAATATCAGTTAAACCATTTTAAGATCTAAAGACTTTTAGATCTTATACAATAACGTGCAAAGTAGTTCAAAAGAGACATGACATTTAAAAAACGTAAAAATTTTGGGTCCTTGCTGTCCTTTGCTATACACGTATTCCTTTTTATCAATTTTAATATAAAGCACTTGGTTGACCAACAATTGTTCGGATTTTCATTTCGAGGCAAATTAAAATACTAATGTTGGGTTTATATAACTAACGCTGACGATTGAGTGAAATTTACATGTATTTTGTTTTTGTTACAATAACAAAACAAATGTAAATTTCACTTAATCGTCAGCCGCTTGAGTTACACAAACCCCATATAAATTAGTAATTTTCTTACTCGATTGCAATACACTTTTTGTTTTTAAGTTCAGTTGTTCAAAATAAAAAAAAAGTACCAAAAATATTGTTCACACATTACTGGTTCTGATCGGCCTTTTTTCCAAAAAGTACCACTTACGCGTCTTTTATTTTTTTTTTTTCAGCTAATCAAAACACAATTTAAATTTTGTTTCCATACCTATTACTTCAAAAGTTACCAATTTTTCCCCTTTTTATCCCCTAATTTCAAAAAAGTTCCATATGCATATTTGGTATTTCTTTGTTACCAATTGAATTCGGTACATTTTTCTCCTTTCTATCTCCTTTTTCTCCTTTTTATCCCCTAATTTGAAAAAAGTTTCATATGCATATTTGGTACTTCTTTGGTACCAATTGAATTCGGTACATTTTATTAAAATGCAGTTAACATTTTGTTTCTATTCATATTACTTTATGAGATGTTAAGTTATCTTTTTATAACTTTTTTACCCATTTTACCCCCCGAAATCAAAAAAGTACCAAAAAGGTGTTCAATATTTTTTACATCTATTAATTGCAGTACAAAGTTCTTTTCTATATTCTTTTAAATTTGAAAAGTATTTGACACTTATTCACTTTATTTTTTCATAAAGATATCTATCCAATTTGTATCTCAATGCTACAGTTATTGGTTTATGATTTAACATGTTACAGAATTTAACCTTTTTACCCCTTAAAAGTGGTGCGAATTAATTGATCGATATCGAATGCGGGGCCAAATTACCGCATTCGATATCGATCAAACACTCAGACTTTTAAGCAAATATTGTAAAGTATACTTCAGGGATGTAAAAAGCTAATTGAAATTTGGTACCAATTTTGATTCGTTTTTAAAAACATATAGTTCAATTAAAACTCTTTTACTATTGGTCATCTTTTGGCATATAACTACAAAAAAAATAAAGTAAACTGACCATCTTTTAAACTTTGATTATCCTTAAAGTATGCTATACAAATGTTTTGAAAATATCTAAGATTTCGATCGATATCGATTGCGGTAATTTGGGCCCTGATCGCAGTAGTGAGTTTATATCACTTATACGTGAGATTACCATGTATTCTAGTCGCTTGAGCAGAATATCCAATGTGACATGAGCTATTTTAATTATATTGCGTTTTTATCAAATATCAAAAAAGAATATCACTTTTTTGGTACTTTTTGAAAATTCTAGAAAGCATTAATAAGAAATTTAATACAGTTAATTATTTAAATATCGAAAATATTGAAAACTCAGACTTTAAAGCAAATATTGTTTAACATACCTTAGGGATTTTCAAAATAATTTATTTTGCAAAAAGTTAAATACAATTTGATATCTGAACGTACCTAAATGAAATTCCTTTACTAAAGGGTGTCCCAACTAGAACGCAATTTTTAAATTTTAAATAAAATACATTAAAAAAATCGTGAAGCTTTATTATATCGTAATGTAGACAGAATGAGGTTATGTATGGAACAAGATATCGTGTCCGTTAATTGGGTATTGGAGAAACAACATGAAAATGCTGATTTTACCAATAAAATTATCTTCAGTGACGAGGCCCATTTCCATCTTGATGGCTTCGTCAATAGGCAGAATTGTCACAATTGGGGTGAGGAAAATCCTCGAGTGATTCACGAGAAGCAAATGCATCCTCAACGTATCACTGTGTGGTGTGGTTTTTGGGCTGGAGGAATCATTGGACCTTTGAAAATGAGGACCTTGAAAATGAGGCAGGTCAAGCGCAAAACAGTCAATGGTGTCCGGTATCGTGAAATGATAACCAGTTTTTTCTTGCCTATAATTGAAGAAATTAATATAGAGGGCATGTGGTTTTAACAAGACGGCGCCACATGTCATACAGTCAGAGAAACAATTCAATTGCTACATCAGTCATTTAAAAATTGCGTTCTAGTTGGGACACCCTTTACAAATAATGTAGTGAATCTTATATGTTATATATTATTCAAGAAGTATGTTCCATAAACGTTTCAGAAATATATATCTTACATTTCCATCTATATCGAATTCGGCAATTTGGCCCTATAAAAGTTTTTACTTCTTCAGATTTCGAAAAAATTTTAAGAATAGTATTATCAAGGAATTGTTAAAAATTTAAATAAGCAAAAAAATAATAAGAATTCAATTTGAATTTGAAAACAGTTTTATTTAGAATATGGAAATTCGGAATTAACTCCAAATTCAATCTATTTTGTAAAAGTATTTTATATCTTAATATATCTTATAAATTTGTTTACTTTATAAATTTCATCCATTTTATTAACTCCATTATTTTTCCCCTTTTTTAGCATGCTAAAATGTCTTATTGTGCCCTTGTTGGTCTCATCCATTACTAGTGCCATTGGTGGCTTGGACTTGAGTATGTCCAGTAAAATTGCTACCAGGTAAGATTTTGAAAAAGAAAAATTTATTGGTTAATTTTTAATAAAAAAAAAATTATTGATTTTTTTATATTATTTCAGAGCCATTGCTTATTACTTTATCACCACAATCTCAGCTGTAGTTTTGGGTATTTGTTTGGTCACCACCATCAGACCCGGTCAGGGTGCCAAAATTGTGGAAACACGCATGGAATCAGTGGATAAGGCCTCAAAGGTATTGACACCAGATACATTAATGGATTTAGTGAGGTAGGAAGGAATGACTAAATTTTTTTACAATAGAAATTTCTATATTCTTTAAATTTTTTTATTATAGAAACATGTTCACAGACAACATTATCCAATCCACCATGTTCCAGGTAGGTTTAAATTAAGACTTAAAACACTTCAACAAGTCTTACATATATTTTGAGAAAATAACTTAAGTTATCGGATATAATAACTTTATGCTACTCACTGTCAATATTAATTTTATGATCTTTAATTTGTTTAAAAACAAAAGCTTTGTGTTGATTTTAAAATTAAACACCAGCAGAATTTTACGCAGCTGCAAAAGCAATCATTCAATTTATGCTCTGAATATATGCAAAAAAAAAACAGATTCTGATTAAAACAATGATTAAATTGCACAAAGATCCACTATCATTACAATGAATAGAAACTGTGATATTCACCATAATAAAATAAATGAATACGATATAGAGTCCAGTGGGGATCAGAGATATAGAGAGTGATCTTTAGCATCTCAGTGCGTAATATGTTAGAGTTCAATTTAAAATAAACCCCAGAAAACGCACGTACTTATTTTCTGATGATGATAATTTGATTCAATTACAATTGCAAAAAATAACATGAAAAATTCAAACTGATAAAGTATCATTTGTAATAATTTGCTGTCACAACCATATCCATATGGGGGCAACATTTTATTCCACTCTAGATCTGGCACATTAAATTATTACTAAAGAATATTTTAAATTTGTGGCTGACATTTACATCCATCCATCCAAACATCCGAACCACTTGATTTAGAATTGTTTTGCTTTAATTAAATCACAAATCAGATTTTAGTGTTTGTAACAAAGTCTTCTCATTCATATAAATCATATCAAACAATACAATAATAATAAAAAAAAAGAATTGTTAGCCCCTCTAATACAAATGATGTGTGAATCTGGTGTAAAGTAATCCGAGCAAAGGTCTCACTTTAATTCGCCAAATTTTTAATGTGTGTTGAAGTGTGTGTTGTAACAATAATGATGATAATAGTGATATATCATTTAAATAAATCAGTTATACAATGTATATCAAAATTTTTATTTTTTTTTTTTACTTTTTCAGCACCGCACAGAAATTTTTGAAAACACCAGTATTGTCCCAGCCGGTAATTTAATGTGATCTAGTATCTAGTACTAATTTTCTTACATACAATTTCTTTCATTTTTAGTGCCCATGGAACAATGGGGCTTCAAACCTACTCAACGTGAGGGTTCTAATGTCTTGGGCTTGGTTATGTTCAGTGTCATCTTGGGCACAACTATTGGCAGAATGCGCGAGAAGGGTCAATTATTGCAGGATTTCTTTACAACTTTAAGTGAAGCCATGATGACCATTACTTCATGGGTTATTTGGTAAGAAATTCTTCTTGTATACTTGAAACTTTTTCCTGCAAAATATAATTCACCTCAAATTTTTACTAAGTTCACCTCAAACTTTTTTTCTATAGCAATCAATTCACCTATAAATTGTTCTATAATTTTTTTTTTTAGAAAAAAATCAAATTTTTTTTATAGACCAAAAATTGTTTAAACAAATAAATTTTAATGGAAAAAATTTCGCCGCAAATTTTTTTAAAAAAAAAAAATTGTATCCCAAATTTTTTATAGAAAAAATTTTATCCCAAATTTTTTATAGAAAAAATTTCGTCCCAATTTTTTTATAGAAAATTGTTTCAATTTTTATAGAAAAAAAATTTCGTCTCAGTTTTTTTATAGAAAATTTTTTTAAGAAAAATTTCGTCTCAAATTTTTTTCGTTTAAAAATTTCCAATCCTTTCCATTTTTTTCAAAAATATAACATAAATGTATCACCTCAAAATTTGTTCCGAAATTATATAGAAATTAATTTAAAAAAGAAACTTTTACTAAAGTTTGATATGGGAATAAAAATGTAAACTAATTTTGTTTCTCTTTTTAGGATTTCACCTTTAGGTGTTGGATTTTTAATAGCTGCCAAAATTATTGAAATGGACTCCATTACCGATACCATTCAATCGCTGGGTTGGTACTTTATAACAGTAATGTTAGGTCTATTCCTGCATGGATTCGGTAAGGTTTTCTCGATTATAATAAAGTTTAAATAACAAATTAATTATAAATTTCTTCTTAAGGTACTATTGCTGTCATATTCTTCTTGGGCACCCGCAAATTGCCCTATCCCTTCATTGCCAAACTCAGTCAGGTCCTGGCCACTGCCTTCGGTACTGGTTCCAGTTCAGCCACCATGCCTTTAACCATTAAATGCTTGGATGGCATGGGCATCGATCCTCGCGTAACTCGTTTTGTTATTCCTGTGGGAGCCACCATTAACATGGATGGTACTGCTTTGTATGAGGCCGTCGCTGCTCTCTTCATTGCCCAGTACAGAGAGATGAGTTATTCGTTTGGTACAATTGTGGCGGTTAGTATTACAGCCACAGCGGCCTCTATTGGTGCTGCAGGTATACCACAAGCTGGTCTTGTTACCATGGTCATGGTATTGGATACAGTGGGCTTGGAACCTAAGGATGTTTCACTAATTATCGCTGTAGATTGGCTGCTGTAAGTTTTTGGTTTAAAGGAGAGAAATCGAGAGTATGAATATAATTTTATGAAACTTTTTTTGATTAAAGGGATCGCTTCCGTACCACCATTAATGTAATGTGTGATGCTTTGGGCACAATTTTAGTAAATCATTTATCCAAAAAGGACTTGCAAAATGTAGACAGAGTAAGTATTTGATGATTTTAATAAAACAACAGAATTATTTAGTTGTTGTATGTTTCAGATAAATGCTGAACCCCATGAACTGCTGGAATTAGGAGCCAATGGCCATGACAAGGAATAAAATGAATGAAAGCTTTCCATGTAATCCATAACAGCATTGTAGGAATTGAGTAGCAAAATTTAGTTATTTGAAACTTAATTATGAATTTGATTTAGAAACTGAAACAGAACAGAAAAAGAAACGACGTGCTGCTTAGTTAAGCAATTTATTTTTGTACAGACAGATGTGTTCGCTCCATTCCAGAAGCACGTCTTTTGTCTTCTTTGAAACAAATGAAACAAAATATTTTTTAATTTTAGTAATTGTGCTCTTTTAAAAAAAAATCTAACCAAAAAAGTACAACTCTAACGAATTTTCTTTAAATTTAGCAAAACAAAAATTTTATTTTACTCCTTAAAAAAAGAATTCAAACCAAATATCCAAAAAAAAACGAAATTCTAATAAAAAAAATAAGAAGAACCCTCATAAAATATTTACAATGTAAATATATTGATTTAAAAATAATAAAAAATAAATAATTTGTATTTATAGCAAAAACGGAATTTAATTAAAAATTTAATTGTCAAGTAAGCAAAATATATTTAAATTAGTAATTTAAAATTAATAAATGAAAGAATTAATAAAATATAAAACCAATTTGCCAAATAAATTAATTAAAATTAAAATTTCTCTTTAATAAACAAAAAGCTCACCAAATCAAAGAAACACGAAGAGTTAGGGAGTTTTAAAAACCTTTTAAAATTCCATTTAAACTTTAAAGCTTAAAAAAGTTTTCATGGAAAACTTTTTTTCTTACAAAACACCAAATAAAGCTTTTTGCTTTTAAAAGCTTTAATGTTTTCTTTTTAAATATTTTTTGTTGTAAATACATACTTAATAGCTTAAGTATAATTAAAAAAATCTAAAAATGACAATAAATTAATTTTACAAAAAAAAATCCCATAAAAATCCAGTTAAGATCCCAACGCCACATTTAAGTGTTTTATATATAAATTTAAAACTATTTTTATGGGATTAAATTAATATTATTATAAATATTTATATCTCTTAAATCATAATATTCAAGAACAAAAACAATTAATAATTTTTAGTTTTGTTACATTTGATATTATATTTATTAATATACAAAAAAAAGCTCTAAAAGCTTTTCACAAAACAGAAGCTTTCTTTAAATTCCCCGATAAAATGTTATATACATTTATAAACATAAAATCATATAAATATAGGTTCAATTATTATAACAAATATATACATATTTCTATAATCACTCAAGAAAACAAAAAAAAAATATTTAAAAACTAAAGCAAAAAATTTCTAACAAAAATGTTATTCAATATAAATAATTTAATAAATATTTTCTAGCTGTGTAGTTCACGTTCTCAAAAATAAATTAATAAAAACGAAAAACAATTAACAAATAAACTCTAATTGTCTCTGATTTAATTAGAAAATTTACTTAATTACATCGGTTACATATCTGAATACAGAGATACACACGCACAGTGTAACGAAACCCAGAATTCAAGTAAGTAAATTTATACATGTTTGTTATAAAAAAGAAAAATGGAAAAAAATATTTCTTCCTAAAAAAGAATCTTAATTTTCTTCAATTTAAATAATACTTTTCGATTCATTGGATGTTTTTCTTTTCAAATTGGATAAACATTTAACAAATTTGTTAAGTTGTATACTTAACAAATTTGTTCAAGCTGGCAACTCTTTTTTATTATTTGCTGCATCCTGAAAGTATGCTTTAAATTTCTTATTCTTTCGTATGAATTGGGTAAGGGCAGAAATAATTTCCATATAATCAAATAATTTTATGCCGTTAATGCTGTAAGCAAACGAAAAAAACTTTCTGTACTTATTAGCTCCCGTACTTGGTTAGTCCGCATACCAGAGGTCCCAAGTTCGATCCTCGGCCAGACTCACTTGAAAAAATAAATTTTCAAAAAAGCGGCAGTTCACCTCACAACTCAGCTAGCCACTGGTTATTGAGTATTAGGCTATGTAAAACTTCCCTAACTAATGCATTTACAGACAGAGTAAAAACGTAGGCCCCTTTCAATGAGTCTAAAAATAGAATCGATGCAGCTCACTGTCTGATAGAAGTACCCCTTGTTCCAATTGGAATGTTGTCGAGGAATTATATATATATATATATACACTTGATTTTATTGGATCACATATCAGAGGATGATGACAACTTGTGCATCAAATTGAGTGGCATTTTAGTGGTTTCCGGTGGTTTTTCTATGAAATCTATGGTCAAATATGGGCCGATTCCTATGAAATTTGATATAATGACCAATAGTTGCATAAAACTTTTCTGTTACAAATTTAGTCGTAATAGCTATTACAATTGTATTCAATTTATCAGAATTAATGTGATTCCCGGGGCGGGGTTATATGAGAGCTCTAACTAAATGTGCACCGGTTTTGCACATTTACATTACACAACTTTTTCAAGATATCAAAAATACTTTTGCAAAATGTTGTCCTTCTAGCTATTTTTTTTTTTAAGACGCTATCGTGATTTCGTTTGACAGACAGACGGACACAAACCCTCTAACTTTTTGATATTTTCGTGTTTCCGTAAGCTTTTTTTATGGGAGATATGGTCAAATGGTGACCGATTGTGACAAAATTTTGCACACCGACTAGCATTGACATAAGACTTTCTTGTACTAAATTTAGTGACCTTATCTTATCATTTATTCTCGTTAAAGTGTATTTTAGGCGCAATTAAGGCTGCTTTCGTAAGTGTTTGTATGGGAACTATAGTTAAATGTGAACCGATTTTGATGAAATTTTATATACTGAATAACGATCATGTCATGTCTCTGAGCTAAATTTTATCATCATCTATGATAATTTATCATTTATTAGCGAATAACTGATTGACCTATGAGAGGTTATACGGGAGCCTGATTTCGCCCAATTTCAATACCAAAAATTTTCAAGAATTGGAGAATATTTATGCCAAATTTCAGTGACCTACATCCTTTCGTTAAGGTTTTATCGTGCCGACAACAGAGAGACAGACTTAGAATTAGAATTTCATAAGGATTCATAATATATATCAATTGCGAAATGACAATCTCAATATACCCCCATTCTTTTTGATGGTGGGTAAAACAACAGAATGGGAATCCGTTAGTCTTCTTGTGTTATTTGGAAGAAGATCCATTTCCATTAAATAATGATCGCTCGGAACATCTGATTTAGTAGTTGACAAATAGATGAAAAGCCGAATTTAGTCTATAAAGAAAAGTGTCGTCTAAACCAAACTTTGAACGGTCTTTTATCGTATTCGGCTGTTGAACTAAAATATATTCTACGTGATAACTGCACATATGGGCATCACTTCAGAGTATTTACTACCTTGGGTAGAATAATCTAATGTTACTTGGAAACTGTAAGGTGATCCATAGATCAATAGAAAATAGATTGCAGATCTCTTTAGCATTGGATAAGTTTTCCTATATAGTGGCTATGTTTTGAAGAAATTGAAGATTGATTCAATCGTAACTACAGCCTCGATTAAAATATAAATTGGAAAAGGGTTCTTGTAAAATCATATCAAAACACATTTCTAACTAATAAGTACATTTTTATTATTAAATACATATTTCGTTTCATAAAATTAATATAAAAATTGTGGCAATTTCAGTTTAACTTATAATTACGTATAATTTCTTCGGAGTTATTTAAGTTAAGATCAGAACAACAGCAAAATAAGAAAAGCACCAACATTTAGACAAATATTTCCTAATAACATTTTAAATGCAAGAAAATCTTAAAATTATCTATCAACCTCCACTTTCTGTTTGAGATGACCAGGTAAATCATTGTAAACTAAGGCAGGAACGCGGACTGGAATTAGAAAGAATCATTAGATCTTATAAAGAAAGTTATTCCAAATACTTACTATTGCATTTGTAGATCAAATCCGACCAAATGATCATTTGCTGCGAAAAGCAGAAGGCTCCCAAGCGACCACCCTTCAAAGTGGAGTCGTATACATTATGTGAATCTAGAATGAGTTTATCACCCTCAAACATTCTTAGGCGAATAAGTCCTATAGCTGGTCTGTGTATGAGAGACCATCTGTATGAGGTCTTCTCTTTCCAACCAATATTCATGGGATCCTTCCAAAGTAATCTCACTTGATCCTTTGTATCGCCCGTATGCCACAGACTATTGCGTAACATGGAACCTGGTCCCGTAATACTGTCAACCAATTTAATTTGTATACCCGGTTCACCAGAGGCCCGGAAGGGTGTGGAGTGCCAATATGTCTGAGTGTTCTTTTTCCACATGACTATATAGAATTTGCGATTACTTTGATAACTGAATATAAAGCCAACATAATCATCATCGGTATCATCATTTACATAGAAGGTACCCTCAAAGTCTACACCACCAAAAGCATCATGACCCACCACCAGACCGGGGTCACTATTTAAAGTCTGTATTATCTCCGAACCATTTGCGTGAACTTCCCAATTGGGATCTAATTGGGCTTCACCTTCTGGATCCAAAATAACCGAGCGTATGGTACGGAAATCAGTAGAATAGATCATAGAATTGTTGGGGCAATTGTCTATGATATTGGGGGTGCCATCATCGTCTTCATCATATTCACATAAATCACCTTTGCCATTTTCTAAAGAAAACAATAAAAATTGTAAAAAAAGAAAATGTTTTCTCCTAAAGAAAAACTAACTATTTAAATCCAATTGATTAGGATTTTTGGCCAAAGGACAATTGTCTCTATAATTGGGAACACCATCACCATCCATGTCATCATCGCAAGCATCACCCCTAAAAGAAAAGAAGATTTATCATAAAATTAAGGTATTTATTTATTATCTTAATTTTCTTCATACTTACTTGCCATCATGATCTGTATCCAATTGATCAGCATTGCTGACCATGGGACAATTATCCTCACTATCCTGTATACCATCATTGTCACCATCAATTTCACTATCACAAGCATCACCCAACAAATCATTGTCTCTATCCTCTTGCGAAGGATTTGAAATACTAGGGCAATTATCACATACATCACCTATGCCATCGCCATCTGAATCCATTTGATTGGGATTGGGAATCAACATACAATTATCATATTCATTTATCACTGTATCATTATCTATATCATCATCACAATCATTTCCTAATGTATCATCATCTGTATCCAATTGCTTGCGATTTGGCACAAATGGACAATTATCACAGGCATCTCCGACACCATCATGATCCGAATCTAATTGATCTATATTGTAGGTAAAGGGACAGTTATCTTTATCATTGGTAATCAAATCACCATCGGCATCATCATCACAACCATCACCAATGCCATCGTTATCGGCATCTTCCTGACCAGAATTGGGTAAATCAAGGCAATTGTCTCGCTTGCAATGCAAATCCGAGCAGGGTAACTGCATATCTGGCCAACTATCTAAATCGCGATCACGACCACATATCAAACCATTACCAGCCCAGCCGACTTTACACTTGCAGCGGTACTTAAAGTTGTCGGATAGTACACAATTGGCATTGCTATTACAGATCGTGCCATCAGGGCACATATCAGCTATGGGAAAGCAGTTGGAAGTGCCATTGGAAACAAAGCCTTGATTGCATTTGCACTGATAAGAGCCCTATAAAGTGGGGACAAATTATTTTTAATAATGTTTAGATTGAAATCAGGTTTTAATCATTATTACCATTGTATTAACACACACTGAATTCGCTCCACATCGCGCCATACCATTTTCACATTCATCCATATCATAACAGGTTTGCTTTTTATAATTCAGAGTCCAGTAATCAGCCATGTATCCTAAGAAAGATATTCTCCTTGAAAACAATATTACATTTAGTTATTTTACTTGTGGCTTACCATATTCATGCATGCCAGTGTAGCCCGAAGGACATGGTTCGCATCTAAATCCTGGATTTCGATTAATACATATAGTTTTTGGATCACATGGATGATATAGTTCACACTCATCGATATCCACACATAGGGTGCCATTGATGCGTTGACTGCGCGTGCATGATATACACTGGAAGAAAGGTGGTATGCCGGTTTGAACACATTCAACTCCTAGAAAGAAATAGGAAAAGGGCACATTTCTTGTAACAATTTGTGATATATGTATAAAGCTTTCTTTTGTTTTCCGATATATATGTATGTACTAGTACAGCTTGATATAACTTTAGACCCTGACCTGAATTGTAGAAAATATATGTTTCAAGTAAAAGCTTTCACACAGTATCATCACTCTTAAACTATGACAGTCGTAAGAGATCTATGTCAAATAAAGCTATCAACTTACTGAGCCTTATCCATGTGTACATCCTCATTTGATACTTATCACCAGCATGAGCATATCTTAAACTTTGAACTCTGATCCGATATCTAGATAGTCTGAGTCAATATTAAGTTTATAATCACCATGTTTAGGGCGTCGCATCTTAATACCCTATTCTACGAGAATTATAAGTAAAAATAGTGTGTTCTGACGTTAATAACGAACAGAAATTTCGTTTTGACACTCACTGAAAACTATGACTCAGAACTACTTTCTAATTTAACAATGTCGGACTTTCTTGATTAACTTTGTTTGAAAGACGAAGTAGATCGGATTTGGTTTAAATTGGCCTATTATTTTGGTTATAACATAAAGGACTTACTTTCAGGCATTGAGATTTTGACACCTCCTGCAGTTAAAATAGGTTAAAACCTATTGGAGTCCTTTGTAACTTTATGGGGATTCAGACAAGGCGATAGCTTATCATGAGATCTCATCAATATTATGTAAGAAAAAATCCTCCGAGACTCTGCAGTTAATACAACTGGAACAATTTTTAACAGAAAACACATGCTACTCGCATCTGCCGATGACATTAATATTATGAGACGCACATTCACGAAGTTACTGTCGCCTTTTCAAGTATCGAGAAGGAATATAATAAAATGGGTCTAATTGTCAATGAATCAAAAATAAAACTGATGATTTCTTCAAACAGACAGTCCACATGTGTTGGACCACATGTGAGTGATCGTTGAGAACTATAGCCTCAAGGTTGTAAAAGAATTTGTTTACCTTGGCACCGCCATTAACATAAATAACGATATAAGTTTCGAAATCAAATGTAGAATCATACTTTCCAACCGATATTATTTTAACCTTAGCGGGCAGCTAAGTAATAAATCTCTCTCTGAAAGAACTTAAATCATGCTCTAAATATAAAACGCTTATACTACCCGTGTTATTATATGGTGTAGAGGGGTTACTGCGTATCTTGATTCGAAAATAAAATTGTTCGAATTTGTATGCACTCAGCATTGCGTTTCGAAAATAATTTCTTTCGAATCGAGTAACGTGGTAACCCCCCTGAATCATAGGCACTTACAAAGGCAGATGAAGCTATTTTTGGAGTTTTTGAAAGTAAGATTCTACGAAAAATCTTTGGACCATTTTGTGTCAACAATGAATATCGACATCGAATAAATCATGAGCTCTATGAGTTATACGCTGACATCGTCATAGTAAAACGCATTAAACAGAAGCGGCTCCGTATGATAGGATATGTTGTGCTACTATACGCAAACACTCTAGAAAGAAAAGTGTTCGAAAATAATCGCGGATGAACTCGTTGAAGAGCACGTCCGAAACTTCGATGGAAAGACCAATCTTTCAAAACTTGGCCTACAAAATCAAAGTGCATAGAATTCTAAGCTAAGCTCGGCCTTTGACCTTAACAGGTTCTAAAAATAGGCCATTTAAGTAAGTAAGTAAGAAGGCTTTACAATTCTCTGGATGACTTTATTAAGAGATATGTTGCAATCCAAGGCAAATGTTGAAATCAGTCAGGCACACCAAGAGACTTGCAAAGACTTACATATTTGACTTTGAAATGACTTACACTTTAGCAGGGACTTGCATTTTGATCAGACTCAAGTTCACTTGGAAATCAAGTGTCTTATAAATGTATCCTTTATCTGTATGATACGAGGTTGTAAGAATCACTCCTATGATGAACAGACTTGCCATTCACTGGAGCATTAAATTTCTTTAAAACCTCGTCTTTTTATCAGTTTCGTGCCTTTAAAGCCTCGTCTCTATACTTCGTGTCTGTTTAAAAGCACTAGTTTACGAAAAGTGTTACCATTGAGAAATAATTTAAAAAGATTACAACTTCTTTGTTGAGAAGTTACAGCGTTAGTATGTTTTTAAGTGCAATTTTTAGTAACAAAAAGTTAGTGAACTACAAAAATGAATTAGTAAATTTTCAATAAAACATGCATTTTTTAAAAACTACTAAACTACAGGACTATAATACATAATTAACCAGAAAATGGAAAATATATATAAAAAGTTTATAAAAAGTCTATAAAATATAAAATGAATACACAACACCAAAATGTTAAAAATTTGTTTAAATGATTTGTTTCTTTTTTTCTAAATAGTTCATAGTGTCAATGATTTAAAGAATAACGAAAATGTTGTATTTACCAGTGAAGAATTTCTTAACAGGTCAAGAAAATTAAAAAACATTTTTTTTTGTTTAATCAAAGAAATTTTTAAATTTATTTTACAAAAAAGGAAATATATTTTACAAGACAATTTGAAATAATTTTGATAAAGCAAAAATATAAATTTTTTGTGTTTTTATATATTATATTAATCATACAAATTTATATATATAATTTCCACTTTCTGGCAAGGTGGACTTAAATTTAAAATTTTAGTTTTCTTAAGCAAATTCTGCACAATTATTATTTTTATTACATTTATTAATTAAAAATTTATTTTGTTTTTTTTTTATACATTATTTAAATTATTTTGGATTACATAATACTTGTTTGTGATATTTCAAGGGTTAAAACTTGTGCTACAGACTTACAAGAATACCCCTAATCTACGAGTAATAAAAGTAAGTAAGTAAATGTGCGATTTTGGAAATTTTTTCAATAATTTGCATTTGATATAAAATTAAACTTTTTTTGTATAAATTAAACTTAAATAACTAATATTTAATGCTTTCAAATTTTTTGTTCATAAAGAAATTTCTTGAAATCTTGAAATCTGCTGTATCTTATGTTGACATTACGGAATATTTGCGTTGCGTAAACTGCCTTTGATAATGCTGAACATTATGGCTGGGCACTAAAATACTTCCTATAAAATTCACAAAATTCTTATTAGTAAAATTAATTTTCAAAAAAAAAAGAAGGAAGATAAAACAGAAATTTAGGTATTTTTATGTGAAACCTTAAATAAAAAAAATAAAAATCATAAATCATTGAATTGAAAGTGTAACATTAAAGCAACGAAACCACAGACCACCCTTTGACATTAATTGGCCAAATGTTGAAGGAAACATTTATCACTTCTCGCCTTTACCCTGTATTTAGGTTTGAGAAAACCGCGAATTTTAATAAAGAGGGATTTAATAAAACAGGGGCGTGGAATTTAAATCATTAAAGTAAATTCTCAAAAATATGTAGTTTTGACATAAAAGAACCTTGATTCAGGGGATGATACATTTCATTCTGACTAGGAAAAATGTTTATTCGTGGGAGTTTAGAGGAAGTAGTGGTTTTTAATTTGTTTGATGTCATAGATGTTTGGAAAGTTTTCTGATGGAAGTTTATTCTACAGCAAAATATATAATTTTGTATTATAAAATAACCACTTGACAACAAATGGACAAAAAGTGCGGACAAAGATTTTTCAATATAAAGATGTTGCACTTCCATATATTGATTTACCGTAAGGTCTTTTCGATAAGTCCCACAAAAAAAAGTATACCGCTTTTACTTTTAGTTGGAAACAACTAAGGAGACGATGATCCAATGAGGGAAAGCTAAGGCACACACACGTGCTTATGAAATTTATGTTTGTTTGTGCGTTAATTTCATTGTTCTTTATCCACTTTAACTTCTCTTTTGACAGAACACAAATGTATAGAGTGCTCTATCTCTATGTTATAGAGTCTTTGGTTCGGGTTTTGGGAACAATACCAATATTATTGTTTTAGAGATAAAATAGTAAAACACAACTTAAATGCTCCTGCCTGACACTGAACTGTGGGGTCTGTCGACTAAGCTAAGCCCCAGACAGGGCAACATCAATTTCTGGAATTATTAGTTTCTATTAAATTTATTAATTACCACATCATTCTTCATCGGCTGTAAGCCCTACAGGAATAACACGCCGTCGATGTAAAAGAAATAAAATTATCTGTAGAACAAAAGAAGCTCATTATTTAAGCTTCTTTTGTTCTTCGTCGAAATAACAATGAATGGCGCAACTTAATTGTATATACATGACATGCAAATATAGTATTAAATAATATTAAAGCTTTATCCATCCTTTTCACTACCTTTAACCTCTCTACTAACCTATCCCTTTCCAAAGAAGGTAACCCAATTTGTATATACAACTCAACTTAAGAAAATAAAGCAATTGTATTCCATTTTAGGACGGATATAGATGTTGAAAATATATGTATATCGGGTATATCCAGAAGAAGCAACATTATCCGTTATTCTTAAAAAGTTTCCTGGAGTTAGAATTTTTACATTTAGGAATATAAGAAGCTTAATCCATCCACAAATTTGTTTGCTTCTTTAAGTCTATAATCTTGGATACGTCTAATAGAACTAGTTCTAGAAAACATCGGCCCATAATAAATCTTTCATCCCATGATATACCAAGACCGATGATCAGTACGAAATTGTAAAACCCCTTCAATCTATGATAGTGTAGGTTATAGAAACTTATTTGGAATTTTAAATTTTCTCAAAACTAAAAATGCTAAGAATTTCAATCTTTTATTAAAAAAATAATATTAATCTCCTCATTTCGAAAATAAAAAGATTTTTGTCAAAATAATTTTACTGGTTCAAAGAATGGAAGAAGGCAAATTTTGAAAGTATTCAGTTTAAATTTTAACGATTTTGAATCATAAAAATATTTAAAGTCATAAAATTCTTTTTAAAAAATAAATATTTGATTAAGAAATTTCTAAAAAAAAAAAAATATGTAAAAAATAGAACATTTTTACGATTTCTATACAAAATAGTTCTAATTATAATTTTTACGATTTTCAAAAATGTTATAATGTTTCAAATATCATAACAATAAACTTTCTATTAAAAAAAAATACAAAAAGTAAAAAATTTGAATTTACAACATCAAAAATATTTAGAATAGTAAAGTAAATTTTAATGGAATAAAATTTATTATGGAAATTTCGAAAAATTAAGATGATTTTTTTTTAAATAAAATTTACGATTTAAAAATTTTATTCTGTTTTAATTTCTATGATATTCAAAATTTTATGATTTTTAAATGGTTTTTAAGAATATTACGACAAAAATTGATTTTTCGTAATAAATTATTTTTAAATTTTTAAATATTTTCTGAATAAATTAAGAATATTTCTAATAATAACTTAACTTTTGTGTCTAAGTGTAATAAAATTAATTGATAGAGTTTTCATAATTCTACATGATGATGACATAATTTGTCTGGAAAACTTAAATTAACTACTTAAGCTTAAGCTACTAACCTGAAGGACAGGGACCATCTAGGCAGGGATTGCGTTTAGTGCAAGTACGTCCATCACCATCATAGCCCAAGGGACAGGAATCGCATTGGGCACCACTCACAGTATCGTGACATTGAACGCCTCTGTAGAAAAGAAAAGGAAGAGAAAAAAAAACACAAGAAAAAATCTCACATGAGTAACAAATATTTAAAAAATTAAACACCAAAACCAAACAAAGATTTCAAAATCTTTGAGTAAATGAATGACTGACTGACAGCCACCAAAACCAAAGAAAAACCAACAAAAAAAATCTTTATAAATGACGTTTTAAATAAATGGACATTAATCGGCTCTGGCGGTAAAAATCGTTTGTTCGAAAACAAAAACAGGCTCAAATTAATGTTTTGTTGAAGTTTTTTGAAGCATGTTACGAATTTACTTGTAAGTAAGAAAAATTTATTTACATTTTTAACATGTTTTCATTTTGATTTGAAAATTTCTTTTGTTATTTTAAAACCGGCCAACAACAAACACACACATACACATTCACTCGCTCACTTTCAATAGCAATTACAAGAAAATCTTATTAACTCTTTTTGGTTACAAGTTTTCATTTCAATACAAATTTTCTTGATCATTTGAACAAGTGTGTGGGTTGTTTGGAGATCTTACAAATTAAAAGGAAGAAGAACTTTTTGGGGGAAACACACAAATACCTTTAGGCAATTTATCAAAGAAAATCAAAGATTAAAGGCTTAAAAACCGAATTTCCTATAACAAATACCAACAACAAATAATAAAATGTAAACATAATTTTCCTCAAAACTTTAAAGGGAAAACAAACACATTTACTTATTCTCCACTAACACATAAATAAAAAAATTCAAACAAAATTTGTCAATAATTTTTAATCAAACATCAAATCTGAAAATCTTTTTGAGGCACACACAAACATATTGAAGATGATCATTGTGATATTGAATGGATCTCAATAATTTACTAGAAGGTAAATTAACTTCAGAGATGGAAAGTTCAATGCAACCATTTTTAAAATGTAAATTTAGTTACCATTAGAACTCAGAAAACTTAAGTACAAAAGCTTTTAAGAATTTCTTTTTTTTTCAAAAAAGCTTTTTATCCCATGAACTTTTATATACAAAAGAGTATTTATTACTTACATACTTAATTCCCACGACATTCCAATTGGAACAAGGGGTACTTCTCTCAGACAATTAACTGCATTCAATTTTTATTTTTAAACTCATTGAAAGGTCTGGCCGGGGACCTCTTGTATGCGGATGACTAACCTGCTATACCACAGCGGTTCACAGCGGTAGATTTTTAGGGGGTGCTGTGACTTAGTTTGTCGACTACTAACGTCGACTACTAAGCGTATATTCAGTGTACCCTGATTCAAGCCATAGTCACGGCAACATCAGTTTTTGCAATTATTAATTTCTATTAAAATTATTAATTACCACATCAACGGTAAACGTTACTGTATTAACATGCCGTCGATGTAAAAAAGAAATAACGAAAGACCCTTAATGCTGGAAGGCCTTTTATTGAAAAACTTGTACATACAAGTTTATATGAAAATTTATATAAACTTTTTGAAAATATATTCAGGTATGTGATGGAGAATTTTCGTTTTCAAATCGATCGATTTCAGACATATTTTTTAGCTAATTTTCGGTTATTTCCCCCAAAAAAATGAAAACTTTGGCTTTAATCCTTTTGACTAATATTTTATCTTTCATTTGGTTTGAATTTTTTGGGAAAATAACCGAAAATTATCTCAAAAATATATCTGAAATCGATCGATTTGAAAACGATCGTTTTCCATCACATACCTGATTATAAGGAATGACTTTTACTAAAAAACTTTTTATTTGGGAGATTTTACTTAAAATTTGTTGAATAAAAAAAGTTTTTTTTTGTGAAAAGCTTATGCATAAATAAGTGTAAATTATAATGAGTTTTACTTTAAAATCTATATATACATAAAATTTTACTATAAACTTTTATTAAAAAATATTTTGAAATAAGCTTTTACTGCAAATATTTTATCGTTAAAAATGTTCATGTTTAAAAGCGAATTTCTGGGCTTATTTTAAACTTTACACAGACATAAGAATATTTTTAGTGTAAAGCATTAGCTATGGAAATTTATACTGAGCTTTTTATGAAAAAGCTTTATTGGCAAAACATTTTAAAAGGTTTCTTTGCTAAATGTTGTTCATTACTTCATCTTCAAATCTTTTGTTTAATAAACAAAGCTTTTAGCACTCAAAGTTATACTGAGCTTTTAAAAAAGCTTTATTGGTAACTTTAAATATTGCAACGTTTATAGCAGACCTATCCAAAAACACATACATTCACCTTTACGTAAACAAAGTTGCGTCTCGCTCATACATAATGTGTCGGTGTAAAAGATCAAAAGCTCTTTTGCAAAATTTTGCACATTGTGCTGTGGAGCTGGACAGCTCCGGTTTATAGCATGATGTTGTGTATTGCCTTCATCTTTTAAACAAAAAACTAAGCTTTTAACGTTCAAATTTATATAAAAGCTTTTCCAAATAAGCTTACTAAATTTAAATATTAAAACGTTTATAGCAAAATATTGTGTATTACCTTCATCTTCAAATCATTTGATTAATAACCAAAGCTTTAAAGAATTAAATTTCACAAACACATAGCTTTCATGTTAATTAAAAAAAATCTTTTAAAGTTACAAAAATATAAAAGCTTTAAGCCAACATCAATATTCCCATAGTTTTTCTCAATTTCTAGAATATATTACAAACTTATCCATCTGTGTTGTGGGTTTTAAAAATGTAACGCTTCGATAGGCATATCATTTTGGTTTGCGGGGTAAAAAAAAGGCTATGACCAAGATTATCACAGACATTGATCGGTTTATTTTAAAAATTATGGCTCGAACAACAGAAGAAGTGGAAAACTGTAAAACAAAAAGAAACTTATCACATCAAAGATTGTTAACAGTTCAATGGATAAATTAAAGAGAAGAAAAATAACAACAACAAATAAAAGAACTGACAAAATTTTCCCACACTCTACACGACCAAAGAAAGCCCACAAAACAGAAAGGACAGACAGAAGGACGGACGGACACAGAAACACAAACAAAAAGTCACAAAGATAACTTCCTCTGGCTGGCATGATCAATTTTTGTTTGATCAAATAAGTACGAACAGTGCGAGTAAAATAAGTATCTGGTATTATCCTAGTATGTATCTTTAAATTTCAAAAATGTAGTTGTTGATGTTTAACATTCATTTTTTACTTTTGTTTTTAGCAGTTTTTTTTGTCTACTATTTTCTTAAGCTCTTAAGGAAAGTTTTCAAGCATTAAATCGTTAAAAGAAATATTTTGGTTTTTAGCGTTATTACATTTGTAAATTTTCTCAGTCATATGAGAGTATCAGATACTGTAGGATCCATATGAAACCATATCTATGTATAGCAGCCGTTTAAGCCATCTAAGACAACAACTGTCATGAACGAGTTCGCCTACGCATTTTCTTTTTAGATGTTGGTTAATACTTTTTCTACTATGTAGTACTTCACTTAAAGCGGGTCTATGCCATTTAACATAATTGTTGTAGTTGTTGTTGTAGCTGTATTTTATGTGTGGCTGTTAAAATCTGCTTGAATTTAAATTAATACTCCTCGCATCTTCTTAGAGAATTTTGCGCGTGCGCTTTAAAAAAACAACTTAAATGCCTTTGGGCGTTGTATATGTGGCCACAATAAAAACAGTCCTTGGCTGCAGACAAGGCACGCAGATCCAAAAGGAAACAAATACACCAAACTAAACATTGACATCCATTCTAAGCTAAAAGAAGCGAAAAAAACTCTTTTCTAACAAATGGCTGATTTTCATTAATATTTTCTTACCAATTATACAGAGAGAGAAATAAGTAGACTATAACTAGACTATGTCTAGTTAAAACTCCCTTTAAATTTCCTTGATATAATTTCGTTTTACTATTTTAACTAATTATTTTCCATGGGTGTATCTAACTAAGCATACAGCTGTTTATTCTAAGTGGTTGATTTTTTTTTAAATTTTCAATTTTATTAAGTTTTGGTTCTGAAAATTTTTTCATTTACGCATTTTACGTTTTTGTTCACACATTATTTAGCCAAACGCACTTAAATATTGCAAAAAAAATGAAGTAATATTCACCAAAACAATTGGCTTAAAGTTAAAAAAGCACAGCCCAACACGATTGTGTAGGTAGTTAGCAAAGATTGCAACATCTTTTAAGCCCTAAGGCTAAACCAAACAATTTTAGATGGTCTTCCTTCAGTGGAAAAAGTAGAAATAAAAATAAAATCTCGTCTAAACCCAACCCAAATGGCAAATTGGAATTATGAAATATGAGTATAAGGATAATAAAACAAGGAGTAAAGTGACGTTAAAGTAAATTTTCATTTCTAAGATTTTCTGTTCTGGCAAATTGCAGCGAAAAATGCAAATACTGATCTTCATTTTAATGTGAACACAAATAGTCTTAGGTTGTTTAGTGCGAGTAAAAGGTATTTGCCTTTTTTAGGCTTGATTTGCTTTTGAAGCTGGCAAATGAAATATTTTCACTCAGGCAAAACTTAAAAGTAAACATTTAATAACATTTTCCCAAGACCACAAATGGAGTCATGCAAGTGCCTACTTGTTAGTAAGTATAAAAGGGTACTACTACTGATCGATCGTGGCAACAAAATTAATATTTTCCCTACTTTAAAGATATTTAAATAACATAACTTTAACACTAGCATGAGACTTTTAATCTGGTGACGAAAGAAAGCGAAATTTGTTTAAAAGAGTTATTGAAATGAAAAACTACATCGTTGTAGGCGACTGTAAGTGATCATTTATTCTCATAAATATCCAAAATAATATACATATATATTTAATAGCAACGGCTGAAATCGTCATTTTATGAGACCATAGATATAATGTGTATATTAGGTTTGTGCTGATGTTCGTAACGCATAAAAATGTTAGCCTCACACCCACTTTTAATAATACCGATTCACGAATCGCTTTCTGAGTCGATTTGCCTATGTTTGACCATCTGACTGGATGTCAATGAAAGATAATAAAATTCGGCACAGACATATCTTTAGTACATAGGACTGCCTGCCCGAAATAATGATTTTGTAACTTTACTACCACAAATTTATTTGTTTTGAATGAAGTTTGGTCTGTAGTGGCCGACACTATCACACCAAAACGGTCATATTTAACCACACCTTCTATACAAGACCAACTCTCAAAAGATACATTAATACGCCGCAATTCACAAAAATTCTTATTAATCTAAGGATCATTGTCTACATATGTAGGTCCTCTGTTAACGTAAATAGCTAAGCTAAACTTTGTGACATTTAACCCTAGATTCCATATCAGGCCCGTTGGCGAAAACGACGTAAATATGCCTGAATCTAGAGGAATTGTTGCTTGACTAGATTTAGAGATTTAGATACATATGTTAACATTTGATCCCTATTTGACTTTATAGTAAATGGTATCAAATAGTCAGGCTTGACTAACTATATCACCAATATAATAGCAATTTAACCCTAAAAGGCTAACGTACGAAAATTTTACGTGTAGTTTTTTTATTATTATTATTATCATCCAATGACCTAACGGTACCATATTCAACAAGTGCTTTTTCCAATAATTTTGAGCGATCGAGTAAATATAAACAAGGCATTATCAGTGATACAGCTCTGATAATTCTAATGACATGGTATACTATCAGACAACATTTCCATGACTTTTGTCTTTCAAGTTCTGTTTTGTAAATCTAACAAAACCCTTTTTTACCCTTGGGTATATTGGGTTTGTGCTGATTTTTTTAATACATAGAAATATTGGCATACTGATCGACTCAGAACCTGAGTTGATTTAACGATGTGCGTCAGGCTGGCTGCTGGGCGTATATCCATGTAAGATTGTTATCAAAGTACAGGTCGTAACTTCAAAGTAAATTTTATGAAATTTGGCACTGACTCATATTTTGTTCCATTACGATCAGTATACTTTTTGGTCAAAATCTGATTTCGGTACCTCCCATAGGTATGCCTTCCCGTTTTTGGCCCCTAACAGCCAGAACTTAACTTGTATTAAAAAAAAAATCAGCATAAATATTGCTTATGGTAAATGAAATCAGTGAAACTAATTTTGTAGGAATCGGTCCATATTTGACCATATCTCCCATACAACCCACAATTATTTAAGTCTTTTAAATACCTATAAATGCACAAAAACGCTTATTAATCTAAAGATAAATGTATTGTGTTATTAAAACCTTGCACAGATAAATATTTTGTATATATAAACCGATAACCGAAATTTGGCAACAATCGTTTCACAATTGGCCCTAGCTCCCATATCAGGTCCTCAGCCGCAAATGAAATAAATCTACTAAAATCTCGAAATTTTGAAAAAAGATTATATCTTTATCTCTAATTCTTAAGGAAAACTTGTTAAATTGTTGGAAAATTTGTTATATTGTTGGTCCATATTCGAACTTAGTAATGGTCGAATATGTCGGGCTTGACCGACTATAGTTTTTTTTCTTGTTATTTATAGGTTATGAGTTTATTTATAATAATCTTATATATAGATATTATGTCTTTTAATTGTAAGCAAAAATTCGAGTTTCTTAGTATGTAAATTTGAAGTGGTGTTAGTTTTAACGTATTAAATAGCTTTAGCCCGCTAAGGTTTAACGACTTCAAGTGCTTTACTAAAAGCCTTTCGGGATAACTTTAATGGAGCTTATTTCAGTACTTTTTAATTTTTCAAGTTAAGAGCTTCTGAAAGCTGATACTCGTATAATGAAACATTGTGGGAATATCAAAGTACCAATAGTTGTTATGTAGCGCCTTTTAAAATCTTCATAAGCGTATCTTTCAAATATGTATACATACATATGTGTGTGCTTACAACACTTCACACTTTTTTCTCTAGAATATTTTAAATTCCTATAAAGTTAAAGACTACCTTTTATGGCTTTATAGTTAGTAAATGATTTGAATGATGTAAAAACAGAAAAAGAAAAAGCTCTTTATTTCTAAAAGTCTCTAAAAACCTCTAAAGTAGTTTTATTCAACTTCTGGGTGTCATTAACATTTTTTTCTCAAGTTATATAACATTAATAAAACATTACAAATAAACTCCTCTTAACAATTAATTGCTAAGCAAATAAGAAATAAAATAATAAACTTGTATCAAATTGTTTTAAAATTACTAACAACATGTATCTAATATTGACTGAAAAGTACAAACAAGATCTCTTTCCGCCTCCGCAAACAACATTTCAAAGATGTCAAACCGAAAAATGTATTTAAATACTCGTAAAGCGGGGGTTCCTTTGCAAAAAAGTTCAATTAGTAATTTATGTACAATAATTTAACTACAATCGAGTAATTTCTACTTTAACTTTTAATTGTTGTAAGTGATCAATGAAGTCTACTTTCATAGTTGTGGTTGATTAAATAGCACTAAGATTTATAAAAGTACTTACTAATCAATATAATTACAATATGGGTCTTAAATAAAGCCATAAATTCAAATAAGCAAATCCCTACACTAGCATTAAACTCACTTATTAATTATTAATTATTAATCGTTTAAGTTTTTCTTTTGTAAACTTTAGGCGATTTATTATTATCGTGATCAACGCACTAAACAAAATTTCTTGCCGAAATCTTAATTAATATTTTGTAAAGATAAATATTTTCGCTTTAAGCCATTATCACATTTTCGGCCACATCTGCATCTTTTGAATTCAGACATGAATTGTGAGAAAAGAAATTTTATAGGATTTTTTGCATATAAAACGGTACTAACTACCCACTTCTGACTTAATATGAGAAACTACAAAAGAGTTAATATGACGACACCCACTCACTTCTTTCACAAATACAAACAGATTTTAAAAATCTTTCACAACTCCCTTAAAGCTTTCATTGGCTGTTTTTTAAATAATTTAACAATTTGTCACACTAAAATGAAATTACATAAAAAATGTTAACACTAAATTGTTTAAAACAAAAATTGTAAATTATATTAATAAAAAATGTTTTTTAACAGGAAAACCGGAATGCAATAAAATTTATGTAAGAAAATAATTTAAAATGATTTTTATATTTTTAAAAAGACGACAGACAAACAAACAAACAAATAAAGATTATGTTAACATAAATTTAACGAAACAATAAACAGATTGAGCATAAATGTCAAAAGATGGGTCACAAGCAATTTTCAAAACTGAAATCTACAATAAAATGTTAATGTAATGAAACCCTAAACTCCTAAGAAATGAAAAAGCTCAATGGACCTTAACAACAAGTGGAAGAAAATGCATTGTGTGACTTTTTTTGTTGGTTTATTTAAATTTTAGATGAAATAACAGAACAATAATATATTTAAATTAACAATATTTTGTTCCACTCCATATAATGATCATGGAGGAGGCCCTAAAAAGCCACAAAAGCTAAAACAAAACTAAGCCACAAAAATAATAAAGTGAAATGAACTGAACTGAAATCTTATGGATCTGTAGGGAATGATACGTATGAATGACTATGGGCTTGAGAATGGATGTAATTGATATGGGGTCTTCTTCATCTCAGCATCTGCACTTTTGTTGGCCAATACGAGTATAAGTGATGATCCGTCTATCTTCTGTGTGTCTGTCCTTCCATCCGCATGGCTGATGATGTGAAGTGGTAGTTCCATTGTAGGTGTCTCTGACATTATGTATATGATCTTCTTCCTTATGTTAATGTTAATGTTAATGTGAATATGTTTCACAAAATACTACAAGATGTGTCTTGTTTCCACTTTATTTTCCATTTTAATGTTTTATGTCATTCATTTATTCATTCATTCGTACAATCGTTCGTTGTTTGTCTTTTGTTTAGTTTAACTCTTTAAAACTGAATTGATTTGCATAAAATCTGAAATCTTACAAGATTGTCTTTTCATTGTACATTTTCTTAATTTTGTCATCTTTATGGTCATCGAGAGTGGAGGTGCGTGATATAGCCCTCCTGTATGTACTATCAGCAGAAGTGTCAAACGTGTGTCTTCTTTTTTTTTTTTTGGTGGGTTATTGTATCAACAACATATCGTAAATGTCAGTTTTCATTAACGCTTTTAAAACAACAAATTTGAAAATGTACCTGCATCATCTTTTTAGTAATAAAAAAAATCATAAAGTTTGTAGTTTTTGAAAGAATGTGATTTTATGACCTTCAAAAAATGTCAAATCTGTTTAAAGTTGTGTTATTAATGGTTAAAATATTTAAAATTCTTAAAGGGGTTCTTGGGAAATTTTTAAAAACTATTAAATTAAATAGAGTTTGAAAGAGGTTATGTTGAAGTATAAAAACTATATTTAGAAAAATTAAATGACATTATATGTAGAAATATTGGATACTAGAATTACAACTCAAAATATATGGAAGATCTTACTTAGAAGTTTTCTCTTAATAGCCTTACGACCTTTCAAAATCTTAAAACAAATCTCCTGAAAAAGTTTTTATATACATAGTAAAAGCTCTTCTACAAAAGTAACAAAAAATATAGAAACAATGTTAATCATTTATCTACGAAAGCTTTTTATCATAAATTCAATGCCACAAAAACTTACATACAAAAGCTTTTTATCACAGGTGCTTTGATAAAATTTTTTAAATGAAAACTTAGATACAAAAGATAAAAAGCTTTGCTGAAAAAAATTTTTATTAAAGCCAAAAGTTTTATCAAAAAACTGATTTTCAATAAAAAGCTTTTACAAGGTTTTGTATTGCAAAAATGCTCTTACTTTAAAAATAATCTAAAAATAAGCTTTTTATAAACAAAAGTTTATTCTATTAAGTATAACTTTAAGCTTTTTTTAAGAAATACTTTTCTAAAATTTATAAAAAATTCAATAAAATAATTTTTTTAAAAAATGGAGTTTTTATGACAGAAAACAGACAGAAAACACAAAATATTTGCCGTTTTCCTTTACGTAATCCACTTTTTGAAAGCTCTACTCTTAAAATAATTAATGTAAAAAAAGCTTTTATGATAACAACATTCGCAAAAAAATAATTCTAATTTAAAAGTTATTTTTATAGTTAAATTATTCTAATTTAAAACTTATTTTTATAGTTGCATTATCCTTAGCTAAAGCTTTTTTCTATTATTTAAGCTTTGCTGCAAAATATGAATATTACACAGTATGAAAGCTTTTCTATCGTAAAAACTTTCCTACAAAACTATTTGCGTATAATGTATGTGAAAAGTTACCTTTATAATATAAGGTATTCTAATAAATTGAAAATTTGTCATTTAAGATTTTTGTATTAAAGTTCTCAAACGATAGATTCTCTATCTTAACTTTATAAAAAAGCATTTTTAATCCCTAAAACTTTTTAAAATATTTTTCAGCTGTGTAAGCTCTCAGACGATAGATATTCTATCTAAGCTTTAAAAAAAAAGCTTTTTAATCCCCAAAACTATAAAAAAATATTTTAGCCGTGTAAGATTTTGTATAAAAACATACAAAAGCCTAAGATTTTTGAAAGCTTGTTAAAGAGGGCTTTTCTATTTTAAAGCTTTTTAATTTTCGCAGATGCATAAAAAAAGTTTTTTAAGCAAAATTTATCTTAATAACTATCCTACGAAATCTGTTATCAAATGCCAAAACTATTCAATCGAGAATAATTTTCTGTGAGAAAACTTTTTTATATTTAATAAAAAAAAACCTTTCTAAATATTTTAAAAGCTCTATTATTGTAAAAAAATTTAAATTTTTGTACAATTTTTATTTACTACGAAAACTTGTTAATAGTGAAAAATTTCCTGTAAAATAGCTATTATGTAATGACTTTTTAAAATTTAATAGAAAATTCGTTATTTCATAAAATTTTTGTTTTAAACTTATAAGCTTTCTCACAAATTATTTTTTTTACCAAAAAAAATTTGAATATTCTTTATCTTTAAAGCTTTCCATGAAGAATATACTTTTTAAAACGCTTGCAAACTAAAGATCAACTAAAAGACTTTGTACAATGAACCATAGAATATAGAAATATAAAAACATTCATGTAAAAAGCTTGCTTTTTATAAAAAAGCTGTTGAAAACAAAAAAAATCTTATATCGTTGAAACTCTTAAAATTGTTTTATAGATATCTTTTGTTATCAATAAGATATACCAATTATTTTAGGTGTCAAACTTTATAGTAATACTTTAACTTATAAGATTTTTAATGGCAAAAAGCTTTTAATGTATACACACACATTTTATATTAACAAGATAGACGTTTCTTTGAATAACAAAATTGGCCTTGATTTTAGAAAACTAATGTTTCAATCAAAAGCCGGGAAGATTGCAAATCAATTTAACTATTGAGGAAGTCTTAGCTCCAATTTCCATAAAACATCTAGGTCTCACAGTATTTTACCCTATTTAGTAAACAAATTCAAACGCCAACATTTTAAAAACACTTAGGAAATCATAAAAATTTTAACTTTTAACATAATTTAAACCCTCACATCCACTTGTCATAAATTTAATATTTGGGAATATATTTGTAGTTTATGTTGTCCCATTGTAAAACATTTCATTTCATTTGATTTTAATTTATTCCATTTTATTGTGTTTCCTCCGTTAAGTGATTTTCTTATCAATTCGAAACAAAAGTTGATTTAATATTCCTCTGCTGCTGCTTCATCCCAACTCTTGATATAAAGGTAAAAGACGCCTCTTCTTAAAATCGATTTAATCATTTGATTTTATTAACTCACTAAACACAAGACAAAAAGAAAATCTTAAATCTAAAATCTATTGTCTTGACCAGAAATAATTTATGGGCCCAAATGAAAGAAAACCCCGAAAACATACAAATACACAACAAGAACATGATTTTCTATTAAAAATCCATTGAAATTAATGAAAAGAACGCAACGAACGGTCTCTCACTTTTACTAACTTACACTGTCTGTGGGTTTTTTTTGGCTCTTGACATTCTTATCGCCTAGAGAGAATGTTCTTGTAAATGTCTATTGTCAAAAGAGTTATATTTAGTCTAGATCACCTGTTGATCCTTTCTGTTATCCAGAACTAAAATTCTTAATGTTAACAAATGTTGTTCTTAATGGGCGGCTATTGTTAATATTTTGACTTTTAAAGAATTTATGAGCCATTAACCGTCTAAAATAAATATTTTTTGTTTATTCCAAAACCCATAAATGTCATAGGAAAACAATGTTTAGGACTTAAAAGTATTTGTTCTTCAAAATTTATATCCTGAGCGGCTTTTTTCAAATTAATGTTTGATTTATTTGTTTTATATTTTTCATAAGAAATCACTATGATATCATAGAAATTATTTATTATCGTTGCCGTTAATTTGTTCTTATTGTTTTTTAATTATCAAACCACTTTTGTTTTTCCATTTCAGTTTTTATCTCCTAGTTTAAATATCTATAAAATGTTAAGTTTACTTACATATAACAGGGACGATCACTGCAGGTAACGCCTGGTTTGCAAATTTTGCCATCACCTACCATGCCCACGGGACAGCGGCCACACCTTGGTCCCGCAGCAGAATCATAGCATTCGACACCTTTAAATATGTCAAAAGTAAGAAACAAAATCAGCAAACAAAAAGAACAAGAAAATTAATGTTTTCATAACAAATTAAACATAAACATTTCTACCTCAATACGAACTTATTTTCAAAAAGGAATAACATAAAAATTCCATATTATATTTGTTATTGACTTTTTAGCCTTGTTACCAGTTATCAGGGCTTTAAGTTAGTTAATGATGTTAATTAGGTTGAACATTTTATGTGAACACTTTAACTTAAAAAAGCAAACCTTATTTACTTAAATTAGTTAATACAAATTTCTACAAATCTTGTTTTTAAGGACCTATGCCATTTTAATGGGACAAGTAATTACAGAAAATACACCCAGGACTCCTAAAGCAAACTAACCTTACATAGTCATAGTCTAGTAGTCTAGTCATAGTCTAGTCATAGTCTAGTCATAGTCTAGTCATAGTCTAGTCATAGTCTAGTCATAGTCTAGTCATAGTCTAGTCATAGTCTAGTCATAGTCTAGTCATAGTCTAGTCATAGTCTAGTCATAGTCTAGTCATAGTCTAGTCATAGTCTAGTCATAGTCTAGTCATAGTCTAGTCATAGTCTAGTCATAGTCTAGTCATAGTCTAGTCATAGTCTAGTCATAGTCTAGTCATAGTCTAGTCATAGTCTAGTCATAGTCTAGTCATAGTCTAGTCATAGTCTAGTCATAGTCTAGTCATAGTCTAGTCATAGTCTAGTCATAGTCTAGTCATAGTCTAGTCATAGTCTAGTCATAGTCTAGTCATAGTCTAGTCATAGTCTAGTCATAGTCTAGTCATAGTCTAGTCATAGTCTAGTCATAGTCTAGTCATAGTCTAGTCATAGTCTAGTCATAGTCTAGTCATAGTCTAGTCATAGTCTAGTCATAGTCTAGTCATAGTCTAGTCATAGTCTAGTCATAGTCTAGTCATAGTCTAGTCATAGTCTAGTCATAGTCTAGTCATAGTCTAATCATAGTCTAGTCATAGTCTAGTCATAGTCTAGTCATAGTCTAGTCATAGTCTAGTCATAGTCTAGTCATAGTCTAGTCATAGTCTAGTCATAGTCTAGTCATAGTCTAGTCATAGTCTAGTCATAGTCTAGTCATAGTCTAGTCATAGTCTAGTCATAGTCTAGTCATAGTCTAGTCATAGTCTAGTCATAGTCTAGTCATAGTCTAGTCATAGTCTAGTCATAGTCTAGTCATAGTCTAGTCATAGTCTAGTCATAGTCTAGTCATAGTCTAGTCATAGTCTAGTCATAGTCTAGTCATAGTCTAGTCATAGTCTAGTCATAGTCTAGTCATAGTCTAGTCATAGTCTAGTCATAGTCTAGTCATAGTCTAGTCATAGTCTAGTCATAGTCTAGTCATAGTCTAGTCATAGTCTAGTCATAGTCTAGTCATAGTCTAGTCATAGTCTAGTCATAGTCTAGTCATAGTCTAGTCATAGTCTAGTCATAGTCTAGTCATAGTCTAGTCATAGTCTAGTCATAGTCTAGTCATAGTCTAGTCATAGTCTAGTCATAGTCTAGTCATAGTCTAGTCATAGTCTAGTCATAGTCTAGTCATAGTCTAGTCATAGTCTAGTCATAGTCTAGTCATAGTCTAGTCATAGTCTAGTCATAGTCTAGTCATAGTCTAGTCATAGTCTAGTCATAGTCTAGTCATAGTCTAGTCATAGTCTAGTCATAGTCTAGTCATAGTCTAGTCATAGTCTAGTCATAGTCTAGTCATAGTCTAGTCATAGTCTAGTCATAGTCTAGTCATAGTCTAGTCATAGTCTAGTCATAGTCTAGTCATAGTCTAGTCATAGTCTAGTCATAGTCTAGTCATACTCTAGTCATAGTCTAGTCATAGTCTAGTCATAGTCTAGTCATAGTCTAGTCATAGTCTAGTCATAGTCTAGTCATAGTCTAGTCATAGTCTAGTCATAGTCTAGTCATAGTCTAGTCATAGTCTAGTCATAGTCTAGTCATAGTCTAGTCATAGTCTAGTCATAGTCTAGTCATAGTCTAGTCATAGTCTAGTCATAGTCTAGTCATAGTCTAGTCATAGTCTAGTCATAGTCTAGTCATAGTCTAGTCATAGTCTAGTCATAGTCTAGTCATAGTCTGGTCATGGTCTGATCTTATTTTTTTAATTAATTGTAAATTTCTTTCCTAACAATGACTGTTTTCCACAAAACCGACCTCGACCTCATAAATTTCAGCCTCATTAAATTTTATTTCTTTTTTGAATATTAAAAATTTCATATAAATCATCATTTTGTCTATTTATTATAAATTTTACACAATAACTAAATTTCCAAATAGTAAAATAAAATATTCTACATAACTTTAGGTATCTTTTTTTAATACTAATTCATTTTTAGATACAACATATTTTCTAATAATTCTTAGACTATAACAAAATTTATAATAATTTTTCAGTAATAAAAGACAAGATGTCAGGCAACATGGAAAACTATTTCAACAACATGCCAAGGTAGCGGTTATGCTGCTGGTGCTAGTGCTTGGGCTGTGGCTGTGGCTAGATGGTGGAAAAACTCCCACATTGTTCACAAATAAATGTTGCCCAGTTTAAAATGGAACATTTATGGCCAAGAAAACAAACGATTTGAAAATAACATAAATGTAATTTTAAATAAATTTTAATAAATTTATTAGAAAAAGCTAAACAAGGCAGAGAGAGGAGAAGTGAAGCGAGTTAAATTATTGTATTGAGCTTTTGCAATGCCGACAACTATTAATTATATGCGAATTTCTCCCCCTGCGCTTTTAAGATAAATTGGATTTTCCAAGTAATTGAATTAATATTAAAAGCAATTGCTTTATCTAAAACTGGTTTAATAAACCATATAATTTTATTTATAACTTTTTAATTTTTTTGTTTCTTTTAAGATAAGCTTTTGCCTATATATTTTAATTTAGTTATTTTTAATTTATTTATCTTAACAGCTGTTTTAATTTAAATTTTATTTTCTATCTCACTTACCCGGATAACAGGGATTTGAGGTACGACATGTTGGTTCCACGCGTATGTTATTGTCACCTTTGGGCTCCTTACAACCGGCACAATTCTCCAGGAGCATGCGCAAATACGAAATCTCTGTACGCTGGTGGGCGATATCTTCTCGCAGTAATTTTACCAAAGCCATTAAATCGCTCAGTGATTTTGCGAGGGCGTCTACAATGAAAAGGTTTAAGTAGAAAAAACAGAAAAAAATAAGTTTTAAGAAAAATATTACAACGAGTTTAAGTCGTTTGTGCATCAAGACAATTGTATAGTTAAATACATAAGTCGTTTTTGCAAAATCGAAAAGAAAAAACTTCTTATATAAACTCTGTATCTAAATAATAAGTTAAATATATATTTACTTATGACTTTGTATATTTGTTTGAATAAGTATTTGTAATCATTCAGTCAATTCATTCATTCATTCTTTCCGTTTTAGTGACACATGACAAAATGTGCAACATGTGTGTAATACAAAAGTGCAAAAATGTTGCTCATGGGTTCTACTACTACCTCGAAACATTTAAAGTGTAGGTTTTTGTTTTGTTTAATGTAATGATTTGAAAAAACAAAAGTTTTACATACATATCTTGTTTAAAATGCTGATTACTCAGTTGTAGTAGTCGATAGTTTAGATGTAAAACTTTTATTACTTATTTCTTTACTTGTAGCTACAAAATTACTTTACACTAGAACCTTTGATTTTCGGAAGAAGAACTAATATTCTGTCAGAAAGTGAAATGTGCAGAAAAGCTGTTTTATGGACTCTTTCTCGTCACAACAGCTTCTGCAAGTTAACCGCATCCTGTCATAATGGATGCAAGTAAGGATGCATTTGGTCTTGATTGTGACATTAATCTTTAAAAATGTTTTGTATTTAAACGGGGCCACATTTGTCTGGAATGAATAGATATTCGGACAGTTAACTTTTAAAAGTGTAAAGAGGCCGACATCAAACTCTTGTTCAACTTATTGACGACGGGTTGGCAAGTCTGCTCTGACACAAAATTATTTGATTCATCTTAAATTTCTGAGTCATCTCGAACTGCTGAGTCATCCTAAGCTGCTATAACATCTTGAACTGCTGATCAATCCAGTTAAGATAATTTCGATAATCCAGTGCTGATTTCAATTCAGAAATACAGATTCCAGAAACTAATTGATAACTGAACTATCGAAGGGCAGTACACCTGCCAATTAGCCACTTCCATACCAGTCAGAATATCAATATGAAAAGCACTAATGACTTTCAATAGCTTTCGAGGAATATTTAGCTGTAAGTTCATAGGTCTTTAGCGTAAACCCCGAAGAAGTGCTTATTAATGAATAAAACGTGACAATTGCACGAACATTATATTCATATTTATATAACAAATGCAGAATAGCATATAGTGCATTCGATAGGGTGGTACGAAGAGAATCCGTGAAGTACGGACTTGTCATTCTCTAGACCAGACCTGTTCAAAAACACAGATTAATATTTGCATTAGTGGTAAACAGCTTTCAAAGCTCTTATGGTCAATGTTGCCAGATTTATATTTTTCTTCATATAATCGAACAAAAATTCTAATCTGTCAGCACTGACTTTGCAAAGACAATTTTACGTAAGTGTGAGCGAAACAAACAAAGTTGCGCCTCTCTCATACATAGTGTGACGGTGTTAAAGCTCAAACTCTTTTGTAAAAGTTCGCACATTGTGCTGTAGAGTTGGACGACACCACTCTAGAGTCTAGACCATTTCTGATTTATTTCAGTACTTGGATTTCTGAAGAGCGTTCCACCAGACGATTACACTGTATAACATTATCGGTCTTACTTCCCCTGTGTACAAACAGGGAACAACTCTAGTTTTATTTTAATATTTAATTGTAATACCTCCGGCTATGATTCTCTTCCAAATGGATTTTGTTTCGATCAGTCGAAAACTGCATATATTTTTTAATAAAGCAAGGGAGTCAAAAATAATTCCAATGTGACGAAAAACATTTCACAAAGTGCTATGTGTGATTCTCAGCGTTAGTCGAGTACTCGATGTATTATAATTAAATGTTGATAAAAAACATTTTTGAATCATCATAAACGATTCTAATGTAGTGGTTTTACAAAAACCTACTGACAAGATTAAGGCCAGGTTCATGCTACTTATGAACAAAACAGATAAACAACAAAAATCTGTTCACATTTTTGCCAACATGCGTTAAAACATAAATAACACTTTAATTGTACATTTAGATGGATATTGTTGTAGTATCGAGGTAGGATTATGTACAACTCCTTAATACTATTTATCCAAATCATTTTGTTACCACAAAATCGCTGATTACTTTAATGGCGCTGTTTGATCTCGACTGCCGCTGCTGTGGCAAAATGAAATGAGCTCTTGATGAGGTTGACTGACAAAACTTGATGTAAGTTTAGAGCAATATTTAGATGTTGTTTGTTAATGCTACTAAATGCGGCCGCTGATGTGGTTGATGTTGTTGTTGTTGTTGACTAAGCTAATCTTTAAGTACATTTTAAGCTGACTCATTTTTGTTTTAATGCTCAAAGACGCATATAAATATTAAAGTGGAATAAATGCCTGAATGAACTGACAACACACACCCCGGCTTAATTTTTGCGTTGTTTAATATTTTCATAATTTTTGTTACAGTTTTTTCTACTCGTTTTTGTCTCTCAAAAATATGTCACTTTGATAAGGGTTTTAGTGTTTTTGTCTTTTGTATTTGTTTTATAATCTTACCTTCACAATCGCCACTCATTATGGGTATATCACCCCTACGATCTATGTCCAAGGGTATTTGTTGCTGATATTGTTCAGCGCTCGTGCCAGGTTCATGATTAAACCAATTGCGTACATCACGTTTCTTATTTTTCTCTATTGGGAGAAAAAAATTGAAAGGTAGACAAAAAATGCATTAATACTCATTTAATCTTCTAATAATTCTCATGTTATAATTTTAAAAACATTTATACGGTGACAACAAAATTTGGAATTAATTTCAAAATAATTTGATATTTTTTTGTTTAATTCCACAAGATTTCTATCCAAAACAAATGCCGTGTAAACTTTTTTAATATCTTCAGCATAACATAAGCTTAACTATCATTTATTGAATCTTATATTAATAAATATAACAATTTCTTACCTCTTTCTGAAATTTTATTCTTTAACATGCGTCTGTTGCCCCGGCGACTTAGACCCTTTTGACAATTGGCTCTTTGTAAAGCACTGTCCACATTGCCATCAAAATGTAAAGGATATTTACGTTCACGGAACTATAAAGATAAAAAATATATTTAGGAAAATAGTAATAAGATCAGGTCGAATAGCTAAAGCTAAACTAAAATAAATATACTATTGTCACTATGAAGCCGATTTTAAGTAAAATATATATACGTCACCTAAAATTCAAAAGGGCGTAACTAACGTAAAAATATAAATTATTTTTTTTTCGTTATTTTCGACGCTCCTAATCGAAGTAAGTCCATAATCAATAAAAAAACATCCATGCCTTATTTTTGTGTCAGTTACGTCCTTTTGCATTTAAGGTCACGAAATATAGAACAAAAATTTATTTTTTAAACTCTTCTCTTTTAGGTTAAACTGATATTAATTTTAAAACTAGCTTTGCCTTAACCTTAATATCTTGCTACTGTCTTATCATGTTCTAGTTCAAAAGTCTTCCCACTTACCAATTTAACCACCGGATCATCCATTTGTGTATATAACTTTGTGAGATTCATTTCGATTTCATGCGATGACGTTTCCTTACAATCCACCAATAAAGAGATACGATTTTTATGGAAATTTAAGGCCAACGAACGTATAGTACTCGTCTCATTCGTGTGGGGTATATCGAAGTGTAGAGACTGGACATCACCGGAGGCACTTATATCCAGTGTGACACGCTGTTGTTTACGATCCAAAAAGAAGGACATTTTATGCTTGAGGGTGGGGAAGTCAATCATGAATAAAGCTTCAATGGAAATGTGTAGCTTGCGACGGGGTCTGAAACAAAAATTAATAGTAAAAGCTTTTTAATAAGAAATATCTATAAAAGCTTTTCTTTCTTCTTCTTCAAAAGTTTTTCTTTAGCGAAATTTTAATGTGAGAATGCATTTTAATGTGAATGAATAAAAATAATAAAAAAAAGTTTATAAAATTGATATAAAATAGATGGAGATATAAAATAGATGGTATTTTTAATCAAAAATAATTTCTTCGCTAAAGCTTTTCTAAGGTAATGTATATTAATACAAAGCATTTTATATGAAAAACTAAAGTAAAGCTTTTCCTTTCATTAGTTTTATTTTTCTCTAAGTAAAATTCTTCAAATGCTTTTTTGTAAAATATTTAAAAAAATGAGTTTTTTGTAAAATGTTTTCCTTATAAAAGCTTTTATTAGAAAAAGTATTTCTTTTTAAAAATTAAAAAAAAACAGTTTTTTATAAAAAGCTTTTTATTTTTAAAAGATTCCTGCATGAACGCTCTAATTTAAAAAACAATGTTTTACAAAAGCTTTTAGTTCGAAAATCATTTCTATACAAAAGCTTTTCTATAAAAGCGTGTGAAGAAGCTTTTTATGTAAATTGTGATTTATAAATATAAAAAAATATATCTTATTAAAGATTATTTCGATTCCACTAAAGTTTCTTTACTGAAAGGAATTTCTAAACGGAAATGTTTTAATTGCAAATCATTTTTATTCAAAAGCTTTTTTTAAGTGTTATGGGTAATTTTAATAGAAAAACATTAAACAAAATCAAGGAAAGCTTTTATATGTCTTTATATAAAAATAATGTTTTTTTACTATGAAAATGCAAAAGCTTTTCCTATGAAAAGTAAATCAAATATTTGCTATTAAAAATTATTTATTTAGAAAGGGTTTTTTAAAAAAGCTTTTCTATTAAAACTTGTAGCATGCAAAAATTATTTAAGCTTTTATATAAAACTAGTAATAAGAAAATGCTTCTTATTAACATTTGTAACTAAAAGCTTTGCTATAAAAGCTTGTAGCCTGATGAAATTGAGTATAGAGAGCTTTTATATAAAAGCTAATAATGAACAAAATTTTCTTATTCAAAATTTTCTCTTCACAGACACTGTATATGTTAATAAACTAAAAACGTCCTTGCTTTCACTATTTAACGAAAAAAAAAACTAAAAAAAAGCTGCTTGAAAACTTTATCTTCTAAAAAGCTTGAATTTATCTTAAATCAAAAAAGTTGTTAATATAAACATCAAAACTAAAAAAAGATCTTTAAAAAATGTTCAAGTCAGCACTCAAGTACTCACCTTATATGACGCATCGATATAACACAATCACCCTTTTTAATGTGTTGTTCCAGTTCTGATGAAGCCACTGTCAAGGGATAACGAGAAAGACGTAAATATTAAAGAGAATATATAGATGTCAGTTGTTTGCATTTGTATTTTTTTATTTTTTTCAAAACTCAATAAAGGAAATAAATATTTAAATGCCCTTTTTATCTTACGTGTAATCAATTGTTTAATATTAAGTAACAATTTCACGCACATCTAAAGACAGACAGACAGAGAGACAGACGGATTGGACATTGCCGATCCGCAGTCAATAAAAATTCATCACATTTGTTTGTTACACTGTACAAAGATACTCGTATCTTGCTGTGCACTCAAAGCACTCGTTTACTTCTTTCTTACCTGGATCCAAAGACAGAGACGCCACTTGGTTGAGCAGCAGGCAAAGCAGACCCGTCGTCACAAGTCCCAAACTCAGCCAATTCATTATGATTTCGCAGTTATTTATTTAGTTTTAAATGAAATAACTGTTCGTGGGTTTTACAAAATTTCCAAATGTCTCCTCCTCAATATTTCACTCGTTTCTTTCGGCTGTTGAAAAATCAACAACTTTTGATTTTGGACTCGGCGTATTCGAATTTTTGTATGTTTGTCTTGGATTTTGGTGTTATTGATGTGTCAACAGTAAATAAATTTTTATGATTTCTTTGTTATTTTTTTACCAAAAAAATTTATTTTATTTTCATTATTTTCAATCTTGTCCAAAACTGCAAAGAGTAAATACAAGATTTATTGTTATTTAGTTATTGATTTTGAATAAATAAATATTCGTTTAAGTACAAGATAATAACATGTTATTTTATTAAATAATATTTATCGTTTTGAATAAAATTTGAATTTTTAGAAATATCAATATTTATTATAACACTTTAGTTATTTACACTGGAGATCTTTTTTATCGCTATATCGGTAATCTTAAGTGTTACACCATCAATTGTTCAAATTAAAATGATTTGAAAATTTATGGTATACAATGATTACGTCTTCTTTAGTTGTATCAAATGAGAATTTAAAAGGAGGGAGGTATGAAAATTTAGTAAAGATTGTAGGTGAACTAGGATTACAATGAGATCCATTATGAATATTAAAGGTCTTCTCTTTTATATATGTTATGTACAACTAAAAATTGGTGTCATTAAAAGGGTGTATAAAGTACTGGAAATTGATCTACAAAAGAACTATAAAAAAATGTGTACTAAATTAAAGAAGGCTCTAATAGAATCTGAAATTCAGAAATTATTTTTGGTAGAAATTTCAAATTGGTCTTCATATAAACTCACTATAGAAAATTAGACTACGTTTAAAATCTATGATTAAAAATTGGATTATATAAAAAACTAGGAATGCAAATTGTAGACCGACACGTCGCGAGTAGGTTAGTCATCCGCCTCAAAAAGAATAGAAATGCAATCGAATGTTAAGCTCTATATAAACCTACGATTAAAGAAGAGACTACATTGAATATATATATATATATATATATATATATATATATATATATATATATATATATATATATATATATATATATATATATATATATATATATATATATATATATATATATATATATATATATATATATATATATATATATATATATACATATATATATATATATATATATACATATATATATATATATATATATAAATGTATTTTGGCGACCCCAATGTGCATCGACAAAATTAAAATAAAAAATTCGTAACTGTCTCAAAGCAATACTTTATAATCGGTGGTGTACGGCGATTATAAAGTATTACTTTGAGACAGTTTCGAATTTTTTATTTTTTTTTTTCGATGCACATTGGGGTCGCCAAAATACATTTTTCGTTATATCTTCGACATTTACAGTCGGATCTTAAATTGTAATATATACATGTTTTTGTCTCGAGGAGTCCAATCATTGGTCTCAGAAATCCGGTTCTAGAATTTATCCATCATACCTCAGTTCTTACCACCCTAATGTACGTTCCTAATATCAGAAAATTAAAGCTCTTAAACAATAGTTAAACTTTTACTAAGGAAGTTTTTTGATAACTCCAACCGAACTATTAAAAACAAGGAATTTTTGTTTTTGCCGCATATTGGGGTCGCCAAAATAAATTTTTCGTTATATCTTCGCCATTTACAGTTGGATCTTTAAGTGTTATATATCGATGTTTTTATCACTGCAACATTAATGGAATAAATCCGATGAAAAAGCAAGACAGAGTTCAGGCTAAATGTAAATCCTATCTACCAGGTGTATAAATAGGTCTGGAAACAGTGAGGTTTGTCAAGTATCTGGTTCCCTACTATCAAAATTTTTCTAGACTTAATCTAAACTAAGGAAATGAATAGTCTTTTAATCCAGCCGCTATGCCTTTTGGTCTAGAATAAGTAGATGGAATAGAATAAGCTCGGACATACATAGACTATGTTAAGATGAACATGCTTCCGATTTGCCGATTTATCAGCATTTTGGCGATTTTTGACCAGAAAAATAGTAAAGTGCCGATATGCAGATTTTGGCTAGAAAATTGGCGATTTTTAAGATAATCTCGAAAACCAACATAACATCAAAGTTTTAAGAATTGTTTAACATATATGACAAAAACGATATAGATTTTTTGTTAAGAAAATTTTTTGTTAACGAAAATTTTTCACTAACATTTTTTTGTACAGCAAAATTTTTACTATAGATTTTTTGTATAAAAGAATTTTTAATATAAAATTTTGTGTATAGAACGTCTTTCGATATAAAATTTTGTGTATTAAGAAATTTTTAAAATATTTTTTTTCTTTTAGAAAAATTTTCAATATGAAATTTCTTCCATAGAAAAATTCTCAATAAAAGCTTTTGCTTTTATTTATTTGTGATATATTTTTTGACAATTCCGATATTTGCCGATTTTTGAAAATTTGCTGCCGATATTTTATTGTCTTAAATAGTTAAAAATCCTAATACATTATTATTCCCTACTTCCATAGCCTTCGCCTTATTTAACTTTTATTCGCCACAAGGGGACTACGATTGCAAATGTCGAGTTTGCCCTCCTCTTTAACCAACTTAAGAATTTTTGTTGATTTCATCTGTTTACGAATTTCCACACCTTTCGAGATTTTAAACTTAAGTTACTTTATAAATTGACCTCTTAAAGAATAATGAGATGAGCATATGTTGGCTATATTTTTCGAAATGTAGTACTCGCATATGCCAAAATTAGTTTAGACCAAACATTCCATATAAATCCAATCAACTACTAGAACAACTACAACAACAAACAAACAACAGCTATCAAACACTAGACAGACAGACGTACGACTCACATCATCACCAGCAGCAACATCACCAGTCAGTCAGTTTTATTTTAATAATGATGATAATGATTACGATGATGATTGTTTAAACATTAAAGTATAACCATCTAAAGAAAATCATAAGCCCGGCCTTAAATTTCAATGCAACAATAAATCGTCAACCACTTCTCATTATCATTGATGTTGTTGTTGTTGTAATTTTGTTGGTTTTGGAACACGTCAACATCTCTTTACCATTTTGGGTCACTTACTCTTAAGTCAAGAATAATAATAACTAAATACACATTAAACACATAAACAAAACAGCAAAATCCTATAAAAAAACATCAAGTTTAGCTTAAACGTCTAAAAAAAACAACAACCAGCGGCATTCCAATACCGCTACTATTTATCTACTCTGCCGCAGCGGCTATTTAACAAAAAGTGTCAAATTTATTTAAAATCTCTTCAAATTTAAGAATTTTAATCTTCTTTCCTAGATCATTTTTTAGTAAAAGCATATCATCGAAACAAACACCTTTTCTGGAAATCTACTCTCGTTTAACATTTTGTTTAACATTTGGAGTTGAAATGTTTCCAAAAATTTAAATATTGATTTGATTTTAAATTTAGGTTTTTCTATATTTAATCTGACAAGGTGTCAATTGTACAGATACGTTGATCAAGGTTACACGTTGTTTTTTTTTCGGGAGATCATATAAATTACTTATGTCTGATATTTATATGCGTTCCATTTTATGTTTATTGATTAGTTTTCTTTTTCCTGCTTTAAGCTCGTTTTTTTCATTGTTAATCTTTTTATCTAATTAAGCTTTCAGAAAAGCTTTAATGTATTTCAAGTTGTGTTCTCTTGCTTTTTGTTGATGTTTCTCTTAATAAAATTTGACTGTCAATTTATTTATTGATTTATTTTAATGGTTGGAAAATTTATATGAGTTAAAAGGAATTTCGATAGAATAGTTATCGGGCGGTTTTTGTAAAGTTAAGATAAGAATAGTTTAAGAATTATGTTGTGGGAAAATTGTGAAGAGCAAAGATTGTCTGTTAATAAAGAGGTTTTGTATTAAAAGCTTTTCGGGGCGAACTTTTTACGATAAAGATTTTATGCTAAAAGCTTTTATTTTATTTTTTTTATTTATACTAAAAGCTCTTAATTTTTTTTATTTAGAAGCATTTTCATGAATACTTTTTTATGTAAATACATTTTTCATATAAAGCTTTTTTAAAAATATTGTATGTTCGAAATTTTCTTTTAAAGGATTTCTCCAGATTTTTATTAGAAGCTTTGTACTAAAAATAGTCTATGTTTTTTTAGTCTCTTTGCTGCATAAAAATCTTTCATCTAAAAAGTTTTCTGAAATAAAAGCTTTCTGATTATTTTCTGATAAAGCTTTCAGATTTTCTTATAAACATTATACTTTCTTTAGTTTTCATATTAGAAGAATCTCTCTGAATAAAGCTAAAATATATTTTATATAAAGTAAATAGTAGCTTTTATATAAAAAAGATTTTTACTAGAAGCTATTCCTTAAAAAAAGTTTCTTACAGAAACTTTTCTCTAACAAAGTTTTATATTTAATGCTTTTTATAAGCTTTAGATAAGAATAGTTTAATAATTGTGTTCCTATAAAATATGTTTAGGGAATAGAGACATGGGTACACATAATCCGTTCTCAAAAAAAGTTTAGTATTGAAAGATTTTGTAAATATAGTTTTTATAAAAAAAATAATTTATAATAAAAGCTAATTTTAAAATTTTAGAATCAGAAAATTTATATGCTTTGTTAAACTTTTAGAAACTTTTCTCTTAAGAAGTTTAAAATGTAAAGCTTTTCCTATGGTTTTTATATAAGAAGCCCTTTTAATATGTTTTAAAAAAAATTATTAAAAAGTTTATGAATATATTAAAAGCTATCATATAATATCAGAAGCTTTTCTCTGAAAAATATACAATATAATAAGCCGGTAACGTTTTCTTTTAGAAGCTTTTCCCTGCTTAACTTTTGAAATATTCACAGTTGAAACTATTTTATGATAAATTTATCTAGAACAAGCTTCACTCATTTTTTTTCTTCAATGAAAAGCTTTTGACAGAAATTGTATTTAGTTATGAATCTTTTCTCTGATGAGATTTTTTATTAGCATAAAGATATCTGGGATAATGTACAATATAAAAAGTTATTCCCGGTGAAGTTTTCTTTAAAAACTTTTTTCTGCTTAACTCTTGAAATTTTTACAAAGAAACATTTTTAAAATTAATACATATACCTTTATAACAAGCTTCACTCAACTTTTTTTCTTTAATCAAAGCTTTTGAGTGAAATTGCATGTAGTTATTAATATTTTCTCTGACGAAGTTTTATATTAAAAGGAAGAACGTTTTTCCACGAAATTTTTTTTATTATATTAAAAAAAAAGCTTTATGAAACCTTTCCTTGAAAAATTGTATATCGTTACTTTAATATAGAAAAGCCCTAACTAATATTTTTCTTAGATTATAGGAGAGGGGAAAAACTTAATAAAATCTTAAGTTTTGAAGATACATAAATTTTTTAAAGGCAGTTTTTACTAAATTCTCTAAAGAATTTAATGCTTCAATAATGTTTTTCAAAATTAAAAGATTTGTATGAAATTATATTAGATAAAGCTTTAAAAAGCGATTTAAATGAAAAACGACTTAGGGCCTTTCCATATTAAAGTAACGATATGCTTATTAGCATATACATATAACGATATACATATTTTCTTTAAATCAGTTAATTTAAATGATATTAGGAGCTTTTTTCTGTCCAAGTTTTTTGTTGTAAGCTTTTGCTTAATATTCTTAAAAAAAAAAAGCTGATACAAGCTTCGTTATATTATATATTTTTCTGCTATAAGCTTTTCTGTTGCGAAATTGTTAGAAGCTTTTCCTAAAAAACTTTACATATTGCAAGCTTTTTCTGGAAATAATTTTGATTCAAAGCTTTTTCTTAAAAGAAACTTTTCACTAGAAGCCTGTATAGATTTTTATGTAAAAAAACATTGATTAGACATTTTTTTCAAAATTTGATTGAAAAAAATTATATGTCAGAATCATTTATCTGAGAAGTTTTTTCTTAGTTGAAAATCCTATTATAATTTTTTTTTATTAAAAGACTTTTAATAGAAATAAAAGAAAAATACTTTTAACTTTATTTTTGTTATTTATTTGTTGATTAACTGAAAAAGGCGTTAACCTTGCAACATCACTCACTCCAAAGGTTATTTATGACCTGTACCCATTTAATGAACTTTCATTTCCTCTCTACCTTGTAAAGTTAATTTTATTTTTTTATTTACCAAAATAAAACCAATCATAAAAACTAAATCTCAACAAATGACTTAAAATAAAAAATGAACTAATTGACGCCGACAAACTAATTAATTTGAAACGAAAATAAAAAGAAACTTAAGCAGAATCGAGGCACCAAAGCAACCACCCACGAATTAAATGATCTAAAATCAAACTAGCTTAACGCATGGACAGACAGAAATTAAGTTAAAGCTCAAGAAAAGCTCTACTGATATGATCAAATACGTATGTAAATGATTTGTTTAAGTATTGGTTTAATAAGATCAATTCATTTAAATAAGTTCTTAACTTGGAATAGAAAAAAAATCTATTACATCGAATCATAAAGGGAAATGTTTTATATGACGGCAATTAGTATAAAATGTTTGATATATCATAACAATTTCTGTCATAAACTACAACTTAGAAATTTCATTGAAAAAGCAAGACATGATTGACAAAGTAACCAAATAGAGGATATTGGGGAGGTAAAATGAAATTTCTATACAAATTGCTAGAGTTTTGAAAATTTACATTTATGGAGCCCTGACTTTTCTCAGTACAGGCATCTTCTTCTAAGGTAGAGGGAGGGTATACTCATCAATAAAAATTAATTTAGAAAGCGTTTATTTCTTCTTCTGATGACTATTCTTGTGCATTCTATAAACAATAAATGTCCAAGACTTTTAGGAATTTTTGTTGCAATTATAAATCATTTATAGGAGAACTATAAACAACTTGAGGGAATTGACTGACCAATTCAAAATTGTTTTTTTTATTGTTGTGGTTCGGTAATAATAAACAATTGATTTGAATAATGATTGTTGTAGTTGTTGTTGTTGATGATGATGATGATGTTTGTTGAAAATTGTATGTAAATTGTGTGATTCTTGTTAAAAGAAAAGTGATGATTGAAATGTGTCTGTCTGTCTGTTCGTCCGCCCATCGATCCATCCATCCATTATGTCTGTCTTGCGGTACAAGTGTGTTTTTTGTATAAATAAGTGTTTATATTGGCGCACGTCATTCTGGGAAGATGTTTACAAAAAATTAAAATATACTTTGAAAAATAAATCATACAAAAGTGGTTTAAAAAAGTCTTAATATAAACAAATATTACTTAATAATAAGTAGTTAACACTCCAAAATTGATTATATTACTATTGCTAAAAATTGAAACCTGTAGAGGCCCTATAGGATTAAATTTAATTAAATCGAAGGTCTATTTCTTCCTTTTTATCTTTTCTGAAATTTTATTGAAATCAAGCTACACATTTTCGAGATATCAGCAATAAAATCTAAACACTTTTATAAAAAAAAAAAAATTAACAAAAAATTAAAAACTTAGATTGGATAAAAAACCAGGTTCTATTTATATAACATTAGAAGTGTTCCTCTAGTATATTTCTACAGAAAGAATCATTCTAAACGGTTTACGGCTTGAAAAGATATCAACATTAAACGTAAGCTCCTTAATTTTTGAATCGTATGTGGTTGTTGTCTTCGTTAAGTTTGACTGCTAGTTTTTACTTAGATTAAGATTTCCATACTTTTCCATGCTTAAATCGGAAACTTATTTATATCCTACCTAAAATGATCCAGTGGTGATGTAGGGTATGTTGGATACCAGGCAACGGTTCTTATTGGTCTTAATTTGCTAAGCCCAAACTTATCTTCATCTCAACTGTGGACACTGACCTCCTTGTGTTTTCACCCGAGGAACTACGTTAACACCCGCTAATGTAGTGAGCTAACATGAGCCTCGAGTTCTGCCACAAGAACGATAAAAATATGGGCCATGTAACCCATTAAAAGAAAAAACATTTACTATGAAAAAACTAAAATTATAATAAAAACGGCCGCCCCCTAATTTTAGAAGATGTCGTCCGAAACTTCGATGGAAAGACCAAGTAGAGGAAAATTTTTTAAAGCTTGGCCTACGAAATTGGAGAATATGCGCATAAGATCGAAGCGCATGAATTTCTAAAATATGGTCGGCCTTTGACCTTAACAGGTTGTAAATACAGGTCATATAAGTAAGTAAAGTATAATGATATCTTTTTATTTATTATTTTCTCTTTTTCGGAAAAACTATTAAAATCGGATATTTAATTCTAGAGATATGGACGATAAAAAGGAAACATTTTTACTAAACAAACCAAAATTTGCGGGAAATACCTAGGCAATTGTTTCATCTACAGATTTACAATTTACAGATCGATCAAAGGAACTTTATTTTTGGTAAATGAATCTTATTCTTATGAACCCGGAACTATGGATAAAAATGTATCTACCGATCTTCCAAGAGGGTCTAATGATCTTATAGAGAATTTAGTGTTTTTGTGTTTATATTAAAGATTTGGCGCTGGATCGTTTTTACCTCTGCTACTTCTAAACAAGTTTTTAAGAATTTTTAGAAAAGATAATCCTGAGATTTTTTTTATAGATCACCGAAGTCTGAAGATCTTATTGTTCTAATACATACATGATTTTGTATTTATACTAAAGCCTTCATGCTTGATCGCTTCTAGCTCAGCTACTTCTTAACCGAGCTTAAAGAATTTTTAGAAAACAAAATTCTGAAAAATTGTTTCATTGATCTTCAATAGATCTAAACTTGTATGGTCTTGCATTTTAAGTCGTATCTAAGCTTCTTCTTAATCAGCTTTAATAATTGTTTTACTGATCTTATAAAGTCAAAAGTCCAAAGATCTTATAGGGACTTCAAAAAAATACATCTATCGATTTGTCAAGAAATTTGCTTTAAAAATCGTACAGAACTGAACAATTATTTCTCACACTGTTTAACTTTTACAATTAAATACTTTTCCCATTGTCAGACTTCCTACTGCACTTTTGTGATAAATATGAGATAGCCGAGAGGCTTTCACACAAATTGGAAAACCTTCTCAATCATTTGAAATTTAAATATTTTGTCAGTTGTAGTTTAAATTTCAATATTGAAATGTCCAACACCCAAACTGAAAATATCCAACAACAATGATAACATACATACATAAATATAACCATCAAGCAACGTAAAATATTTGGTCTGTAGCCTAAAAATCCAAACAAAAATTAATCTCATGAACACAAAGTCATAGACCATCCAAGTCATAGAAAGATACAAACATAACAAACCAACTCGTTCTTCAAACAGATCATTCGATCATTCATTTCTCATTCCTCATTCTCCTCAACCCAAAGTCAAAGTAACAAAAAGCTGTCGTTAAATGTTTTCGTCTGTTGTCAGTTCTCAAGTGATTGAGTAGCCGGCCTGTGACTGCCTGAATGAGGCCTAGATGGGCTTAGAATAGTTGGATTGGCTTTTATACAGAAGCATTTTTTGGTCACCACAAACAAACATCAACCAACCACATAAAATTGGTTATTGGTGATATCCCCCAAATACTTTTGCGTTTTAGTCTAAAAATCTTTCCCCGGTTTATTAGTTGATTTTATTAACTGTTTGTAACCGTAGGAAAAATGTGTGAGCGTTTTTGCTGTCGTTGCTGTTACAGCTGCTGTTTATGTGGATTTTGACGCCGATATAGAAAACGCGATCAGACATTCATGATCAACAACAATCCAACAGCCATTTACGACTACATATGTGTAGTATAATAGAGTATGGTATGGACTCATATCTCTTCCTTACAACTCTTGTCGTATCTAACCAGTCGTCGTAGTCGTCGTCATAGTCAGTCAGTTGTACTTTATTACTTTTGCAAATCTTTGTTTTTGTTTAACTTCATTTTGGCTGCTGCGATCGTTGGATGGTTTGAGCTAAAAATTTCATCAAGATCCAAGCAAAAACAAAAGCATAAAGTTTGATATACCAAAAGGTGTGTAGGAAGACGAGTTTTCGAAGTATGTTTTTGTTTGTATAGATTTTTATTTTTGCGCCACTTTAAATCGCCTAAACCTAAAATCAAATAGTTAAACTCGTAGTTACGGTTTTTCATATTTACACTCGAGGAATGAAGAAAGTTATTTTTGGAAAATTCATAATGAAAATTCAAATTTTCTAATCTATAGAAGTATACCTATAACAATTTAAAAAAAAAACATTTTTTTATAACAAAATTTTTTATAACAGATTTTTCTAAAGAAAAATGTTTTGTATATTGTGATTTTTCTATCGAAAAATTGTATATAACAGATTTTTTACAGAAAAATTTCTATATAACAGATTTTTCTATTGAAAAATTTTTATATAATAGATTTTTCTATAGAAACATTTTTATATACCAATTTTTTTATAAAAAAATTTGTATATAACAGATTTTTCTATAGAAAAATTTGTGTATAACAGATTTTTCTATAGAAAAATTTGTATATAACAGATTTTTCTATAGAAAAATTGGTGTATGACAGATTTTTCTATATAAAAATTTGTATATAACAGATTTTTCTATAGAAAAATTGGTATATAACAGATTTTTTGTATAGAAAAATTTGTGTATAACAGATTTTTCTATAGAAAAATTTGTGTATAACAGATTTTTCTACAGAAAAATTTTGTATAACAGATTTTTCTATACAAAAATGTATGTATAACAGATTTTTCTATAGAAAAATTTGTATATAACAGATTTTTCTATACCAAAATTTGTGTATGACAGATTTTTCTATAGAAAAATTTTTATATAACAGATTTTTCTATAGAAAAATTGGTATAAACCAGATTTTTTGTATAGAAAAATTTGTGTATAACAGATTTTTCTGCAGAAAAATTTGTGTATAACAGATTTTTCCAAAGAAAAATTTGTGTATAACCGATTTTTCTATAGAAAAATTTGTGTATTACAGAGTTTCCATAGAAAAATTTGTGTATAACAGATTTTTCTATAGAAAATTTTGTGTATAACAGATTTTTCTGTAGAAAAATATGTATAAAACAAATTTTTATATACAAATTTTTGTAACACAGATTTTTCTATCGAAAAATTTCTATATAATAGATTTTTCTAAAGAAAAATTTGTGTATAACAGGTTTTTCTATAGAAATTTTCTATATAACATTTTACAATAGAAACGTTTTTATATAACAGATTTTTTTATAGAAAAACTTATGTATAAAGGATTTTTTTTACAAAAATTCGTGTATAACAGAAAATTTTGTATATAACAGATTTTTCTATAGAAAATTTTTTATATAACAGATTTTCCCATAAAAAAATTTTATATAACAGAATTTTTTACTGAAAAATATGTGTATAATAGATTTTTCTATAAAGAAAATATTGTATAACAGATTTTTCTATAGAACAAATTCAGTATAACAGATTTTTCTATAGAAAAATTTGTGTATAACAGATTTTTTTTCATGTTAATAGTTTATAGTTAAGGTAAAATTTCGTATTATTGTTCAATTTCCTCGAGTGTAATCAAATTTTTGAGGAAATTTTCCTAGACACAAATGATCGGTGTGTTTTCAACACGATACAAAAAAAGCGAAAAAGATGAATGTTGCACAAATAAATGTTCAACAACGATTACTCTCATTTGTCGTGTTCACTTAATAAAATGAGAGTAAAACACATTAAAAAATGTTTCTTTTGAAAATTTTGTTTTCAAAATCATAAAACGATTTTGATATGAAAAGACCAAGAGACCGAAAGCAAAAGCTGCAACAATGAAGAAACATGTGTCAGTTATGTTAATGTTCGGCAACATATTTATTCATAGATGAGATGTTGCTGCAGATGTTGTTGGTTGACTTGGTATGGTTGAATGATTGTTGTTGGTTCATTGGTTGTGTTTGAAGCTGGAGTTTTGCTGTTGCTGTTAATCAAATAACTTGACTCCAAATACAAGTTGTAAAGATTTTGGCGCCTACGCATAAATTTTATAACCATTTTAAAATATTAAGTGAAAGAAGCCAACAACAAATATTTAAACTCAGGTTTTTGGGGAATTTTTGTATAAAAATTCTTCAGGAGATTTTCATTTAATTTTAAATTTTATTGGACAAAAGAAAATAGAAAAAAACAAAATATGATTAATAAACTTATTTTGCGGTCAATCATGATTAAGTTTTCAACACAATGACAAGAAAATGTTTTTTGTAAAATTTTTAAATATGATAGATGGCGCTTTCTGGGAACTTGAAAATATTTTGACACTTGAAGTCAAACAATAAACTTCCGGTACAGGGGATTTGAAGTACTGGCACTTACATTTGAATTTGTAGCTATTGATTTTCTATTTACCTTAAGGAAATTTCAGAAAAACTCATAATAAAGTGTTAAAAGCTTAAAGAGAGTTTTGACATGTCAATAATAAACTTTTAAAACAAATGGATTTCTATGTCAGAAAATTTCAAAAGCGGTTGAATACTTTTAAGTTTTAATTTTAAAATTTACTTCAGAAACTATTAGTAGATTTTTTTTCTACAATTTCTTCTTAAATGAAAGTTTATGTTTATTTGCATAAATTATTTCTATAAAAAAACGGGTCTGCTTTTTGTTTAATTTTTTTCTATTGTTTTTTCTAAATTTTTTTTCTTAATTACCTTTTTTGGAATTTATTTAATTAATTATACAAAATCAGCTAAATACATTATTATTTTAATTTTATTTCAACGCCCACTTGTTATTTAGTTTATTATTTTTTAATTTATATTTTTCTAATACATTCTAAATTTTATTGCTTTTGATTTAAATTAGTTTTTGTTTATTTTAGAGTTTTTTTGTTTAATGAATTTACAGGCAAATTAAGAAAACAAATTAACAGAATATAAAAAAAATAAGAATTTGCATAAATTAATAGCGCAAAAACAATAAAAACGAGTCTATAATCAGAATCTTCTCGGTTTAAGCATTTGGGTATTTCCGTTTGTTAAGAAATTGAAATCAATTATATTTAGAATTCCCAAATTATTTTCCTTTTACATAAATTTTAAATACATATATTTGAAATTAATGTCAGTTACTTTTCTTAACAAGAGGGCGTTAATTTCAAATTTTGTTTAAAACCTTATAAGGTTTTCAATAGAATACATTTCATTACCTTCTACTACCTACTTTTCAACCTTTAATATCAATTTAAAACCCTGTAATTATAATTTGATAAATTAAGTCTTGGCTTTTCATTTACATATTTGTAATAATCGTTAATTTATGACTTAATTATAGGAATCGCCATAATATTTATGGTATAAATAAATTTTTCTAATATGTTTCTGCTTTTTTACTAAAATTATAAACCGATAAATAAATATAAAACTATTAAAATGATTCATAAAAATATTAGATATTCAAATATGTTAAAGGGTTTTAATTTTAGGATGAATAATACTTCAAATGACTAATTTCAATGAATTTTTAATTATGAGATTCGATTACTAAATTTCCTAGAAATATTTTTGTACTAGATATTGAAACCCATCTTTGTTTGTGGTCTTTAAAGATTTAAGAAGGAACACCCCTAACTTTTTCTCTACATCATATCATCATCAATTAATATACGCTATAAGGGGCTGTTCATATATTATGTAACGCTATTTTCGCAGATTTGTAAACCCCTCCCCCATCCCCCTGGGTAACACATATTCATAGAAATACGCATACAAAATTCCTCCACCTTTACAAAAGTCGGGATTATGAGCATTACATAATATGTAAACAACCCCTAATAAGTGTTTTTAAGGGGGCGTGGTGCTACTAATTTTGAACAAGCTACTCTCATGAATAAAAAAAAAATGGTTTTTGTACAAAATTTGAAGACTGTTCTATTTCATAAGTATTGGGGAGAAAGTTCCCCCTGCATAGACCCTATCACGTTTTGTCCAAACTACTTTAATTGACGAAACAGTCAGTTGCAGAAAGTTTGAAAGCTATACTTTGATATAAAGACGCATGACAATAAGTAAAATCTTTGTATGAGGGATAATTTTCCCCTGCTCCTATTATTTTTGATTTTGTCTAAACTAACTTTAATTATGTTTGAATTAATACTAGGTATTGCTATTGTTAACCCCCTATTTAGACCACTTCTATAGTATTTTGTTCTATACAAAAATTTTTTCCTATAAAAAAATTTTTTTTTATAAAAAAAAATTTTTCTATAATTTTTTTTTTCTATAGAAGAAAATTTGTTTATAGAAAAAAAATTTTGTATAGAAAAAAATTCATCTATAGAAAACAAATTTTCTATGATAAAAAAAAATGTTTTGTTTAGACAAAATTTTTTCTATAGAAAAATCGTTGTTTTTTTTTTTTAATAGAAAAAAATTCTGCTATAGAAAAAATCTGTCTACAATAAAAAAATTTTCTTCAAAAAAATTTTTTCTTTAGAAAAAAATTGTATAGACCAAAAATTCTTCTACAAAAAGTTTGTGTGGAACAAAGATTTTTCCACAGAAAAATTTGTGTAGAACAACGATTTTTCTATAGAAAAAATTTCGTGAAAAAAAATTCTGCATAATGTTTTTTCTATAGAAAAAATTTTTTGATAGAAAAAATTTTTCTATTAAAAAATTTTCTATAGAGAAAAATTTGTCTTTTTTTTCTGTATAAATTTTTTTCTACAAATAAATTTTTTTCTATAGAAAAAATTTTACAATAAAAAAAAATTTTTATACAGAAAAAAAAATTTTCTATAGAAAAAAAAAATTTTATAGAAAAAAATTGTGTAGAACAAAAATTTTTCTTTAGAAAATTAAATGTGGAATAAAAATTTTTCTATAGAAACAATTTTGTATAAAACGAAGATTTTTCTATAGAATAAAATTTTGTGTAAAATAAAACATTTTCTATAGTAAAATTTGTGTAGAACTAATTATTTCTATAGAAAAAAAAAATTGTGTAAAAAAACTTTTGTATAGAAAAAAATTTTTGTATAGAAAAAAATTTTTGTATAGAAAAATTTTTTTTATAGAAAAAAAAATTCTATAAAAAAAACTTTTATATAGAAAAAAATTTTTCTATAGAAAAAAAATTGTGTAGAACAAAAATTTTTCTATAGAAAACTAAATGTGGTACAAACATTTTTCTACGAAAAAATTTATGTAGAGCAAATTTTTTCTCAGAAAAAATTTTGTGTAAAAAATATTTTATAGAAAAAAAATTTTCTATATAAAAAATGTTTCTCTAGAAAAAATTTATGTGGTACCAAAATTTTTCTATAGAAAACTAAATGTGGAACAAAAAATTTTTCGCGGAAAAATTTGTGTAGGTCAAAGATTTTTCCACAGAAAAATTTGTATGAAACAAAGATTTTTCTATAGAAAAAATTTTGTGTAAGACAAAGATTTTTCTAAAGAAAAAATTTTGAGTAAAACAAAGTTTTTTTCTATAGAAAAAATTTTGTGAAAGACAAAGATTTTTCGAAAAAAAAATTTTGTGTAAAACAAAGTATTTTCCATAGAACAAATTTTGTGAAAAAAATTTTTATATAACAAAGATTTCTCTATAGAAAAATTTAAGATTTTGTATATAACAGATTTTAAAAGCAGATTTAAATTTTTCTCCTAAAAGAAATTTTTATATGTATAACACATTTTTCTCTAGAGAAATTTGTGCATAACAGTTTTTTCTTTAGCAAAATTTGTTTATAACAGATTTTTATAACAGTTTCTTTATATTATTCGAAATTTACTAATAAACAGAAAACTTACATATTCTCATGACAAGTTTAAATTCCTGATTTTTTCCAATTCATTTAAGTTTGAGCGAAAATAAGTCCTTTTACACCTCCGGCTGATTATAAAGCACGAAAAAAAATAAATTTGCCTTAAAAAACTTTTCACTTTTTATTTCATTTAAATGGATTTAACACACGCAACACGATAAAATTTTAAAAAGGGAAAAAAAGAAAAAAAATTAAACCGTTAAACGAATTTTTGTGAATAAAAAAAAATAATTTAAGATGAATTTAATGTTCTTGGGAAATCGTTTTTTATATAAATTTTTTATTTTTTTATTTTCAGATTTTTTTCTGGGATTAATGTTTTTAATTTTTTAATTTAATTATCATCCATTATTTACGAGTTTAGAGCAAACAAACACTTTTTAGGGGACATAAACATAGAGATTTCGTATATGTTTTTTAGTCACAGACATTTATCATTCAGATTTCGTAATTTATGCTAATAATAACTTTCAAAAAAAAAAATAGACTTTGTGATTTTATTGCAGACACCTTTTAAAAGATTTTCAGAAACTTGTTGATTGTACATCCACACTCGTACAACCTGGCAATGGACCATTTATGTATCAATCCGTAGCATAATCATCTTAGACCAGCTAAATAAACTTTCAAGCAACCCACTCTTTAAATTTCTGAATAAATATTAAAAGAAAGACGGACTGATACACAGACAGACAGAAGGGGGACGGACCGTCGACATTTACATAGATAATAATGATGATCCTATTTAAAGTGCCAAAAGTGATTTTTGAAATCTTGCAGAGGCAAAGATGAAAACAAAAAACGATCATAAAAATTAAAATAATATTCCATTAGCAAATAGACAGACACGCACAGCAGCCGAAACACAAATGCGACAGACGCACCTCTTCAAAGTTACAAAAAAATTTAGTTAGTTGACACTATGATAAGTTAAGGCCATCATTCAAATTACACACACTTTTCATCGCTACACGCAAGAAACACTAAAAACTATCACTAGTAGCAAAATCTCCAAAAGTTAAAGAGTCAGGAATAAAAAAAGTCTTAATCCAGGTGGTCTTAAATTCAAACATTAAAGTTTTATTTATTGATGAATGACCTTTCTTAATTTTTATATAATTTTTTATTTTTTTCTTTCAACATCCAGATAATTAAAACGATTTATTTATTAATAAGAAAACCGCAGCAAAAACTATCACTGCTGCAACACACGCGTTATCAAATCACCTTTTAGCAATAAATTTCGTTTCGTTTTCGACTTTCGTAAATCTTTTTTTGATTTTAGACTTAAGAATACCCGACTACTTTGGTCAAGGTACAAACGTTGACTGACTATGAATTTGGATAAATAATCATAACAGAGCAGCTAAATAACAAACGAGCGAACACCGACTGCAAACATTTCCCTCCGTCCGTCAGTCATTCATTCAGTCAAGAACAAGAATTTGTTTGTGTTTCTTTCTACTCACGGCAACGATGATGATTGTAGTGATGGTGATGCCAACAACAAGGTGCTCACTTACACATGTTGGCGAACATTGAACGCCTGCTGATTTTCTGATGTCTAATACCAACAAGCCACTACTTACTCCCTTACTTACCCAAAGCATGATTTTCCAGCATTATATCTACAAGATCCATTTATCCACATCTAAATACAAAATACTCGTGAACTAACTAATTCACTCACAGCCAACATGTGGTTGTTTTTGGTGTGTGTTGCCTAAATACTACAATAGTACCTAACGGGAAATGTACAAAGGCGTTTACTTTAAACTACCTTATAATAAGTTGTCTACAATTAAGCCTTCCTTATATTAGTCTTTAGCAGGCTTGTTAAAAAAGAAAGTGATGCGTAGCCACGCGGAACACCTGGTAAAATAATGTATATTGACATCTACATTGATAGCTCTTGACTCGCGAATAACTGTTTGTGCCATGAAAACTTCTGCCGATATTTAATTGGCTGAAATTTTATATTCTTATAGCGGGGAGAAATATATTTTCTGATAATCAAGCCGCCATCAAATCTCTTCTTTCTGTCTTCCTGAATTCTACATCAGCACTCGATTTTTGCCGATCTCTGAAAAAGATGGCTCAGCAGTTAATTTTTTTTTTACTTTAGGACCAGCACTCAGGATGACCCCTACTTATGCAATGCATTCTATTGGAACTAGGAAAATAGGTTATGGGAGGGGGGATAAGTGGAGTAGTGTTTTTCTGACTGGGAAAACTTCTGCGGGAAGCAAATTCCACATACGAATTGTACGGCTAAAGATGAGCTCTGACAGATAAACGTGTATTGCGAAAGAAAGTTCGAGTATTGGGAACGAGTTCCCTGATTTCGTTAAAGTACATTCCAAAATAGTAACAATATAACAGTATGACGCAACCCAAATTACGATGGTGCTTCAGAGAATCAATAAAGTTGAATACCCTACCGTCATCGATGAGCACTTTCGTTCTCTCCTGCACTAGGTCGAGAAGCTACAAAATAGACTTTAAAGCCCCGGCCCTTACATGAGAATTGTATTCTATTTTCTGTGGGATATAGGTGGTGTAAATAGTACGGAGATCAGATAAATTGAAGTATCTTACACCGTTTTAGAAAACCTAGACACTTGAATGCTTCTTTCGACACTTGAAAAAGGTGATTTGTCCAACGGACATCACATGGAATTCTCATGCCCAGAACATCATCTTATACCTCAATATTTACACCGCCTATTAATACAGATGAAGTAATATTATTTGCCATGCGTTTATGCGTAAGCATACAACATTGAGTTCTACGCGCATTAAAATCAACTCTACTTGCACGACCCTATTCTGAAACTGTTTCTAATTCGTATTGCAAATCAATAACTGGATTTTGGTCATTACGCCAGTTTCTGAAGGCAAATTCTCGGGATCTGACTGCATATTTTCACATCTGATTGAACCAAGTTATCAACTATAATAATATCGAAATATTTTTCACTGGTATGAACATTTTCATTCCCAGCTTAATAACATTGGATACCATTTCCGCCGAGGCACATACATTATTGTCGAGAAAACAACGTTTTCGGTTGAAGAGCCTTTAAAATATGTTGAGCTTTTTTCGTATAAAAAAGTTGAACGTTTTCTGGCTGTTTGTGAAACAATGGTACAATGATCGGAATTTCCAAGAGGCGCAAGAACTTTGACTTCATACTTGTCAGGGTGTGAAGTCAGGTGTGAAGTCAAGGGTGTTTTGTTGGTGCCCTTCAACACACGGAATATGTGTTGGTTCATTAACCAGTTGCGCTAGGTGATTTTGCGAGGCAAATAGCTCAACATACTGGTCTTCAAAAGTCGTGTGGCTCGAATGGCGAATTGTGAATTTATTATTATCTTATGATGGTGTCGGGTCATAAGTTGCCTTTATCCACTTGAAAGCTCCTACAAACTATCTAATTGGAAGGTAAGCATTTAGACAGAAGTTTGTAACGAGTAACGATTTGAGAAGCTGAGGGGGTGGTGCCTGAAACATGTATTTTTTTCACTTTTCCTGTCCTATAGAAGGGGACTAACTCTAGGCTCCTATTTAATTGAGGAGACCTGTGAGCAGAAGTGACAAAATAAAGTCATACACTCAATGACTTACAGATAAAAATATTAATTAGCATAAGAAGCAAACACATATGTCGTTAAAATTATTCCTGTCAGAAGGCCTTGCAACATTTCCATTTTCCCGCTGGGTCTTACAAGAAAAACACAATAACGAAAACAATAATAATAGAAAAACAAAAGACTGTGTTTGTTTATCTTGTTACTCTCCGATATTTATGCTCTATGTTTTTGTGGTTTTTGTTATTGTTGTCGGTGAGTATTGATCTCTATTCAATACTTTCAAGTTGCCATATAATCAGTTTATTATCATTATTTTAAGGGTGTAAACTAGTACTTTAGTATTGGCTAAGATGAGGAATGTATGATCCGGAATTAAGACGAGTGAGATATACGTATGTCTACCTCGAACGATTCTTGGAAATGGTTTTAGTTCCCTTAGGACTTCTTCATTAAATCTGAATGTTAATTGAATTCATAGTCAAAGTGCAAGTAATTGACAAATTGTAAGTCATACTCAAAGTCAAAGAGCAAGTCATAGTCAAAGTTCAAGTCATTCATAAAAAGTTGCAAGTCATACTCAAAGTCAAAATGCAAGTCGTAGTAAAACAGCAAGTCATTCTCAAATTGCAAGTAATACTTAAAGTGCAAGTCATTCTCAAATTGCAAGTCACAGTCAAATTGCAAGTTATACTCAAAGTGCAAGTCATTCTAACATTGCAACTCATACTCGAAATCAAAGTGCAAGTCATTCCCAAAGTGCATGTCACAGTTAAATTTAGTTAAAGTCATACTCATATTGTTTGGAAGTTTTAATATGCATGTCATTGTCAAAGTGCAAGGTATTCTTCTGTTATCCTTGACTCCCATTGAAGCATAGGGCCTCAACCCAACATTTCACGCCTTAGTTGCACTAGTTTTCCAGCTTCGTATAGCGTGCGTACGTTCCATGTCGCAAACTTTAAACTTTCTTTCATGCCTATATTAGTTTTTATAGTTCGATTTCTTTGGATAGAATTGGTTTCATTCATTAGAATGTTCTTGCATAGATTAGGCACCTCCAAAATCCTTGTGCCAGCTGCCGTAGCAGGGGGATTTCTCGCTTGATTACCCCTTGGAGTAGTATATTATATAATGTTGTTTCTTTCCATGCTTAAAACATCGTAAGTGCTTAGTCGATGGATGATGAGTCCAAACACAAGAGCCACGCTTGTAAAGCGAGCCGCTCAATCCGAGACAGACGCCCGCTTGCAGCCGCAACTAACATGTTGAACAGACGCTACAGTTTCGTACTTTACCAAGTACGATTATCTTAGACCCTTTGACCAAATACGTCGGAATAGATCCAAGATAACTCCCCCTCACGTTAGCCCTGACCTAGAATCCCTCTCGGATTGTTTACCGCATCTTCAACTAGGTTGCTCAGGTTTCCAGGATGTACCACGAGGAGGTGTGAGTAGGAATTGAATACAGTTATTACCTGTGAGCCGGAAACCCAGGCAACAACTGCATCCCATTTGCATTTCAAGGTATAGCAAAAGTAGATATACTTAAAAAGTCACATGTGAGTTTCTAGTCAGGAATTGTTTTTGGGATTTAATAAAAACAAAACAGAAATACCGAAAATATTTTACAGCTTTGAAGCTTTATTCAATAGATCTGATGATCATGATGATTGCTAAAATCAATGAAATCAAAATTAAACTAAAAGCTATATAAATTTTCGTTAATTTTGGAAGTTATTTCCCTTATTGGATGTTACTTTTCAAACACTTGGCAACTCTTTTAAAAGATTACCTCTATTTCAAGTGTTTTTGCTGTTTTTTGTTTGTCTCAGAGAAATCTATTTCTCTTGTTTTCAATATTATTGTTATTATTTCTCATACGCCCACGTGCTTGTTTCAGCGACTGCTGCTGCCGCAGAAGACAGACAAGCTTCTGTGGCTGCCGGAACCACTGGCTCTGCTGTTGATTTGATTTTTATAATGTTGTAGGCAATATCATGTTGTTAAGCTAAACACTCAACCATAAAGAAAAACAACAAAAAAATATCGACTACTCGAACTACTGATGGATACACTAGTTTAAATACCAGAGAAAGATATTCGTAACAAAACCTACAACTGCAACAACATAAAAGTAGTAAATGCAGAGGCTGTAAAATAATTGCAAATGCGAAAAACAATAAAACTAGATCCTCTGACAGGCTGTCGTATGTCATTTTGTTTGGTGAGCAATGTCATCCAACTTTACTACTGCAGTTTGCTTGAGACTTATAGCGCGGGCCTGCTTTCTTGGTGCTACTATTTACTACGTATATGCAAGAGAGGAAGTCAAAAATAATAATTTTAAATCCATGTTTGTATGGCCTTTGGTACTCGTATACTTATACATACCTATAAACAAACGTTAGTGGATTATTGCCGGTATAGCAACAAATCGAATTTGTTGCGCCAATCAGTAGCATTCAGTCTTTGTAACTTAAGAGGCTCTTACACACTTTTATTTTTTGTAGACACTTTTCTTCTTCAATATTATTCAAAATTCTTACAAGTTGCAGAAGTAAAATGGAAATTTAAATTTGGAAAAGACAAAGAACTTATTTTTTTGTATTAACACCAACACTGACTGATGCAAGTCTTAAGAATTCTGGCCATATAAGGATCTGAAAGTTTTCGTTTTCTAAAAAAAGGCCGAAGAGTAAGAATACAAATTTAACGTTATTTTTAAACTTAGTAACAAACTAAAGTGATGATACTTAAATTTTGAAATATGTAAAGTTATTTATTATAAATATGTCCACAGATATTACGCCTTGTATTTAGATATAATTCAAATACCTATATCAATTATATTCATCACATTTTAAATATCTTCATTGTATTTCCAAAGTCTCAAAAATAATGATTTTTCATTTATGTAACAATTTAAACTATTTCATTTAAATATTTAAAGTTGTAATATTTTTAAAATCAATTAGCAGAATTTTGTTTAAAATACATATTTGTATAAGTCGTTACAACTAATAATATGTTTAAATAATTAAATGTCTAAACAAAGTTTTAAACGATGACACTCTAAATAGTGTTTTAAAAAGGAATAAGGTGATCCAAGGGTAAGACTTTACGCTATGTTATAAGATAAGTATTAAATTTAAAGCTATTATACCTAGTCCATGAATAAAATAAAGTTTCAGAATACAATGGTTGCCATATAATGATCATTGACAGTGCTGCCATCTTACGTTTCTATAGTATAGTTTATCATTTTTAAACAAAAATTGAATTCAAACATTTTTGAGCGGTTGGTAGTAGTGTATCGCGGTACTCCAAAATATGTGACAGGTCACAAATCGAGAATTAACTCGTACGGAAGTAATAAGAAAAAGCGACACACATACATCGTCACCAGCAAGGGACATTTTAAGCATTCAAAACATCGAGTAAATGAATCGTCTGACTTCTTTTAATCCTCAAAAGAGACTGTTCGCAGGGATATTTATAGATATTGTGTAAGTATAATTCTTTGAGACCTTTGATGATGCTTTAGTGGGATGTTAAAGAATCAGCGATATTGTGGCATCCATTTGTGTGAAGAAGATGCTCTGCCAACCTAATGGAATAAATACCATAAAAGTATGACTCTAAAGACTTTAACAACTACAGAAATACAAAAATACTTCTTATAATACCGAACAAGATACTAAGTCGAATAATTTTAAACAGAATATCCGACACAGTTTCCTCTACACACCTCTTTGGGTTGAGAGAAAACCGCTCTTTTGTTGATCTAATCAACACATTAATAATGGTATAAAAGCAATGACTTTATGAAGACCCTCGAAAGTGTCAATATAGCTGCTATTGCTGTTGAGAATTTTAGAAAATCGTTAAATGCCAAAGAAAATTTTGAACTTTATTCGGGCAATGTACATAGAAATGAAATGTCGAGTCCCACACAAGGGTAATTTGTCAAAACCGTTCGAAGTTACTACTGGAGTAAGGCAAGGACTTATCTTGTCACCTATACTTTTTATCCCCGTCATCGACAACATAATAAGCTCTGCTCTGAATGGTTGATGCGGTATTCAATTGACACTCTTTCTGGAGGACTTGAAATATGCTGGTATAGAAGTTATGGTGCAAAGTATTGTACGTGAAGTTTTTTAGTTTTACTTCAATAACTTTTAAGCTACTGGGCGGATTGTGGCGCAATATGCAGAAATCGGCCAATGGGTAGTTGGAGTCTTAGACAAAGTTTTAAAAACATATTTATTTTAGCACAATGGCCTCTACACTGAGCCGAAGTTGAGCACCATTGTATGTAAAACCTATCCGTTTAACTTTCGTAAATAAAAACCTATCAAAAAGAATTTTACACATTCGAAAGCTACTTAAGAAAGAAAGAAAAATATGCTTACTTACTAATAGTTTAAGAGATATTTAACGGAATGTCGCTTACGACTATTTAAATCTAAGGGCTCTATATTTTATATATAAATCTATAGTCCATATAAGACGATAGGTTAATGTATTAAGTGACAAATCCTAGTCCAAGTATGTAGCCTAAGTAAAAGACCTATAGCCCAAGTATAATAACAGAGTGGAAAACCAGTTTTAGTATTAAATGACTATTTGACTATAGTTCGAGCATATACTACAGTTATAATTACAATTTCATGTGTTTCCCCCTATTCAACGCAGCCCCTGTAAACATTTGTAATTTCATATTAACCATTAGAGCATTAAATCAATTTGAAATTAAAAACTTATTAACTCAAATTAAGTCACTTGCAATTAATGTGACATGTTATTACTTTTCAAATTTAAACTCAAAATTTAAACAACATTTTTGTCATTTTCAATAGTTTTTTTTTTTTTTTTGTACAACTGACTACTTACTCAATGGTACAATCAAATGATCTTTTAGGACTTGTAAATTTTAGCTAACTAACCATGTACGCATAAGATGTTAGAGCTGCTTTAGTGCGAATATGAACATACTTCGAAACATACTAGTCTTTAATAAAAATTGCATGATCATTTGAAAATAAATAGACAAGTTAGATACTCGCTTATATTTGTTGGATACATATTTGTTTTGTGTGTTTGTTGCATGTGGGCCAAAGTAAATTTGAATTGTGTGTGTCGTGAAGTTTGTTATTACAAAGAGAAAGATTTTTCTTCATTATGTCACATTGTGTCATAGACCATTTTGCAACTAATCAACAGATCCAAGAGCTAGTCAACGATGATAAAGTAACTACAAAATGCTTTGACTCTGCACTTACATGTACATAATCGTATCTGAAAGATGCAAATGCGATATTTAACAAAAACACACGCAATGGTGATGTTGATCGTTACGATCAGCGGCACTGGCACAAGACTGGGCAAATGAGCGCCACACATCCGTAACATTGATGATAAAAAATTATCATAACAAGACTTTCTTTTTGAAGGAATACTGAGTGTTTGAGGGTAAAAGACACTTGATTTAAAACCAAATCGTGATCAGTTAAAATATACTTAAAAGCTTTTCCATAAAAATAAACTTCTGTAAGAAACACTTTTAATTACTCATTAAAAACTAATTAGTTTATGAAAAAAATAGAGATCGAAAAAGCTATAAAAACATTAAAAGCTTTTCTTTTCATAAAAACTTTAAAGTTTTACATTCCCTTTACTATCTCTAGTGGGATTTACTAAAACATATAAAATACATTCTTGTCTTCCATTGAATAAAGTTTTGTTTTTGATATAAGATCAACACACTAAATATTAAAAAAATATTAATTTAATTTTTTTTAAATTTATATCAATATTTTTGTTAGTTTTTGTTACATTGTTTTCAAAATTTGACTATATTTCGTTGATGTCTTTATCAAAATCACTTGCTGTTTCATGTGACTGACAGACTGACTGAGTGAACGAGTGACTTGGCTGTAATTCATATGTAAATACAAAAGAGCACGATTTATGTCCCCATATGCCGCCCACAAAATGCCACACTTCTTCACTCCATGAATATCCATTAAATGTGAATGTTTGATATGACAAAGTCTTAAAATCAAATCAAATGAATGAAGGCATTTTCGAATTTCAAATCAAAATGCTGGATGGAATGGAATGGAATCTCCAGCACTCCACAAATGACATTATACGCTCACTCATCACACGCTGTCATTATTCATCGTCGTTGTCTATTTAAATTTTAAAAGGTGACAAAGGCCCAGATTTTCTATTCATTATTGTTCAACCAAAACAACCAAAAAAAAAATAACAGAAATGTTTTTTTAAATAAATTTGAATGTCGTGATACTCCTATCATTTGTTTTGGAAACTGAACTTGCACCGACCGAACTGCATAAATTCCACCTTTGTTATGATTTGATTGGATTAGTGTTTATTAAGTCATTTTGAGTTTTAAAAATGCATATTAATTAAATAATGATGATTCTCATAATGATCACGATCTACACATGTTACCATTAGCCGTTGATCTCCACTCAAATTTAGTGAGAATTCAAATTTTAGAGAAATAAAAAATGAGGGAGATCATTTAAATAATTTTCACTTTTATTTGAACTTTTAGGCTGCATTTTGTTTGTTTCTTGTGCTTTAATTTAATTATTTTGATTTTGAGGGACTGATTGTTTGTGCATTTGAATGACGGACGACGACCACTCGATTCGATTCGATCTCGCAATAAATAACATTTTCAATACTCAAACTGTCAAATCGAAATGAAAATTATGTTGATTTGAAAGTATTTTATTGCAGTTTCCTATACAAAAGACCTAATTTATTGTTACCCCACATTGCACCCACCTTAGGGAATTTTTTAAGAAATTTTTGATTTTGTTGTTTAGAAATATTTCAAATATTTTTGTATCCACAAACATGCTGGTACCGGAAATATTTTGAATGTTATTTATGCAAAATATTTGTGTTTTTTAGAATTTCTAAATTTGTTAACAAATTTTACTCTATGCCTACAGTCTTCAAAGAAAACTTAAACTAAGGCAATTGTGATATACCTACTTGAACTATGATGGTGGTCTTTTACTCGATCTATTGTCCTATACTCCGATTAAAGTCTTGAACTCGAAAAATTCTAGATTGAGCAGCTCCAGTTCTGCCACCTGGAAATTTACATTTCTTTAGTTTGGCATCACTGGCATTACAAATATTCAAAAAATTTTGATCTATCGGCAAACTCAAGCAAGTGTCTTTTGGTGGTATTAAAATACTATCAAAGAAAGAAATGTAGCCCTTACAGAGCTAACATATAAAGTGTTATGATCGAACTAAAGATGGCGACACAGTTAACAAAATACAAAAAGGGCGGTATTTATAGACGTGATAAAAAAATAAAACAAAAAATTTCAGAATTATTTTTACATTATCTTTAGTCATAGGGGGTGACTGACTCAATTTTTTTTTCGAACCACTCAACTGCATTTCCATACTTTGGTTTGTCGTATGGTCTTTTCAAATAAGTCCCATAAATAACAGACTATATCGCTATTACTCTAACTCTAAGGGAAACAACTAATGGAGACGATTATCTAATGAGAGGCCCTATGCTCCACTGGGAGTCAAGGATAGCTGAAGAAGAAGATCTAATGAGAGACAGCTAAGACACACACACGTGCTCATGAAATATATGTTTGTTTGTGCGTTTATGTGTTTTGCATTGTTCTTTATAAACTTTAATTTCACTTTTGACAGAAAACAAATGTGTAGAGTACAATATTACTTGCTTTTGGTAATGTATGGGATGTTGGATACCTATAAACGGTTCTGATTAATCATAACTTGCTAAGCCCTGACTTATCTTGTTTATCCTTCATCTCAACTGTACACACTGAACTCCTAGTGGTATCACCCGGGGAACTAGGTTAAAACCCGTTAATGTAGTTAGCTAACATGCACATGTAGTTCTACCATAAAATCGATAAAAAAAATATAGGTTAGAGCGTCGGGCTAGTAACCTACATCTTTAAAAAAAATAAGTAAGAAAGTGCTATAGTCGGTCAAGCCCGACCAAAGTATTCTTTTTCATGTATAAAGACAAATATTTGCTAAATTTTGCCATCATACAAACATTTTCCCAAAACTTTTATATTTAAGCTATTTCCGTCATTTGGACTTATATGATAGCTAGGGTCAAATGTGGACCGATTATCTCGAAATTTGCAAATTGATAATAAATTTTACAAAAACTATGTTTGCAAAAAACTCAAAATTCTCATTATCTTCATTTTACGAGCGTTTTAGTGATTTTCTGTCTCATTCAGTGCGTTTTGACAGAAGAGTTTATATGGGAGCTATGGTCAAATGTGGACCGAAATTTAGTACAGTGATTTTGGTTTACATAAGCAGTATTTGTTTTAAATTTCAGAAAAAAATATTAATATTTGTGGCAAAAATATCAATTCCATAAAGTGGGGCCTATGAGAGGTACCATAAATAAAGGACCAATTTTGACGAATTACAATGATCTGTGCAAAATTTCATCAAATTATTTTTAGAATTGCTACCTGTACTTTGATTACATGGTTTACATGGGCGTCCAACCAGATAGGCGGACGGACTGACATCGCTTAATCGGCTTAAAAAGTAATTCAAAGCCTATTGGTATACTAAAAGGTGGGTCAAAGACAAATTTTTCCATGCGTTACATACATCAGCACAAACTTATAATACCATTTCCACCTATGGTGGTGAAGGGTTTAACAATTACTATGAAAAAGCTTAAATTAGGGCCATCCCCTAATGTTAAATGTGGACGTCCGTAACCTCAATGGCAAGACCAAGTAGAGGCAAACCTTTCAAAGCTTGTTCTACGAAATTGAAGAGAATGAGCACAATATCGATGCGCATGGATTTCTAAAATATGCTTGGCCTTTGACCTTAACAGGTTGTAAATATGTATAGGCCATATAAGCAAGTATTTGCTTTAGTCTAATGATAGGACCCTTGACTTATATTTAGGATGTAGTATTAAACTCAGATTATAGTCTTATATATACTCTGACTATGGTCCTTCAAACTGTTAATATTCTTATACTAAGACTTTAATCTGAAATTGTGTAGATGATCAGATCATATACTTATTCTCAGAAAGTAGTCAGACTATAGCCTTGGCCTCAGACTATAAACATCTTCTAATATAATACTTTTTTATTGCATGTAAAAATTTGTCTTTAAAATCACATTTTTTTATTATACAATTTTAAATCAATTTTCAAATTTTCTCAATAAAATATCTTAATCATTTTCGACATGCCTGACTGACACTTTACCATAAAACTTAATTAAATAACGATTAAATTTTAATAAAAATCACCCAAAAATCAACAAAATATCTCTCACATGCCAACGAAAAATTAAGTGCCAAAACATTTAAATGATTTCGGTTGATTAAATCAAATATTAAATGAATATCTTGATTTGTCTCGATAAGATCTTCGATGAACACCTAAAACTTAAGGCAACAGAAAAAATATTTTTTTTTTTCATGAAATTAAAAAGCGATTAAATAAAATGAAACAACTTAATTAAATCGACTTTCAAATCGTGGTGGATGTTTGTGATATTTTTTTTATTATTATAAATAAATATTTTTTACTTTAAATTTAAAGATTAAAACTAAAAAGAAATATTTGTAGAATTCAACTAAAAACTAACACTAACAAACAAACAGAATGAATGAAAGACAAACAGACAAACATTCAAAACCCTCTACACTTACATTTAAATAAATGTAAACAAATACAACTTAATTATATTTATTAATAAATATTTTTGTTTTTTAACTTTTAATAAAAAAAAACTAATAAAATTGATTTTTTATAAATATTTAAATTGATTAAGAATTATTAAGTGTAGTAGTATGTGTATGTGTGTGTGTATGATGTAAACAAACTATTAGAAAGAAAGAAAGAGACAGTTACTAATTAAGAGTTTATAAAAGATAGAAAGAGGTAGCCAGATAACGATTTAAAGACTCTATAATAAATAATATAACTCTGTTATAAAGAGTTAATTAATTTTTGTTTTATCAGAAAATATTTTGTAATGATCATTAAATTGTTGTTAATTTGGTTTGTTGCTGCATTTCTTTTATTGTACTCGTTTGTTTGACATGGAAACTCTTGAGCATTTGATTTTATTTGTCTTAATGATGAACATAATTATGACTTTTGGAGATTAGCAAGTTCAATGGAGTCACCACAACTGGAAAATAAAAAAAAAGAAAAGAAAGATACAAGATAAACTTAATTAAAATTATTGTAAATGATAATAATGTCTATAAATGATTGTTATTGGCTGTTTATGTCTAACACCTTCGTTTATTAACAGCAAAAAAAAAATAAATGAAACAAGAAAAAAGTGTTATAGTCGGTCAAGACCGATCATACGATACACTTCACCACTAAAGTAAAAGGAACAAGGGGCACTTCTCTCAGCTGCATCCGATTTTATTTTTAGACTCATAGAAAGGGACCGTTTTAACTCCGGCTCCTAACGGCAAATGCATTAGTTAGAAAAGTTTTACTTTGCCTTAGACTCAATCACCAGTGGGTAGCTGAGTTATGAGGTAAACCGCTTTTTTTTAATTTTATTATTTTTTTTTTTTTTCAAGTTACCGTTTTATCATTATACAAACATTTTCTCAAGACATGTATTTAAGCTGTTTTCTTCATTTGGACTTACATATATGGGAGCTAGGGTCGAATGTGGACCGATTATCTTGAAAATTATGTATGCAAAAAATAAACATAAAATTGTCATTATCTTTAGATTTACGAACGTTTTAGTGATCTTTCATTTCGACAGAAAAGTTTGTATGGGAGCTATAGTCAAATATAGACCGATTTTAAATAAATTTGGTAAACTGATTTTGTTTACAAAAGCAGTATCTGTTTTAAATTCTATGAAAAAGATATTGATATTTATGGCCAAAATATAAATTCCGGAAATTGGGACTTATGAGAAATACCATAAATAATCTACCGTTTTATTTAGCCATTTTATCACTATCAAATTTAATCAAATTGTTTTTAGAATTGCGACCTATACTTTGATTACAAAGTTTACATGCCAAACGTACGAACGAACGGACTGACATCGTAAAATCGACTTAGGAAGTGATTCGAAGTCTATTGGTATACCTAAGACCAATATTTCTATGCGTTACAAACAGCAGCAAAACCTCTGTTGGTGATGGCTATAAAAACTTATGAGAGTTTTAGTGATATTTGCCTCATTTAGTGATATGGTCAAATGAGGACCGATTTCAACGAAATTTGGTACAGTGATTTTAGTTTACATAAGCAGTATTTGTCTTAAATTGCATAAAAAATATATTGATTTTGTGGCAAAAATATCAATTACGGGAATTGGGACCTATGTGACCTACTATAAATAATGGACCTATTTTGACGAATTTCATAGTCTCACTATTAAAAAAAATTATCTGTGCCAAATTTCATCAAATTATCTTTTGAATTGCGACCTGTACTTTTATTACAAGTTTAACATGGGGGTCCAGCCAGATGGACGAATGAACGGACTGACGTCGTTAAATCGACTCAGAAAGTGATTCTAAGTCTATTAGTATACTTAAAGGTCGGTCTAAAACCAATATTTCTATACGTTACATATAGCAGCACAAACTTATAATACCCTTTTCACCTATGGTAGTGAAGGGTATAAAAACTAGCAGAATCCGACAAACTTTGTTTTGGCCCTAAAAAAATAAACAAACAAAAATTTGACAAAATGTAAGCAAAATTACAAAAATAACATGGATTCATTTGTCATTTTGTATTTGTTGTATTCTTGCCACCATCTATATAAATTCACCTTGATTTTATTACAATTTTCATATAAAATTTAAAGCTTCATATCTTTAGAACAATTATCTCTATAGAGTTCTAATTTCAATAGAAACCTACGATGAGCATTTACGAACATAAACTGTAAATTTGGCATCAAGAAGTTCAGTAATATGCCACTGATGCGATCAGTAACATACCCCAAATGATTTACATACATATGTATACAAAGAAAACAATGATGATTATTATTATTGTTGTTAAAGTCTTGATTATGTTAATATTGTTACATATTATTACTATCGATTATGATGAAACTTACTTCAATTTTACAAAAGTTTTTAAAATAACAAAAAATATATATATAAACTGATAACAAAATAATATTATTTTCTATTGACCTTCATCTCGGAGGGTTTTTTTTATATAGTAGAGATTTATTTTTAGTTTATTTATAAAACATTATCTTACTTACTTTAGACATATGACCGCTTGTGTTTCCGTATCCTTGCTTAGCTTTTCCGTTTTTGTTGAATTATTGACCATTTTATTGCCATTAGTTTCCTGCGTTGCTGTCATTGTATTTGTTGTCGGTATTTTACCACTGCCTCCATTCATGTTTAGCAAATGTTTCGGCAATTGATTAGAGGAATCTCCACGTTGATAAAGTGAGGTGTGACGATTACTCATGGTCGATTGCTGCAAATGTTTATAAAATTGATAAAACAATTACTTTAGTACAGTGGGTCTAGCACATCTAAAAATACCTTATACAAAAGACAATATAATATGTATAAAGATATTGCACTCTATATATTTTTTTCAGTCAAATGTGAAATTAAAGTGGATAAAAAGCAATGAAAAAACACATAAACGCACATACAAACATACATGTAGCTCGCGGCACATACGCTTTTCTCATTTGATAATCGTCTCCATTAGTTTTTACCGAATTAGAGTAAAAGCGGTTTACTCTCTTTTCCATGGGACTTTTTAAAACGACCATACGACAAATCAATGTATGGAAGTGCAACATCTTTTGATTATAGATTATTCAAATTGCAATACTTTTTGTACCTTCGATTCTAAAAACTGATTAAATGATGAATTTCTTAAAGAAAAAACTCAAGTTAGGAAGTACTATTGTACATTATGGAATGTACATACATGGTATGGACTTCATTGCACAAAAACACATATCGATTCAGATAGAAATTCCAGGTCCATCGTATATCTAAGTCATAGCCAAAGTGCAATTCTTACTTAAAATACAATTCATTCTCTAAATGCAAATCATAGTCAAAGTGCAAGCCATTGTGAAAGTTCAAGTCATTATCAAAGTTCAAATCATTGTCAAAGTCCAAATCATTGTCAAAGTGCAAGTCATTGTTAAAGAACAAGTCGTCGTTTGGATTTAGGATATATTTAGTTTTTTCTGCATGGAATACCTCCGTAACGAATTGCTTTAAGGAATCCAGTTTCATCATGACTTACCGTATTATTATGACTTATACGTCCGCGTATATTGAAGACCCCATAAACAATGGGATTCATGCACGAATTGGTGCAGGCAAATATAAACAAGCCCTTGCGTATCAAAGAACTGACCTCATCCACCGAAGACTTATCGATCCAATACCACATACAAATGATATAGTAAGGAGTCCAGCATATAATGAAAACAATCACAATCGTAATGGTCATTTTTAAAGTTCTCTTTTTGGCACGACTTAAGACATCATCATTAGAGCGACGAAAGCGTTCTAGAAACAAACAATAAAGAAATTTAAAAAATGGCAAATATTTCACTAAAACAAACAGACAGACAGACAATCTTAAAAGATAGTTCAAAAATCTTTGGGGATTTACTGTAGACACCTTTGCACCAGCACACACACACACCAAATTTTTAATGCTACAAGAATTAGATATTTGAAGTATGCGGCTAAAATCTCTTGGGTGTTTTTAAATGGGGGGTCTGATTGCTAGGAATTATTTAAAGCAACATTTTTTTTGGATATACAGTAAAGTAGCTTTCTTACCAATGCCTTTAGCTATACGTTGACTTTTATGATAAATTTCCAAGTAGATCGCTCCATAGCAATAGATAAAGGTGATCAGTGGACAGGCATACATGGCGCACATGTTGGCAATGTTATAGAATAATTTGTGAAATTCACTAGCAAATGAATGAAATGTAACACATTGATAATAGCCTTTAACTTTCGGATGCTCTTCCAAGTGAAATACATAAGCCTAAAAGGATTCGTAAATAAATAAAACTTTATATGTATTTAAGCAAATTAAGAAGAAATCTATTAGATACATATTTATTTGAAGTGGCAAGTGAAGAAACACTGAACCAAAACATGCAACTGCACCAAACAAGCAACATGTCAATAAAACACACACGCATTTATACTCTCGTACCTGTGGCAAACTACATAACACAGAACTGCACCAGGCTATCACTAACATAATGCGTCCACGATTTGAGGAGAGTTTTAAAGGTTTAATTATAGCATAATATCTGCAACAAAAAAAATAAAAACAGGAATTTATTCTTCTAATCTCTCACCATACTCTCTCTACACAGATCACATGATCACTCCTGTTGTTTTTTGGGTTTGAATTTCAACTTACCTGTCTATGGATATGCATACCAACACGAAACTCGATAGGTATAGACCAAATACTCTAAAGAAACTCATAAGACGACAAACGAAATCTGTCGATTTCCATTGCACCGTATAGGCCCACGCAATCTCAAGCGGCATCAATAGAAACGTCACCATTAGATCGGCTATCGCCAAATGCATTAGCATTATGTCAATCCGCGATGGACCACGTAAACGACGTTTCGTTAACAAATACAACACGGTTGAGTTGCCAATTGCTGAGATCACAAAGAGAACACTGCAAGATCAATACAAAAGAATTAACACAAAAAAATGAAATATTTAAGAATAAATATTTATTAACTTCAAATAATTTTAAATATAGTCAAGAATTGATAAAAACATGTAGATTAAAACAAAGATAGATATGGACTGAGTGGTTTATTGAGATGTCTAAATGCTTATTTATTTTTTACGAGTATACAAGTTTCGATATCAGCAAATTTTAATATTTGCATGCAAACATTGTAACTTTTTTGCAATAAGTATTGAAATACTTCAAATCTTTTAAATTTATCGGATCGAAAAGTTTTGTAAACTTCACAATTATTTATTGTGTATCTCGTTGTAATAAATGGCCATGCATCAACTTGGGATTGGCTTATCTGACAATAACACTTGTAAAGCATGTGAATATTTCGAACTGATCGATGATCTTAACTATTACAGAGAAAAGTTTTTTGGAGACACTCTAGGTTGTTTTTTCAAATTTAATACTGAATCAGAATTTTATCTGATTATAAATCCTACTCATGCTATATCGTTTTCTACTCACAAAACGAAATACTTCACTTCATTGAGTAGTTTGTTTCAAGAATCCAAACCAATCAAATTCTCATAAATTATGGGGAAAATGCTCATATGGAACTCAATTGTCGAATAGTAAAATCATAATATTGACTGACGGTCACCATACTTTGATCACTTGATTCATTCCATCAAGATCAGGTTATATGGCACTAATGCCATGTACTGACGTATGCCTAAACAGCTCGTAGACGGAATAAAAAGAACCTTGAGAGTAAAATTTGGAGTTTAAATTGACAACCAGTACCATCCCGAATTCTAAATGCCGTGTTTGAGGCTTGTTTTATGATTGTTGGCTTTTTTAATTTAGGATCATCATTTTTAATTTCGATCCCATGCCAGACCAAATTGAAAAAATAAATTTTCAAAAAAAATAGGTTCACCTCATAACTCAGCTAGACACTGGTAATAGACTATTAGGATATGTAAAACTTCTCTAACTAATGTATTTGCCATTCGGAGCCGAAATTAAAACGCAGGTCCCTCATAATGAATCTAAAAATAGAATGAGAGTAGTACCCCCTATTCCAATTGTAATGTCTTGAGAATTATGTATGTATCATCAGTCAGAGGCATACTCTTCATCTAACACAATGTTGTAAGTTAGAACTAGAAAAATAAGTACGTCTGAGGAACGAATTTTCTCTGTAATGTTCGGTTTTTAACCTACGAAGCGATGAGCTCTAACAGATGAACGTATTTTGCTTATGAATGAGTTTGGACTTTGGGAACGAATTCCCAGTTTTTATTAGAGCACAATAAACCAATGGACCAATAGAGTTGGATACGCTACTATGACCGATTACTACTAATACCATTTGAGAAGCTCATAAATTGATTTTTCAAAACATTGTATTAATTTTTCGGTTGGATATAGTTGATGTAAATGTATCTCATATATATTTACTTAAATGGCCTATAATTACAACCTGTTTAGGTCAAAGGCCGAGGATATTTTAGTTTCGAAAGATTTTCTTCTACTTGGTCTTTCCATCGAAGTTTTGGACGCCTTCTTCAATGAGTTTCCTCAGGATCATTATCGAACACTTTTCTTGCCTGAGTATTTTCATCTATCCGCACAACATGTCCTAGCCAACGCAGCCGCTGTTGCTTAATACGTTTCACTATGTCTATGTCAGCGTATAACTTATACAGCTCATGGTTCATTCGATGTCGTTACTCATTGTTGACACAGATTGGTCCAAAGATTCTTCGTAGAATTTTACTCTCAAACACACCAAGGATAGCTTCATCTGTCTGTGCAAGTGCCCATTATTCAGCACCATACAATAACACAAAGCGTTTTATAGAGCGTAATTTTAGTTCTTACGAAGAGGACTTTATTTCTTAGCTGTTTGCACGTTTGAATTTGAAGCTTACAAATGCAAATTCTTTTACAATCTCGAAGCTATAGTTCTCAACAGACATATGTGATCCAAGTTTTGTTTTTGATTCATTGACAGCTAGACCCATTTTGTTCGATTCCTTCTCGATATTCAAAAAGACGGCAGTTACCTCGCGCAAAGTGTATTGCAACCGAATTTTAGTTGCTTCGTTTGCTGACAACACAACTGTGTTGCTTATGGTAACACGTGTCAGTTGCTAAAAGCAAAAAATTGTGACTGGCAACTTGACGCAAAAAAAAATGAAACAAGAAAATATAAACAATTTGACTTTAACTTCTGGGGATGTAAGTTTCCAGAAGTCCCATTGAAATGATTTCAAACTTGGTATGGCACAACCTACGCTGTCGATGATTCGAAAGGAAGCAACAAATCTGAGCAAAAACTTTGTAAAATTTGGATTGTCTCATAAATTAAAAACTACAAAATAAAAACTCGTTTTATTAAAAAAACGAGATGGCACGCATGTGCTTATCATAGGACCATGGGAATATATTTTTTCCACTTTACAGAAACTACAAATTCCCGATACCTGAAATAGTGCATAAATGGCAACCAGAATTTACTCTTGTTGCCATCTACAATATGATTAATAATTGACAAGGCAACTGAGTTTTTGTTATCGGTTATCAGTTGCCATACGCAATTAAAGTTGAGTTGCAATACACAATCGAACCATAATAGTTCCCTTGGTCTTCTTAGTCTCTTGAACTCGTTTAATAAGATTCTATTCACAACAACTCTTATGAGTTAAGAAAACTCGATATATAATATGTACTTCGAAAGAAGTTATCTTCTAAAATCTTTTTCAATATTTATAATAACAATCATAACATAATTGACATTGATCGTGCTAAAAATCACTATAGGATGCTTAAATATCTTAAAGCATTTATCTAGAAGCTTTGTTAAGTCGTTAAAGTTAATTACATTTCACTTATGTATGTATAATGTACACATAATTAAGTTGAGTATCAAATTTTACCAATAAGATCACCTGAAGTCAAAAAAACGTAAACTGATCTTTTTAACTTACCTATAGACTGTTATCGATAGCCGATGACCATCATTAAATATCATATCCTTTGAGTAGTGCATTGTGCCATTTGTGTTGTTGTTTACATTGGACCAGTCTGTTAAGACACGGTGATCATAGATTTTCTCATTTATCTCGGATTCTGGCATTTTGATCATGTTGTTTTTTTGTTTGTATTTTGAAGTTTAATGTTATTATCAATTTAATGTTTAGCAGTTGTTTTATTGATTTTATTGATATTGTTGGCAATAAAATATAGTGTAATGTTTGAATTTAACAACAATAACAAACATTAAAAAAGGAACAAATACATATGTATATTTTTATTTTGTTTTCGAATTTTTTTGTTTTTGGAATTTTGTTTTATTATATTTTTTTTTTTCTTTTATTTTTGGAACAACTGATTATAATAATTCACACAATTTTCGAGTTAATCTACAATTAAATGAAAATATACACAATTACAACAAAAATAATTAAAAAATTTTATTGCTCACAAACATCAGGAGTGAAACACACACATACATACACACATACAAACTCTTTAGGAAACATTTAGAAAGAAAGAGAGAGAGGAGCTATCAATGGGGGGAGATAAACCAACACAATGTTTTTATAACGGTTTTGTATGAGTTATCACTGATGATAATAATGTTTGAGTTAATAAAAATGTTTGAGACTATCGTTGAATGATCTTTGATGTATAAAAGATTTTTCGGAAACATTTTCTGCATTTTTATAAATTTAAAAAAAAAATATTTAAATTTTCTGTTCTTTTGAAGAAATTGTATTGCAATAAATTAATTAAAAAATTATTTAAACACTTGTTATTAGTTAAATTTACTATTTGTTTATAAGAATTTTTGTTGCTTTTGTTTAAGTTTTTAAAAAATATTTGAATATTTGATTTAAAATTTATGTATTTACACGCACTTTAATAAAGTCTAAGAAAATGTGCCGGCATTTTTTGTTGCTAATTTTTTTTTTTTTTTTTTGGTTTTTTTAGTTTTGAAAATTTCTGTTTGTTTCTTTAAATAGTTTTGATTATATTTGAAATTATTTTGCTAAAGGAAATGCCTAAATAAATATTTTGCTTAAAGTAAATATAACTAAAACTACAAATTATTTTGGAATTTATTTGACATCACTAAATATTATAAATCCATTTTTTTTTAATAAAACACATAAGTTTTAATTTAAATTTTCGAAATATTTCAAATTGTTTATATTTAAACTTGTACTAGACATAAATTATTTATTTTTAAATTTTATTCCGATTTCATTTAATTAAATACATCTAATATTTAAAGAACAAAAATTGTAGATTTTAATCTAATTTTTCTGGCAGACTTTTTGTTTTTTTTTATTATTATTATTACAATTTCTAAATATTTAGCTTTATGTGTATTTTAGTTCAATATTTATTTCAATATACCAAATATTGAATTAAAATTAAAAAAATATTTATATTTAATCATTTTTATTTCTTATATTTCTTTTTTAAATTTTAGTTATTTGTTTTTTTTTTAATAATTATTTTATTTAAATTTCACGTCTTTCAATTTTCACGTTATTCTAAAGACTACAGAGATGAAATTGAAAATTCCATGTATGAACCTCATTTTCTATATAATCAAATAATAAGGTTTTTTTGCTTTTTCAAATCCACCTAAAGACTGATAAGCCAGATAGAAACGACAGACAGACAAATAGACGTTCGTACCAACCGATTTGCCTATGATTGTATTATATTTTCCTCGTATTTAGCGCACATAACGCTACTTTAGAGATAATCAAGCTTGACCCAAACACCGCCCGCATATCAAAACTTTGCTGATTTTATAAAAAAAGTAAATTATTTTTTTTTTCCAAAATCAGTCTGACTCAAAGTTCAGCTGGCATAACGTCTGGACTGAGAGAGGGCTGTTGGAGGAAGTTTGGATGATTTTTAAGCTTTGTTTTAGAGATAATAGATTTTAATGTTAACAATAAACATTTTGGTAAGACTTATACCCTACTTTTTAAATACTTATAAAATTACAAAAAATGTTTTCATATACAAATTTTTACATCAAAGACAAAGCAAAATTTAATTTATCATCAATTGTCATATTAGTTTTTTAAATAGTTTTCGGTCAAAAAATTTTTTTTTTCAAATTTTTCAATCAAAAATATTTATAGAAAACTTTTCGGTCAAAAATTTTTATAGAAAAATTTTCGGTCAAAAATTTTTATAGAAAATTTTTCAGTTAAAAATTTTTAATAGAAAATTTTTCGGTTAAAAATTTTGAATAGAAAATTTTTCGGTTAAAAATTTTTAGAAAAATTTTTTATAGAAAACTTTTCCATTAAAAATTTCCAGTTAAAACTTTGTATAGAAAATTTCTTTAAAAAATTGTATAGAAAATTTTTCGGTCAAAAATTTTTATAGAAAATTTTTCGATCAAAAATTTTTATAGAAAACTTTTCGGTCAAACATTTTTATAGAAAATTTTTCAGTTAATAATTTTTAATAGAAAATTTTTCAGTTAAAAATTTTTATAGAAAATTTTTCAGCTAAAAATTTTAAATAGAAAATTTTTCAGTTAAAAATTTTTATAGAAAATTTTTCGGTCAAAAATGTTTATAGAAAATCAAAAATTTTTATAGAAAATTTTTCGATAAAAAATGTTTTTTGGTCAAAAATTTTTATAGAAAATTTTTAGGTCAAAAATTTTTGTAGAAAATTTTTCGTTCAAAAATTTTTATAGAAATTTTTCGGTTATTTTTCGGTAAATTATAACCATGTTTTAAATTTTCAATTGACCCACCTTAAGTAAATAGAATTAAAATTGATCAGTTTCTTCAAACAAATCCAGTTAAATATTTTTTTTAATAAATTAAGCTTTCATTTTGTTAAGAATTGAGTCCAATTTCGTTTTTTCAAGTTTGTTTTTGTAGTCCTAAAGACCTACTTTGAACAAGTTTCCTTAAATGTACACGAAAATGATTTTAAGTTTTATAGAAGCTCTGTCAAAACGTCCATTTTATGATAATTTACCAAGAATCGGACAGATATAAAAAAACGTAGACAGATCTACAGTTAATATTACTTTATGCGACTCTTACAGAATCCGACGCGAAAGACCATTTGTTCTTTACCCAATAAAAAGCTGTATTACTGTTATAATACAACTTCAAATGATTCGAATTGAACAAATTGGTTTGATATATGATTTGTTTAACTTATGAGATTGATAAAATAAAAAATAAACTCGAAGTCCAATTCCCGAAATGTTACATTCTCTCTAAAGGTTTGAAAACTTCTTTCGATTTTGTAGGTATCTCGGTAAAAGACATTTCTTAAATCATCCCGATTATATGATTGCATGAATGTATGTATATACATATTTTTTATTTAAACAATTTTTATTAAGGCATTTTTTCCTTATCTGTAATTTCTTAATAAAGGTTGGAGACAAATATGAGACCTACATATTCAAATTATATATGTACGAGAAACGACCGATTAAAATAAAGATTTTTTTATTAATATTTTCAAATAATTATTTTGCGTTGTCTTTATTTAAATTAAATTTATTTCGTTTAATTATTTGATTTGCCGTTAGTTTTTTATTCGTTATTCGAATTCGAATTTGTCTAATAAATTTTATTTGAATGTTTACTTTAGAAAAACACTTTCGTTACTGAACTTGAATAATTTTTGCAATAGACCATGAAAACAGCATTTACAATAATCAATTTTTATCCTGCCTGGAAAACTTAGGGAAACGACGAAACACAGCTATAATTGTTAAAAACAAAATTAAGTGAATATTAGCAGATATTTAAAGGAATTAAATGTAAAAAGTGTTTAAAATTAAAAAAAGTCTGGTAAAAAAAATTTAAATCCTATTAAAAATTAAATAAATTTTCAAAATTAAATAATTTTTCAAAATTAAGAAATTTTCAAATATCTTAAAATTTTGTTAATATTTTGAAATTAAAACAAAAAAAAATACTCCTTTAACATCTGTTTAACAAAAAAATTTGATAAGTCATAAGAGGGTGGCAAAGGCCCATTTCTAATGTTGTTCGTCATTTACTCCTTCCACATCCTTCGATACAAATTGTTTGTAAAATGAAATCAACAGTTATTCGCGTTTAATATTATTGTTATTATTAAAATTTATACTTATGTATGTACATACATACACAAACACATACATAAATATATTATCTACGAAATACACATGCATACATATGTACTTTTCCAATATATAAAATGTCATAATTACTAACATTTGTTAACATTAATGAGTGTCCAGGACCTTTATTAAATTTGCGCGAAATATAAGAGAGCGAGAAATTGCGAACTTGAATGAAAGACATGTCCTGACATTTTAGTTTTTCAATACTAAACGATTTTATTGTATTTATTCGCTTTACATGAAGTACAAATTATTATTTGTTTAATTTGTTAAGATTAAAAATACGAGATTGCAAAATACAAAAAGGACATTAAATCAACTACAAAATTATCAAGATTTTGAAAGTGCAAAAAAATTGCTGCAACAATTCAAATATTTTTCATAAAATGGGGAGAATGTCTTTAAAAACGCAAACTTTATAAACTGTTTTGTTTATAATGAACAAATTTTGTTATATAAAATTGTCTATATAAAACAAACATTTTCAGTCAAACATTTTTGTATTCAAAAATTTTCTTTGAAAAAAGTTTTTATAAAAATTTTATAACGAAAAATTTTCTATGAAAAATTGTATAACAATAAATTTTCTCCAAAAAAAAATTAAAAACTTAAAACTTTTAACAATAAATTTTTCTAAACATAACTGGCATTGATCCTTGTCAAATTCACTATTAAATATAATAACTATATAATAATATCGATAAAATCCGGTTAAAAATTTGTGTAGAAAATTTTTCGGTCAAAATTTTTTTTAGGAAATTTTTTGGTCAAAAATTTTTATAGCAAATTTTCCGGTCAAAAATTTTTAAAGAAAATTTTTCGATCAAAAATTTTTATAGAAAAAAAATTTTTATAGGAAAATTTTTATATAAAAAATTGTTAAATATAAAATTATCCATAAAAAAATTTTTATAGCTAACAATTTTTTTAAAAACTTTTTATAATAAAAAATGTTTATAAAAAAATTATATAACAAAAAATTTGTATAATAAAAATTTCTCCGTAAAAACTGTTAATAATAAAAAATTGTCTATCAAAGAATCATAGAATAACTATATAAAGGACTACAGATACAACTATGAAAAGAATTTTTGAACTACACAAAGAACTACGAACTACTACATATACATAAAAAACTACGATTGAATAATTGGAATTTATAAAAAAAGTGTATTTGCAAATTAAACTAAAAATTTTCTAAAAAAAATATTTTATAACGGAAATTTTCTATATAAATGTTCTCTAAAAAATTTGTATGTAAAATTTATATAATGTAAACGATTTTATAAAAAATGTATATAACAAACTATTTCATAAAAAATTTCTTTAAATTTCTGTAACGATAATTTTCAACAAAATGTCTTAGCAGTCCATCTCAAAAATTAGGATGGCATCGCTTGCCATTGTAATATATACAAAAGCTTGTTGTTATGAAAGTAGAAATGCACGTGCTCTGTCACAAATGTCAAAACAACTCTTGTTATTGTTTTCTTTTAGCTTTGTACCCAAGAAACGGACGATTTTTTTAATTTTATTTAAATTTTTTAATTTTTAGAGAAAATATAATAATATGTTAAAGAAACCTAAAAACAAACAAAAGTCTGTAGCGGAAAAAGTAGCTGAAAGACTATTGCATCCTAATCAAAGTGGTAGTGACAGTGATTCTGCTGATGAAGCAACAGCTCCTCGAATTATCGACTACGATGATGAATATGAGTTGCCTCAGGCAGGGACTACGGAATTTAGGAAACGCAATGTAAAATTGTTGTCAGAACAAAGTACAAAATATAAGGGTAAAATTGCTTCAAGGAAAGACTTTGAAAGTGATGAAGACGACGATGGCGAAGAGGAGGTGGATGGCAGTGAAGTTTACCAAGACTCGGATAGCTCAGGAGATGAGCAAGCAATAACTGCTTTTAGTAAGGCTTTAAAAAAAGGTCAAGCTAGAAACCAAGAAAATGGGAATGATGAAGACTCAGATGATGATGGCGCAGAAGAAGATGAAGAGCAAAACAGTGAGTCTGAAAATGAAGAAGAAGAAGATTCAGAAGACACTGATGATGACGAAGAAGATGACATGGAAAGCGATGAGGAGGATACTGAAGTTATTAGTAAAGTTAATCACGAAGCTGAGATCCAAAAGGGCCTATGCGTTCAAAATCAATTGCGTATATGGGAGCGTATGTTGGAACTACGTATTAATGTACAAAAAATTCAAAATAAAACAAATCAATTGCCAGCTCCTCAAGAGTTGAATGACCTTAAAAGCAATGACAAATGCCAGGAAATACAACAACAAACTATTAAACAAACGGAGCAATTATTGCAAAATCTTTTGAAATTAAAAAATACCCTATGCACGCAGTTCTCCGAAGTAGATAAGGCTATGAAGCCAAGTCTTAAAAGACCCTTACCATTCAAAGAAAATAACTCTGGCGAACCACCCCTAAAACAAATCGGTCAATATTTACAGGAGGGCTTTGAAAACTTTAAGCCCTATCGTAATAGCGTTTTATTAAAATGGGACGATCGCACCAAACTTTTACAGCCAGGAGCTGGCAGCAAAAAGAAAACATTTAATGAGGAATACGATATTATCAAGAAAATTGATAATGCTTTAATAAATAAATCGGCACTAAAAGAAAAATCCCAAATTTTAAAAAATGCTCAGCAAAATGGGTTGCAGGAAGAAAAAGTACGCAATCCTAATATCTATGATGACAGTGATTTTTACCACCAACAATTAAGAGAATTAATTGAATATAAAGCCAATACCACCAGCAATATGAGTGAAGTAACAAAACAATTTTTGGAACTACAAAAACTTAGACAAAAAATGAAAAAGAAAGTTGATACTCGGGCAAGTAAGGGGAGGAAATTGCGGTAAGTTTAAAACAATTTTAAATAGGCTTTTCAATTATTTTTTATTTTTCTTGTAGTTATGTTGTTCACAATAAGCTCATCAACTTTATGGCTCCCCATGATAATTCCACCTGGACTATGGAGTCCATAGATGAATTAAGTAAGTCTTTATTTGTATAATTTGTTAAAAATAAAATAATTATTTCACTTTTAATTAAATAAACAAAAGTTGTATTGATATATTTTAATATTTAATAATAATTCGTTTTATTTCTCAAAATGATTAAAAAAAGAAATTAAAAAGTAGTACAATAAAAAATTTCCTTTTTTTAAATAGATCGCTTTTTAATCTCATTAATTCAATAATAATCTTTTGCTTCATTCAATTTAATTTTACAGAAATTTAAACATTAAATTAAAGTTGTAGAAAAAGTACACAGATTTTTTATAATTATATTTATCAATTCATGCTAGTAAATGGCTCAGCAATAAATTCATTTTATGGAAAAGTGTTTCTTTTTAGTTGGGAGTATTAGGAATTTTTAGATGGGTTTTATGGAAAATATTTAGAGAACGGGTAGTTCTACATTTTTACTGGTTATTGTTGGTTTAGGGGTGTTAAGATTTTCTTCTAGTTTTTTGGGCATAAATAAAAACTTAACAGTTTTTTTATTAATTTGTTTGTAAGATTACTACAAGTATAAATATTTTGTTATTGTTTTGTTTAATTATAAATTATTTTGCCTTTTTTATTTTATTTTTTTGTGTTTTAATAATATTGTAGTTTTATTTTCTGTGTAACTAAACGCCTGTATATCGTCTGCCTTTCTTCATAGCTCTATTGAAAGCTATGAAGACCAGTTGTTAGCTAAGGCGTTTACTCTGCAATTCGATTTGAAATAAAATATTTTTACCTTTGAAACACAATGAATCTAACATACAAATTCGAATAGAGTTACAAAGTAAACTCCCTAAATTTGAATCTTTTCAAATAATTTCACATTTCGTATAAATATTACTACTATTATTTATTTTTTTTTACTTTAGTTTATTTATGTTATTTTAAATTTAATTTTATGTTATTTAATTTATATCTTTTTATTCGTCGTAACATTTATCAAGTTTTGTTTCTTTTTTATGTAAATGATTATGAAAATTGTGTTTGGTATGTCGTGTTTTTTGTTGTTTTTGAGGAAATCACTTAAGAATATGAGTTTCAAAATGTTGAAATGAAATTGAAAAATCTAGACAAATCAGCTTCAAAATGCTTTAGCACAATTTGGTTTTATTTTAAAGATAACTGGGAGCATCTTTAATTAATACTAAATAATTTTGTATCAAATTAAAAAAGAACCCATTTGTCATAGAAGTAAGTGTTTGCAAACACGAAATTTTCATTTGCTAAAATATATTATATAAATTTCGTTAATTACATTTATATATAAATTTTATTCTTTTGCATAATTAATAGTTAAATGATCTTAAATTATTTATAGAAAACATCTAGTATAAGTTTTTGTTTGTATAAAAAAGACAATACAATTATAGAAATTTATAAATATATAAAGATTCGTTAGGAGATATTCGAAAATTAGTAGCAAAAAATACTGTGATGTTTTTGAGCAAGCATCAAGCTAAATACAATAACAATATTTAAAAATTATAATTTCGATACTGATTTTTTTTTAATTAAAATATACATTTTATATAAAATGAGAAAATATTGCACTAAATCGCTAGAATTTAATAAATAATATACGAGTAAATATCAAAATAAAAAACGATAAATTATTTATATTAAAAAGTAAAATATAATGTGCGAAAATATTCTACGAAGACTGGGCTCGTTTTCAATGAGATTCGTTAGATTTGAAAACCTAATCCAATATATAAATAAATATATTGTAGGGAGTTTTAAATAATAGTACGATATACTAGCCTAATTGTTAATGGAATTTTTGAGTAGCAAAGGTAAACCAGTTTTGGTTTTTGATTTTGAAACCAAGATGGTAGCAGTTTTACCGGACACGCCCCCAGCAGTAGTAGCAGCAGCACCACCAACAGCACCAGCACTTGCCGCTCCACTTTTGGCTGGTGAAACCACATAAGTAGCCAGGTTATTAGTAGAGGGATTAGTTTTATGTTGTTGTTGAAATTTTAGCTCTTTTAATAGTTGTGAATGTTTGTCTAATGCCTTTTGTAAATGAGATGTTTTATCACTGCTGTTCATTATAGTTGGTTGAAGACTTTGATAGATTTTCAAAGGATCATGACATGTTTCATATAATGATTGTAACTGGGATTGTATAGAGGTGACATTGGATAATGTACTTTCCGTATCCAAAGCACAGGTTAAACCAAAATTGGGTTGTAAATAATGTCTCAACGAAGCCACATTTTCTTCAGAAATCTTAAAACAACATAAGAATTTGTTTTAACAAACGTAACAACTTTTTTAATTTAACCATCTATACCTTTTTATAATAATTTATAGTCTCTGTATCTCAAGTGCTTTTAGGTGGGTGTATAACATTTTCCATATCTTTTTGCACCGCAAATAGTTCTGATAAATGTTTAGCAAACAACACATTTAGTTCACTCATGGTAGCCATCTTTAAGACAAGAGAACAAAAAATATAATATTTGATTAATAAGGATTTACAAGTATTTTATTTTCAAATTAAAACTTACCGCTTGATCATTACATTTCTCTCTTAGATTCATATTGGCTGTTTTTAATTCCAATTCTTGATTCATAAGCTCATTTTGTAATGATTCATTGCGCGCTTTCAAAACAGCCAATTCACGTCTTAATTCTTCAATCAATTCACTGCTACCTGCACCACCTACAGAAGCTGGTACCGGAGCACCAGAACGTATTAATTCGATCTCACGTTTAAGTCGTATATTTTCCTCTTTATATGTATGCAATTGGCGTTTCCATTCATCTACATTGGCAGTAGATTCCTAAAGGATAAAAATAAAAAAATACAAGTTGAAACAGAACTTGATCTAAACTAAAACTTCTGAAACCATTTCAGAGTTGAATTAGTAATTTATAATAAAAGTAAAAATTTACCTGTAGAGCACTAGTCAAACGTAGATTATTATTTTTAAGGGTGGCCAATTCAATTTCCCATTTTTTAGCATTGGCACAGCTGTAAAAATATTAATATTGAATTAGGATAAGTTTAGATGAAACACAATTAATTTATTAAATATTTAAACAAAAAACAGTAACCAGTCTTTATTTGTTTGACGCTTTGTCTAAAAATATGTATGTGTGGTTACGTTTAGTTGTGCTTATTAGTAATTTTCTTTATTTTGACAAACCTTTGAGCCAAAGCCATTTTTAGCCGCTCGTTTTCATATTTCAGCTGTTGCTCACTCGTTGGTGGGCCACTGCCGGTATGCATACCAACGACACTACCGCCACTGCCGCCGCCAGAGCTAACATTAACCATGGGAGCTGGCGAGGGAGCCGTTACATGTTCTGATTTTGTTTCCGCTGCTGTTGACAATAGTTTGTGTGATGGACTATCAGGATTAGCATTTTGAGTATTAGTATTTGACATATTGGGCGGTTCCACAGTATGAGGATCAACCATAGCGGCATTGTCATTTTGTTGCATAGCAGCGGTTCTAGAGCTAATGGGTGATGTGTTGGCCGATGTAGTGGGTGTCACTGCGGCTGAGCCTGAAAAATTGAATAGATACATTTATACAAATCGAGAAATTTATATTTTTTTTAGAAACAAACCATTGGCCGATTTCAAGGCATTTTTTGTAGCTTCTTTAACCTCTTGGAATTTTTCAACAAACTAAAAAATAAATACATTTTAGTTTAAAATTCAAATAAAATCTTTCTGTTTCTTAAATGAATCCAAGGTAATGAATTGCAATTAAAAGTGAAATGAATTTTAAAGTTTTAATACTTAAATCAAAACTAAATTCAAATCAAATCCACTGGCATTCGTTTAAGGGAACAGGTGTCAAGTCTAAAAAAGCTTAAATCATTTAAGCTCCATTACAACCTTTGTCAATTCGGCTTCCGATGAAAACCCCAGACCATAAACAGTATTGGCTCTAACATCACTCCATTGCCCAAACTTTTGGGAAGTCTGTGTAAATGTCATGTTTGGAGTAATAGTTGAATTAATCACTGCTTTGGTGCCCTCAACACTGATGATGCGATATAAATTACGAGAAGAATCATAAAAGAAACTGACATTCACTGCTTTCATACTGGCTGTAATCCAGGTGCGTTTGGTCTTCGGATCAATATGGAAGACATGCGCCTGGCAGGTGAATATTGGTTGTTCGCTGGAAAACAAATAACAATAAAAGCAACAAAGAATAAACCCCACATAAATATTAGAGTATGCATAACATATTCATAAATTTTAGGTAATAACTAATTTCCTACACTAACATCATACCCTGCCTACCTCCATCCCTCACTCATCATCTTCCCTATTAAAATTATAAAAGCAAATCTCTACAAAATAGTTACATGAATGGATGGATGGATTATATTACTATCTTCTGTATTTTTGTTGTTGTCTGTTCCGTTCACTTATTCATGTTTCTCGGGGGAACCTTAAAAATCAGTAATTCTGTGTTTTTTACAACGTACCCAGTTCTTGTATATGATGATTTACTCATATTGACTTGAAACTTAATTGGTAATTAACAAGAACAACAAGAGTTAATTTTCTTTATTAGGAAAATAACTTATTATTGACGATGTCGTCGACAAAAACACACCACCTGAATCGAATCAAATTAAATTGAATACCACAAACGGCAGCTGTCTAATACAAAAATTCATTTATATTTTATTTTGGGTTGTTTTTCTACTTTATTTGGCGTTGTTCTTTTTTTTTCTTCTTTTGCTCTGCCACAAACTACTCCCCTTGAATTTTGGTTAGTCAAGTGTTTTTTTCCTTTAATTTCTCTATTTATTTATCGTAATTGTCTAACACTTTACAAATGATTATTGAAAAATTGTATTTACCCCATTTTTTAATTAATTAATTTAATATTTATACGGCTTTTCGGAAAAAGTATTGCAAAAATTACACTGATTTCGATTTTTCCAAATTTTTTGTATGTCAAACAAATTGCCCAGTGTTGCTAATAGTGAGTTTAAAAAACGCAGAAATATCGGTGGGAAAAACAGTGTTTTATGAGCATAAAAGCACTAAACCCATATTGATTACACTGCACAACACCATTTCTGGTGATTGATTAAATTACATGATATTAAATTTGTTTGACAATTTCAGTGTTGTGGTTAAAAAAATGTGGTAGGACATATAATATTTATTTACTTCTTTTAACAAAAAAAAACTTTCTCGCATATGATTCTTAATGCTATTCTGAATGCTTCAGTAGACCTTACAGCGTTCCTCCACGGTACAGTGCAAATTGATGCTTATGTAATATCCAAGACATTGAAATTGACTTACCAGTTTCTCGAATCTTGAAAACTCTCAGAACTATTCTTATTATTAACAAAAAATAGAAGCAAATCAAACTCATATCGTTTTTCTAATCTCTGTCATGGAAAATGTGTGCATTGTTTTTATGATCTTATAGCCCATTCACACTATAAATTTTTAGGTGTTTTCGGAAATGAAAACACCATCAAAAACTTTACCATTCACATTACGAAAATTTGTCACTTCATGAGTTTTCAGTAGAAATTTATTTATTCTTTTTCTGTTATCCTTGACTCCCAGTAGAGCATAGGGCCTCAATTAGTTAATGGCTTTTAATTTTAAAAACCGAACACGAAATACTTTAGAATTATTTAATTGCATTAAAAAACAAATAATAACTGTTTCGTCACATTCATAATGTTTTTTCGAAAATATTAATTATTAAAATTATTGTTTTTTAAATTTTATTTTCAACTGACATTTATTTTTAATATTTTTTCCATTTTTCCAACTTAGAGTTGTAATAAATGGTATGAAATCAGTGTTGTATCGGTATTTTAATAGTTTTCAAATAAGTTTTCGTTGAAAACTCATACAGAAGGAGTTTTCGTTTTGTATGTGAAAACATAAGCTTTCAATATAGTTTGAAGCGAAAACTACTTTAAATTGTTTTCGAGCTCAATGTGAATGAGCTATTATTTGTATCGCCACAAAAGCTTCCAATTTTATGTTTTCAGTTTTGGAAACTTTTACAATTGTTTTATAAGTTTTAATTTTATAGCTCATTCATATTAAGCACATTAAGTAGTTTTTGCTTTAAAACAATATTGAAAATACAAATTAAAAATTACTTACGTTCTGGATTTCAATGAAAACTATTTTGAGAACTAAATACTAAAATGTTTCCCAAAACTCCGAAAATGTAGTTTTGAGAATTGTTTAAAGGTTTTGTGCTTTACTATAAGATATTAATATAGGATATTTTGACACAAAAAAAAAAATTTGCTTGAAAACTCAATAAGTGCCAGAAAATCAAAATGTAAGCAGTAAGGTTTTCGAAATTTCATTATTGAAAATTCCTCAACATTGTTAATATGAATGGGCTATTATAAACATTTGTTCATATTAATTTTTCAAAATGTTTTTTGAATTGTAGAAAAAGCTATAGAATCTGGGGGGTTACCGCGTAACTCGATTCGAAAGAAATTATTTTCGAAACACAATGATTTAAGCATACAAATTCGAACAGTTTTATTTTCGAATCAACATACACAATAACCCCCCTGAATCGCGATATTTGTTTTCATTGAAATCCTAATTAATTGAGTTGTCAAGACTGTCTTCCTACTGAACTGTAGTGCCAGCCGAGCGAGTTTTTCAGCGGTTAGATGACTTTAGTAACAATTGCTTTAATACGCATCAGTATGGCAATACTAATGAAAGGTATAGCAGTGCAAATTTTGTTAGTTATTGTGATTTCTTAATTTTTATTAAATATATTTTTATTACAAAAACATTAGTATTAAATAAAATATGGAATTACTTAAGTAAATCCAAAGACTATTTATAAAACTAATGTTTTTTTCAGAGCCCTATTGTCATTTTATATCACTAAGATTGAAATTTCCCTAACAATTATATTAGTATGTACTTGAAAAAGAATTAAATAACAATCTTATTGTTGCATAATTTCATTTAATATTCACATAAATATTATATTATTTTAAAAGTAAAATCACTATGATATTTACACTGTCTTATCTATTTCAAATGATAATACAGTTAAAGATAACTCAGTAACCCCCCATAACTGTCACTTTCTCTTCATTCTCTTTTTAATATTTCGTAAACATTAACAGAGTTACATTTTTTGCAGCCATTAAAAATAGTAGCAAAAACCACTCCTTACATTTTCAACGCTGCTCCAAAGAAAAAGTTTTTGTAAAATATGGCGACCGGGCAATGTTAGAAGAATTTTGTTAAAAAATTAATGTTTTTTAAGAAAAAAGTTTTTAAAAACCCGTAGAAAATGTGTTGATAACAATTGTGCATGCATTGTAAACAAGAGCAAAAGAAAATATGTAAGTTTTACGCGAAAAATTGCAAAAAACTGTCAATGTGCAAAACGTAGTGTAGACATTTGACGAATGAAAAAGAGCAAGAGCAGAGAAAAAAAAGTTAAAGCAGTGCCAGAAGCAGAGGAGCCAGTTCGATATATGTGTGTGGTGGTGCCTCATATGTCAAATCGTATTTTACATTAGACAAGAATTATTTAAATAATAATGACAATATTATTTAGCAAATATTAACAATTACTATTAGCAAATGAATGAGGACAGCTGGTTGCTGTTGATATTTTCTAGACAAATAGGATTTTTTGGTATATTAAAGGTCTGACTTCAGTGGTGGTGGTTTCTAATTTAGCCATGTAATGTGAAAAATTTAGGTTGGCGTTGGCGTTTAGGTTTCCTTTCTATAACTACGCCCATGTCAGTTTGGGATTAGGAAAAATGTAAATTTTATTAAAAGATTGTAATTTAAAATTTAACTAAAGTGTTTTATTTTCGTTGTTATGTGATCGATCTTTGTGCCCATGAGAGCAGTTTTCATATTGAATGAGGTATACATAAAATGTGGAACATGATGTGCGATGTGATGCCAACTATATCGGAGGACAGCATCTCCCAAAGATCGTCACAATTCAGTGGCGAAGATGCCAACTTTGAACAGCTGATGGTGTCAATGCTGGATGAGCGCGACAAACTGATGGACAGTTTAAGAGAGGCTCAAGAACGTCTCAGTGAATCGGAACAAAAGCTGCACGAAATCGAAAAGGAAAGGGATAGTTTACAACGCCAAATAAACGCGAATTTACCACAGGTGAGATTTTGCACATTCATATATATAAAGAAAATATACCTACAAAGATTGTAAATTTTATTCAATTATTTATTGTATAGGAATTTGCCACTTTGACCAAAGAGCTTACACAGGCCCGTGAAACGCTATTAGAACGTGATGAAGAAATTGGCGAGCTTAAAGCTGAACGCAATAATACCAGGGTAATGACGTTGTTGATACCCTCAAATATATATTTTTATATATTTTACTTATACGATTTGAATTGCAGCTTCTTTTGGAGCATTTGGAATGTTTGGTTTCGCGGCATGAACGTTCCTTACGCATGACTGTCGTTAAACGACAGGCGGCTGCTCAAAGCGGTGTATCTAGTGAGGTAGAAGTATTAAAGGCTTTAAAGAGCTTGTTTGAACATCACAAGGCTCTGGATGAAAAAGTACGAGAACGCCTGCGTGTGTCTTTGGAACGTAATAATTCATTAGAAGCTGAGCTAAACTCAACCAAAGAAGAGGTTTATTCTATAGTAACATAACTTAAATAATAAGCTTTAAATGTTTCTCTGTTTATTTATAGCTTCAACAATATAAATCAGGTGCAATGCAAGCTTTACGTGATAACACTGAAAATGGTGTTAGCGAAAAGGTGCGCTTTGTGATTAAACCCACACTATGGATTTTCTTTAATAACTTTTATATTCTTTTTTTTGTTTACTTAGAATTCATTAACCTTAAATGGCGAAAGCAATGAATCATCATCCATAAATGCGGCCAATGATTATGCTGCCAAAACGCATGAATTGCAGACAATCATTGAGAAGCAGGTTTGTGTAACTGAATTACTTAAATTCAAAGTGTAATCTCATTTAATTAAAAAAAATATTACATAAGATATATTTTTTAAGTTTAGATTTTGAGGATTGATTGATAGTTTCAAGATCATTTAATAAAATATCTTACATTTTTTTACAAAAATGCACTTTAATATTTTATATTAATAAATGTAAAATTCTATTACAGACCTCTGAATTATCTGAATGGCAACGTCGTGTTTCCGCGCTTAAAAATAAATGCGATGAATTGGATGAAAGCTTAGCCAAAGTTCAAAAAGATTATATGAAATCCCAAGAACAATGTTCTAAACTTCAAAGAGATTTAAGAGAAAATGTAGCACAAAAAGAAGATCAAGTAAGTTGCCACCAGATTCATATAGAATACACAAATTTATTTATTTTTTATACATAAAAATATAAAATTTCTCTTTAAATTCTAAGGAGGAGCGTATAGCAACACTGGAAAAGCGTTATTTAAATGCACAACGCGAATCCACGTCTTTGCATGATTTGAATGAAAAATTAGAACAAGAACTACGACACAAAGAGGCACAATTAAAGGTACTTTTAAAAACATTTATAGAAAATAAAAGGCACAAACATATCATACATTCCCACACAACATCATGCCTTTTTGCATACATATTGTACATATATACATGAATATTTTTATAAACATATATGTATATATACAAAAGTACACATCAAAGTATCGAATGTGAGGAAAGGATTAGATGTAAAAATGCCAAAATTATAAGAATATGAATATTTGAATATTTTTTTTGTCTTCTTTCAAAGTTGCACGAGGAAAAAATTAGTGCCATTGAGGAGAAATTGGAATTGTCGGAACAGAAATTGGCACAACAGGCCAAATTGCAGCCAGATATGGAGGAACAACTTAAAGCACGTATGGAAGCTTTAACAAAGGTAGGAAATAAGGTATGAATGTGTATCGTATGCGTCAAAGAGGAAATCCATGAAAAAAGCGTAAATTTTTAACTTTTTTCAAATTAAATTATCTTAATTTTTCTTATATAAATTATTTATGAATTTATTCTTTTTGCATAGTTTTGAAAGAAAAAATACTTAATAATGATACCAACAATAAAACTTCCCGGTTATGACTACTATATATTTATTATATCTTGTACATGTATTTTTTTATATTTTTTTCTTTTCGATTAAATTTGTTTTTCCTCTGAACGCACTGGCCCAAAATAAAACATAAAACAATAACAAGTACAAGTACAAAAAACATAAATGCACACAAAATATTTAATGCATATAAAATACATTAAATTGCATACCCATTAAATAATAGTCACAAATCATTTTTTAACATTTTACATTCACAATATCATGCACAATTTTGAGTACATTATTTTTGTTGCGATTTTCATTTCAAATTCCTTTAATTTAAATCACCTGAAACAGTTCAGGTATTTAATATATTTTTTTGTTTTTATGTTTTAATTTAGGCTCAGGAGCGCCACGGCTCGGCTGAAGACCGTATACAAAGACTGGAAGCTAATTTGGAGGAGAAGAACGCGGAGGTAGTAAGACTTAACCAAAGACTTAAAATGAATGAGGAACACAATATAAGATTGTCCTCGACTGTCGATAAACTACTATCCGAGTCCAATGAGCGTTTGCAAGTGCACTTGAAAGAACGTATGCATGCTCTGGATGAGAAGAATGCCCTGACTCAAGAGTTGGAAAAGGCACGCAAAGTAGCTGAAGAACTGCACCATGAGAAGAGTGAAATTATGAAAGAGCTTTCAAAGACACGATTAGAAATTGAAAACTTTAAGCGTCAGCTTTTGCAGCAAGAAATTGCCTACAACATTCAACAAACCGAGGCTCTAACGCGTAGTTTATCACCAAGTAGTGTGGTGGATGGTGGACAGGCATTTTCACGCAGTGCTTCCCATGCAAGCTTTGAAACTCACTCTTTGAGGCGCAATAAGTCACGTTTACAGGAAGAAAGTGAAAAGTTCCATCGTTCAATGGCCGAACAAGAATGGGAAAAGCTGCAACAGGCTCATGCCCAGCAGGCGGCCTATGAAATTTCTGCAGCTGTTGCAGCAGCGGAATGTGAGGAGGCTCAGGCAGCTCTATTCGGCGACGCCGACATGATGTCGCCAACAGGGCATACTGATGCGCAAACTTTAGCCATGATGTTGCAAGAACAACTAGATGCCATAAATAATGAAATAAGGTGAAGCTTCACATACATAAATGATTTATTATTCTAATGGTGATTTGTTGGTGATTGTTTTTTAGATTAATACAAGAAGAGAAACAATCCACAGAGGCCCGCGCTGAAGAGCTGGAATCTCGAGTTGGTAGTTTGGAACATGTCAATCTATTAGCTCGAGGTCGTTCTATGGATCGTCAAAGTCCACCCATGAGTGGTCGTAGCACTCCCAATAGTCCTAATAGAGATTTTATGCAAAAATATCATACTGTAAGTCAAAGCTTCAACAAGTATAGTCAATATAATAACTTTTGTTTTGCCACAGCTCAATCTCCCCGTGTTATCCAGTGATGTTTCACGCGACGATATACACGGTATGGCTTCTAATACCGGAGATTCAAGTTCAGGTGGAGCTGCATCTCCTTTAACTGCACGCTCAATGCGCTTAGAACGTGTTGCTCAGGCTTTGGCTCACAGCCAAGAAGAACTGCGTAGACGTTCTATGGGCCTATCACCCAATCAGCAAATGGCTAATAACTCAGGTCACATGACTATAGCCCACACCGGCTATGGTCTCTCACCATTAAGCTCGCGTTATGGCAGCCAAGAATCATTAAGCCGTCATTTCAATACCATGGGCTCGATGTCTATGCTGCAGACACCCACAAATGCAGTGGGACGTGATGTTGTATCAGTGGTGCAAAAGAAAAAAGGTATCAAATCTAGTTTAGGTAGATTCTTTAGTAAAAAGGAAAAGGCTAAGGGTGTCAAAGACACCCTGCCCGATGGTTCACCCAGTATGATGTCGATTGGTAATTTGTCAATGGGTCTAAGTGAAACCGAATCGAATTATGATGCCATGAGCATGACCGGTGGTATGATGCCACGCATAGCAAGTGTGCCCGGTTCAAAAATATCATCAGTGGACTATGGAAGACAAAAGAAGTATGACAATGACATTAATTTAAGTAAAGCTCTTATTTAACAACGATGTCTTTTATTATTTTTTTTTTTAACAGAGACCACGACTACCGTAATGATCTGCTGGGAGAGGCTATGAAGGCGGGCACGCCATTTGCTTTGTGGAATGGCCCTACGATTGTGGCTTGGCTGGAGTTATGGGTGGGTATGCCAGCTTGGTATGTTGCTGCTTGCAGAGCTAATGTAAAAAGTGGAGCCATCATGAGTGCCCTAAGTGACACTGAAATACAAAGAGAAATTGGTATGTATTAAAAAATTTATTCAGCAATATTAAAAAAAAAAAATATTTTTATTTGTTATTAACTTTTTCTTATTCTTTAGGTATAAGCAATCCCTTGCATAGACTTAAATTACGTCTTGCCATTCAGGAAATGGTTTCATTAACTTCTCCCTCGGCGCCGCAAACATCACGAACTACTCTAGCATTTGGTAAGTGCAAACAATTTGTTTTCTCTACAAGTTCAATAATTCAATGCGCACAATTAATTCTTGCATAAATTATTTATTTATTATTGAACGTTACTGTAGTTTTCCTATATTTAACTTCTTGGCCTTTATTCTTATTCGTTTTAGGTGACATGAATCACGAATGGATTGGTAATTATTGGCTGCCGGGTTTGGGCTTACCGCAATATCGCACAACATTTATGGAGTGTCTGGTAGATGCTCGCATGCTAGATCATTTAACGAAAAAAGATCTTAGGGGACAACTCAAAATGGTTGATAGCTTTCATCGTACAAGTTTACAATATGGCATATCGTGCCTAAAACGTCTCAACTACGATCGCAATGAACTGGAGCATAGAAGAAAAATGTGTGAAAACGGTTTATGTGATGTATTGGTATGGAGTAATGAAAGAGTCATTCGTTGGGTATCTAGTATTGGTTTAAAGGTAATTATTTCATTTAAAAGTTCTTTATATCATTCAAGAGGGGGTTTTTTGTAAAGCGGGACAAAAAAAATTAATTGTTTTATGTATTACAAAAATCTATTTTGGTAACGAAAGCTTAGAATCTGTAATAAGTTGCATAAATAATTCTTTAATTTTTCTAAAAATCTTAAGATTTTATTTTATATTATGTTTTAATTTTATTTCAGGAATACGCAAATAATTTATTGGAATCAGGGGTACATGGAGCTTTAGTTGCTCTGGATGAAAGTTTTGACGCCCAAGCCATGGCTTTGGCTCTGCAAATACCAACACAAAACGCTCAGGTAACATAAATTATGCTTTAAACTTTTTCGACTCAAATTTAAATCATGCGTTATTTGAAATTTCCTTTCCAGGCTCGCCAAATATTAGATACGGAATTTAATAACCTTTTACAAATCGCTACAGATCGTAGGCCCGAAAATGAGCAGCTGAATAAATCTTGATCTTATTCTCCACCCAATAACAACCAACTACAGTTATATGCCCCCAGCGATCCTTAAGGCTTTAAATAGCTTGGTATAAGTACATTATATTACATGACTAATGAAAACAAAACAGGAGAGTCTGAAAATGTAATTTCATCCAAGCCCTTGAAGCCTTTACAAAGTCGTCTACGTGTGTTCATGTTTAAACCAAAATTTAAAGTGTAACGCAAATGTGAAAAAAAAAACAAATATTTAATGCAATACTACTACTACTATTACTTACTACTCTGTTGTTATACAAAAAAAAGGAAGAAATCATACATACTTATTTTTGTTAAGTATGTCATTAAATTTAAAAACAATGCCTACATAATCTCTTCGAAAATTCGATAAATATATCCACTACATCAACATACAACAACTTATATTTAAGCCTTGCTTCTTACCCACTAAATCCTCTAAACTACTAACATTCATTAAGCAAACAAAAAAACTTATTTAAATAATTTATCAACAAATGTACTTCAGAAAAAAACCTAAAAAAACATCATTAAGCAAATATTGACAGTATTTTCTACTTCTCTTTATCCTCCTCTAAAAAAAGTTAATAAGCTTTTAACTTACTTCTTTCAAATACTAATACTAGTGCTCCTCGCTCGGATACTTCCTGTTCATTAGTTTTTTAAGCAAAAAGAACAAGAAGAAAATTTCTACTTCAAGTATACAAAAAAATCATAACGTTAAGAATTTAACAAAAAAAAATCCATAAAATTTCCCTTAACATTTTTTCACAAGAATAGACAAATGAAACCAATGCAAATCAATCAACAGCCCTCTAAATACTACAATACTTAAAATAGCTAAAATCTTATCTACAAAAATTTACTCAATAACATCATTAGCATCTATTAATCTATGAACGGACATTAACTTTCGATATAACATATGATGTTCTGAAACAGCAAGTATTAATTTATTAACAAACAAAGAAGCAAAAAAACAAACAAACAAATTTATAATTATTAATTATACAAAAACTATAAAATGAAATTACAGCTTTAAAAGGCATCTTTTTACTACAGAAACCAACATCATTAACAAGAATCATGCATATACATATAAATACAAAACAATAATTATTATAACAAAAGATATTTTCGATTTCTAAACTCTACATTTAAACGCCGTTGATAACTAAAAAGGTAAAATACAAAACATTAAAATTAATCATAATACTTGTAGTTTCGTACATTTGGAAAAAAACAAACAAAATATATACATATAAAGTAAAATAATTATAAATTTATTAAATATAAGTTAATTTATACAACCCTATGCATAAAAACTAAATTTGACAAAACTCTTACACATAAAATTTTTATTTCTTTGTTTTTATCTTTTGCTAAAATTTAGAATAAAAAAAGAACAAAAAAACTTTATATTTATTTTGCAAGAAACAAAAACTATGTATTTAAAATTTAGATATTTGGAAAAACTAAAAATCTAATGAGCGAATTATATGTCATTTAAAGATTTATTTATAAAACAGCCCCCCCCCCCCCCCCCAAAAAAAAAAAACTGCCCAGTGTGTAATATTTTTAAGAAAAAACTTAAGGTTTAAATACATTATATATTTTATTAATATGTAAATATTCATGAATTTTACTTGTTAATCTCAAAACTTGCCAGACAATTGCTTTCATTCTGAAACCTACGAGAAAAATCTAAGCACACATATATTCTTAAACATTAAGAGTATTCAAGTGAACAACTTTAATCTGGTTCAAGAAAACTTAAACAATTAGGGTATACACAATGGGTCTTATCTGGTCATATTTTCATAAATAGCGATTTAAAACAAAATTGTTTTAAAATGTTTGTTTGAATATCAAACAAAAATTAATCTTAAAACTTTACAATTTTCTATATAATTTCTGCTATGTCACAGAACTCAACTCCGTTCAGAAGTGAAATTAATTCCGTGTTTTATTTCTGCAGAAAAAGTAAAAAAAAATGTTTCTTTGTTTATTCAATATTTGAATAATTTCTTCAAATATTTAGTGTTATTTGTTGAAACAATGATAGTGTTACTGATTTCAATTAAAAAAATCGTGTTTTGTAATGATTTTGGACATTTAAAACTTTTCGGAATCTATAGAACCTAAAACCTTTTCGATCGGAATTTAACTACGGAATGGTTTCAATTCCGAACGGAATTTGTGACATGCCTGTTTGATTAAAAACTTCCTTTATGATATTTTCCTTAGTATTCTCATGATATTGATCAAGAGCAGCCATATTCAAACATTTATTTTTCTGTAATACGTGAAAATAAAAAAAATCTTGTGAATTAACAAACAAGAAAAACAATTATACAAAAATTTCCGTTTGTAAAAAATAAAAACGATAAAATTCTTATGTGTTTAGTTAAAAAATGTGCTGTATTAAACTGTATTAAAAATGCGCAGAATTTATCACGTAAAAAACTCCAATTTCGTATACGTGTAATTTAATCTGATACCAAATTTTAATAAACCAGTTGATGGAGTTTTATGTAAATTCTATGAATCAATACTAAAAATTGGTAAACTTTTTTTCTTTGATTTAAGACCTACAACAATACAATTTTATGAGAAATTTTGTGAATACCCTAAATATAAATCTTATTTTTAAACATTTCAAATATATTTGCTTAGATATATAATATTTGTAAAAAGTATTTTAATAATCTATTGCATATAGTCCAGAAGTGTAGAATTTGTTAATCGATATAGCAAATAAAAAATTTTTTATCCGATATTTGATGAAAATCGATCGGTTTCAAATATATTCTTGAGATATTTTTCGGTTATTTAAAAAAAAATTGGGCTTTAATCCTTTTGACTCACATCTTATCTTTCATTTGGCTTAATTTTTTTGTGAAAATGGGGAAAACTATCTCAAAAATATATCTAAAATCAATCGATTTGAAAACGATCGATTTCGATTTTTCTTAAGAAAAAATTTAATATTTTATTTTCCTATAGAAAAAATAAAGAAAATTATGTATTTGTTATACCTATTTGCAAGAGCTATTTGCAAGGGATTGTAAACTAGCTATAGAAAAGATTTCAATGTGCAATTTTAAATAATAAATGAAAAATAACAAATTCTCTTATAAAAAGAAGCTTATAAATTTTAAAAATTTCATCAGAAGATTTTTTTCAATTTACTTTTAACTTAAAATTTGTTGGTATTTAACAGAGTTAAGAAATATAATTCATATAATTGTGAATAAAATTTTGTTAAACATATATTGTATTAAAACTCCTTTTTGCCTCACAAAACCTTGAGTGGATAAGTTTGAAAAAAGAGGCTTTTCTTAAAAATATAACTATTTTGAAAAATTTGAATGAGTATTAAATGATAACAAAATTATTGCGAATGAAATTAATCCAATATAATTTGAACAAATGTTTTGTATCCCTGGACAATATTGAAAATTTTTCAAATTTTAGTTATAATTAAACCAATTTTTCAAATTTAAATTTACAGTTATTGTGAATGATTCTGATAAAGTTTTATCAAAAAACAGAAAGAAATAAAGTTAACTTTTTTAAAAGTAAATCAAGTTATTGGATATGTATTCAAGTTTATAACTTGTATTAAAAATGTTACAATTTGAAGACAAAAATTGTAAAAGAATTAACCATATTTCAGTAATATTTACTGATATGAGTAGAATTAGCGTTAACGAAGTATAGTTTTATATAAAACAAATCGGCATCATATTACTCTTTGTAAATGTGACAATTTGAAGCTTAAATTTATAAAAGAGTTTCAAGAATTTGTACCGAAAGTTTTCCAAAATTGTTTTAAAGAATCTTTGTTAATCTCTTATGAACTGGTTCTAAAATTTAAAATTTTTATGGCAAGTAATTGGTTGCAAAGCCATATGTTCTCCTGCATAGCTGTTAAGTAATGATTAGCTTTTAAGAAACTCTAAATGGAATTGTTTTAGGAAAAAGTTAATTTTTGTCTCTAATGTATTTATCAATTTCATTGCAATAATATGGCAGCTTATCTATCATATTACCAGTAAATCCATTGCCAAGTCTCATGCTTGCTTTCAGTACAAACTCTATATCGACGATTTATATCCAAAAAGTGCTATCTACATTTTCGACCAAAATGATTTTTCATAGAAACGTGTTCCTTGGCTTGTCTGTCTAATGTCATATAAATTCTAAGAAAGAAAAATAATTCTAAAATACAGTTCACAATCCGTTGCAAATAGTAAAATAGAAAAATATAGAAAATTTTTAATTTGCTATAACGATTTGAAATTCTGCAATATTAGATTTTGTATTATATGCCACGGACTATAAACTGTATTAAAGTTTTCTTTTTGGGTATTGCAAAAAGGGCAGTTTTTTTTTAAATATCTCCCAATTTTTGTTTATAATCAATAAGCAATATATAGTTGCAAAAACCATATCCATTGTTTTTTTTATTGTTTTGTTATTAATATTTAATAAAATCAGTTATAAGTTATTTAACAATTTTATATACATACATATACATATACATATATTTTTATTTATTAATAATTTTAACACTTTTAACATGCTTGGCCTTACTTTATCTAATTTTGTATTATAATTTCTAATTCTATTTCTACTTCTGTTAATAGTTATAAATGTTTTAAGCAAAACCTCCCTCCCCTCTTAAACCTATTAATTCTTAAATACTAATAAATTGCACTCTGTTTAGCCTTTAAATTTTTCATAAACTAATTATTATAAAAGAAATGCTAATAATATTAAAAAAAAATACAATAGTATAACATTACTAAGAAAAAAAAGAAAACAAAAAAAAAATAACTCATATATTAACTATTATGATTATAATTATTATCTATATACATATTATTATATACAAAATTATATAGAAGACATTCGTATGTACATAACATTATAAACAAATAAAATATAGTGTGAATTAATTTAAAGTGAATTAAAAAATAAAAAACAAAAACTAAGCCTTTTTAGGTTTATTTATGTAAAAAAAAAAAAAAAAAATATTAAAATAAAATGATGGAAACCAACAAACAAAAATCGGTTAAAACTGAACAAACTTAACAAACAATCCCAGTGTACTTAAGAAATGTTTGGTAATTTTTTCTTAAGTAGCAAATAACCGCTCTAAAAATATTTAATAAAAAAATAATATTAAAAAAAATGAGAACAAATATATGAATATTAATACAAAAATAAAAAAACAATCGTTTATTCCTAAGTTTCTTTAAAACGAGTGTCATTTTTAAATTATAATTCAAAAATCTAAACATTTTCATAACAAATAGAGAAATTGGATATAATTACAAAATCAAATACTGATAACCAGGGCTGCCAGAAAATTTTCGTGAAAAATCAACATTTTTTTTTAAATATCGGCAGTTTGATTTTAGAAAATCGGAAATGTCAAAATATTTAACAATATATGTGACAGCGCATAGAGAAAGTGACCTACTACACAAAACAAGATGTCGTCCCTACACCTGCGCGTAGGTCAAGTTTGACCAACAAATTCCTGATGTCATGAGATGCGTCGTTTTCAAATGAGACCAATACCAACACGCTCACTGATGGTAAACCAAAGATGCACGAATCAAAATCTTTTAAATGGCTTTCCTGAACAAAATCCTTAGGTCTCTTTCTATTTTGCGCGTCACATATTACATAAATATTTAAAATTTAAAATTTTTAATTTAAAATTTTAATTTAATTTAAAATTTTTAATGAAATTTTGGGTTTATGTACTATTCGATCATAACTCCCAACCCTCAAACGTCACTAGCAATCAAATTCCTATGTCGTTTAGTTACTACTTATTTTTTATATTAAATTTAATTTAAGTTTGTTATCGTGATAAGTTCAAAAATAGGCATTTTATTGGGATCGCCAAAATGGCAATAAATTGGCAAATCTGGCAAGCCTGCTAAAGACTGGAGGCAAGGTAAACTTTTCAAAATACCGTATTTATAAAGCTGTGAACGAATAATGGGTAAGTTAAAAGCAACAATTTATTTTAATCTGAAGCCAATTGAATGAAACCAATTTTTATGTTTATTTAATATTTTAAAATTTTCAGTTTAAAAGTTCAAATTTTTCGGAATCTGTAGTATCGGAATATAACTACGGCAATGAAAACATTCTAATCGGAATGTGTGGCACGCCTGTAAATTGTTTCTCAAAGTGTTTTTTGCAGTAAATCCCAGTTCAATGTAATTATTTATACCCTTCAACATCATAGGTGAAAAGGGTATATTGTTTTTGTGCTGATGTTTGTAACGCATAGAATTATTGGTCTGAGACCCAACTTTTAGTAAAGCAATCGACACAGAATCACTCCCTGAGTTGTTTTAACGATGTCCGTCTGGATGACTGGCTGGCCGGTTATCTATGTAAGCTTGTTATCAATGTACAAGTCGTAACTTTAAAGATAACTTGATTAAATTTGGCACATGCTCATATTTTGGTCCAAGGACCTTCCCGGAATAGAGTTTTTGGTATTTTACAGCCACAAATTTAGTCTTATTTTAATTATAAACAGCACAAATATTGCTTATGATAACCTTAATCAGTAACCTAATTTTGTAGGAATCGGCCATACCTCCCATACAAGACACATTCTCAAAATTAGTTTCAATTACCCGTAAATGCACAAAAACACTTTTAAATCTAAAGATAAATGCATTTTTTTACTAAAACTTTGCACAGATAAATATTTTGTAAATATTAACCAATAACCGAAATTTGTAACAATCGATCCACAATTGACCCTAGCTCCCATATCAGGCCAATGCCGGAAATAACTTAAATCTTGAAATTTAAAAAAATAGCACATATGTCTTTAAGACTTAAGAAAAACTTGTTAAATTGTTGGTCCATATTTGATCTTAGTAGTGAAGGGTATCATATAGTCGGTCTTGACCGACTATAGCTTTTCATATTTGTTTTTTTTATAATAAACAATTTATTGACAAAAGCGAAAATATCAATTATAAAACAAAATAAAGACGAATTTTCATATAAATAAAGCGGAGAAGCATATAGGCGATATCAATCAAATGAATATGCTGGCAAATTTCAAAAGCTTCCCAAACCACATTAAAATTTCTCAAATTACCTTTAACATTTTTTGTAATTTTATATGTAAAAAATTTAAATGACAAAGTTTTTTAAACACTTGTTTTCATTCTAAATGCATCATTTCTAATTTAAATTGTATATTAGCCTAATTCACAATCCGTACCAATAAAATCAGTGCACCAAATTGACGCTCCCATGCAAGACCAACATACCTTAAATACCTTGAACATAACAAAAACGCTTAGAAATAAATCGATAGGCGACATTTTGTGACAATCGGTTCACATTTAACCCTAGCTCCCAAATTACCATCTTAATTTGTTTACATTTGGTCACAATCGTCAGGCTTGACCGACTGTAGCTCTTTCTAATTTGTAATATCGCATTTGCAACCAAATCGCTAAAAAGTAATATTTAGAGGTTTTATTTAAATTGAAAAATTGAGAAATAAATTAAAAAAGCGTTCATGGAGTAAAAGTTTAGATAGAAAAGTTAAAAAAAAAAATTATAAAAAAAATTTCTTATTAAATTTTTTCGAACAATTTTCTATAGAAACATTTTTATGACTAAAAATTTCTACAGACAAATTATGTATAGAAAATTTTTTACAACGAAAAGTTTTCAAAATTATTAAATTTTTTTATAAGAAGAAGACAATTTATATTATTTAATGAAAATGGGTTTTCTTTTTCTTTCGTTACAAAATATTGACCTAATTTATTTCTTAAATATTAATTAAAACAAATTTAAGTGTATGTATGTATAACAATATTGATGCAAATATCATGTCCTAATTACCCCTGCCCTATATTGGACTATCTAAATATTTGCAAAATTTTTTCCCTGTCATTACAAACAATCAAAAGCACAATTAGTTAATATTCCTTTTAAATTGCTTTTGCCCCTACACGATTTTACTTTTTGTTACTTCATCAAAATAAGTAAACAAACAAATAAAACAGTTCATAGTATTAATAAAACAATCAAAATCAATTGCGTGATCATATAGAAAAAAAAAACCATTAGTTAATTATTCACAAAAACACACGTAGTGCATCATCACACAACAATATTTGACAGCAGCTCTAATAGAGAGCTAGACAATTAGACTGGCGTATCTACGTAAATTATAACCCTGTAGGAAATATGTTCGTTTGCTTTTATTTTCTAATTTTTAATAATTTAACGTTCAGGGGTTCATATGAAAGCTGCTACCAAAAACCTGTTTTTATTTTAGAGATTGATTTTTAGATTTAAAATTAAAATTTTTCCGATTTTTCTTCTTTACGCAATACAAGCCCGTTCTGAAAATCAGTGTGAAATTGAAATCGAACAGACTTTTTAAGTTAAAATAACCCTTAAGTTCAAACAAAATTTGTAGCTTTATGATTCGATTTATTTAAAAAAACCTAACCTAAATTTGATTATTTTAAATATTAGATACTTTTAAATATTTATGTAATTTCAATTATACATGAAGATTTGAAACTTTTTTACTAACAATTAAATAATTTACTAAAATAAAATCATTAGATGAAAGAACATACTGCATACCGCCTTAAACGATTTGTGTTGATCAAATCAATGCCGTTCGCCTTATAACTCTACACAGTACTTAACCTTCATTAGTTTCTTTAAGCTCTTAACGCTTTTTATTTTATAGAATTTCCAGTTGGGTATGTTACTTGTTATTTTAACCTTTATATACTTTTTTGTACCTTCGTGCAGTTATTTACTTACATTCATATAATATTTTTTGTGCTAACAGACATTTGATTTGATTTCATTCAATAAAATATGAAATATCACAGTCCCACCAAAAGTCAAAGACAACCAGATACAAACCAGCCAGGCAACCAATCAACCCACAATGATAATAAAGTGTTCTCCTGTGTGTTTTATCTGTCACCTTATGAGACGACAATTTTGTCTCCCCGACTTACTCCGTGTTCCGTCCATATGTTAGTGAATGAGTGTGTCTGTCATGTGTCTGAAAAAATACTTACAAAAATGAACAAAATTTTGCTTTTGTTTTTATACGACCGTTTTGCGCAATTTATTTTTGATCGAGGGTGGGTATATGAGTCATAGAATTTTATGGATTTACCGCATCCTTACTGTCAATATGGAACCGACAGTTGACTCCTATCTAATTGAAAAAGCTAAACGCGTGACACGTTTAGGAAAGAAAATGAATTCATCCCGAGAAACCAACTTTTTGACTACTTCTTGTTGTCTAATATCTTATCTTTGGTTTAATTTTTTTTTTTTTTTTTTTGTGAAAATGGGGAAATTGTCTCAAAAATATATGTAAAATCGATCGATTTAAAAACGATAGATTTTCATCACATATCGTCATATAAAATTTCTGTGAAATTTTCCCACGATTGCGTTTGTTCTACATTGTAGGCAAATACTCCAAGTTTTTTCACAACTGGGTATCCAAAATGTTGGGCATCTTCCACATTGAAATTCAGGAAACCACTTATTTCTTCAGGAAACCAATTCTTTTGTATGGAAATGGAAGTAATTGTAATATTTATCATGCTTAGCCTTGGTTTGAGTTTTTTTTTTCTACAAAAAATAATGCTTAGTAAGAACACGAAATTTTTTTTTATAGGACCAGCTGCCAAACGAACTAAATAATACAGCTTGTTAAAATTTAGGCAAGTGTGAACTGACAGTTACATATTGACAGGAGCAATTTAAATTTTCCAATAAGGAGCTGGGAAATCCAGAAAGTCTATAACTTTTTAATTCACCCTCGTATATGGACATTGTATTTTATTAATAGGGGCATTCATGTTAGTGTATGTGCTATTGTATATAGAAAATTTATGCATAAATATTGTATGGATTTTTATCTTTTTATTGTTACGAGTATTGTTATCGTTAAAATCAAAATAAATTTAATTTTTTGCACGCATTTATACAGTTTGCGAAACTCACTTTGAATTCCCCTAATGATTACGTTGTAATATAATGTAGAGGGGTTGTAAGTATTTTATGTATACAATACATAAAACATACATTTATTTATGTTTATATAGAATAAAATTCTTCATTCCCACACTCCGATTAACAAATCCATATTAAATCTATGTTTGTCCGTTCGTTAATTCCCTGACTGTTGTTTGTTTGTTGGTTGGTTTGACTTGACGTGAAAATGTTTCCTAATGAGAAGTGGCTGGATGGATGTAATAAATGTGTATTTGTAATAATAAGTGTCTAAATAGAGAGCAATTTTCATCTCATTTTGGCCAAAATCAAATGGGTAGACTTTACAAGATTATATATTTTTTAGGTATTACTTGTTCGCAAAGAAAAGTATGTAATAATTAATAAATAAACAGATTAATTTCAAAATTTGTTTGAAACATGTTTGTTTAGGTTTTGCTATTAAATTTTGTTTATCTCATTATTAGCCCCTTGTTTTGAATTTTGAGTTTTGTTTTATTATTCTTAGAGAGTATTTAGTTTTAATTCCGTATTGGGCTATTCGGAATTGGAGCTAATTAGTGCGCACGCGTATAAAGACAACAAACAAAAACATTTTGCTTTATACACATGTATCCACATTTATTTGTCTTCAATCTACAATATACTCGTATACATTTTCAAACTGATTTGCAAATTAAAAAAAAACTTTTTGTATATTTTGTTGAACGATAAACGCCGTTTTTTGATGGCCCTACATTTTTATGCATTGCAATAAAGTATTGTAATAGGATAAGTGCTTTATATGATTTAGATTTATGAATTTTTTTTTTTGCTAAAGAAGGGGTGGTATTTAAAATTTATGCATTTTTGAATCTGTGCAATTATGAACCCTCTAAATTCGCTGACAATGTCATAAAATTATATTTGTATACTAGAAGAACCCTACGCTGCTGAATGAATGAATGTACGACTATTGTTTAACTTAAATAACATAAATTCTGAGAATCCTTAAGCCTTTAAAAGCCAAATTTCTCTTTAAAAATCCAAATCAGAAATAGCCCTTTAAAATCCAAATTTCTCTTTAAAAATCCAAATCAGCTATAGTCAGATTAGTCCTTTTTATCCATAAAGGGTCTTTCAACTTGGACTTCCGATCTTTTACAGTTAATAACAGTCATCTTGTTAAAGCTATATATAATTCCCCGACACAAGGGGTACTTATCTCAGACAATGAGCTGCATCCGATTCTTTTATTAGACTCATTGAAAGGGACCTACGCTTTAACGCCCGCTCCGAACGGCAAATGCATTGGTTAGAGAAGTTTAGCATAGCCTAATACTCAATAACCAGTGGCTAGCTAAGTTATTGAACCGCTTAACCGCTTATTTTGAAATTTTTTATTTTTTTTCAAGAGGGCCGAACTTGGGACACCAGCTATGCTAGGCGGATGACTAACCTGTTATACCAAAGCGGTTCACCTTCCAAATTATTTGTCTTTTATACTGTCTATCTTACATAATCACCATGGACGGATGTAGCATTCAACAACGTTTTTAAATAATACAATTAAATTGTCAATAAGGATCAAGGCCCATTTGTGACAATACCAATTCAAGAGCATTGAATGCATTTTCATAAAGTAACTGATATGGATTTTGTGCTGACGGCTACATCGATCCATATTTTCTTAGAACGACCTTTGCAAGACTATTAACAACACTGTCAACGCAAAGCACTTTAAGTCCGTAATCGTCGTTCTTTGACAAGAACTGGATGATCTAGACACCACACGAGCGAATTGAGGGTATGGTCATCTCTCGTGGAGGTAATGAGAACTGTTCACTGAAATCGTCTGCTTTAGCCTTTTATGGTTTTTTATTTGAAATTTTCTTATTATAAGTCGCAGGTAGCCAACATAAAGCATACTGTCGATCGAATTCATAAAGATTTATGCGTTAAAATCATGGAAATTGGACATTTCAGGGATGCCTTGGCCCACAGTTGAAAAAGTTAGAAAATACACTTAATGAAAGACCCTTTATAAATGCTTTGTCAATCTGGAAATAAGAATCACCTGGAATATGTAGTCCATTGTGATATCAGGAATGCTAGTAAAACCATATCACCCCTGTTAAACCATCGGGATTACTTTAAAAAGTTATCAAGGCGGTCAATTAGACTTTTTTTTAGCTAAATTGACCAGGATTTTAGCAGGTGGTAAAATATGTATGAACTATTACAAATAGGATTTAAAAACATTTTATCAGCGGGATCAAAAGGGTTGAGGGAGACATGAGTTTCTTATGTAAAAAGTTCAAGCATTAAAAAACACGGGAAAAACTGTGCCCTAATAGTGAAATTTCAATAATGTTAAGCTATTGTTTGATTATATTGAATTAAAATAAAACCATGTAAGGGAGGGGGTGGTTATGGTGTTTCCTGCCATTGATTTTTTTTTTTTTTTTGTTCACGTGTATGGGTATAAACTGCCGTGTAAGGTACTTTCACAGTTTAGTATGATTTAACCATATGTACTATAATATTGAGTTTGCTGCTGGATTTTTTTTTCACAACTTTGCTATTGTGTTTTTGCTATCCCATCAGTCCCAAGGGAGAATTATTACTTCATAAGGAGTGAAAATGAACCAAAAATATATAGAAAATATAGGGAAAAAGTAGAAGTAAAATCTCCGCATTATAGAGCGGGCTACTGCTGCTTACAACTCATAACTTCGCTCACACATTGTCAGTTGATGAGTGCTTATTGTTTGGTGCTAATGTTTCTAACGACTAATGTCGCTTGGAATGACTCGTTTTTGGCTGAATGGATGAATGGATAAATGTTGATTTGTTTGTTTGATAGTGTAAACTCTATTTTGCATTCTGAATCAACTTTGAGAACTAAAACTTTTACACTTCAGTCTAATAATACCTTCATCTAAGTAAGATTGCGAACGAATTTAAGCGGAATATTTTTTATTATAAGACGACGACGGCGATATGATGTGACAACGACATTAAATACATACAGAAGTATTGTCTGTGCTGTGCGTGAGATTTACAAAAATTTTATATTTAAATAAAATAATAAATAAAAAAAAAATAACGAAAAACAAAAACAACCCACTTGAAAAATTCAAATGCAAGGAAAATTTAAATAAAATTTATATCAAAAACAACCTACAAATTGAAATAACTATTAAATAAAATGTAGGCACAAATTTAAATGAAATTGAATGAAAATGTTTTTTTTTGTACTTTTTTTAATTTAAAACAATTCCATAAAGAGAAAAAAAGTCTAATGGAATGAATTGAAAAAAAAAATACTGAAAAACATCGGCAGTATCAGGTCGGAGCAAAGTGAGTGCGTTAGTGAGTGAGTGAAGGAGCGTAATTGAAAATGAAAGCTCATAATTTATACAAAAAATTCTAATGATATATAGCACTTGCAACATATATCTTCTTCAATCGCAGAAGCATAGATATATTTACTTCTTGTACAATTAAAATTAACAACAAAAACAAATAAATACAAATTAAATATTTTTTTATCGTAAAAAGAAAAAATAAAATTTTTCAAAAATTTGATACTTTGTAAAAGTAATTGTAGGAGGAAAAAATAATCTGTGTATATATATTTTAACATCCGCTGTTAAAATACTCATCCATCAGATACTATTCTACCAGCCATACACACATACATAGATATATCTATATACATATATACATACATATGTATATCTATATGTAGGGAAGTATGAAAAATCGATGCCAGACTCTGTAACTTCAAAGCGACCAGTCGTCGTCAATAAGCTCTGATGTTTGCTTTAATAACTTCAATAATTGTAACAAAATATTAAAAGAAAAAAAACGTAAAAAGTTTATAAAAAAAAAAAAAAATAAATTTAAAGCAAAACTTTTACCAAAACTCCAACTTTAACAACGACTAAATTTATATAAAATTTTAAAACTTAATTAACGAAAACGAATTACTTATATTTTCTTTTTTTAAGGATTTTAAACCAACAAAATTTCCAAACTAAAAAAAAATAAAGTGCATTTATAAAAAATATTCTAAATTTTATTTTATTGTAAAACAATAAAAATCCTGACATTTGACAAGTACATCCGGTGTTGATAATGCTTGTGTATCCATCACACATCTCTGTAGTACCACATACATATTGGAGGCCATCCATTTATTATAGGATACCAATAAACGGATATTACATTTAAAAAGTTACTTTTGTAACTAAAATCTATAATCATTTTCTTAAAAGCTGCCGAAGCAGGAATATCATACTTTTTATTTTTTGGAAAATTCCGAAACCATATTACAAATGTATGTTTTATATTTGTTGTTCTTGTAATTGGATATCTTTTAAATAGCATTTTTATTGTATATAGGGAAATCGAGGAAGAGGAAATGTTAGATGCTGTTACCTTTCCCATTGATGATATACCCGAACCCATTAAAGTTTTAGATGATATAATATCCGAATTTGAGGATCTATCATTGAGGCCACAACTGCTAAACAATGGAGAGAATCAATCGGAAGATGATGGTTACATGAGTCTCAGTCGCAAAAAGTAAGTTTATAACATTTTATAAGTAGGGGATCCATAAAATATATAAAACTTGTACACCCTACATTATCATTGATAGGAAGGGTATATCAAATCACATTCTAGATTAATTTAAGCATGTCCGTATGTCTTTCCATACGGAATTCTGGCTTCCGCAATTTAAAAAATCGGTATATTATTTCCGAAATAAAGATTTACGTCTCCCACAGCCATAAATTTAATTATATTTTAGTGAATATATTTCTAGTATGGGGTACGGGTTTGAGCGACTTGTTTTCATTGAAATTTTATTGAAAAATTGTTCAGAATTTGGTTTTATTATGTTGTATATCGTTACTTTAATATAGAAAAGCCCTAACTAATATTTTTCTTACATCGCAGGAGAGTGAGAAAAAACTAAATAAAATCTTAAGTTTTGAAGATACAGAAATTTCTTAAACGCAGTTTTTTACTAAATTCTCTAAAGAATTTAATACCGTAATTATGTTTTTTAAAATTAAAAGATGTTTTATAAAATTATATTAGATAAAGCTGTAAAAAGCGATTTGAATGAAAAACGACTTAGGGCCTTTCTATATTAAAGTAATGATATGTATGTATCAAGGATGATTTGAAGCAAATTCGAAAGTATTCAATTTCGAGTGAATTTTCACAGTAATTTCCACAGTTTTGTAACTAAATGGATTCGTAAAATATAGATCTTGAATGATCTTGTATTGCGGGTTTTTGAATACATATAAAGAGTTATACCAAAAGTCACTTTTCAGGTTGAAGTACATACATATGTTTTACAATCTATCAGCTTTTTTTCATTCTAATTACTTATTAATTCTCTTTAGTATGAAAGAGAAACGCGATTCGGAGGAAATGTCACAGACAAGTTCCAGCTGTGCACCAACAGTGACGCCAAATGAAAGTTTTGATACTGTCGACCTGGCTCGTTTTGAGACCAATGGCAATTGTAGCAAAGAGTTCATAGAGTTAAAAACTACAATAGTAGGCGCCACAACACCCACTAACAATGCCAACACAACCGATGCCAGTAATTTAGTGCAAACAACTTTAGTGAGTAGTAAAACGTTAACTTAACATGTTTAAGGGTAAAAATTGTAAAATTTGCAAATTGGATTTTCACAGCCCAAAGCACGTACCACGAGTTCGGTAACTGCAGTAAGCAACAATTCCAATTACTCTAGTCTTCCATGTTGTGGGCAGCGCACCGGCAATAACCAAGCTAGTGACCTAAAACTGCGTGTTGGAAGCTGTAATGGTGAAAAGAATGCGCTGGGCATTGATATTAGTGCTGTGCATAAGGCTGTCTTGAAAGGGCGAGTGGCGAAACTGCCAGGTAAGTAAAATTTTAAAATAATTTTTAAGGTTATTAACATGATAATAAGTAGTGATACATATGACTGTAGAGCCCATACTAAATGAACATCCTGTTACCATATATCCAGGACCAAAAGATGGTCCTGGTGCAGCACGTCATAATCGGCCCAAACGGTTGCAAGCTTCCGTAGATAAACATAAAGAAATTTGTCACATACTAAATCCAGGTAACACTTCGGTTTCATCTTCTTCCTCTTCGAGCTCACCAGCCAGTACCGGAACGTCTTCGGATAATCAGAATAATAAAACCTCCTCTTCCAATAATACTCTGGATAAATTTTTTAAAAACACTACTGATGAAGATGATGAAGAGGAGGATGATCTATCTGAAGACTCGGGTGAAGATCCTTCAGGCATAACTGTATCATCAGAGTCCACACTGTTAACACCGAGGGGAATAGCCTGGGAAATTCATTTTAAAGATTTCAAAAAGAAAACGAAACTACACCAACTTGAAGCCAAGAAGAAGGTTTGTCTAGTATAAAGTTAATTTTGGATAAAATAAACTAATAGTTTTATTGTATTTTACTATAAGAAACCATCGTTCAATTCATCAAAACAGGGTAATTTAAGGTCTTCTAGGGACGACGTTAGACATTTACAAAATCTTGTTAACAATGAGGAAGAATTTCGTTGCTTTGAAGAAAGTCCTGAAATTCAAAATTCGTGTGTGTTTCGACAATCTAGTATGTTGGGCAAGGGTACTTTCATTATTCGCCGTGGTTCTACCAAACGACCTCCGCGTGCTATGGATATATTCTCCAACTATGATACGGTTAAAGACGGCTTAAGTGAAAGTGAACCTGATGTCGATTCAGAATCAGAACGTGCCAAATATATGCCCTGTGTGAATAGAAATGAGCCGCCACAATGTGATATTATAAAGGAAGTGAACACACGCCACAGTTTGGATATAGGAAAGCCCTTAACTTCACCCAGAGAGCGTTTATCATTGAACTTGGAACCACATCATCCTCATAACTCTTTGAAAAAAGATATTTCTCCCATACAGCAGCTAAGTAAATCAAATATAGAAAGTAAGTAGGTCTTCTAAAATAAATATATACATATTCTAAAAATTATTTTAAATTTAATCTTAAACATTGAAGCGTCCAAAAAAGGCAGCTTAAAATCCTTAGATGGTCGTACAAGTTCCGAATCTATTAACATAGTAAGAACTCCTTGTCATGACGAAGCCAGTGGTTTTGATCTAAAACCACCTGGTGCAAGTGCTATAGATCAAGGAAATATGTTTGTTTTCAATGGTAGTATAAAGGGAAACGATTTTATTGGTAAGTCCAGTAGCAAGTATGATATTTACGATTAAAGAGAGGTGATGATTACTAATGCGGTATGTTTTTTGTTTTAGAGTTACGTTCCACTTCCACAACACCGCATACAGATCTAGCTCCTACCCTCGAGGAAGATGAGGAGCAATTAAGTGATTTGAGCTATAGTTGTGCACCCTTAAAACAAATCGAAAACAATATTAGCGCCCTATTGCGTGGTGAAATTGTCGTAGCACGCATGGCTGATGGAGCCATACAACCTACAGCAAAACGTCCTTTAGAATTTCGTCCCGGTGTACATAAATCGGAAAGTGCCAAAGAAATGAAATTATCACAAAATGTCTTTGGTCCCCTACCACCATCGCCGCCATCTTCCAATCCAGATACTTTTGTAAGTTCTTAGTATAGAACTATTAATTTGTTTTGCCCTAACATTTTCTATTTCGCTATTATTAAGGACTACAATGATTTGCCTTTGCCTCCTTCACCCTCTGACGATACCTCGGTGGCTGAAGAGGATATGAAAACACCTGCCAAAGCATTCGTAAAAACATCAGCAGAAGTTCACACACAGTCGGTATCTCGAGAAGAATTACGAAATCAACGATCAAAGGAACGAGAAAAATCCAGACCCGTTCACCGACATATGTCTGATGAATTGCCTCTTCCTCCACCACCCCCTCCACCAACAGCATTTGAAAATTTGCCACCAGCCGTACCGCCTCATCGTCATGGTCATTCCTCGAATACTATGAAATCTTGGTCAATTGATTCGAATTATAAAAGAAAATCGCCACGTATGATGGGTGGTTATGGTAGTGGTGTTACAACTCCCACTAGCTCCCATGGTCCTTCGTACGATGGAGGAAGTGGGGGAGGTGGTTATGGTACAAGACGATATGTATCCTATGGTACCAAAAGAAGTCTCAAGCAATCCCCCAGAGAGGAACATCGCTTACAGACATCATGTAGTCTACCGGAGACACCCATATTTGCTCGAGGGTAAGGTTTCATTTGATAAGTATTTATATGTACAAAGTCTTAAAAAAGTTTAAACTTTTCTTTGTAATTCATTTGGAATTTAGCTGTGACATTCCCCGTACACCTTATCGTAGACAAAATGAAAATACTCCCAGTGGTTCGCGTACGGCACCTAGATCTAGTACTTCAAATAATATTAATATGGGCAATTCAATTGTTGGCATTTCGGGAGGAAATACCTTTGGTGGTGCCATGTGCCGTCAACGCTCCATCAATCACGCTTTAGCTTCAAACGAAATGCTTAGGCTTGCGGGAGCTCCACAACGTGGCTGGTATCCTAAACAGCGTTCAATGCGTCCCGTATCAACTGAGAATATAGACCGTATATCCACAATGAGAATATGGGATGGCAATCCGGGTATGACGGGTACCGGACAATCAAGAAAGCCGCTTACATTGCCACCAAATCTGACACCATCGTTCTTAAATAAATCGCCCAGAGAAGCTTTGCGTAGAGTTACTAGTTTATTGATAACCAAAAAAAGTAAGAGACATGGAAAATAATATTTTTATTTATTTTATTTTTCTGGGCTAGCTCTTAAACAAAAGGGATTGTTTACGTACTCTAACGAAACTACCTAAAACAGTCCGAAGATATCAGAAATTACCCAATAAACAACCATTTGTATTAAAAATTTTGTACGGGAACACTTTTGAGTAAGTTTGGGTTTGTTTTGTTAATGTGGGTTTGTTTTGTTAAAGTAAAGAGTACACATTATATTTGATTTAGTATTTGGAAAGTATTCCGAGTAATCAATTTTTGGTATCTTTTAAGCCAATAGACTTATAAAGAAAAGTTGTTGTAGAGTTTCCTTTACAGCCACAAAAGTATTTTTATAATATTCAGCACAAATATTGCTTATCAGAACCTTAATCGGTGTACCTAATTTTATAGAAATCGGCCCATATTTCACCATACCTCCCATACAAGACACATTCTCAAAAGACGTTTATATACCAATAAATACACAAAAACGTTAATAACTCTAAAGATAAATGCATTTGATTACTTAAACTTTGCACAGATAAATATTTTGTAAATATAAACCAATAACCAAAATTTGGTAACAATCGGTCCACAATTGACTCTAGCTCCCATATCAGGCCTTAGCCGGAAATGACATAAATCTCGAAATTTTGAAATTTTGTTTGTACATATTTGACCTTAGTAGTGAAGGGTACATATAGTCGGGCTTGACCGACTATATTTTTCTTACTTGTTTTTATGTGTGTTCCTTTACTTTAACGAAACAACCCGAACTTACCCAAAAGTGTTCCCGTACAAAATTTTGAATACAAATTGTTGTTTTTTGAGTACTTTCTAACAACTTCGGACTGTTTTGGGTAGTTTCGTTAGAGTACGGGATCAAATATAAAAGATGAATTTACTTAAAACTAGCAAACACCCGTTCGCTTATTTTCATTAAAATCGATTGTTATTATTACCGAATTTGCCCTTTTTGGCTCTTAAAAGTCCGAACTTCCAATAATTCATTCTAAGTGGAACTACAAATTGCAAATACATTTATTTTTTTATAAATATGAATCTTTATTACATGAAATGAAATAGCGATAATATAAATTGAAAATTCGTTTTAAAATTAAAATAAATTTTCTTTCAAATGTACTCTTTTGCAGAACCTCAAAAGGATAAAAGAAGTAAATCTGCCTACACAGCCGATCTTGCATTAGAGGCTCACTATTACCAGGATATTGAAAGAAGTATGTTTAAATGAGTGACTAAGATTAAATAAAATCATGTTTTTTTTTAAATTATCAAATAATGTTCTAAATTTCTAGGCAACGTTTCTGCTAGTGCTGCAAATCCGACAAAAGACTCAAAGCGTGGCCAAAGTAATACAGCTGAAAAACCGAAGAAGAAAGGAATATTTAAAACATTATGGAAACGTACGAAACATTTTTCATTGGATCAGTAAATACTTATTTACATATACATATGTACTATTAACAATATACATACTATTATATTAGATTTTTTATATGAAATTTTTAACCAAATGCCCTCCAACAAATTCTAAGCACATAATCCTTCTTTCCCTCCTTTCCCAGAACAAAAAAAAAAAACTTAACGTAAATTTATTTCACATAACCGAATCAAATCATACGTACATACATACAAATATTTACTCCAACATTCATAAACATAATCGTTTATACTATAATTTACAAAATAGGTACATACATATAATATGTAGTTATAAATTCACAAAACAAAAGAAAAACTAACAAAAAATATCTTAAATCTTTTTATCTATATAATGCACAAAGGCGGGAATCTTAAAGACTGAAATTATATGCAATTTGTCAAGATATAACTTTTTTAACACAAACACAAAATTCACTTTAAAAAAACTAATGAAAAACTAAAACTACACTACACTAATGTAATGTAACTTGTAATCTGAAAAAAGGTTTTGTTTTACTAAAAAAAATATGTATTGTATAACAAAAAAACTTAAGAAAAATTCCTGGCTTTGCAATTGAAGAGTTTCAATATTTATACTCGTACTAAATACTATATAAGTAATTACTTTTTTACATGAATTGAATATCTATTTTTATGTTTATTAGCGATTTTCCCTCTTGGTGTTAGACTTACAACGATAGTAACATGTTTCGTGAAAAAAAACTGTATTATTTGTGGTATCTTCACTCATTTTTCATTGAACTAGCAATTGGAAATTTTCCAAATACCGCTACATGTTTTTGAATTATATTTCTATAACCTTTACCACCATGTAATAAGCAGCTTTAATGTCAACTTAACTGAGTTGAGTTGTAAATCGTAATAGGGGTACGAAACTTACATTTGCCATATCTTTCATACAAGTTTCACTCCCTAAAGTCACTTATAGTATATAGCCTTCACCACCATAGGTAAGCAGCTTCAATGTCAACTCAACTGAGTTGAGTTGTAAATCGTAATAGGGGTACGAAATTTACATTTGGTCATATCTTTCATACAAGTTCCACTCCCTAAAGTCACTTACCAAAAACCCTTAATTTAAGTTTTTAAACTTTCTGTAAATTTTAATTGACAAGCTAAATTTCGTTACAATCGGTCCACATTTAAACCTTCCTCCCATATCACCCCCACTGCCGCAAATGGCATAAATATACATACTTTAATCTCCAGAAAATGTTGCTGTAAAAGAATACTTCAGCACAGATGTCGCTTTGAATTTAACAAAAACAAGTAAGAAAGCGCTATAGTCGGTCAAGCCCGACCATACGATACCCTTAACCACTAAGGTCAAAGGTGTTCTTTTTATGTATATAGACAAATATTTGCCAAATTTTGCCATCACTCAAAAATTTTCTCAAGACTTAAATATTTAAGCTGTTATGACTTATATGAGAGCTAGGGTCAAATGTGGCCCGATTATATCGAAATTTGGTAAATTGATTACAGTTTTTACAAAAATTATGTATGCAAAAAATAGACTCAAAATGCTAATAATCTTCAGCTTTATGAGTGTTTTAGAGATTTTTTTTAGTGCGTTTTGGAATGGGAGCTATGGTCAAATGTGGACCGATTTCAACGAAATTTGGTACAGTGATTTTAGTTTATATAAGCAGTAGTTTTTTTTTTAATTTCATGAAAAAATATTGATATATGTGGCCAATATATAAATTCCGGGAAGTGAGACCTATGGGAGGTACCCTAAATAATAGACCGATTTTGACGAATTTCAATAGCCATAGCCCCACTATCAAAAAAATTGATCTGTGCAAAATTTCATCAAATTATCTTTAAAATTGCGATCTGTACTTTGAGTACATGGTTAACATGGGGTTTCAGGCAGCTAGCCAGACGGACGGACGGACTGACACCGCTAAATCGACTCAGAAAGTGATTCTAAGCCTATTGGTATACTAAAAAGTGGGTCTAAGACAAATATTTCTATGCGTTACATACATTAGCACAATACCCTTTCCACATATGGTGGTTAAGGGTAAAAAAAATTGTTGACAATTGTTCCATATTTAAACTTAGAGGGGCTTGACCGATTTTCTTACTTATTTTTACTAGACTACATTAACACCAAGACCAAAAATCGCTTTGTATATAAATGGAAGAAAATAAAAACAAAAAACTATTCTGCACTTTACACACATATTTTACGTTAAGGATTATACTAAGAGCGGGCAAATATATTCAGCTAGGACGAATTTATGTTACTATTCCGATATCTCTAAAATCCCGTTGCTATAGGTATTAGATTCGAATAATTGTTTTTCTCAATTCAAATCCTAGAGCAACTGGATTTTGTTACTTATTTAATAAAAATCCATTGTAAATACTTAATAATAAAGTATTACGATCTAGTCAGATTAACAGATGGTACATGTAATTTATAGAAATAGTAATACTAAAATAGTTTAATAATATAAACTGTGTGTTTTTGGGTCTAAATGGGGAAAATTGTCCTTAATTCGATTCCCTAGATTTTCACGTTAGAATTTATTGATAAACCAAAAGAGACTTATTTAAAAAGAAAACTATTACTTTATTTTCGATTTTAATGAAAAATTAAAGAAAAATATATATATATAAGAAAGTCTTAACGATTTACTTGCTTTTCTTATATTTTGACAAAAATTAATTATATAATATTTCCAACGAATGAAAATAAAACTATTTAATTCCGATTTTGAAAAAGGAGCTTGATTTGCTAAATAAGAGAACTGAAAGTAAAATATGTAAGTTTTAGAAAATCTATTAAATTAACATGGGGATTAATGGGAAACATAATTTGAAACAAAATAATTTTGAATGCCATTATTTCAAACTTTAATTTCGAATTGGAAAACATACATATAAATATACTCGTATAAATCCCCAGGAGATTTTGGCTAATTACAGTTAACAGTAAATGGGTTTATTAAATAACTTACGTTATTTATTATATTGGGCTAGCAGGAAAATAATTTTAAAAAATATTGAACTTAAAATAAAATATATAAATAAAGTATGTAGATATATTGTACTAAAGTTACAGGAACTTGAAACTTGTCAAAACTATAAATTAATTGAAGTTAGAGCAAATCTTTAAAAGCTTAGAAAAAGACGAGCTGTTAATAAAATTTTTAACAAATTGTTAATAATCTTTTTGATGTGCAATATGTGTGTGTTTTACAAATTGACAAATTGAGCTCCAAAGGAGAAAATCGTGTTATACAGATAATTACTTTTTTATATAGAGTTTGAATATTTAAATATACAACCGAACAAAGAAAATACATAATTGTTAATAACACAATAAGACTTACAACTAAAGCTTTTTTGTCGTAAAGAATAAAAGAAAATACATAATGAATGGCTCTACTTACGTGTTCTTGCATTAAATTTGATTTTTAATCATCAAAATCGAATCAAACATTAAATAACAAAAAAAAAAAACTTTGCAATGCATTAGAGATACACTGAAAATTTTGAAAAGTTATAAAAAGTTAAATGTAAATTTTTAAAAAATAAAAAAAATAAGTTACACTTTAATAAAAAAATAAATAATTAATAAAAGAAAAACTAGTCGTTGATTTAAATAAAGAAAATGCAACTTATTAATATAAAGAAAAACTAAATTTTTAAAAGTAAAAATTATTAAAATAAAATAGATTTTTCACCCAAAAAGAAATTCAGATTATATATAAAAAAAAGATAAAATATTTAATTAAGAAAGCATACCTCAGTAAGAGACGATGATAATAATACTGCATTTATAAAAATAATAATAATAATAAAAATTTTAATAAAAAAATAAACAAAAATGTTAACATAAAAACCAAAAATTAAATGAGTAAAAATATAAAATAAAACCTAAAATTAAAAATTAAAACAGCTACTCTATTTTCAAAATCAAACTTGATTTTAAACTTACTTTCATATACATTTACAGACGTGCGCACTAAAACGCAGCAATTCTACTTGGGATAATTAGTACTTAAATACATAACTTATTTATTTAATTTTTTTTCTCGTCTTTTACCGCTAAAGTACATAATTTGAAAATGTGAAGATTTAGAGTTGTCTGCCATTAACTGAAAAAGTTTGTAACTTTTTCACGTTTTGGTGCAAACGTCAACATGTGTAATAACTAATCATATTTTCTAGTTTGTTTTTCTAAATCATTCACACAACTTTCAAAAAAATTACAATATTCTAATCAGATTTCTACTACTGAACCTCTTCTTTTTTTTTTAATTTAAATAACAAGTGTATTTCGCTTATTTTTGGAGATATGACAATAAAGCATTTTTATCTTTAATCAGAATTTTTAGACTTTTCATATTTTAATTTTTTTTTCAAAATTTTTTAAAAAATACTTTTTCTTGATATTCAAAGCAAGAAAAAATTAACTTCATGGATTCTTTAAAAAATTTTACTATATAAAATAATCTCTAAAGAAAAAATTTACGATGTGAAAAATTATATTAAAAATTGGACGATATAAAAAATTTCCTACTGAATAATTTTACAATATGAAAACCATTCTATAGAAAAAATATTCCGGTATGTGATGGAAAATAACAAAAAATTATCTCAAAAATATATCTGAAATCGATCGATTTGAAAACGATCGATTTCCATCTTATACCGGTTAATTTATTTTTTTAAATTTTTCTAAATGAAAATTTGACTATTTATGTATGTAAAAATTTTGTTCCTTAATCCGCGGTTGTCAAATTCGTAGACTACAACGAATTCTAAGAAGGTTTGCTCAAGAAACCCTGGGTTTATTCTACTTCATACTTTTGTCAAGTTTTTTAGAAGACTCTAAAAATTAGTATATGAAAACAAAAAATTACAAAGTACGAAGTACATTTTCAAGTCCTCAGTTTTCGAATTCTCAATTTTGATTTTAAATCCATGGTTTCCTACGCAAACCTTTTTATAATTATCAAAATCGTAAAGTACGACAATTTTGACAACCGCCTGGTCAGTTTTAGCTTCATACCAGATACTATATAATATAAAGATAACTGCACTCCAAACATAAAGAACAATGAAAAACACATTAACGCACAAACATACATTCCATCAGCACGTGTGTGTGCCTTAGCTTTCCCTCATTGGATAATCGTCTTCATTAAAAGTTTCTGAATTAGAGCAAAAACGCTATACTTGGTTTTTATGGGACTTTTCAAAACGACCATACTGCAAGTCAATGTATGGAAGTGCAACATCTTACAGAGTCCTTGTCCACACAAATGGACCCACTCTTATGTACACATAGATATTTATATTTGTTAAATTTTGTTATTAGGGGCTGTTCACATACTACGTAACGCTATTTTCGCAGATTTTGCATATTTAACAATAATTTCAACAAAGGAAAATGCTTTGATTTACGATACCAACAATCCTCTGTCTAATGTGATTATCTAAGATTCTTTCTATAGTTTTCAGTAAAAATGATGATAGACTGATAGGTCTATAGGTTTTAGCTTCATGATGTTGGATTTTTCCAACTTTTGGTATGAATACTACCTTTACTTTCCTTCAGTTTGTTGGAACGTAAGCATGTTCTATGCATGCAGTAAATAGTCTTTTTAGCAGTTCCTCAGTAGTCCCAATAGATTTTTTGTAACATTATTGGGTACACGGCATATGAACCTGGTGATTTGTAAGGTTTAAATGTGCCGATTGCCCATCTAATTTTGTCAATTCTAACTGCATACATTATTTCTAAATTGTTCTTTAAAAACTGGGGATTGATTTTCCTTTGCGTTCAGTTCGCAACCCGGCAAGTGTTATTTTAATAATACTTCCCGTATTTCTTTTGCAGACATCGTCCATTCATCGTTGAAGTTCTTAATGTTGCTTGCAACATAATTTTGTGTAGACTTAACCCTTCTAAGCTCGGATGTATATTTTACATTTTCCATTTTAACTTATTGACAAAACACTGTCTTTTAGTTTTTCTTATTAGTTTTTTTAAATTCTTTCCTGTTTTCTTTATAAGATTTCCATTTGTGTTTAGTATTGTACTTCCTAGCTGCGTTTAGTGCTTTCATTGTACTAAGTCTGATTTTTTCTAGGTCTTTATGCCACCACTCTTGTGATTTTTTGTGTTTGATATTACTACTGCAGCACGAATTCTTGAAAGCTTTATTAAAAGCTTTCTCGAGATTTCTTGAAATTTGTTCTATATCCAGAGTATTATTGACCTCTCGTTCTAGCGGTTGTAGGGAGTTAGATAATCTATCAAGAAATTTTTTCCATTTTATTCGTCTTGGATTTCTAAAATTTACCAACAGCAGTTGACCCTCATTTCTACTGTGAATATTAGATATTTATGATCTGAAAAGGTGTGTTCTTTGAAACCACAAAGTATGTAACTCCCTTATAGGTGGCCATAAAATTTTAAACAGTTTTTACACCTGTTACTTCAACATATATTTTCTATAGTTGAATAAAATGTTATCAAATCATTTTTGATTTGTTGAGTAGTTCAATTAAGTATTAAACCTCAATAATTAAGCATTTTGTTTTAACTTTTTAATTTAAACTGCACTTTAACAAAAAAAAAAAAAAATACACGAACAAAGAGCATTTAAAGCAATTTTCTTTCAATTAATGCATTAACATAAAATATACAAAAAAACACCATTATTATATATATAAATATTGAATAAAAAATATATATAACACACATTTAATTAATACTTTATATTTGATAGATTAAAAAATGAAGTAAAAAGGGAGTAATTAAAAAGAAATAAAAATTAAGGAATTTATTTAATTTAAGTAAAAAACAACAACAAGAAAAACCAACAGTATTCAATTTAAACTCAATGCTCAGTTCTTTTAATGTATCCCTCAAAGTAAAATCTAAAGAAAAACTCTAGTTGTTTTAATTAATTGAATAAGAAGAAAATTGAAGAAAAAGGAAAAACTAGTGCCACCTTAGAAAATAATTCATAATTCCAAGACAAGAATAAAGTTAAGTTTAACTTTTTATTATTAAAAATTAATTATACAAAAAATGTTCATATATATTTATATTTATTTATATTTATAGTACTATATTTTTCAAAACAAATGATAATCACCACTTAATAAACATATTTAATATGTATGTAGTTTTCGTTATTTTTTAGTTTTTAATATTTATTTTTTTGAAAAGATGAACAAAAACAAATGAACACATTTAACAAAACCAAAAATACTATAACGCAAAAAACAAAGGGAGACAAATATTTCTTTATATTAAAAAAACACACATTTTAATAAACGATTTATTATTATAATCACTTTGATGATTGATTGATGATTAAATTAAAGCATGAAAAACGAAAAAAAATCCAAAAATTAAAAACTCACTTCAAAAATTATTATTAATATTAAAAAAAAAGAAAAGAAATTAAGTAAAAATAAACACAATTCTTATAGATTCTGGTTTGTTTTATTGAGAATTTTGGGCTAAAAAAAGAAGCAATAACTAAATAACTCAAATAAATTTTTATTAATTAATAATTACCACTTGAATTTCTTTAATAAGTAACATATAAAATAAAAATTATTATAATGATAATGTGTTATAATCATTTTTTCTAGTCCTGCTAAAAGCCAGAAGAAAAAATCGTACAACAGTAGACACATTTTTTTTAATCAAATAAAAAGGATAGTCTTAAAATAATAAAACAACTTTAAAAAGGGCCACGAGAAGAGTTAACTAAGCTAAAGGGGCGAAAGTGTAAGTGTAAGAGGGTGAGTTTCGTAATCTTTTTTGTTATTTTTTTTTTTTCTTTACATGATTTTGTTTTGTTTAAGAACCGTTTTTTTTTCTTTTGAAAAATTTTACTTATTTTTTGTTTTATTTTATTTTTAAATATCATACAGGGAAATTCAATCTCTCAACATGATGGGTGTGTGTATGTGTAAAGGTGAGTGAGTGGTAGTAGGTGGTAGAGACGGCGACGACAGCGTTTTCTATTTACTCTACATGCCAAATTATGCCACATAGCTGTATTCATCACCTGAATTGGGAGTTCGTTCTATATACTGTTTATCAATCAATGATTCGATACATTTCTTTATAATCGTAATGCTAGGTTGAAAAGTAACATTCTGCTGCGTTAATATCTACAAGAAACAAAGACATTATTTATTTAGTTATTACAATATTGTTATTAAATGTATTATTATTATTTCAATTACAAGTTTTTACTAACCTCTTGTATTAGAGCATTGTGTTTAAGAACTTTACGAGATTTCATTATGCGAACAATAGCTGCTTGCAAATATAATTTGCGGTCCTCATCCACAGCATTTATCGTATGTTCAACCTAAAATACAAAAAAAAAAGAAAATAAATAAAAATTGTTATATTAACAAATGTAAATCAAATATAAGAATAACTAACCTCCTGTGGCGTTTCTTTTTGTAAAGCTGATGTAATTTTGAATTTGGTACGTTTATTTGTATAATCTAAATTCAATTCAATTTTTGTATTATCATCTAGATTCTCGCTGCTGGCATTGAGAATTTTCGATTCCAGCAGAGATTGCATGTGTTTTTGGAAGGTTTCAACATTCAGTTGTAATGTAGTTTGTATTTCTTTGCAGGTCATTGAGTCACATGATTCAAATAGCAATAACATGGCCATTTGATAGGTCTGCATTGTCACTATGTACGTCTTTTTCAAATATCCTAATTTCAATTCGCCATGACACATATGATGCAACCAGTTAAGTTTACGGCCACTAAATGAATTGTGATAGAAGGTTTCAAACTAGAAATAGAAATAATTAAAATTATTGAAATATAACTAATAAGATTTTTACAATTACCATTCTTATAGCTTTTTCAAATTCTTGAGGCACCGCAAAAGGTATAACAACCTGTGTGGGACCCAAAGGCCAAGCTCCAGCTTGTAAAACTTTAATTGAAAGGTTAATGCCTAAAAAGAAAATAATAAATATATATTTAAAAAAAACCTTGAATAATTATTTGAAAATATCTTACCTAAATCTATGTTCTCCTGTTTCAAATAATTATTAAATTTATTATTCAAATCGGCCGATAACGATATATCCGTAAACATGCGATGTAATTTATTAGTAAATTCATAGCCGCATGCTTGCTAAAAATTAAATAAAATCATTTTAAACATATTTCAAGTTAAAAAGAAACAATCGTTTTTATCCAACCTTCAAACGATTTATCATGGCCTCTTCCGCATCCATACTCTGCGACTGTTCGTGTATTAAACGTTTAGCTAACAAACGACTATAGAATTTTTGATAAACATCCTTATCCTCAATATATTTAAAGATCGTTATATTATTGGTCAGCTTTTGATCAATTTCAGCTTCAGAGGTTTTCGACTTTTTGAGCAGAGTATCACAGTACTTGGCCACATATTCAGCACTGCGGCAGGGTAACTTATCACTTGGTCGTCGATTAATAACACTAGCACATGCCTTATCTAATGCACTTAAGAATAACGGATCATTCTCGAATACTTCACCAATTAATTGAGTATATTTCTGATGCACCTTTAACATATCCTCCACAAATTGTATGTGTATATTTTCTCCCTTAAGTGTTGAAATTGTTTCGAGACCTTCGTTTTTTATGTGGTCGAGGAAGGTTTGTATGAGCATGGCTTTAAGGTGATCGGGTATTGGTTTCAAAATTATATACATATTTCGTAAATCCTTGCGATTTTCTTGCGATACCATTTGCTTGCATTCTGAATAGAGGAAATCTAAACGTTCATTAATAAACTTTTCTTCGCATTGCTTGAGTAGTTTGGGCAACGAACTGGAAATAACAGAAGTAATCTATGTTAAAATTTTGAATGTTACTTGAAAACACGTAGGAAGTTAAACTTATGTATATCTAACGGGAATAAAATACTAATAAAATTACCAAAGCTCGGTTTCAATTAAAAAAATTAAAGATATAAAAGGTAGGAAGTAAATTGGCTTTTTGTCCATACTTCAGACAAAAAATTATTCATCGGGGTTATATCACAAGAACAAGGCGACCAACTGACATAGTCAAATCGAGAAATTACGTGACTGAAAAATTTGTCATCATAAAGGAATTGTTTAGAATGCTGCGTGGCTTATGGCGACTTCTTGGTGTAACCAAAGAAACATGATGTTATCATTAGCTATTAGTGGCCACAAAAATTTTTTTATCATACAGGCATGTCACAAATTCTGTTCGGAATTGAAATCATTCCGTAGTTCAATTCTGATCGAAATTCTATCGAAAGGCTCTATAGATTCGGAAAATTTTGAAATGCTCTAAAACATTTCAAAACACGATTTTGTCAATTGAAATCTTTAATTCTATCTTTTTTTTCAGCAAATGACACTGATTATATAAAGAAATTGTTCAAATATTCAGTCAAAAAAGAAAAACATACAAATTCAAAAATAAAAAGTGGTTTTATTCCGAAAAAAAAAAAATTCGATTTACTTTTTCTATAGAAGCAAAATACGGAATTCATTCCTTTTCCAAATGGACTTGAGTTCTGTGGCATGACTGACTGATTGGTTGGTAGAGTAGAGAATTTATGGTGACAGCGCATATTTTCGAAAAAATTTAACTACACACTTTATTTGCAGTTCGAGGATTATGTGAGCCCCTAACTTGAAAATATTTCATTCAGTTTTTGAAATTTTTACAAGTAAAATTATTTGTTTAAAAGTTCCACGGTTTTTCCACTTATTAATAAATATTTGTCAAATAATGGCAGCTCAATTCCTGACATTTTATCATTTGATAGCCAAATAACTCCTTGGGGAGCAGCGAAGCAAAAATTAAATACTTTGTTTGATTTTAATATCTAATGAGTAAATTGAAAAAATTAATATGCATGTATCTAACTCACCTTGAATGTAAAAATTTTTGAGCTCTTTTATTTTCATCATCTAAAATTTTAATTACTTCCTCTATATACTGGCTAACTGTACACCTTTGTAATAAAGCCGTTGCTTCGGTGGCAAAGTACTCCCCGCTGGCCAAAAGCAGTGGACACTCGAATAGCCACTGATAGATTTTTAACGACCCTGTTTTGTTGTAGGCCTGAACCTCGACAAAACTATGCATAACACCGCTAATAATTTTAACACGTTCATCATCCAAACCTGGATTACCCATGCGATCTTGTTTTATGCCATCCAATATATGTTTAACCAAGTCAAAACTAAGGGATTCAATCATTTTTGTTCGCCAGATATCAAGACCCAGCTCCCCAATCTCCATTTGTTCATAAGTCTCAGTGGTTAAATTGCCGTACACCACATCGGCATCGGATATTTTTTGTTTCTTGATATGCTGGAGATTTAAATAGGAATACAGACTGTGCAGATCCTTGATGCCCTTGCTATACTCTGACCAGGCATCATAGTAACGTTTGAGCAAATCTGGCTGTTCTCCCTCGTTGGCATCTGAGCCGGGAGGATTGACTCGTGTATGCAGCATGCTTTCAACATGTTGTTTCAGAAACTGTTTAGTTTCCTCGTACAAAAGATCTGCGAATGGTTCTGGATGGGCCACACATAGATTGTAAACATTTCTTTAAAGAAACAAAAGATACCTTTTATTTTCATTTGTTTATCTTGTATTACAAAAACAAAATTATTATAACACCATTGACTACAAAAACAACAATAAAAATATTATAGTACTCACGTAAAACTTGTGTTCCAAACATTTCTTTCCACCTTATCCAATTTGATAACGGCCTCGGCTGTGCACTTCAGATCTGTCCAAATTTCATTAAAATCTACTTTCTTAGGTTTTAAAGACATTCTGAACTGAAATTCCATAAAAACTTTATTACTTATTTTTGAGAAACCTCGAAAAAATTAAATGTTCTAATCACTTGACACCCAATAACCCTGAGACTTTCCTTCTTAGTCCAACAAAAGTTAATGAGCGAAAATCCTCTGACAAACACAAAAATTATATTTTATTAGCAATTTTATGTTCTCCACTTACTTTTATGACTTTTTATATAAATAATTTTATTTTTTATGCACTTAATGAAAAACTTTTAGATTATTTTCTTTTTTTTTGCGTTTTTTGGTCGAAAATTTTCATTAACAAATTGTCATTGTGCTGTCAAAAACAAAATTTTTTTCGACGAAAATCGACCAGCTGAAATTTCATGCTGCAACAGCAGAGTTGCTATTTTTAGTATGAAACGGTTATGTGTTCAGAGTTGCATTTATCTTTTAGAATACACAGTAAATGTTACTGTTAAATTAAAATTGTTAGACGTTCGCACCAAAAGGAAATAATTCGATTATAAATCATTTGGAGTAAATTGAGAAAACATTTTTTACCATAAATTGTTAAAAAAAATCATATTATTTTTATGGGAATAATAAGTGCTTGAAGTCATAAGAAGATGGTTTGAGTTATCCGTTAAATTCACTCACGTTTCTGATTTGAAAAAGTGCGGTCGATTTGAAAAGTTATGTTTTGAAACGATCAAAATGAAAAATTTGTTATTTTTTACAACAAAAACCTTTTTTGGTATATGAAAAAATTCAAAAACAAAAATTTACAAAAAACTCAACCGAAAGCAATACACAATATATCGCCAACTATACAAAAATGTTCTGTTCAATGAAAATTTTAGAAAACAATTCAACTTGTATAAAAATTATTATTATTTTTTAAAAATTATTTTAGTGCGATCGATCGTTTTAAAAACCTCTTTGCAATGAATTGATTGGCCTTATTGCGATTTTATTGAATGTAAGTATAGAAACAAGTATGTAACGGGTTATCCATTTTGCGGTTTTAAAAGTGAACGTAAATAAAACATTTTTTTCATGATATTTCTTTTTTATTATAAATTTTGAACTTTGACATTATGTGTGAAACACTACATCATTTAAATGACCACCACACGAAATGTTGCAAGCATTGATTCTTTTGAGGTAATTTTGGACCACTTTTTGACACATATTAGGCGGTATTTCAGCCATAACTTGACGAATGTTGGTTTTCAAGTGCTCAATAGTTAACGGTTTATCTGCATAAACACGGTGCTTCGCGTAGCCCTGCAAAAAAAAGTCTAATGGTGTCAAATCGCATGATCTTGGTATTGATATCGCCACGACGAGAAATTACACGGCCAGGTCTTTTGCAATAAAGGCATATTCTATCGAGTTGTGTGGCATGTGGCACCGTCTTTTTGAAACCACATATTCACCAAGTTGTATTCTTCAATAATGTGCCGTAAGACGGGTCTTCGGCAACACTTTTACTTACAGCGGCGATATTTTCAGCGGAACGACCGAAACGATGATGCACAGTCTTTTCAAATTCTTCACAATTTTGCCAATTGCTTGCGTAGTTGGACGATTTTGTAAACGTAATATCCTCTAAAAGCACGATATGTGGCTGTTGTAGAATCACCATTTTTGTAGCATGTTTTGATAATTTTTATACGTTGTATGATACTTAAGCGATCCATTTTCATCAATGTCAGACTTTCAACTGAAAAGAATAAAATTTGTTTAACAACTTAGTTTGACTTATGTCGAATTTCAGTCCTATACTTTTGAAACCACGAAATTTATAACCCGATATAGTAAAATTGCATTATTAACGTACTTTAAAATAATGGAATTATTACATTTTGGTGTGAATGTCTGCAAATTTTATAAATTATTTTACAAAAAATCCTTTGATACAGAACGTTTTTTCTTAAATTGGATACACTGACACTCCCACCCTATCATTGCAATATGCTTTAAAAGGTAAAACCTTTACTTCAAATTAAAAAAATATTTTTTATAGAAAATTTGTTTTTAGTTTTCCAAAGCGAACCACCCAACAAAATATACAGTCATGTCACAAAACTCAATTCCGTTCGAAATAGAATAAATTCCGTAGTTTGCTTTTATTGAAAAAGTTCTATTCTTATTTTTCTAAATGACCTTCTATGACAAACTTCCAATCCTATCTACTCTTTTGCAGATGATAGCAACATCTGTCATTCGTAATCGTTCAACTATAGGCCTAGCATGTTGGATATCAATTCCAAGAGGCAAACCATGAATGATACGCTAAAATCCTACCTTTCTCCAATATCCAACTGGGGTCGTTCTAATAGGGTTGATTTCAAACGCTCGAAAGACCCAATGTTGTATGTTAACACACAAACGCGTTATGAACAATGTTGCATCATCAGTAATAATGGGTGATATAAATATTGAGGAATCAGAAACTCTTGATGTTCTAGGCATGAAAATTCAGTGTGATGTCCGTTGGACTAATCACGTTTTTCAAGTGTCGAAAGAAGCATTCAAGTGTCTTGGCTTTCTAAAGCGGTGCAAGACATACTTCACTTTAACTGATCTCCTTAACATATATACCACTTATATCGGACCGAAAATGGAATACAACTCTCATGTATGGGCCGGTGCTTTAAAATCTATTTTGGAGCTTCTCGACCGTGTACAAGAGAGGACGAAGGTGCTTATCGGTGACAGTAGGGTAGCTAACTCTATTGCCTTATTGGATCATCGTCGTAATGTGGGTTCCGTTTCACTGGGGGGTTACTGCGTAACTCGATTCGAAAGAAATTATTTTCGAAACACAATGCTTTAAGCATACAAATTCGAACAGTTTTATTTTCGAATCGAGATACGCAGTAACCCCCGTGTTCTATCGCTACTACAATGGCATGTACTCAAACGAAATTAAGGATCTTGTTCCAGAAACCCGTACATTTCTTCATAGCACACGCAACTCAACAAGGGATCATTCCTTTGTAGTCGATTTTCCTGTGGATCGCACGACGCACTATAGAAAAAATTCTTTTTTTAGCCGCACAGCACGAATGTGGAATAAACTTCCTGCATCAGTCTTCCCCTGTAATTATGATATCCAAAGGTTCAAATCGAATATCCACAAACACTACTCCCTCAATCCTACTTCTCACAACCTTTTTTCCTAGTTCCATCACAATGCATATGCATACGTAGGGGTCGTCCCCTAAGCGTTGGTCTAATAGAAAAAAAAATCTATAGAAACTAAATTCAACTACGGAATGGTTTAAATTTCGAACGGAATTTGTGACATGTCTGACAAATATTCAAATTAATTAAAATTTACTTGTTTTAATATTTGGTTATAACATACATACCTTTTAAATCATTTAGGATTTACCAATGAAAATAATTAAATTGCAATTAGAAATGTTTTTAGTACGAGATCGACAGATATTAATCAGATACGATTCTCGTTATCTTTAATTAAAGTTCTATAATAGATTTATGTATGTTTTACATTTGAATACATTCACTACGTTATTTTTCTTTATTTTAATTTAAATAATATATAGTAAGTCAATCCTATTTTTTTCTATAGATAAACTAAATTTTAAAAAATAACTAAAAAAAAAATTGTATAGTAAAATTTTTCTAAATTTTTTTTATACTAATTTTAAAACACACATTCATACATAATAAAATATTTAGAAAATTTTGTACAAAACTTATGAATAAGATGATAATTAAAAAAAATATATATTATATTTTTAATACATTTATATTTTTGCCTATGACTGAGTATGTAAGTAAAAATTAAATTATTTATTTTACAATAATTATGCAAAAGTAATTTTTAAAGTGATAATGTTGTCTTGATAATGTTCATATGATAAATTATCGAAGGAGAATGAATGAACACAATTTAATTTAAATAAAGAAAAAAATTATGTCAGATGATTGTCTTTGGCTTTAAGCTGCTTTTTTTTTCAAAACTAAATTAAAACAAATATTTAAGCATATGTGAATGTAACGATTCCGGAACAGTTTGAAATTTCATAAAAATTTATTTAAACGTAACCCAGAAAAGATTTTAATAAAACTTTATAAAGATCCAAATATTTACATTTGCACTGAAAATCTATACAATCTTATATCACTTTTTACTTAATAATCAAAAAGTTAAAGATTTCTCAAAAATAATTAGAATCTACAAAATTATTATTGTAAAATTCTACAGTTGAAAAATAGGCAAATTCAAATGGATCTTGAATTGAAATTAGCAAAAATTTCGGAGTTTATATGTAAATGTGTGTGTATTTGTAAATAGTTTATTCGTTGAGAAAGTAACTATTGTTAGACTTAATTTCTACAGAATTTCGTTTTGTTTTTTTCCAACATTTATACTCGAATATGTTATGGGCCAGTACCACCAAACAGCGCTGGTCCTATGCATACCTATATGCCAAGTTTAATTAAGCTTTTTAAATTTTTTCTAATTACGTATTAATATTTATAATATTTTCCAAATTTTCGCTGTGTGTATTGAAATGTTTTTTTGCTCTTTGTTTGCTAGTGTTTTAATATGGATTATTGATCATGGATTTAGGTGGGATTCAGTGTTTTTCTTTATAATGATTTTTTATCTGGACAGAGATCGGGAAAGAGGGAGGATTTTACTAATATGATTCTTAATATTGTTTTTTTTTTACAATTTACATATTTTCTTATTTTTAATATAAAGTCACTAAAAATTTTGTTAATTTATAATTATTTAAAACAAGATATTGATACTTTAGGTACTTAGTAAATAGACTTTTTTTTTATAAATTTTGTTCGTTAAACAACAAGTGATTTTTTTAGGTTATGTTAACTTAGGCCAAGTATTGTAGCTCTAATAAAACTAAATAACAATAAAAATGTTTAAAATTTGTTAGGATTTGATTTAATGTACATATATAAAAGAATATACAATACTGTTACGGATTTTACTACATGTCCAAAGGAATTGGTTAGGAATAGGATTCAGTTTAAGGAAAGTATTTTTAAGGGAAGAGTAACTACGGTCTAAAACTCTAGATGGCTATTAATTTTGGTATTACACTTTTTAAATGTTAACTGCCTTTAAAGGAGTTTTCTTTTTGGTTTGTTAGTTCGTTTTATAATGAGCTAAAATTTCACAGATTTTACATGGTTTCTTCGGTTGTTATTAAAGCATCTTCTTCCGTAGTCATTTCTCCATTTGCACAGTCTTTTAAGGGACTAGCAGATTTTGAGTTGGCATTTGTTTTTAAATTCAAAAGAGGAGTTTTAATATCAGCCTCTGTGTCGTCTAGTTTTAAATGTACTTCCGTTTCCGATACAGGATTTGTTATATTGCCCAGAGCACCTTGTTGTACGGGTATATCGTCTGTGATGTTGTTGTTAGCAATAATAGGAGTTACAGGAGTATTGTGATCATTAGCGTTGTACTCAACTTGAAGTTCAGTTGTGTTCTTATCAGACTTACCCTAGAAATGTTAATAAAAAGATTTTAAAGGTGTTAATAATAGGAAATATATAACCAAAACTTACTCTTAAATAATAGGTCATTAACTGGCCCTTGCCTTTAACGCTTACCAAACCTCTTTGCAAAAATGAATAACCAAATTCTTGCAATATATTACAGGTTTCCTCCGTGACCTTTAAATTGTTTGACTTATATTATTTAATTCTTTTTTAAATTATTTAAAATCGTCTTACTTGTATTGCCCCCGCTTTTCCAGTACTTTCCATTCTAGAAGCTACATTCACTGTATTACCCCATATATCATAATGAGGTTTCCGGGCACCTATTACACCAGCTGTTATGGGTCCATGATTAACACCCATTTTTAATACAAAATGATTAAATGATTGTTCGTTTATGTCCTGCAGAGTCTTCTTTAACTCTAAAGCAAATTCCACAAGTAAAGCCAAATGGGCCCATCTTTTAGTGATTGGATCACCGGGTTTGATATCACGATTCAAATTTATACCACTAGCAGCCATATAAGTAGAACCTATTGTTTTTATTTTGATTATATCTTGGAATTGTGGAAGTTCCAAGAGCTGAATAAAGATAAGTCAAAAGTTAAATATAAAATATATGCAAATTTGCTTAATTGAACTTACCGCATCGAAATCGGATATTACTTCATTTAGGAAACGCAGGCATTCTAAACCTTGATTATTAACAGTTTCCTCAGAATAAAAATCTTAAATGAAAATATTTATTATTTCTTTCCAAATTGCCATTATTCACATATTTTGCTCACCTGAAAAATTTGGCATACTGGCAAATAATACTCCCACTTCTGCATAACTTTGGGAGTATAGATCATCATGTGATCGTTTGGTATTCTTCATAAAATGCTCTGCCACATGTACGGGCAAAACATTGTATACCAAAGCTTCGTTACGTTTACGCATATCATCCGCTCGTTCCTTCTGTTCCGTAACCAATAATTTCCATTTAAAGATGACACGATCTTCACGATCCATCTTTTAATTTATTTGAAATAAAAATAAAAGGGGTTAGAAATTTGTCAAATACTTAAAAAAGGATACTTGTCTACTTACATGTCTTGCCCAAAAGGCCAAAGAAATTGTTATGAATACCAAAGCTGCGGACATTATGTGATTTGTGGTAACGGTTCTAAAAGAGTATGATCAAAATTTTGCGAAATTAATAATCGAAATTGTATTGCAAAACCGATTATGTTGATGAGAAAAAAAAACCATAACTCGCTCGTATCTCAAAAACTTATGAACAGATTTAAATAATTCAGTAATTTGTTACAGGTTGAAATCTTAGTCAGTTGCGTATCAAAAGTTCCCAATCTAACTAGTTTAACTCTTACACAATTGCCAAGATTCTAAACTTTAAAATTTAACATCACTAAAAGTTTAAATGTTAATGTCATAGTCTAACCTCAGACACTTTGTCTCAAAGCGACAAATATATTGATTCCCTTATATCATTTAACACAAACAAATTTTATATCGAAATTTCTATAAAAATTGTTGAACTGTGATTGATTTTCATTTTTCAATTGAAAAACGCTACACCAAACAAAGTCAAATCAGAAGACTGAATTTCATGAGGAAACATAAGCTTGTCATAGACCATAAAAAAGCGGACTACCTGTAATATTTCCCGTACTTACTAAATATAATACGAGTACAATTAATACTGAGTTGTGAACATAAATACATAATTATGTAATTTTGAAAGAAATTTTGTGCACTTACGGATTGAAGGCCAAATCGTCTTCCAATGCGTACAAATCATTGAGTACATAGACATTAAAATACCAATGTAGACCTGAAAAATAAATAAAAATCAATGAGAGTTATTACACTTGAATGGAGTGGAGTTATCATATGAGTTGAATGAAAAGGAGATCTGAAAATATATAAATAATATCGGGTTATCCATTTCGTGGTTCCAAAAGTATAGGACTGCAATTCGACATCTGTCAAACTAAGTTGTTAAACCAATTTAAACATCAGGCGGTGGACGGCGATTGTTTGAACAAAATTTTCTTCAGCGATGAAGAAATGTGCTTCTCGGTGGGTATGTTAATAAATAGGGGTTCAAGCAAAGACTCTATAATATAAAGATATTACACTCCATATATTTTTTTTTTTGCTAAAAGTGAAATTAAAGTGGATTAAGAACAGTGAAAAAAAAACGCTCAAACAAACATACATTTCATGAGCACGTTTGTGTGCCTTAGCTTTCTTTCATTGGATAATCGTCTTCATTAGTTGTTTCCAAATTAAAGTAAAAGCGGCATACTCTCTTTTTTATGGGACTTTTCAAAACGACCATAACGCAAATCAATGTATGGAAGTGCAAAATCTTTATATTAAAGAGCCTTTGGTTCAATACTATGTTTTCCGAAAGTTACTTACCAGTTATTAAAGTTAGTAATAGAATTTTCACAAAATGCGTTAGCTGAGCTATAACGGTAGTAGCAATTAATATTAAAACACAAAAATTGCTTAAATAGGAGGGATACATGACATTATCTAATGGATCGGGTGTCGCATCAATCATTGGCTCGGCCACCAAAAAATCTTCCTCACTTTGGGTTTTATTGAAAACACTTTCACTAACAATATGTTCCGATTTTATATAGGCCACAAAGAAATACTGGAATTAATAGAATAGTTTGAATGAAAAGTGCACTTTTATAAATACAATATAATAATTTTTATTAATCTTGTACTACCTCATCAATAACATTACTGAGACCAATCGTTAGGACTATAATAATGGCGGTCAATTCTCTGACACATGTAAAATCATTATAACGTTTACTAATGCTGACAAAGAAATCTGGCAAATATTTGGGAAAGCTTTCGGCTACACTTATAAATACTAGCATAAAAATCGGAACTAAGGGAGCTGCTATATTAACGAAATGTAAAGGAGATCTGGAAATAAATAAATTATACAATTATGTTTCCCAAATCTTGTAAACACTCTTGTAACTCACCTGGGTAATATTAAAAATGAATAAACTATATCCATAGTTTGTACTATTAAAGCCGATATAAGTGGTAACGAGGAATAAGGTTCTCTATAGGCCGAATAATCCTCTTCAAATTCTTTAAGTTTGAATTTCAGCAGAAAATCTGTATCCTGATCAATGTGCCTAAAAATGAAAATATGTATAAATTCAATTTTGTGCTTTAAAAATTCTTGTTAATAATTTAACATACGCATAGTAATCCCGATCCCGCAACACATTACGTAGTTCCTCTTTGAACAGTGTGGCTTTATCACAAACTTCCGTTTCCTGTTGTGTGTCTTTAATTTTATCTTCTTGACTTTCAGCCAATAGTTCTTCATCCAAAGAATCGTCATTGTCATCGTTGTTACCGTTCTGGGCTTCGTTGATTTTCTTGGCATTTGGGGAGGCAAACTGATAAAAAAATTATTGCATATGTGAATATAATATGCACATACATATATAATTATTAAGAACTTTTTACACTGTATGTATTTGGTTAAAGGAGTTGTCGGAAATCATACTTTTTTTTAATCTCTCTTCACATTTACATCGAATGTAATAAAAATTTGGGGATTTTTATATGTGAATGTGTCTTGTATTGGTAATTTACGCAACAACATGTCGTGTAAAAGGGTCTTAAAATAAATAATGAATAAATACAAAAGTACAATTCAGATAAAATTAAATTGTATAAATACATCTTTAACGCTCAATTGCTACAATATCGTCATAAACAAAAAAATAATATTTTCGAGTAAAGTCTGAAATTTTTGTGACATTTTACATTTTAATTGCTATAGTTAAATCGCCGTGATATAGCAGGTTAGTCATACGCCTAGCATACCAGAGGTCCCAAGTTCGATCCCTAACCACTTATAAAGAATTACAATTTAAAAAAAGCGGTTCACCTCATAACTCAGCTTGCCACTGGATATTGAGAATTAGGCTATGCAAAACTTCTCTAACTAATGTTCGGAGCCGGATTTAAAACGTAGGTCCCTTTCCTTTCAATGAGTCTAAAAAATAGAATCGAATGCAGCTCATTGTCTGAAAGAAGTACCCCTTGTTTCAATTGGAATGTTATGTGGGAAATATATATATATATATGTATTGCTATAGTTGGTCAAACCCGACTAAGGGATCTTCGTTTTCTAATAAAAAATCGTACTCATTCCGAAACAAACATAATAAGAGCTTTTGAATACTCTATAAAAATTTTTAAAAATCTGCATGTTTTGGATTAGGTCATTGTTAAAGTAAATGAGCGATATATAAAAAATGTACAGAATAAGTTAGTGGTGATATGAAAACATGTCAGTCAGTTTTTTTTTTCATTTGTTTCTCCTCCTTCGAAGGAAGAAATCATTGAAAGTTTATTATTGTCTGCAAGTCATAAATATGTATGTACGAACGTATAAGAATTACTTATTTGTGTAAAGTGTTTTATTTATTTATGTGTACGAATATGTAAATGAATTATATATTTCTTCTTATACCAGTTGCAACCATATGACACTTACAGGCTTCAGAACTTTTTTTATAAAATAAGTTTTGAGGCCAGCAATACGTAAGGCTTCCTCACGTTTCTCTCCATATGCCGGTTCCACTTCGAATTCTCCACTCAGATACGCCAAAGTTTTGTCAGATATATGAACACGGCTAAAAAGAAAAGGGGGGTTGGATCGGGTAGGATAGGGTAGGGTGAAGAAGAGAAATTAAACATTGCAATTAATTGATAGTAATTTAAAGCATTTAATAAATTGTTACAGTATTTGAAATTTGGGACTAATGCAAGTATTTTATAGCAAAATATAATATAATTTTGTAATGTGTTGTAGTTAATTAAATGTAATTGTCATAACGCGATTATAATATTTTATAATATTAATGTAAAGGGTTATCAATTTCGTTGTTTTAAGAATATAGGACTGGAATTCGATATCTATCAAACAAAGTTGTTAAACCAATTTTTTTCTTTTCAGTTGAAAGTCTGACGTCATTGACGAAATGGATCGCTTAAGTATCAGACAACGGATAAAAATTATCAAAACATACTACAAAAATGATAATTCTGCAACAGCCACATATCGTGCAATAAGAGGAGATTATGGTTTACATAATCGTTCAACTACGCAAGCAATTGGCAAAATTGTGAAGAAATTTGAAGAGACTGGAGCGGTTACAAATATTGTAAGGCCTGTGCATCATTATTTCGCTCGTTCCGCTGAAGATATCACTGCTGTTAGTGAAAGTGTTGGCGAAGATCCGAATGAGTCTATTAATCGTCGTTCTCAGGAACTAGAACTGTCTTACGGCACATTATGGCGTATTTTGCATTTAGATCTACGCCTACATCCATATAAAGTCCAGTTCACACAACAACTGAAGCTAGCTGACCATTCACAACGTCGTAGATACGTGGAATGGGTGCTTGGGTGATTTTTTTAACAAAATTTTCTTCAGCGATGAAGTCTGTGGGTATGTTAATAAAGAAAATTGTCGTATTTGGGGTTCAGAGAGTCCTCAAGTAATTGAAGAGAGGTCATTATATCCAGAAAAAGTCAAGTTACTACGATGGAACGACTGTCACCGTGAATTCGGAGCGTTATGGTCATATGATAACCGACTTCTTGGCCTGCTATTGAAGAATACGACTTGAAGAATCTGTGGTCTCAAGAAGACGGTGACACATGCCACACAACTCGAGCGAATATGGCTTTATTGCAAGAGACATTTTCTGGCCGCGTAATTTCTCGATATCTACTGGCCACCAAGATCATGCGATTTGACGATTTTTTTATGCAGATAAACCTTTAACTCCTAAGCACTTAAAAACCAACATTTGTCAAGTTATGGCTGAAATACCGCCCAATATGTGTCAAAATCAATCAATATATACTTGCAACATTTCGCATGGTGATCATTTAAATGATGTATCGTTTCACACATAATGTCAACGTTCTAACTTTATAATAAACAAGAAATACGTTCATTACGTTCATTTTTGAAACCGCAAAATGGATAACCCGTTACATTATTATACACGATTAGATATTATAGTTTATGATTTTATTGTTTTTAAAGAAATTATAATGCGATGCTAATGAATTGTAAAATGCAAAAATGATAAGTAATAAAGTACTTAAAGGTTATTAAAAAAATTAACAATCCAATATAATGCTATATTCTATTTTACATTATAATGCCAATAAAATTTGTTATAACTCATTATAATATGATTGTATAGCAAAAACATAAGTTTTAATATTACCTACATAATTCCCTTTATTATTCATCTTAATCATAAAACCAACCAATTGCTCTTTAACTCACCCAGCCTTTCCGCTTGATTCCATTTTATTAGCCAGTTCAACATCCTTTGAATAGACATCAAATTGCCACTGACGTTGTCCTAATATTCCGGCTAAAACAGCACCCGTATGTATGCCAACTCGCATGTCAACAGGTGAATTGGCCTTTTGCTGCACATATCTAGTAAAGGGCAACAAATAAAATAGAAGAACAAAACTAAATTAATTTAACAAGACCATAAAATATGGGCAGTTCATTAACAACAAAGCTGCAGTGGAACACATGATTGTGTCAACCTTATAACCAACATCAAACGTCATTATCATCATCATCATCAACATCATCAACAATACCATCATAACATAATATAGTTAACATTAACATATTAAATACACGACGTCTCTATAGAGTAGACTTACTTTATAGCCTTTACCATTGACAAACCCATGTGTACACAAAGCACAGCATGATCTGGTCTTTCGTCTGGTGCTCCGCTAATGCAATAATAACAATCGCCTAGAATTTTTATACGTAGTTGTTGATATTTCTACATTAGGAAACGGAAGAAGAGCATAATAAAAAGAAGAAGAAGAAGAGGTACGGAGAGAAAGAGAGACAAGAAAAAAGTGAAAAAGTGTTAACTAAGTGCTGGTAACTGCTGTCTAAATGGCCGTTCAATTATGGCCTTTGTCGCCGTGTCACAAATGTTACAAACATAAAATGTTAAACAGAATTGCTTAAGTAATAAATAAACTCAGCTGAAATAAAAAAAGAAACAACATGTAATAAAACAGGATAATAAAGGATTGCCGTGCGGTGCAGTATATCTACTATACATACTCTTAATACAATGTGACCAAAATTTAAATTGAATAATGTTTTAGTCTTAAAAGGGTAGAGATCAAAATTTGTTTTTTCAAAAAAATTTCAGTTAACCGGTGTCTTGGGAAAATATTTCAAGGGGTTCTTCAATGTTGCAGAAATGGACAAAAACTATGGCTTTTACAAAACAAAAACAGATAATACCAATTTTTTGTGACACAAAAATTACATTTACATGGGATGTATTTTAATATTTACACTTTTTAAAACACTTTCATATGCATACAGTCTGAAAGTGCCTTAGAAAATTTCATCTTAAGGATTTAAAGTTAGTTCTGTTTAAGAAATGTTTTTAAACATATATTCTTTGTAAAAAGCTTGTACGTATGTATAGATAAAATACAAGACCATGTAATACACATGTATATAATTACAGGCATATGAAAAAAAAGTACAAAAACGTAAAGGTTAATCAAATCACAATAAAACCAAAGGAAATATAACAAAAAAGGCAGTCAACCATATAAATTATTAAATCAACAATAAGTAAAGTAAAGCAAATTAATGTTTTATCGTATATCCCCATATTACTTTTATTGGCACAATATGTTATACATACATAGTATGTATGACCGGCCAAAGGCACAGTGGGCCAGGGCAAACTGAAAGGGTGTGTAGAAATAAACTAAACACTTTTGTTTGATATATTATTGTGTTTTTCAGAAAACAATTTCTTTTTTTGGAAGAAACATTTCGCACGCTCATAAAATTGTTGGTCTTTGCTGGCACAAAACTGATACAAGCTGTGAAAATTTTGGCTATTGACCAAGTTTATCTCGCATAATGAAGACATTAGAATCTAGTAAAAGCTAAAAAAAAACGATTCCTTTATAATTCCATCAAACTGACAGCATCACTTTTTTGTTGGATATTTGCTTTCATTTTGCGTTTTAGATTATTAGACACAATCTAAGGCAATTTCTGTCCCTGAAAACCTTAGGAACATATGTACGTATATATCGAGCTTCAAGATTTATTTTTCATGTGGTTATAATTTGATGATAACCACTTATCTTTTCGATAAGTCCCATAAAAAAGATAGTATACCGCTTTTACTCTAATTAGAAAACACGTTTGTGCGTTTATGTCATAAACCAGAACTAGACTGTGGACGAAACTGTCAAGTACATTTAAGAGACGTCAAAAGTACATTTAAAAGACGTCATCTTCATATAAAAAATGTCAATATACATTTTTTTTTCTATTTTTTCTATTTTTTTTTTGCGCTTAGTAAAACATATGATCGCACTCTATGCGGTACTCTATGGTTTATGTGTTTTTCATTTTTCTTTATCCACTTTAATTTCTTGACATTAGATTTAAGAAATACAATTAAATCCTCTGTTGAAACAAAAAACAAAATTGCTTTGCGAGCAACCCAATATAAGGCATTTTAATAGTTTTTTAGTTCAATCCCATTTTCAAAACTCAGATACATATATATAAATGTCGTACATGAGTAAAGTTTGTCATGCTAACCCACTGTGCAATATTAAGACCTATAAAACAAAACAAAAATCTACTCAATATTAATATATTTACCTCCGCTAATCTATCAAAGCGTGCAAATAGTTCATTTAACATCTTAACCAAATCTTGAGCACTATAGGTCGATGAAATGGCGGTAAAACCCACAATATCGGCATATAAAATACTAGACAAATAGAAAATAATATAAACAAACTTAGAAATTTATGTTTATCACTTAAAAGTAAAATACCTGACATTCTCATGGCGACTCATATAGATTTTTTTAAATGGTTCCGAACTAGTTGAGCCCAGATCCTGTCTCATTTTTTCTGCAACGTGTTTCGGCAATACCGACAACAATAGACGTTCCTGTTCCGCCGATTGATCTTCAATTATCATTTTTACCTCTAGGCTTTTCTTGGCCTCCAGAAATGCCCGTCTTTGTTTGGCGGCATTCATGTCATAATACAACAAGCCAATAATTAAGGCAGCCGATACCAAAACCATGTTTGCCAGTAACTTTTTAAAAATGAATTAATTTGTATGAGAATTAAATTTAAAAGGCTAAAAGCATGTTATTGCTGTTTCTGATTTTAATTACCATTTCATTAAACATGGGATCATCACGTGACGATAGAAATATAAGGGCATAGTAACCAAAAAATGTTGTAAAACACATAAAAATGCCAGTGTAATACAATGGAACGGGTAAACTGACGGGCACCAGAAAATTAAACAATATAGCCCATCCCAAGAGTTCTCTATACAATTTGAAGGCACGTGTTTAAATTGGAAATTTTTGATATAAAAACATACATAAGGATCAAATTTCAATATTAGTTAATTAGATAGAAATATTTTGTATGATAAATATTTGCTAAACGAACCTTGCGGATATTGTTACTTGTTGGACGAAGGAGTAGGTTACAAAATGTATTATAAAACAAGTCCATATAACTATTGGCGAACTGCTGATTAATATGGCTATATAAAATGGCCTTTTTGATTTGGATCTTTCATATCGACTAGCCGCAAACATAAGCAACCAACTGCTAACTGCTATTACATCGAGAATAATGTAAAATGCTACAAATTAAATAAATATTGTTTAAATGTTTATCTGGCCATCAATAGTTTTAAAATATATTGTATTAAAAAATGTTTTATATTGTACTTATGTAGTTACCTAGATTAATCGTTTATACTCAGACAAATATTTACTTCTGTCTTTTAGTCAGACTACAGTGTTGAAAAGTCTGTTTTATACCTAAACTTCTGATTTGTTTAATCTTAAGTCATGAAAATAGCTTCGTCTATCTTAATCTTCTGTCTTACGCAAATTTCTATTTTATTTTTAGAGCATTTATAGAACATTTGTACTGGTAAGACTTTAGTATTATACTTAGTATTCTGTCTCATGTAAAAGTCCGATTACAATATGATACATTTTGAGAGTGTGGTCTGGGGTCAAAAAATGCTACTCCAAATGAAAGCACTAGACTACTGTATTCAAACCCAAAAAGCGTTTGGCGCTGGTACGTGGAACTTTGGAGTTATTGCCTTTGGAAGTTGCAACTTTCAAATGGCGATAACTATAAAGTTCCACCAGCTAGGTCCAAACTCTTTGGAGATTTGAATACACTAATCTGACCCTAAAATGGAGTTTCATAGTGTTAAATATATAGTTATAATTAAACTCCTGTCATACTCAATATTTTTTCTCTCACTCATGCTTTTAGCTTATTTTAATTTTTCATACCCACCATCAAAAAGAATGAGATGGTTATTATGTCAAAAACCAAAAGCTACATAAATTCTGAATCTTTATAAAATTCTGTGACGATTGAGCGTATTTCGTCTGTCTGTTGAAAGCACGATAGCACCTAAACGAAAGGAGCTAGGTCACTGAAACTGAAACCTCGTCTAGACTAATCGCTTATTTGATAATAAAAGAGAAATTGGGCAAAATTGGTTCACATTTGACCATAGCTCCCGTATAACCTCGTCTAGGCTAATCGCTTACTTGCTAATAAAAGACAAATTAAAGCAGCTATGATAATACAATTTAGTATATAGAAGTCTTACATAAGCACTAGGAAGCATATACAATTTCATTAAAATCGGTTCACATTTAACCATAGCTCTCATACAAAACACTTACGGAAACAGCCTAAATGCCATACATACACTTAAATACCAATAAATGATAAACTAAAATAGCTATGGCCTATATTGTGCCAAATTTTGTTACAATCGGTCACCATTTGTACCATATAAACAACTTACGGAAATACAAAAAGAAAAGGGGTTTAGATAAAACCTATAGCGCCTTAACAAAAAGAACAAGAGGGACGAAATTCTACAAAAATTCTAGAAAGTTGTGTATTAAAAATGGGCGAAATCAGTTCACATTTAGTTAGAGCTCCCACATAACCCCGCCCCGGGAATCACATTTTTGATGATAAATTAAAGTTTTATTCAACTATTGGTCAGAATATCAAATTTTATAGGAATCGGTCCATATTTGACCATAGCTTTCATATAAAAACCACTCCCGGAAAGCACTAAAAGCCACAAACGCTAGTTAAAAGCTATTAAATTATAAACTATGACATCTATTTTGCGCAAAAAAAGCTTTATGTAAATACCAGCCAGTGCATTTGGGACAATCGATAAACATTGGGCTATAGTTCTTATATACATATATAACATCCAGTTTTTATATCTACAATCAAAAAGATTTGGAGGTAAGCTCAGTATATTAAGATTACACCTACGAAATTAGATAGCTATCAATAAATGCCCTAACAAAATATATGGACCTGCCGTATTACTATCAAAGTGTTTGGCCTAACTATTAAGCACAACGGAAAGTATTTAACAGGTTATTAATCAAAAACTATTGAGGCCCTATGCTCCACTGGGAGTCAAGGATAACAGAATAATGTAAAACTATACCCGGTTATATAAAGCTTCTGCAACCGAATTTAGTCCAAATATTTTAACAACAACAAATTTTTGGTCCACATTTGAATTAGCTACACCCTCGTATATATACATATGAGATATGTTTCTAAATTTAATACATTTTGATGGTGGATATATAAGTTTCGGCACAGATCACTTTACAATCCGTTGCGAGCCCTTAAAATCAAAGGCTAAGATTAAAATGATCACAAACGATAGGAAAAATATTGATCGTAAACGACAAAAGTTCTTAATTAAACAACATAACATAACATTTTTGTTCTTTGTAAGTTTGCTACTTTTGACAAAATAATTAAATTTTTTCCAAATTGTTTAGAAGTTATGGTGCAAAGTATTGTATGTGAAGTTTTTTTAGTTTTAATTCAATAACTTGTAAACTACTGGGCGGATTGTGGCACAATGTGCAGAAATCGGCACATTGGGGTAGTTGGAGTTTCAAAACATGTCTGCTTTTATTTACAGCGGGCCAAATTTGACCACCATTGTACGTAAAACTTATTGGTTCGTATAACTTTCGCAAATATAAACCTATCGAAAAGATTTTTACACGTTCGAAAACTACTTAAGAATGGAAGAAAAAATAAGCTTACTTGTTCTACGCTATCTCTAATAGTTTAAGAGATATTTAAAGGAACGACGTTTGCGATTATTTTAATCTAAGGGCTCGATATTTAAACTTTAGACACTCTGTTTCCTGCCTTATCCTTGGTTGACCAATTTATTATCTAACTGATGATAAAGGATGATTTTATTCCAATTTTCATAGAAATAAGTCATACATTTACAACAAGTCATACGAAAAATTATTATAGAAGTCATTTTTTAAAATAAGTTCTCTTTCTCAGTATTGCAGTCAAAAGTGTTTTACTCAGAATAATATATTATCACTAACTTAATATTTACTTACAATACTGAATAAGTTTTAATCTAATACTAATGACAATAAATATTTAAATTGAATTTAAAAAAAGTTGAACAAACTTACATCTGTACTGAATCGGCTGCTCTGCGGGTATGCCCAAGGTATATACACTAAAACACAGATATGCGAGAAGGAACCATTTAAGAGCTTCACGTCTTTGATTGACATAAAATGTTGTAAATAAATTATTTAAAACCGAGTGGGGTAACGTAACGGTGGGTCCTTCCGAGGACTCATTATTTTCATCTTTGTTATTTTTGCTGATTGAAGTTAGTGACGACACACCATTTTCAATATTATGGCAATTATTTAATTTTGTTTCGGACATAATGTTGGATTTCTTTCTCCGGATTACGTTTAAATAAATTTAAAAATTTTATTTAATGTTATAAGATATTATTGCTGCTACTTGATTTGTTTCTGAAGGTTATATTGGTTTATTTTTGGTGTTATTCTGACACTTTAATCCATTAAGGATTTCTTTTAAATATTTTTTATTTTTTATTTTGTTTAAATCATTTTTATGTTTAAATCACAACCTCTTTTCTTTACAAATTTGCGGCATTGTTTGTTTTTATTCGTCAAAAAATGTCCTGTTAATTAAGGATAAACAATGGCAACAAAAGGCGTTTAATGAGTGATGAGCCGAGAATAACAGTTAAACAACTAAAAACTCTATTTTTATTGTTATTATAGCGAGAGCAATCAAAGAATCACAAACATACATACACATACATACTCATATTCGATTGTTTGTTATTAAGAAGGCGCGCTTTTTGATTGTTTTTACTTTTTAAAGCTTTTCTTCTTTGGTAAACATGCGGAAGTTGATTTACTCAACTAACGGAAGTTTTCTCTTTTACTGTTCAAAATTTGTGCTCACTCACTGACTCATACTCATTCATTGCTTGTAGAAATGTTGCTGTTACTGTTTTTTTTTTTTTACATACATATTTTCAAATGTCAGTTTTGTTTTTAAAATACTTTCTTTGCTAATGATTATTTACTAAAACTTCTCCCCCAACAAAAATAAAGAGAGCTTTGACTTTGGCACAAACCGTGTCTACATATTTATTTAATGTTGCTCAAGGACCTGAATTAAAGAAACACCAAAATATTCAATAAAACCCCAAAAATATACAAAAAAAAAAAAACAATAAAAAAGGATAATAGGGAGTAAAGTTATTCCTGGTTTGCTTTTGATGGTGTATGTCTGTCTGTCAGTCACTGTGTAAGAGTGTTTCCGAGTTTTTAATGATTTGCTACTGCTGCTGTATAAGTAGTTTATGCGTGCTTTCGTGAAATATTCGTAAATGCTGGAAAAGGGAAATATGCACATGAAATGCATACACACACAAAAATCATTTCAAAAATTTGGTCCTGTCTGTATATGTTTATGTTGAGTACTTAAGTTTTCAAAAGGAATTTTCCTGGTTTAATGTTATGAAGAGTTTAAAGTATTTGTTAAAAGAGTTAAGCTTCTAAACTTAAATTTTAATTCAATCAATTTCAACAAAAACTTTGATGACTTTTGTCATTGCAACAACAAAATTTGTTATTGAAAAACGTTATAAATATTAAAGACTATTTTTATTAATCATTAGACATTTTTTTTTAATTTGTTTAAAATTTTTCTATTATACAAAAATACTTAATTATATATTTATTTTTAGCAGGATAACAACAATCACACAAAAACAGTTACAATTAATTTCAAAGACTTTTTGTCTAAAAATACACACAATATACAATTTATAAGCAGTATGTATATGTATAGAGTATTTTTATAATATAAAAATAATTTATGTATAGTATTTCCACAAAAAATTTTACTTTAGATTTATTATATTAAAAATCTTTTAAACCAATTTTATTTAATACTTTTACTCTAAACTCTTTTTCTTTTATAATTTTATAATTTTTAAACTTATTAAACAATAAATAATTTTTTTTCTAATTTTTGGTGATTACTTTTTCACTTTTCGTTGTCCGTTTTTAGTTGGAGTACATATTTTTTATAGTTTTCTAAGCTATTACCAGAAGAAGACTAAAAATTTGAACTTTTTCAAAGAGCCTTATGATAAAGTAACCAGAAATTAAACAAAAAAAGCTTTAAGGACATAGTCACTATACATTTTGTGAATGTTTGAAGAGTTGTATTGCATTAAAGCTTTAATTTTTTGAGACCCAAGAGAAAAATAAGCTTAAAATACTTCGTCGTTCGTATAAATAAAAGCTAATGACATGTGTCAAATTCTTGAGATATGACAGAAATGTCATTGCCATTTACATTTTTGCTGTTATCAATTATTTACACAAAAACAAAATCTCTCCAGAGTCCTTTAGCATGACGATAACATTGAGCTGTAAAATAATTTACAGATGTTTGTACAAAATGTGTTTACTTTTAATACAGGTAATTATTTTAAAAGGATATCTTCTGTATGTATTGAATTTTTAAATAGAAAATACTTAGGCTTATACAAATACAAACATAAGTTTATAAATTTAGGATATACTAGATTTTTCTTATCTCTGAACTTCAATTGTTTTTTTTTTACCTACGAGTACCTACATACATAATTACTTTTTCTAAAAGAATCATCGTCTGAGTGCATTGTAAGACATCGAGTTTTAATTGCACTATGGTCCAAACATATACTAAAATAGCTAAGGACAGCACAATAACAAAATATATGTATGACAACAACAACTCCTACTACTGGTGATAGCAAAATTGAAATGGTGCCCATCGCTGTACTAAAGTCATTGGGGTGATAATAATATTAGATTTGAGTTTAAATGCAATTATAAATTTGTAATAACGGACAGAGAAAAATTTTTAGAAACTTTTCGAATTTCGAAATTTTTGTGTAGTTTTGAATGAGGTTTCACTTAGATTTTATAGCACCAATCTTATTTTGATCGAATATTGATCACCAAAATGTTTTTTAACTAAATAAGAGAAAATTATAAATGTTTTCATGTAAAAGATGACTAGTACCAATAACTATAGTAAAAGAATTGTAGATAAAGAGTGCAAAAAATAATGTTTTAATATCAAAACTTGACGCTAAAGTTTGTGCATGCCAGTTATATCCCAGTCAGCATTACTGTTATTTTCTGATCATATTTGACTCTTTTTCGACTGCCGTGGACGATTAAAACAATTAATTATGCCATCATTTTTGATTCGAAAAAGACTGTACCTTCGGGAGAAAATGGAATGCTAGCCGCGACTCCCTTGAGAGAATCTTTTATGAACACCTTTCTGAACCGTTTGTTAGTCTTTTACGAGCCATTTTCAAGTCATTTTTGACGCAATTTTGATTATTTTTTTCAGTTGAATGAAAAAAAGTAACATTGCTTTTACAATTGTACATACATATGTAGAGTATATACGGATTGAGTTACCTTAGAGATAGAGTAGAGAGATAAAGTGTGGTGAAAATTCTATATTTAGAACACTGAAGAAGTTGCGCTATTTCTTGTTATTTTATTTATTTTTCGTCGACGGTAGCGACCGATGATCGAACTCAGGAACTCAAATAATCTGCAACAAAATAATCTTAACAGCATGGTACTGAGAACTAAATGGGCTTTCCAATGAGATATATTACTTCAAAATCGGTTGAAAACTTCTCTATTAATTAAAGGTTTTCCAAAATATTTTACATACATATATCTTTGAAGACTCTCCTTAGCATATGCAATAAAAACATTTATTATTTTTAAAAATTTTAATAAGTTTGACTTTTTTACTTTGTTGAGACCTCAAAATATTTAAATATCCATTTTTGTTAAAATGGGCTATCATTAAGTCACTTTTATATAATACGAAAAAAAAACAATTTTTTTCATACTCCTTTTTTCAGTAGTTTTTTAAACAAACTCCAAAAAAGTGACAGAGTGTTAGTAAGAACACCCTGCAGTTACCACAAAGAAAAAATTAGATCGATATCTCTCACGGTTTAGCCGTAACTGAGAGGATTTCGACAAAAACTCAATTTTTCCCCAAGGTTTAAAAAAGCACGTGAATTGTTTTATACCTACTAGCAGTTTTTATAAGCAGAACCGAAATTATTATTGCTCCTATGGGTAGAAATATGTATATTACAAATTTGGTTGAAATCGGATGTCGTTAACCCTTTATTACCAGGGGTCAAACGTAAAATTTTTCAAATATTAAATTTTTTCGAAAGAAATGTTTTTACTGCATGCATACACATACATACATATGTATGTATGTATATATTTGTTATGTTGTTGTACTCAATTTAATTATTGTTTACAAAACAAATTTGACACATGCCGCCATTTTCCAAAAATAGATATTACTTTCCGTTAGGATGAATCATTTTTAGGATACTTCAATAACTTCCAATTTTATAAAAAGTCAAAATTTGTTTGTAATATTTTGCTAAAAAAAATACGTTTTACTTTGCCTACAAATTCATTAAAAAGTGTAAGCTTTTTGCAAGTAAACTATATACTTATGTATTCCATACAAATATATACAATGTATGTACATAATATACATACATACAATTGACGACAAGGCATCATAAGTCTTTTGTTTTTATTGTTGTTGCTGTTTTCAAATATCCGTATTAGAAGGAAATCTAAATTCTTTGTTACAATAACAACATTACATCTGCCTTTTTAGTTTATCACAAGTAAAGGAATATCCTACTTAATGCAGGATTTACAACAACAATCACTACTTACACAAACACCTGGTGTTTTTTATTATTCCATGATTTATTACCCTGTTTTGCTAGTTCTAGTACACTCTGTAACGAATTTCAGATTAAGAAGAGCAGATGATACTAGGGCATGATTTACATTGTGCATAAAACAGAAGGGATTTAATATTATATTTTTGTATACCTTTTCAAATCTCTACAACTTTGGATTGTTTACACTAGTCTTTTTAACTTTAAACAACAGCAAATGTATGTTGATTTGATAGAAAGAAAAGAGAAAACAAATTAAAATCGTATCTTCAAACGTGTTCCGCTAATCCCAAGAATTTTGAAAAAAAAAACATCTTATTGCATGACTCTTGTTGCAGCCTAATGTAAATACCTTTTTGTTTACAATATTGTATTGTATACTGACAACCAGATGGCGCTGTTGACAGAGAAACAGCCATTTATTGGACAAAGAGATGCCAGATGTTTATGTATTATACAATATTACTTTGAGATTAATGGGTTATATAATTATATTTAAAGAAAGATTTTTTGGATAATGAAATAAAAAGCAGACAATTTTTATCAACTTCAATAAAAGTTTATTTTTAATAAAAAAAAAAATTAGTTGTAAATAGTTTTAGTTTCATAAACAAATTTTAAAATTATCAAATTCTTATAATTTGAAATTTGTATGGAAAATTTGAATTCTAAGCTTACTATAGCTTCATTTTTTGATTGTGAGTTAGGGGGTTATAATATTACTAAAAACTAATTTTTAAATATAAATCAAGTTTTTGGAATTCAAGGTGTATCTCTGATACAAGATTTTGATCTAGTAATTTCCGATACTATAAGCTAAATATTTATTGATCTTTAGTCATATACAATAATTTTTTAATGCAGATACAGTTAGTTTTTGAAAAAATTGTACCGTTGAACCAAAACTACCATATGAAATTAAAAGTTTAATTGAGCAAACTACATTGAAGCTTAATAATTAAACCAATTCAAGCTAAAAATATTCCATTTGAATCGGAATCATTATTGGATGAAATTTTATAAGGACATTTGCTTAAGTTCATAATAGTACCTGATATAATATTCAATTTTAATATCAGGTCCTATTACATAAACAAATGTCTTTGTACTGATTGATTTTCGGGTATAGAAATACTCGATATATAAACGGAAATCTCTGTACGAAATTTTGTTGTAATCGATTTATATCTGCCCAAAGCTTCTATACAAGGTCTACTATTAAAAATTACCCAAATGCGACGAAAATCACAACAATGCGTATACATAAAGGTATAATGTTAACTTTAATTTTATTGTATCTAATTTACTTATTCGATTGCAAATAAAGAATTGCACATAGAGAACATGATGTTAGAAAAATTAAGCAAATAAATTATTTATAAATTATTATACATACATGAAACAGTAGTGTACTTTTTAGGTTGTGGCAACTCTGTTCTCTCAGCAGCATGGTTGCATTAAAAGTTTTGTATTCAACATTCAGATGTCGCTTCCACACAAGTCTGCCATTTTCGATATTTTTACCTGCTTGAAAACTGCAGGAACTTACCTTTCATCCCTATTTACATCTCTTTCCCGCACACGCATCTCAACGCATGTACAAGCATTTTTGCATCAAAGTTGGCAAAACTCAACGACGCCAATTAATTCGAACAAAAATTCGATCATCATTCGGCGTTAATCAGCGAAGCAGTCAAGACGTGTGCAGTGGTCAGTTCAGCATTTGAAGCGAAAAAGTACAAGTTTAAATAAAATATTTTAAATTATAAAATAATTTTTTTAACCAGAAACAACACAAGTTCTTTCTTTTTACAAAAAAAAAGTGTGACTACCCGATTGTGTTTTATTTGCAAGCAATAAAATACAATTTACTTAACGTTCTCTTTAATAAATTTATTTTTACAACAAATTAAAACTTAACAAAATGGCCGATGTTGCTGTAGAAAACAAGTGAGTACAAACAAGTTCATTTATTCTTTTATTTCCACAAAGAAAGTGTTAATTATAAGTTAAAAACGAAAAAATTCAAATAGAAAAATCTAGTCTGGTGTGCAAAAAAACCGATGAAAATTTTAAAATTTTTGTCTGTATCACAAAACAGCGGCATTTGCGAAAAAATTTTTACGGCGTCTCTTTTACTCGTGTTGTCTTTGTTACTCTTCAGTGTTGCTAACGCACAAGACATTTTTCAAAGTTAACGTTAAAATATGGCCGTTTCGTTTTACTTTACTTCTTTTTTTTTTTTTATCCATCTTTTTGTGTATTTCGCATTTGCTGTTATATACATAAATATTACAAAAACGCCAACAACAAAAACATAATCATGAATTCAAAATGTATATAAAGCAGTAAAGCGGCATTTTTTTTTTCTTTGCTTTTCGGTCTTGTATAAAATATTTTCTTCGAAATGGAAGCGAACGAGCGAGTGAATGCTGTGTTAAATATAGAAGATGTAGAAGAAGAGTAGTCGAAGAAGGAAAAAGACGCCAAGCTTTTTTTTTTGCGGTGGTTGTTGCTATATTTCATTTTATGTCACAACACAATGGTAAAATGTTAAAAAACGATTGTTAGAAGAAAAGAAGTTGGTTGGTTTGTTGGGAAAAAAGGTTAATGTTTTTGGCGCGGGTTGGGGGGTTTATTGAAATCGTTTTGATATTGTTTTTGTAGTTTCGGTCTATGGTTGGGTTGTTGGCATGTTTTATGTACCGGTTAACATTTTTTTTTTTTACTTAAAGTCGGCACATTTATTTTCGTATGTCCGGTTTAAATAGAAATAACAAAGTTTTATGAATTAGACTGTGAGAAAGATAGAATTTTTTTTTGTTTCAAAAAAGTAGAGTAGCTCACAGTAGTGATGAGTTTTTATAGCACAAGTAAGTGTGATTCAGATATCTTGGCTTTTAGTTACATATAAATATCTTCTAAGACTTGCACATTTTATTAGGGTCATAACATTAAAAAGACAGGTTTGTGGTTTTTAAACTTTTAAATATCTCAGAACAAGTCTTAAACATATGTATAACATGTCATCGTTATTTCTAGTTCTAATATTTATTTTTTTTGTGTTTTTTTACATGATATACATGAAAGTGATTTAAAGATCGAAATTATTACATTGGTATAATCTTAGAACTAAAACTTCTTTGTAAGATATTAAATTTAAAGATCGGTCTTATATAGCTATGCTAAAGAAAATATTAGCCTTATTACGGTTGTCGAATATATGACCTCGACTATGACAGTTAGTACTGGATTAATGAAATTATGTTGATGTTTTCTTAAATCTATTACTAACTGTCGTAGTCGAAGTCAGATATTCGATAACCGTAATAAGGCAAAATATTAATACATTGCACTCCATACACATTTTTCTGTCAAATGTGGAAGTGTAAAAAGAACAATAGAAAACGTAAACGCACAAACATACATTTCACTAGCACGTGTGTGTGTGTGACCTAGCGTCTTAATGAGTTAGTTGTTTCCGATAGTAAACTAAAAGCGAGCGGTATACCATCTTTTTTTATGGGACTTTTCAAAACGACCATACGGAAAATCAATGTATGGAAGTGCTACACTTCACTTCAGCCAATATTTGTATAATACAAATTTATTCAAAGTAACGATTATGTAACGAGCTTGAACTCAATACATAATCCTTAATAACGAAAAACTTAGATTTCGAGTCATTTTAGACCTCTTAAGGTCTCGCTGGGGAATCTCCAAAATAGACTTCGAAGAAAATCTCAGATGAAGAAACATGATCCCCGCCATACTTTGTGCGCAAAAATAAAACATTAAAATCGCGCGTATATTCGAAGAACCATTCATAGATTGTACCAACTCGAGGTTTAATGATTCATTGATATTTTGGCTCAATGCGCCAGATATTGTTTCTTAAAATTTCTTTTTTAACAAGGCGGAAATAAAATTGTAATGACCTCTTACTTATTGGCTTGTTTTCGTTATAAAGGTAAGAGGCAAATAATGAGATATTAATGAGCATCTTAAAACTTCGGCTAAATGGAATCCTTCTTCTGTATTTTAACTATTTTGTCTTTGCTCTAAGCTGTTTTAGAAATTGATTTTATTTTATAAATTCTGCGAGCTTAGTGCTATATTAAGTACTATATTTTTTTATTTTTATTTAGAGGCCAACACTCTAGGGATAAGAACTACATTTGCAATACATTCGGGCATGTTCTGCAAATCACTTCCACGTGATTTTGAAATCACATAAATTTTCTAAGTCAAATTATTCATTGTTCATAAATTATTTTGACACTTTTATAACTCAGTCATAAATTATTTTGACACTTATAACTCAGTGCACTTAAGATGAAGAAGGTCTAGAAGGTTATTGATAAATGCTCTGAAAATTTCAACAATTATAGAAACTACAGCCTTTTTGAATTTCATGTGATTTCAAAATCATGCCAGATTATTTTGGAACTAAGGAAATAGCTTATGCAAATGGAGGTAGAGGCAGAAGTGCACATTTGATTTGGACTTGCTAATGTTGCAACTGGTAGGGTAAGCTTAGCGCTTATTTGAAAATTAATTTTCACAATTCAGTATTACGACAAAGGAAAGAATTTTGTCTTCTAATTTCGAAGATTACAGTAGTTACCCTTCGATACGATTTTCAGTTCTATACATAGAACTATGTACTTTTCTATTTTGAAATATATTTCACCCTATAAAAACCGTTACTTATTTAATTTACAAATTTATCTACTATTTCCCTTTTTGATTCTTTCATTTCCATTTGGCGCGCTGAAAACAATATTTTTCTTTATTGTTTTGTTTTAATTCTTCCTAATTTCGTTCCTTTCAATCGTGTATATCGTAGTCGTTTCTAGAATAAACAGAAAAACAATTACTTTTAGCTTCTCTCCCTCCCTCTTCTTTCTTTGCTTAGTCAACTTAAAACATCATTAAACATAGAAACAGCAAGAGAAGATTATCACCACTTCTGTTTCAAACTGCTTTTCTGCAAAATGTGTTTTAATATTTTTTAAACAAAATATTGTTATTTATATGCTTGTGTATGTGAGTTTTGTGCTTTAGTCATGTTTTTTTTTTGTTGTTATTTGTTTTATTTATTCAAAAGCAAAGGAAGGGTACACACATGTGAGGTGTTCAAATAAAAATGTCGAGCACAAGAACGAACAACACATTTCGTCCGTCTGCGAGTCAGTCATTCATTTATTCAGTCAGCCAATCTTTTGTGTAGTGTAAAATGATCGTAAATGTGGCAGATGTGTGTTGTTTTTTCTATTTTTAGCGGTGTGTAATTTTTTTTCTTTCTTTTTATTTACGCTTAAATTTGTAGTAAATTTTTTTTTTGGAAACTTTTCAAAATTTTTGTCTGTATTCTGTAATGATGGGCTTTTGTAAATTATACACAATTCCACTTCTTAATTAAAAGTTGAGCAAAGCTTTAAGTTGTTTTTACCTTGTTCTACTTAATGTTCGTTTACATTATTGTTGTAACAGAAGCTTTTATAATGTTAGATTGTTTTAAACTTAATATTCCGTTAGTTTTAATAGGGTGTTCATGTCATGATTAGATTTAGTTATATTTTCAAATAAATAACCTACTTATGTAAATATATTACCCCTGATTCTTAAACGGGCTATAAAAACATCAAAGGCTTATTGTGAGAATTTTGTATGAATAATTTGATTTTTAGGTTTGTCAATAACATTATTTTTCGTTTAAAAATACAATTCGAATTTCCTTTTTGCTGTGAGGTTTTACCTACAATTCCAATTTAATCATCCTATATTACAATTAACTCTATATATTTAGTCCAATTTTTATTTCGTTTTTAAAAGTTTTTGATAGACCCTCCTAAATATGTATTAGGTTTCTATATCCTTCACCACCATAGAAATATTGGTCTGAAATTCACCTTTAAGTATATCGATATCGACTCAGAATCGCTCCCTGAGTTATTTAACGATTTCCGTCCGGCTCGCCCGCTGGCTGATTTTACATCCATGTAAGCTTGTTATTAAAGTACAGGTCGTAACTTCAAATATATTTGAAGAAATTTGGCACAGACTCGTGTTTTGGTCCAAGGACGATCTCTATACTTTTTCGGCAAAATCGGATTACTATTTCGTGTAGCTCCCCTGGGGATGTCATTCCGGTATAGAGTTTTTGGCCCATTACAGGCACAAATTTAATTGTCTTTTAACCCCTTGACGTATTTTCACGAGTCTGACTCGTGGTACAATTTCTATTCCTAACATAATTATTACGAGTCTGACTCGTGGTACAATTTCTGTGCTTAACATGGTTATCACGAGTCCGACTCGTTTTGCGGCAGTTCTTAAGCATCAAAACTGGTTTGTTTAGTGCAAGTTGTGTGCGAACAGTTGGAAGCGAACTTCGTTTTGCTAAGTGACACGTCAAGGGGCTAACAATATTTAGCATAAATATTGCTTATGGTGTCTACCTAATTATACTGTTTACCACCATAGGCGGAAAGGGTATAATAAGCTTGTGCTGATGTATGTAACGCATAGAAATATTTATCTTAGACCCACCTTATAATCGTCCATCCGTCTGGACGGCTGGCTGGCTGGATTCCCATGTAAGCCATGTAATCAAAGTACAGGTCGCAATTCAAAAGATGATTTAATGAAATTTGGGGCACAGATAATTTTTTTGATAGTGGGACCATGCCTATTGAAATTCGTCAAAATCGGTCCATTATTTATGGTACCTTCCATAGGTCCCACTTCCCGGAATTGATATTTTGGTCACAAATATTAATATTTTTTCAAGAAATTTAAAACAAATACTGCTTATGTAAACCAAAATCACTGTACCAAATTTCATTGAAATCGGTCTACATTTGACCATAGCTCCCATACAAAATCTTCTGTCAAAACGCACCAAATGAGACAAAAATTTCTAAAACGCTCGTAAATCGGAAGATAATGAGAATATTGAGCTTATTTTTCACATACATAATTTGTATAAAAACTGTAATCAATTTGTCAGATAGCGAGATAATCGGTCCACATTTGACATTAGCTCTCATATAAGTGTAAATGACGGATATTAAATATACCTACATAACGTTTTGAGAAAATTGTGGCAAAATTTTGCAACTATTTGCCTTCATAAAGAAAAAAAAAAAAAACACCTTTCTTTGATTTAGTGAAGGGTATCATATGTCCGGGCTTGACCGACTAAAGCACTTACTTGTTTTGTATGAATCGGCCCATATTTGACTATACCTCCCAAAGAAGACACATTCTCGAAAAGTCTTTTAAAAATAACCAGAAAAGCATACAAATTAAGAAAAGTAATGTTTTCTAAAAATACTCTATTTTCCTTCAAACATTTATGATGAGTGGTGGCTCCTACTTGTCAAAAAAGGTCACATTGTTATCATTTCAAATAATGTTTGATTATTTTATTAAAGTCTAATTAGCACATCTCAAGCATTTCTTTGGTGATAGTTAATTATGTATCAATTTGTAGCTGTTGTGTATAAAAATACTGAATATTTTTATTTCAAAGAATTTTACTTTTTAAATGTTTGTAAAAGGAAAACTAGAATAAATTTCAGAAATAAATTTTCGAGAAAATTTATTTTAAAAGATCGATAAAGAAATATTTCTCTAAAAGAACCATTATTTGAGTCATTCATATTTCACCACGTAACGTTAAACACATTTTTCAAATTATTTAATATTTCAGTCTGGTTCTGCTATGACGACAATGTGCTCTAAGCAAATAAATGCTGATAAATTCATTATACACTTTTAATAAAAATTTAAATATTAGCAAACACAATGAAATACAACAAAAGCATATAGAAATTTAAAATATGAAATTTATTACTCACAGGGAAGCTCTCGCTAAAAACTATTAATTTAATTAAATATGCTATTATTTTTATTAAAATTTTATTAAGTGGATTTGAGCAGCAAATATTAAATTAAAGAAATTATTTTTACAAATTATTAAATTTGTCTTAGCGTAACTATATAGGAGTGAAGTTATCATTTTTTATGTTCTACATTATACTTTGGACGTTTCATTTTTATTCATTTTTATCGAAAAAAAAATATGTACTTTTAAAGCACATTAAATTTTTAACATAAAATTAAAACTTTTTTCTTTTCAAAGTTCATTTCCAATGAAAAATAGAACTGCAAAACACAACTTTTGTAGAACATTAGAAACGAAAAGTCCAGTTTTTAAAACTTGATTTTACTTTTAGTCCACTACTTTTCTGGAACGTGTCTAATTTTATACGTATTAAGATGTTATTAAAATCTTTTGTGCAATTTTTTTATTAAATCATAATTTACTTTGTGTACTTTCCAGAGAAACTCCCGTTGTTGAGAAAGTAGCCGCCGAGGAGGTTGATGCTGGCAAAAAAGAAGTTGCTGCTGAAACTCCCGCTACTGAAGAGGCAACCACCACAGAAAATGGTGAAGCTTCAGCTGCTGAAGAGAAAAAACCCAGCGAAGAAGCAGCCAAGGAGAATGGAGATAGCGAAGCTGCTCCAGCCGAAAAAACTGAAACAGATGGTGCTGCTGCTGCCGCTGAAGCTGAAACTCCTGCTGCCACCACCACCACAACCGAAGCTGCTGCTGAAGAATCTGCGCCAGCCACAACTGAAGAAAATGGTGTAGAAGAACCTGCAGCAGCTGCTGAAGCTAATGGTGACTCTACAGGTAAGTTTATCTGAAAAAAAAAAATCATATTTTCTTCTAGAATATGAAGTCATTTTTAAATATTGTTCATTTCATTTTAGATTCTGCCCCCGCTGAGGCCGTTAAGAGGAAAGTCACTGAAGGTGAAGCTAAAACAGACGATGCCGCTGAAGTGACACCTGAAAAGAAGGCCAAATTGGAAGAAACCTCTAAAGAAGAAGTTCAAAATGGTGCGGAGGCATCTGAGGTAGCGGCCTAATCTCTTAATTAAACACACACAACAACAACCTACCCTCTACTATATATAATATATATTAAAAAATAACACACAAAAAACAAACAAAACTAATTCTAATAATTTACTTACATTAACATTATAAAAAAAATGAAAAACTTAAAAAATCCTACAAAAAAATTACAAAAAAGCAAAGAAAAAAAGAAAACCTGTAAACTACCTATTACGAAAAATGAGAAAAAGTAAAACATCAAACCAACCAACCAACAATCAATCAATTTACATTGTAAAGAAAAGAAGCAAACACAAAAAAAACATTGATGTAAACGCCGGCGATTTATATTTTTAATATTGACGCACAGCAGCATCCAAATAATTTCAAATTTCCAAATTTCATTTTGATTATAAGGTTTTTATGTATAAATTTTGTAAAACTAAAATGTGTTCTCTCTCATATTTTCATGAAGATGTGGCATGTGGCGTATTAGTAGCAGCAACAAAAAATAAAAGAAAATCCTATACATAATCCTAAGATATTAAAATTTACACGATACAATCTCCTCCTTCTCCTCTTGTAGAGACAGAAGAAATTGTACAAAAGTATTTCACAAGAATTAATAATCTAAGAAAGAATATTTTAAAAATTCGCTCAAAACTTTTGTCGTCATATCTCAATATTTTATACATACATATACTATTTTAAATTATACTTGTGTATTATTCAATTCGAATTTCTTATAAATTCCAGTGGCAGGATCTGCAACAATTCTTGTGTATTTCCCTTTCAGTGCTAAGCATTTTCTTGAGGAAATATCTTGAGCGGTTGTATCTGATCTCTGACACGTAATTAATTTTTTAAAGGACCCTTTTTAGAAATATATTTGACTTTTTCGATTTCTTTGTACTATTTTTTTTTAAATAAAATATATATATATATAAAAAACACATCAGTTGAAACAACTACACCACTCTACCTACCAGACAAGAAGTAAAAGGCTAAAAAGTTGTAAAAATAATAAACAAAAAATATATTTAAACAAAAACAAACATTCAATAAAAATACATTCGATTGAAAAATTAAAAACAAAAATATTTGAAAAAAAAAATTAAAAGGATTTTTTTTTTGTTGAAAAAACATTGAGGGGGCGGAAGTTATGATTGTTGGAAAGGAATTTGTTTTCCTTTTTGTTATAAATTAAATTTCTTAAGATTTTTTTTTGACAAAAAAATTTGTATTTCTTTTACCATCTTAGGTGGAAGGTCTATTTATAAGTTGGTGCTGATATATTAAGTCGTCGGTCTGTCTGTGGACCCCCATGCAAAGCTTGTAATACCAGTATTTTTCATGAAATACGAACCGATACGAACTATTCAGTCAAACTTTTTTAGTAAAAGATATTTGCCTTTACACGAAAGAAATGACATTTGACCTCAGTAATAAAGGGTATCATGGTCGGGTTGACTGACTAAAGTACTTTCTTGTTATGCCCTTCACCACCATAGGTGGAAAGGGTATTATAAGTTTGTGCTAATGTATGTAACGCATATAAATATTTTTTCTTAGACCCTCCTTTTAGTATGCCAATAGGCTTAGAATCACTTTCTGAGTCGATTTAGCGATGTCAGTTCAGTCGTGGGGGTCCGGCCGTCCGTCTGTACGGCTGGCTGGACCCCCATGTAAACCATTTAATGAAAGTACAGGTCGCAATTCTAAAGATAATTTAATTAAATTTGGCAAAGATCATTTTTTTGATAGTGGGACCATGGCTAGTGAAATTCGTCAAAATCGATCCCGGAATTGATATATTGGCCACAAATATCAATATTTTTTCATTAAATTTTAAAAATAAACTACTTATGTAAACCAAAATTACTGTACCAAATTTCGTTTAAATCGGTCCACATTTGACCATAGCTCCCATACAAACTCCTGTCTGTAAATGAGACAAAAATCTCTAAAATCGCTCGTAAATCTGAAGATAATGAGAATTTTGAGTTTATTTTTTGCATACATATTTTTGTATTCAATTTACTAAATTTCGAGATAATCGGTCCACATTTGACCCTAGCTCTCAAATAAGTCCAAATGATGCAAACAGCTTAAATATATAACTTTTGAGAAAATGATGGCAAAATTTAGCAAATATTTGTTTTTATACAGCAAAAAGAACACCTTTGACCTTAGTGGTGAAGGGTATCGTATGACAGGCTTGACCGCTATAGCAATTTCTTACTTGTTTTTTAATAAATTTTTGTCTTACAATAGAAAATAAAATTGTGAAGCCCAAAAGTATACTTTTTGTAAAAGTACATATTAATATTGAAAGCCTCAAAGTATGTTGTGATATTTGCTCTAGACAAAATACTTGTACAATACTTGTTATACATTTTATTTATCTTTAAATGTATGTTTGTTAAACCAATTTGTCTGTAGCCGACTTAAAGTCGGGAGGACCTTTGGTTGTTAAAATTTAAACCTAGGGGGTTACTGCTTATCTCGATTCGAAAGTAAAACTGTTCGAATCTGGGGGGTTACCGCGTAACTCGATTCGAAAGAAATTATTTTCGAAACACAATGCTTTAAGCATACAAATTCGAACAGTTTTATTTTCGAATCGAGATACGCAGTAACCCCCCTGTATGCTTAAAGCATAGTGTTTCGAAAATAACTTCTTTCGAATCGAAATACGCAGTAACCCCCTAGTTCTGATATGTCAATCGAACTTATACTATTGAAATAATCAAAATTGGTCCATTATTTAGAGTAAATGAACATGAATAAATAAATAAAATAAATAAATGAACATGAAATAAAATGTTTTTGAAACCAGGCCTATAGGAGACTTGTATTGAAAATTTACTTAAATCTTAACTTTATTCTAAATTGTTATAGGTCCATATTTGATTATACATAACTCTATTTAGCACAGATAAGCTATATTTGATGACAATATGATCATGTGATCTCGTAAGAGTATAAAGGATTAAATGTTTGACTGGATATCTTAATAAACAAAAGGATATCTTAATGAAATATCAGAAACTACTATCACCCTGTTTCATTAGCAAATATTTATAGTTTGATATTTAAATTCTTGGTTCAGAAAAGGTTTTAGACTTTGATATTAGATATTTCGACTTTGACTTCTTAACATTAAGATAACATTATTTACTATAGCTTTTGTTCTACATTGTGAATATTACTATTATTGTGTTATTACTTAAAAGTGAATGCAATTTTTTACCTAAGAATTCTCTGAGCTCGGATTAAGCAAATTTAGATGGACAATATTAGACTCACGGAGATCGTTTCCAATAACAATGACAACCAAACACCGTGTGTTCTTGTTGTGTGTTAATTATTTTGGTGTCAAAAGTAAATAAGGTTAAGTAATATTTGGATTACCTATCGGCATTACAGAGGTTTCATTGTCAGTAATACATACAAACATACATGTATGCATTTATTTTCTCTGCCTCCAAATAAACTTTACAATATAAATGAGTAAATCTAAAAAAAGAGAACTTTTATATTAATGAGAATTTTTTAATTTTAAATTTAATGAAAAGTTTCATTAAAAAAATTGTTAAGATTTATAAAATATTTCCTACTCTTTTATGATAGGAAAATATGTTAAAGATTTAAAGATGTAAAACATTTCCTGAATGTGTTTAAGAAGAGCAACCAAAAATCGAGACTGAAAACTAACAGCCTAATTCATAGTGAAAAGTTAGACACCAATAACTTTTATTCTGTTAGTATACAGAATATTTAACATAACACTTTAGAACTCTATTGTATTCATAACATTTCTCTGTTATTTATAGAAAAATTTTCGATAAAAATATTTTTCTATAGAGAAATTTTTTTATCGAAAATTTTTCTATAGAAAAATTTTCTATAAAAAAATTCGATAGAAAAATTTTCGATAAAAAAATTTTTCTATAGAAAAATTTTCGATAAAAAAAATTCGATAGAAAAATTTTCTATAAAAAAATTCGATAGAAAAATTTTCGATAAAAAAAATTTTTCAATAGAAAAATTTTCGATAAAAAAATTTTTCAATAGAAAAATTTTCGATAAAAAAAATTTTCAATAGAAAAATTTTCGGTAAAAAAATTTTTCTATAGAAAAATTTTCAATAAAAACATTTTTCGATAGAAAAATTTTCTATAAAAAAATTTTTCAATAGAAAAATTTTCTATAAAAAAATTTTTCAATAGAAAAATTTTCGATAAAAAAAAATTCGATAGAAAAATTTTCGATAAAAAAATTTTTCAATAGAAAAATTTTCGATAAAAAAATTTTTCAATAGAAAAATTTTCGGTAAAAAAATTTTTCTATAGAAAAATTTTTCTATAGAAAAATTTTCGATAAAAAAAATTTTTCTATTGAAAAATTTTCGATAAAAAAATTTTTCTATAGCAAAATTTTCGATAAAAAATTTTTTCTATAGAAAAATTTTCGATAAAAAAATTTTTCTATAGAAAAATTTTCGATAAAAAAATTCAATAGAAAAATTTTCGATAAAAAAATTCGATAGAAAAATTTTCGATAAAAAAATTTTTCTATAGAAAAATTTTCGATAAAAAAATTTTTCTATAGAATATTTTCGATAAAAAAATTTTTCTATAGAATATTTTCGATAAAACTAATTTTTATCGAAAATTTTTCTATAGAAAAATTTTCGATAAAAACCTTTTTCTATAGAAAAATTTTCGATAAAAACCTTTTTCTATAGAAAAATTTTCGATAAAAAAATTTGCACATAATTTTCGATAAAAAAATTTTTCTATAGAAAAATTTTCGATAAAAATATTTTTATAAAAAATTTTTGATAAAAACATTTTTCTATAGAAAAATTTTCGATGAAAATATTTTTCTATAGAAAAAGTTTTGATAAAAATATTTTTCTATAGAAAAATTTTTAATGAACATTTTTTGCTATAAAAAAATTTTCCATAGAAAAGTTTTCGACAAAAATATTTTTTTGTAGAAAAATTTTCGACAAAAATATATTTCGATAGAAAAATTTTCTACAAAAATATATTTCGATAGAAAATTTTTCTACAAAAATATTTTTCGATAGAAAAATTTTCTACAAAAATACTTTTCGATAGAAAAATTTTCAACAAAAATAGTTTTCTATAGAAAAATTTTCAACAAAAATATTTTTCAATAGAAAAATTGTAGACCAAAATAGTACACAAAACGGCAACACTGATTGTGTAAAATTTTTCAGTTACAGTTTAAATATTTTATGGATAACTTTTCATTATGAATTTGGCTGTGAGTGTGTTGTATTCAGAGAGAGGGACAGTGGGAGAGTAAAAATATTATGTGCATGGATTTATTTGTTATCTGGTTCGAACAATTGATAAACAATTTTGTTAGTAGGAGACGACGATAACGACAGCCACCATCGAACCAGTTTTGTAAATGTGTGCGTTCTGCTGCTAATGCCTTGACTGGATCTGTCCGTCCTGCTATTATATATTTCAGTTTGTTTTTTCTTACTTTGGAATTTTTATTTAAACAATTTTATATCTCGGTATCATTTGCTCTTTACCAATCAAATCGAAAGCATGTGTTAACGCTTAAAAAATTGAAAAAAAAACGGCAACTAAAATAAAGAGAATTACGAAAACGGAATTATTTAAAACTAAAAAAAAACAAAAACAATTTTTTTATACAGAAAAAGTGTTAATAACAAAAATAGAATTAAAATTTTGTACTTAGAAAAGAAAGAAACGCAATCATTTAAAATACAATATAAAACCTTTAAAGTGCCTGAAAAAAAAATCCACTTTCCCTATTAAAATTTATTTGAAAAAGTCCTAAAACAAGTGTTTAAGTTCCCTTGAACATCGAATTTGTCAACTAAAAATAAAATTAACTTGAACGTTTGTTTTTACTTAATTAAAAGTAAATCTCATTATATATTCCAAGAAATCCATAGAGACTCATTTTATTTATTTTTTTTTATATAAATAAAATAATTTTTAAAATAAACATTTTTTAAAGAAACATGTCATTAGCCTTGCAAACGGTAAGTTATTGCTTTTGTTCTTTTCACTCACTTTTAAAAAATTATTTAAATTTTGCAATTTTATTACTATTAACAAAAATTTTCCTTTACACTTTTACGTTGTAATTTTAATTTTTTATTAAATTTTTATGGTCTTATCTTTGTACTTTATACACAAAGGAATGAATTGATAAGCCCACAAACAAGAAAATATTCCAAATAACCATAAATGTCGGTATTTAGTATATTTTTTAACATTTTTCGATTTTGGCTTAAAAAATAAATTTTCTGTTTATTTAAATATTTTAAGGCCGTTTTTTGAACGATTTTTCAAAGTTTTGAAATGGTAGATATATCGCACTTTTTGCAAAAAATTGATGTACCGTGGTCATATCTTTGCACTGTAAAAATCTTACATCATTTCCTCAACACTTTCGATAAAAAAATACAGTTTTATATCTCTTCTTAATATGAAAGTAGTAGAAAATAAAACAGTTTTTTGTATGTACTGAAAATGTTAAAATTTTGAGTTGACTCACTTTCGAGGAACTAGTGCGATATGTTCAAACTTAAAATTTTTCCTTACATTCAAAATTTTAAGAACATTACAAACAAATCGATTATGTAGACATTTTGGTATGATCTTAATTCCGTATTAAGATTTCGATCCAAATGGTTTTAACTTTAATTCCTGATTGTTTTATGATTTTGTTGGATATGTTCCTACCCAGTAGGAAATGTTAACATGTCTGCAGTGACAATGTCATAATCGTGTCATAACCACTGTTGACTTCTTAACTTGCTTTTATTTCCAAAAGTTTTACCGTTTATTTACATGAGTATTTTGATAAAGATATTGTTAAAAATAGGTTTGAAATTTTTATAGTTTTTCACTATTTATACCCTTCACCACCATAGGAGGAAAGGGTATTATAAGTATGTGCCGATGTATGTAACGCATAAAAATATTTGTCTTAGACCCACTTTTTAGTACACCAATAGACTAAGAATCGCTTTCTGAGTCGATTTAGCGATGTCAGTCCGTCCGTCCGTTTGGCTGGCTGGCTGGACCCCCATGTAAACCATGTAATCAAAGTACAGGTCGCAATCCTTAAGATAATTTGATGAAATTTGGCACAGATAATTTTTTTTGTTACTGGGACCCCATGGCTATTGAAATTCGTCAAAATCAGTGCATTGTTAATGGTAGCTCCCATAGGACCCATTTGCCGGAATTGATATTTTGGCCACAAATATCAATATTTCTTCATGAAATTTAAAACAAATACTGCTTATGTACACCAAAATCACTGTACCAAATTTCGTTGAAATAGTCCAAATCTTAATTTCTTCAGCACGATCATATGGTGTCTGAAGTATTGGACCGATTTTGTCGATTTTCAAAAAGGATGAACCTAGTACACAAAGAAAAGTTGTGTCATAAATGGATTATGAATGAAACGCTATATTTTAAGGTTGGTCTCAGTTCTATAATTCTTGTTATACCAATTGTAAAAAAAATTTGAAAACAATTTTCCTTGAAATAATAAATCATGCAATTTTCTATAAAAAATAATTAGTCCAATTCAGAATTAAATTTTTTGTGAAATTTATCACATTATATTGTCACGAATTTTTAAGTCATCCGCCTCATTGTGCAAAATTCACTACTTACAATTCTTCTCCTAGTTTTCTAGAATGTTTCTGTTGGTGTAGTTGTTGTTCTGTTGGTGTCTATAAGCAGAACAACATTTTTCTCTTGATGTTCTGCTGTTAGAGTAGAGCAATATTTTTCTCTTTATCTACACTGTCTCTCTGTTGCTGTTAACTTCAGATAATCCATTTGTTCAACGTATGGATGAGTGTGTTCTTGATCATGTGAGAATGTATTGGAACATGCATGAACATTCGTAAGCGCATTGCTAGTGTTATCGACGACAGCAGCTCTTTGTTTACATCTGCAGAAAATTCTAGAAACTCTCTTCTCTACTATAAAAGGCTGATGAACTGATATCGTAAACAGTTTTTAATTGAGACGCGTATAAGATAACAGTGAGACTAAGAATATCTGTAAAATAATTTTGTAAAGTGTGTTTAAGTGATTAACTCTTAAGTTAAGAAAAATATAACTTTGTAAAAACGACATAAAGTGTTTTAATTTTTCACGTTTTAAAGGAAAAACGTAACAGTATTATGTGGTAAATATTTCTTATTTACATTTTTAATTAAAATTTTTTCCGAATATTTTAGTTATTTTTAAGTATAAAATTTTAATGTGCCATTAACATAATTTTTCGGAATACAAATTTGATCTATTAAGAATTCTTTGGGTAAAGTTAATAATGTTATAACTAAAATGTGAAAAATATTTTTATTAAAAAACAATTCCTGTTTATGAATTATAAACTAAATGGCACTGCCATAAAATAATTCAATTACGCATTAAAAAAAATATGATTCACTTCGTAGCTGTTGACGTTAATACACAATATTTAGTATAGAATTTCGAAAACATGTTTCTCTTTTTAAAATAATCTTGCTAAATTGTTAAAAGGTTTATAGCCCTGATTCTAAAGCACTCAGATATCGGTTATCTCAGATTTCATTTCATTTTTCTTAAAATATCATATAAAAAGTATAAGTACTTGCTCTCGATAGTTCGAATCGGTATTTATTGAGGATAACATAAAATTCCATGCAACTAAACGAAACATATAAATGATTTCGGGAACATAACTTGAAAATCAAGGTTTAATTAAGGCAAATATTTGTGCAAAACTGATAAAAGCTGTGAAGGATGATAAGAAAATTTAGTAATAGGGGTAGGGTATTACATATATTTTTATAACTTATGGTGAAATTAATTGGTTATCGCATTCCGGGCCTAATTAAATTCAAATTAAAATGAAATTAAGATTATTTTAAATGACAATTTAAAATCAATAAATTTTATTGTATATCAATTTTTATTAAAGGTTAATTTTTCAAATCTATGGATTTAATGATTTGATTTCTTTATTACATTCCAAAGATAAGGGCATTGAAACAATGTTTTACATTGTTTGAAGGCCCTTATCTCTAACGAAAATTATATAAATATTTGCGAATATCCAATATATACTTAAGTATGTATATAGTTCCCTTAATAATAAGTATCAGAAATCTATTTTATAAGTATCTACTCATAAAATCGAAATAACTTTAATAGGTTTATTAGTTACTCTTTCTTTAAACCGATAATTAGTAATTGTTTTAGACTGAAGTTGATAAAAAAGAAATTGTGAAAAGAGGCATATGTTCTCTTGGACTTGCTTAGTTACTAACTTATCTCTTGAGGCAATAAAAATTTTAATCTTTATATATTATATTTCAAATAGTTAATAGCAATTCCGTCATACAAATGAACTTTATTTGAAAATGTTTTTTTTTTTTGCTTTAAGAAATTTTGCTTCAGATTGCAAAATAACACTTAAGGATTGGGGTCTTTTAAGGCCCTTGCTGATAACAAGTCTTTGTTGATTGAAAAAAAAAATGTTAAAACAAGTCAAAGACTTTTCAAAACTGGTTTATTCAGTTTAAAAAATATATATAATGTAAATTTTATTAAGAAAATCATGAACGATTATTGTTTTTTAATGCAGTCGTAATTATACCCTTGGCCACCATAGGTGGAAAGGGTATTATAAGTTTATGCTGATGTATGTAACGCATAGAAATATTTGTCTTAGACCTACATTTTAACATACCAATAGGTTTAGAATCACTTTCTGAGTCGATTTAGTGATGTCAGTCCGTCCGTCCGTAAGCTGTAAGCTGTAAAGCATGTAATCAAAGTACAGGTCACAATTATACAATTTTTTGATAGGACCATGACTACTGAAATTCGTCAAAATCGATTCATTATTTGTGGTACCTCCCATAGGTCTCACTTCCCGGAATTTATATTTTTGCCACAATTTCAATTTGCCGCTAGCTTCAATACAAACTCTTCTGTCAAAACGCACTAAATGAAACAAAAATCAGTAAAACGCTTGTAAATGTAAAGATAACGAGAATTTTGAGTTTATTATTTGCCAAATTTCGAGATAATCGCTCTACATTGATGGAAAAATTTAGCAAATATTTGTCTTTATATAGGAAAAAGAGCATCTTTGAACATAGTGGTGAAGGGTATCATATGGTCGGGCTTGACCGACTAAGCACCTTCTTGCTTGTTTTTTTTTTTGGGTTGATTAACTGTATTCATATCAGACTCTATAGGTATTCATTTATCGGCAAAAACGTAGTATCATTAAGTAAATGATTCATTTACCTAAAAGTTTTGAGGAATTTTTTAAAATAATTTTAACTCTATAAATACTTAAGGTGGATCCATATCAGAACCAAAATCTAAAATTTGATTTATTTTAAATAAACTACAATAATATTGAAATATTTTAAACCTATAACAACAAATTTTTTTTGCTCCAAATCGTACGATGCTCTTATTCAAAGTGATATAAAAAAAAAAGTCGGGATGATATTTATTTGTATGTTATATACATACATATGTATGCATGTCAGACATAGGGGCTGTTCACATGTCACGTAAAAGAAAAATTTTCGCCGTTTTTAACCCCCTCCCCCTGTGTATACATTTTAATAGAAATACGCATACAGAATACCTCTACCGTAATAAAAGTCATTACCCCCTCCCCCCCTAAGAGCGTTACGTAATATTTGAACAGACCCATATGTATATATTTCTGGAATCAGAAAATTGCTGATTAGAAATTTGCGAAATCGTTATGAAAAATATCATCACGCACGCATTTAATTTTTTACATAGGCCTATTAAATATAGTTGTTGCCAAAATCACTGATAAGATAATTTTTGTAATCAAAATTTCTATAACTTTTGAAGCACTTACCCATAATGGTCAAGTTCAAAGTAGAAATTACTGGTAATAATACGTCAAATTTTTATTCAAATTTTATAAAATTTAAAAATTTACGTTAAGGTATTTTGTTTACTAAACCAAAGATTGTTACGACTAAATGATTAATGTTTTTAAATGCAAATAATACAATTAAAGAGTTTTTAATATAAATGTAAATGACTGGTACTTACCCGTGTTTCAGAGAAATAATTTATAAATTTTAATACAAAGGGAAAACCTGCAGCAGCGTTTGAATAAATTAATTCATGCATAATTAATTGTATATTGTGTTGAAAAATAACAAATATTTATAAACGTTTAAAAAAATAATATATTATTTTTATCAAAAAAGAAAATTTAATGGAGTTTCTTCTAAAGTTTTTATACTGAATGCCAGAGCATCCCTTTGGGACTAGTTCTATAGCCAATACTGTTAATTTTTATGAATAATTTATTGAAAATCACTTTTAATCCAATTTGCTCATTTGCAAATTACAGCAATATCATACTCTTTCGATCGGAGAATACTCCCTTTTAAAGTTAATCTATAGAGATTAACGATACCCAACATTACTTTATCCTTCTACTTGTGGTGGGAGTTAAAGTTGTTGTTATAATACATGTAAATTATTATTGGAGTGGGCATCACTGATCTAGACTAAAAACAAGCAAGAAAGGCTATAGTCGGTTTATAACCCGACTTCACTACTCAAGTCAAATATGAACCAAAAATTTAAGGAGTTTTCCTTAAGTCTTAGAGACATACATACATTATTTTTTCAAAATTTCGAAAATTAAGTAGTTTAATGTCTCTTCCAAAACAGAAATAAATTCTAATATTAAACAATTGTAGACTTTTATAGAAAAATTTTTGGTAAAAATATTTTCTTTAGAAAATTTTTCGATAAAAATATTTTTTTTATAGAAAATTTTTCGATAAAAATATTTTTCTGTGAAAAATTTCAATAAGAATATTTTTCTATCGAAAATTTTATAAAAAAATTCTAACACAAAAATTTTCTATAAAAAATATTTTAGATAAAATTTTCTTCCCAAAAAATTTTTCTATAGAAAAATTTTTTATACTAAAATTTCTATAGAAAAATTGTTTATTATAAAATTTTCTACAGAAAAATTTTTTTATAAAAAAAATTTTTATAGAAAAATTTTTCATTATAAACTTATTTTCTCGAAAAATTTTCGATAGTAAAATTTTCTATAAAAAAAAATTGATAAAAAAAATGTTTCTAGAAAAATGTTTTGATAGTAAAATTTTAGATAAGAAAAATGTCTATAGAAAAATTTTTGGTAAAAAAATTTTCTATAGAAAAATTTTTGATAAAAAAATTTTATATAGAAAAATTTTTGATAAAAAATTTTTTTTATAGAAAAATTTTTGAAAAAAAATTTTCTATTGAGAAATTTTCGATAAAAAATTTTCTATAGAAAATTTTTTTATCAAAATTTTTTATAAAAAAATTTTCTACAGAAAAATTTTCTATAAAAAAACGTTTGATAAAAAAATTTTCTATAGAAAAATTTTTGTAAAAAAATTTTCTGTAGAAAAATTTTTGATAAAAAAATTTTCTAAAGAGAAATTTTTGGTAAAAAAATTTTCTATAGAGAAATTTTCGATAAAAAAATTTTCTGTAGAAAATTTTTGATAAAAAAATTTTTTGATAAAAAAATTTTCTATAGAAAAATTTTTGATAAAAAAAATTTTATAGAAAAATTTTTGATAAAAAAATTTTTTATAAAAAAATTTTTTATAAGAAAATTTTTTATAAAAAAATGTTCTAAAAAAATTTTATAGTTAAATTTTCTATAAAAAAATTTTCTATAGAAAAATTTTTGATACAAAAATTTTCTATATGAAAAATTTTGCTAACAAGTAGCTCAACTTTGAAATCCTTAGCCGTTAATTAAGGTTGAATTTATTCAAAATCTATAATATCTTTCGGCTTGATTATCATATGTACTAATATTTTCATACAAGACCTGATATAGGGTGTTTTTTAAACAATCAATACATGCACATGAATGCATTCATTACCAAAAATCTTATGGGCGTTTTTTGCGGGGGGGTTTAAAATTTTTGTCATTTGTTGCCGCTTGCTAAGAGCATGCGCTAACTAGAGAAATGAAAAGCCGGCAAATTGTACAAGACATTCAGAAAATTCAGAACAAAAATAAATTAAAATCAAAGAGGAACAAAGAGGAGAACTTGAAATTATTTTATAATAGAAAGAAAAATAAAAGTTTTTTCTGTAATAATTGTGTGCATTATTTTTTAAATGTAAAAATAAAATTGAGCCAAATTACAATTAACATTCATATGTACAAATAAACAAATATTAAATTAATCGCGTGCCAATTTCGAAGGTGAAATATTACCTTGGAAACGTTAAAATAACAAAAATCAAAGTTAAATGTAAAAAAGTGCAAAAAACAAAAAAACACATTCATGAACTATTTACTCAAAGATTTTTACACACAATTTTAGTACACGAGTGTTTTTTTTCAATGAATGAATGTAAAATCGCCGCCTGGCTTCTAAGGGTAGGTAGGTCTCTTCGTCCGTCTGTCCGTCCTTCCGTCCGTCTTAAAATCTTTCCGACTGAGACTGGGGGTTGTGCTCGTTTAATGATTTTTCGTTATTCGAACACGTAACGTGTTGTCAGCTAAAATACTTATTTATAATAATAAAAACTATCTACTGCAAAAATATTACAGTGCCTTATTTTTTCGCATTAAACGTTTAGTTATATTTTTAACAATTAAATAAAATTCAAGGCGTTATTGAACTTTAAACGTTGCCACCAAATAAATTAATAAACGTCATTATCAGTTGAAGAAAATAAAAGGAAATACATATTTTTTTCAAAACTGTGATAATTGAATTGCATATAAAATCTTTAAAATGAAACAAAGTGTTGCAAGAAAAGTGGGTAAAAAACCAATTTCACATGAAAGGGTGTGGCAATTATTTGGACCACAAGTAGGATATTTTATTAAGAAAATCCTTTAAAATGTTTATCATGTTTATTTAAATTCACTTTATATCTCTTAGGCCTCTTTGGAGGAAATGCGTCATGCCGCTTCTCGTATATGCCGTGATTACTTAAATGGTCGCTGGAAGGTGGTGCCTGCAGACCAATTAATTGTCAAGAGAATCAGGTAAGTGGCTAATGATGTCATGCTTTAAGTACTTTAAATATTTAAATTTTATATACTAAACATATTTTGTGTTTTTAAATTTTCTCTTAGTGGTGGTCTTTCAAACTTTTTGTATTATGTAAGTTTGCCTCCACAACAAGATGCCGCCGATTTTCAAACAGCTCAAACAGTTTTGGAAAACCCTTTGGACAGGGCCACCGCAACAGCTTTACTAACAAATATCGATGATGAAAATAGAAATGAACCTCATTATAATGACTTGGCAGTTGGTGATATGAATGGCAATAAACGTAAAAGATTCGATAGTGCCTCATCGGCCTCGTCAGCTGCCTTGAGACAAAATGAACCAGAAGAGGTAAGATCATTTATTTCATGTAAAACATTCTTATTCTCACGCAATATATAGGTTCCAGAAAGTAATAGTAAAACCATTAGAACCATTGAGGAACTGATTGTTAACAGTTTTCTTCTGTTATACTTGATGATGTTTCTTGCTTGATTAACCCTTGGAGTAGGATATTCTGTAATGTTGTTTATTTCCATGCCTAAAACGTCGTAAGAGCTAAGTCGATGGATGATGAGTCCAAAGACATGAGCCACTTTTCTAAAGCTAGCCGGTTGAATAGACTCTACAGTTTCGTACTTTACCAAGTACAATTATCTTGGACCCTTAGACCAAATACGTCGGAATGGCTTCAGATAACTCCCCCTCACGTTAGCCCTGACCTAGGTTGCTCAGTTTTCCAGGATGTACCACGAGGAGGTGTGAGTAGATATGAATACAGTTATAATCTGTAAGCAGAAAACAACTGCATTCCATTTGTACCCCAGTAAACTTAGAAGAAATTTTGACTTCTACTTAAATATTTTGGATATCAAACACTCCTCAAAAATTTTATATTTGGTTTATAGTCGGTATTGGCTCACGGTAAATTACACCAATTTTATTTCTAACAGAGAATGAAACTGATGGAATATAAGAATATTGTTCTTATTCGAGAATTTTCGTTTTCAAAAATTTAAACCGTTTTTATAATTTCTCGAAACTATTGATCAGTTTTATAAACACTAGCTGTACCCTGTGCGTGTTGCTGGACCACCAAATAAAATTAATTTGAAGAAAAGATATTAAAAAATAAATTTCCAGTTAACTTTGAATCATTTTATTAATTTTGTGCGATTAACACATGATCAAGTGCACAGTTTACGATTCAATTCTTTTTCATAATTTTCAGTGTCGCCATCCATCGGAAATTAATCGCACCAGAAACCCCCGTTGACTCATGAGCAACAACTTTGCTTAAGATCATAGCATGGTCAAATGCACAGTTTACGATTTAACTAATTTTGACTAATTTTCACTGGCGCCATCTGTCGGAAATTTTGTGTTACCAACTTAGAAACCTTTGTCGGTTTATGCGCAACAACTTTGCTAAAGATCATAGAATGATCAAATACACAGTTAACAAATTCCTGTCGGTAATTCTTCACACCAATTTAGAAACCTTCGTCGGCTCATGCGCAACAACTTTTCTGATCAAAGCTTAATCAAATGCACAGTTTATTTCAATTCATTTAGAGTCATTTTCAATAGCGCCACCTGTCGGAACTTGGTCATACCGGCTTATGCGCAACAACTTTGCTTAAGATCATAACATGATAAAAAGCATAGTTTACTATTCAATAAAGGACACAAACATTAATTTTTATATACATAATAGCTGACCCGGTCCGCCCTAAGCAAACATTAGATATAGATAGATGTCATTGGTGGTGCTGAATCCCTAAAAATTTTATTAAAATCTGCCCAGCCGTTTTGGAGTCCATACATTTCATATTTAAACACCTGCATTTATATACATATATATATATATATATATATATATATATATATATATATATATATATATATATATATATATATATATATATATATATATAAATAATTTCGGTCTGAATTTGTGCTGATGTTTGTAACACCTAGAAATATAAGTTGAAGTCTTTTTGGATCGACTCAGAATCACTTTCCATTTAATAATTTCCGGTTGGTCGGGCTGTTCTCTCAAGCTTTCCAACTTTAAAGATAATTTAATGGTATTAAGAGAAACTTTTATTGGTACAAGAATAAACCCTTTAGATTTAAAACCAAATCGAATCATTATTGCTTCATTTGACCCAACAAGAACAGCTCTCAGAGTGACTTAAATACCACATACCACGAAAATAACAAAAATGTCTATATATCTCAAGTTTACAACTTTTATATATTTAACCTTATTGGTGAAGGGACTTGACTGATGATCAGTTTTATTTGATCATTTTGATACCTTCTTAGAGTTCTCTAAACTAAAGAAGAGGTTAGCTTTCGGTCAGGTCTCTGTGTGATCATTTGTCGCTGCGATTCATTTTACCCGTCGATCGGTGTTGTAACCGAACAGGATTTTCTGCGATCAGTTTTCTTTTTAAATAATTTTTATTCGAGTTTTTTTTTCATTCGAACTAGTTTTTTGTTTTTTGGAACTTATAGATTTCCAGTTTTCTATTTTATAAATTTTTCTAACATATATTGTTTCTAATTATATAGGTCCTTTTACGCATCTATGGCCAATCTCACGGTGAAGATGCTCTCGAAGCCATGATCACCGAGTCTGTAGTCTTCGCCCTACTGAGTGAACGTCACTTCGGACCTAAGCTTCATGGTATTTTCCCAGGTGGCCGCATCGAACAATATATACCAGCTAGAGCTTTGCTCACCACAGAATTGTCTGATCCGAAAATCTCCCCTAAAATAGCCGAGAAAATGGGTGAAATACATGGTCTCAATATACCCATGTCTAAGGAGCCCGACTGGATTTGGAATTGTATGAATAGATGGCAACGCCATTTGCCCGCCATACTCAGTCGCAACGATTGGAAGGAGAATCAGGCGAATGCGGAGTTTGTGCGTAATCTTAATTTTGCCGAGGAGACCAAATGGATTAAGTCGGTCATTGATAATGGTCAATATCCGGTGTTGTTCTGTCACAATGATTTCCAGGAGGGTAATATATTGTTGAGGAGCAGTAATACATCAGAGTAAGTAGGAAGTGATTTTTGTTTTTTTTTATATAAAATACTTATGCAAATATTTTTTTATTTTTAAGAACAAATTTGGATGATTCTTTAATGGATACCAATAATGAAGATGGTGATGTTCTTAATAAGTAAGTTTGCAAGAAAAATAATTGGAGACGTTTTTCTATAACATGGGTTTTTCCTTACGCCCCCAATTAAGGAATTCAACAAAATTTCTTTAAAAAACCGGTTTGTGAGTAATAAGTAATCGAAATTTGTAGGTGGCTAGTAACAAATAGTAACCAATAGGGGTCTATATAATAGTTGAACTCAGCACGGTTTTTAAGATTAGAAATCGAGATTTTTGATATGAAAAGGAAATTAAATTTTTAGGAATTTATCTCTTAGTCTATATCTTTAATAGTTTAACGCATTAAAGCGTTTACGTGCTGATTAGATTGTTTTTAGAGTATATATCGCTCAATCTCGTGATAACGGGGTCTAAAAATATCAGCCTTTTGGTAATTTGCAACATAAACACCCCCTTTTTTAATCTATAACGCGTTGTTTTATATGATAAGATATACATATGCACATAAGTATGTATTTTAAAAATTTCTTCAGCGGTTCTGAAGTTTTAGAATTGTATTCAAAACTGATTTTTAAATGTTTGATTTTTTTATTCTATATAACCAATTAAATGGATCAAACTATTATTAAAAGATATATTACAGATGAGTTGGGGTAATGAAATTGCAGCACAGAGGAATTGTGGACCAACATGGACTTCTTTTAGATAAAAACTAAAAAATACTTAAAAGAAAAATAAAATTTATCTACGATTTAATAATTTGAGTTTTTTTGTTATCGAAAAATCAAACATTTAAAAGATCAACTTTAATTTAAATTTAAGAGAATCGGGGGACTTTTGTCTCCACCTTTAATAACTTTGAACATAATATAATTCTTAACTTCAGAACCGAGTTTTCGCGAATTATTTAACCAATTTTAAGTAGGGTCTTGCGGATAAGATTCCAAATATTGATTTAAATATTAAGTACTAGAATCAATAACGCATGGGTTTTATGTAATATAATGGTATTAGGGAGTGTCTTCCGGCTTAGTTTAAACTCCCAATATTGATATAGAAGTTTTAGTATTAGAATCATAAACAGTCCTACAGGTTTTTGAGTAATGGATAAATTCTATGCATTTGATCATGTTATGATCTTAAGAAAAGTTGTGGCGTATAAGCCGACGAACACTAAGTTGGTATGACCAAGTACCGACAGGTGGCGCCACCGAAAATTTATTAAAATTTAATTAAATCGTAAACTGTGCATTTGATCATGCTATGATCTTAAGTAAAGTTGTTGCGCATAGGCCGCGTAAGGTTTCTATGTTGGTATGAGGAATTTCCGACAGGTGGCGAGACTGCTTAAAGTTAAATAAATCGTAAACTGTGTATTTGATTATGCTATAATTTTTAGCAAAGTTGTTGCGCCTGGCCCGCTTAAATTTCCTAAGCTGTTGTGACCAATTTCCGGCATATGGCGCCACTGAAAATTACTTAAAATTATAAAAATCATAAACTGTACATTTGGTCATGCTATGATCTTGAGCAAAGTTGTTGCACATAAGTCAACGGAGGTGCAATTAATTTCCGATAGACGGCGCCAGTGAAAATTAATCAAAATTAATTTAATGGTAAACTATGCATTTGATCCTGTGTTGATCGCATCAATCAATAAAATGATTCAAAATGAATTGGATATTCGTGTAATGTCTTCCCTTCAAATTTATTTTAGTTGGTGGCGCAAAAACGAGCGCAGTGTTTAGCTAGTGTTGATATAAAACTTTTAGATTTAGTATTTTTATTAAATTGAAAGTGGATAAAGGAAACAATTTCGTATCAATATTATTCAAAAAACATATCAAATAACATGTCTGTTTTCGTACTTTAACGAAACTATCTTAACTGTTCCAAAATTACTTGAAAACATTTTGAAATTTTATACGAAATCGCTTTAGGGTAAGTTTGGGTAGTTTCATTAAGGTACGGACCGGGTGCAAATGTAAAATTTATGTGTATGCGTCATTTCCAAGTGTTTCAAACTATTTGTTTTAATTATTACAAAAACTGGAAGTGTCTAGACATTTTTTTAAATAATAGTGTTTATTTTTTACATACCTAAAGTGATACCATCTAAATTCTTTTTTATTCAAAGTTTTAATAATTATGTGTTGGTGTTTGTTTGAAATTATTGTACTCAAAACAAAAAACTTGGTAAAGTTTTGAAAAATCTTTAAAATTTCGTTATAATTAACCAATTTTTGAATCCCTCTATTCTTAAATTTTCTTTATAGCAAACGTTTGCGTACCCTAGATCTTGATACTTCCACTGATTCCGCCCTGTGCACTGGAGACTCTAACGAACCCGATCTAATGATTATTGATTTTGAATATTGTGCCTACAATTATAGAGGTTTCGATTTGGCAAATCATTTCTTAGAGTGGACTTTTGATTACAGTAATCCCGTCTTTCCCTTCTATCATCATCGTAAACAACAATTTCCCAGTGACGAGCAGAGACATCAGTTCATAAGAGCCTATTTGAAGAGACTTAATGAAAGTGAAGACGATTGGGAACCCTCACAGAAAGAAATCGATGATGTCGATAAGGAAGTCCAGTTATTTAAAATGTTTTCACATCTTTTCTGGAGTTTATGGTCTGTGATCAATGTTACCTCTAATATTGAATTTGGTTATTGGGTAAGTAAATTTATTTTAAACAAAAATCTTTATTTAAATAAAAGACTTTGTCGAGCTTGAGGTCACTGACCTCAAGCTCGACAAAGTCTTTTATTTAATTATACAAAAAAGGTCGAAAAATCACTAATATTAAAAATCTTTATATTATATTTTCTTTCCATACTTCCAGAATTATGCCATTACCCGCATTAATGAATACCTGCAGCTCAAACAAAAGTTTATAGAAGAAAATTCCTCCTCACCCAATGTTTGAACTGATTGAAATCATATAAAACTTGCATCCGAGGGCAGTTAATGGCTGCATTCAACTTCGATCGAATTTTTCATATTCGATATTCATATGCATTTAGTTTTAAAAGATTGAATGAAAAGAAAAAGAAGTTCTCTATATATTTCATAGATATTTAGATAGAAAATGAAATCTGTTGTTTATTTCCTTAAGTTCGAAGTCTTATTTTTAAGACTAATATATGTATGTACTCGTATTACTTATGTACTTATGTTTCTTGTCATTTTTTATATAAAGAATTTTATTTTTTAATACTAAACAAAAAACACCAACAACATATGAATAGTAAAGAAAACTTACAAAAATAAGAAAACTACTATTATGGAATAGTGCTGTGATGGTTTTTCAAATTTCTAAGACTTATCCACTCCCCCTTCCCCCACTTCCCTTTTCCATTAGATAAGAGTATTTTATTTTTAATATATTATTTCTTTTTTAAATTAATTATAAAAGCACTAAGTATTATTAAGATCCCTTCAAGTTTTACTCCATTTGCGGATACACTTAATATTAGATCATTTTTTAACCCACGTTTTTTTCAGTGTGTTCACTTAAATTTATTATTACTTAATTTTATTTAATTTTAGCTAGTTCAAAAATAAATTTATATAAAATTTTTTTAGGAAATATTTTTTTTTGTTAATTTACACTTTTTAAGAAAAGCAACACTAGAAAACATTTGGTAGAAATTATTTGAAATTCTGATACTTAGTAATAAAAATAAAATGATATAAATAATAAGCATAATCATTTTTAAATAAATTAATAAATATACTAACTTACAATTACAAAATATAAATTACTTTGTTTTTTGTGTCCCAGTAGAGTATAGTGTTAGACTAAGGTCATGAGTTCGATTACCACCATAGGTTCCGTTCAGTTTCACTACTTCTAGCTTATCTCTTTTTGAGGTTAGAAAGAAAACTAATTCAATTTTAAAGACTAAAAAAAATTATCGATTGGTTTTTAAAAATCGACATTATATAATGTAACAAGCCAACTGAATTAAACTATAAACAGTTAAAATTTTGTATGCTATTTGAATCAAGGTATTAATGAAAAGCTCTTAAAACTACAAAAAAAAAAATCGAATATGAAAGTACTAAATTATTGCTGAATTTTAGTGATTTCAGATTAAATTTGCCATAATTACATACAAAAATAATCAACACTTAAATTATTAGTAACTAGTCACAAACTTGTTTTACACAATCATTTCACTTAATTCTTTTATTCAAATTTAACGGTATGACCTTTTTAAAGTCTGCCTACATTCAGCTATAAGCCGTTGCTGTGCATGACTGCAGTAAACGCCGCCGCAAAATTTAGCCGGCACAGGAGTTTACTTAACAGGGTGACTCTTAACAAGAAATTAAATGCAATTTAGGGTTCACCATAAGAAATAAATGAAAAATGAAACAAGTATGTCGTATGTTCAAATATGTTCGCTTCGCCGAGTGTTGGCTTCTTATACATATGAGGCTTAAGTCGAACAAAACAACGGAATAATTTTTTTCACCAAAAAACCTTAATACTTTTTCAATTTTGTGGAACCACTTGGCATTTTGAGTGTTAATACACCGCAAAAAAATCCATATAAACTTACAATTTTTTCTAAATTCTTAGAGACAATTTTCAATATACTTAAACAGAATGTCTAGAATTCTCAAGTTGTAAACAGAGCTCTTCAGAAATCTACGTACCTCATGATACTCTAAAGGATGTCATAATACTCATTGGATGCTCTTAAAGTTTTTCTGTATTTCCAATCTCATTACAAAATTAGTATACAAACTGCTACATCTATAGCACTTACACTTAGTGAGCTATTATAATGGTTGAAAAGTAGGTACGATTACAGTGTAATCCTTAACATAATGCCTTACATAGAAACTTTGACAGTACCACTGATCTATTAAATAGATGACCTAGCAGTTTAGGGTGACTCAGCAGTTCTGGATGACTCAAAAGTTTAGGATAACTTAGTAGTTTGAGATGACTCGGCAGTTCTGGATGACTCAGTAGTTTAGAGTGACTCAGCAGTTAAGGATAAGTTAGCAGTTCGAGATGACTCAGCAGTTCTAGATGATTCAGCAAGTTTAGGATAACTTAGCAGTTCTGGATATAAAAGTAAATTTTCGAAAAATTTTGTGTAAATAGTCAATCTTCATAATCTGCATAAATAATCAATTTTCGAAAAATTTCCTAGTCAGTTTTCGAAAAATTTCGAAATTTTCGAAAATTTTCCTATAAATAGTCAATTTTCGAAAAATTTTCTTTAAATAGTCAATTTTCGAAAAATTTCCTATAAATAGTCAATTTTCGAAAAATTTCCTATAAATAGTCAATTTTCGAAAAATTTCCTATAAATAGTCAATTTTCGAAAAATTTCCTATAAGTAGTCAATTTTCGAAAAATTTCCTATAAATAGTCAATTTTCGAAAAATTTCCTATAAATAGTCAATTTTCGAAAAATTTCCTATAAATAATCAATTTTCGAAAAATTTCCTATAAATAGTAAATTTTCGAAAAATTTCCTATAAATAGTCAATTTTCGAAAAATTTCTTATAAATAGTAAATTTTCGAAAAATGTCCTATAAATAATAAATTTTCGAAAAATTTCCTATAAATAGTAAATTTTCGAAAAATTTCCTATAAATAGTAAATTTTCCAAAATTTTTCTAGAAATAGTCAATTTTCGAAATTTTTCTAGAAATGGCAAATTTTCTTAAAATTTTCTATAAATAGTCAATTTTCGAAAAATTCGGTTTGTGTTCGAAAATTTTTGATTTGTCTCCTTAACAAATTGTGTTTTATATATTTTTTTAAAACTTGGATGACTTATATTTTTGCATAAGAAAAATTGCTTTCAAGTAAAGGCAGTGGTGTTAAAAGAGGTCCCACATGGTTTTTTGCCACTTGCATTTTTGCAAGGCTTGCTGCTACAAATAGCGAATACCGCTACTGTGATATGAATAAACGTTGTTGTGGTTGCATATTAACATTCTTACATACAAAAGAAGATACATATGTATAAGTACCTTCTATATAAATAATAATGTGATGAAATGCAATTAACCAACTATTGTATATATAATTATTTAAATAACAACATTCGGTGAAATCCAAATGATTTTAGTTATGTCCATTTAATAAAATCTTAAAATACTTGTATGCTCTTTTGTTGAAATGGGGGAGTTATTTATTTAAATAAATATATTTTATTATAAATTAGTGTGTGTATTGCAAATTATTAACTTAATAAAACAGATATGTATGTTTGAAATTTTGAATATTTAAAAAAATGTATGTATGTTTTCATAATTGTAGAATACAATTTTCATTTTTAAAATTGCATGAAACTTTTGAAAATCTTTCATTTGTTTGAGGTTATCTCAATCTCATGATCAGGCACTGAACCAAGGTTTTTTGAAACAAAAAACTATTTTAGACGACCAGTAAATGCTCGCGAGTCAGCAATGGGATTTTATAAACTTTTCTTATATATTAAACAATTTTATGATGTTTTTAATTCAATTTAATTTTTGTAAAAAAAGTTCTATAATTTTAATAAGATTTATTTTAAATATCTTTCTATACATAAAGAAATTTCTTCGCTTATTCGGTTCCACTTTTACGAATAATAGCAAATAATTTTTCAAATTACTTGTAAACATTTTGTTGATAGAATTTATGATTTTATTCATGAAAAATATTTTAACAAATATACAGAGTCTTAAGGTTTTCAACAGTGAAATTTTTTTTTATAATGAATGTCATGAATATTTTATGATTTATACATTTTTGTAACATTACAAATGACAACTTCTTTTTATATAGAAATGGAAAAACATTTATTATAAAAATTTGTTTGGCGGTAAGAGATGATAAAATACCCACTTGTTAATAAATAGAAAAATATGTATATGAAAAATTTACCTTTACAAGTTATAATAATCATAAGCACAAGTTTCAATCTTAGAATTAAGAAACATTTCGATTAGTTGAAAAACTTTTGTAAAATTAAATTATTTTTTTTTAATAAAATTCCTTTACTATTTTAAATCTTTAATAACAAAAATAAGATTGTTTTTTAGTTCCTTTTTCATACACTTAATAAAGTACGAGAAGTCTATTGCCTAAAGTATATAATTTTGGTTTTGGAATATATTAAACTACGATAAAGTTCATGTTCTTGCATAATTTCGGTTAAGTTTTAAAGACATAAAATACTAAGCACAAAAGTAAAGTTTGGATAAATGTTTGCTTTTACACATTTACAAAGTTACGCATAGGGCCCTGCAGTTAAAAGGACTGGCTCCAACCTTTTCAAATTTAAGTAAATTTTTCAAAAACATACTCTTAAACTTTTTAATTTAAATTTTATAAAATTTTACTAAATCTCGAAATTTTTTAAAAATTTTCTATTTAAAGAAATTTTTCGAAAATTTACTATTTATAGGGAATTTTTCGAAAATTTACTATTTATAGGAAATTTTTCGAAAATTGACTTTTATAGAAAATTTTTCGAAAATTAGCTATTTCTAAGAAATTTTCGGATAATTGGCTTTTTCTAATAAATTTTTGGAAAATTGACAATTTATAGGATATTTTTCGAAAACTGACTATTAAAAGGAAATTTTTCGAAAATTGACTATTTAAAGGAAATTTTTCGAAAATTGACTATTCATAGGAAATTTTTTAAAAATTTACAATTTCTCCGAAATTTTTGAAAAATTAACTATTTATAGGAAATTTTTCGAAAATTGATTTTTTATAGGAAATTTTTCGAAAATTTACTTTTTATAGGAAATTTTTTGAAAATTGGCTATTTATAGGAAATTTTTCGAAAATTGACTATTTATAGGAAATTTTCCGAAAATTGACTATTTATAGGAAATTTTTCGAAAATTGACTATTTATAGAAAATTTTTCAAAAATTGACAATTTATAGGAAATTTTTCGAAACTATTTATAAAAAATTTTTCAAAAATTTACTATTAATAGGAAATTTTTCAACAATTGACTTTTCCTAGGAAATTTTTCGAAAATTGACTATTTATAGGAAAGTTTTCGAAATTGACTTTTAATAGGAAATTTTTCGAAAATTGACTATATATAGGAAATTTTTCGAAAATTTACTATTTGTAGGAAATTTTTCGAAAATTGTCCATTTATAGAAAAATTTTAAAAAATTGAAAATTTATAGGAAATTTTTCGAAAATTAACTATTAATAAAATTTTTTTTATTAATAGGAAATTTTTCAACAATTGACTTTTCCTAGGAAATTTTTCTTGACTTTTATAGGAAATTTTTCGAAATTGAATTTTAATAGGAAATTTTTCTAAAATTTACTTTTTATAGGAAATTTTTCGAAAATTGACTATTTTTAGGAAATTTTTCAATAATTTATTATTTTTACATTAAATTTAAAAAAAAAAAATTACTATTTTTATAGAAAATTTTTCAAAAATTTACTATTTTTATAGAAAATTTTTCAAAAATTTACTATTTTTATAGAAAATTTTTCAAAAATTTACTATTTTTATAGAAAATTTTTCAAAAATTTACTATTTATGTAGGAAATTTTTAAAATTTACTACTTTTATAGGAAATTTTTCAAAAATTTACTATTTTTTTTTAGGAATTTTTACAAAAATTGACTGTTTTTTTTAGGAAATTTTTCAAAAATTTACTATTTTTTAGGAAATTTTTCAAAAATTTACTATTTTTTAGGAAAATTTTCAAAAATTTACTATTTTTTTAGAATTTTTTTTTAAATTTACTATTTTTTTCAAAAATTTTTGTTTTTATGAGAAATTTTTTAAAAATTTCCTATTTTGTAGGAAATATTTCAAATATTTACATTTTTTTTTAAGAAATTTTTCAAAAATTTACTATTTTTATATGAAATTTTCAAAAATTTACTATTTTTATAGGATTTTTTTCAGAAATAGGAAATTTTTCAAAAATTTACTTTTTTTATGTGAAACTTTTTAAAAGTTTATAATTTTTTTTACTTAATTTATAGAAAAATTTTACGCAAATTAACTTTCGTTTCAGTAAAATTCACTAAAAATTGAGTAAATCCGGATGTTTATCCATCTTTAAGATACATGAACTACATTTAGAACTTAGTCTTCAAAAAAAAAAACAAAATTACATTCTTAAACGGAAATCCTCTTAAATTTGTTCCCCCATACACATACATATTTTCTCTGCCTTTGCTTCTGTCACTTCAACGGCAAACTTAGAGCAGAGCAAAATCCGCAGCTTAACCACAACATTCATTTTATAAGGAATTTAGAGGAACGACGACAACAACAACCATATAAAAACTACAACAAACAGGCAGCAACTAACTAATTTGTTCCAGGAAGCCAATAACAACAAAAATGAAAATTATATCCTGTTGGTTGTGGTAGAAAACGCAATTGTTGGACATGCATTTCAACAATTGCAACGCAATGCCATGTCGCGCGGTTAAATCCTCAGATGGGGAAGGGGGTGGGTTATAGTTCGCTACCTTTTGCTCAAAGCTTATGCACTTTTCGCCTACAAATTGCATTTTCGAAAAATGTAAATACAATTTGAAAAACGTAATGGATCGTAATCCATTACGCGAATTTTAGCCACAAAGTCACATATTGATTGTTTAAACAGATGGGGTTTTGCTCTTTGGTCATAAGTTGGAAAATTTCAAGGATATACTTAAAATTTTTGGAATATTAGATAATCATATTTTTATTTTACTATTTAAATCTTAAAGCTTACAAGTTCTTATTGGTTTATAGAACTATAAATTGGTTTTATTATAAAACTTTGTTTTATTTCCTTAATATCATTGAAATTATTTTCCACTAATCTTGTGTAATAAATAAAGTCCTGTACTAAAAATTAGCAAGACAAATACTTATAAGCAAAATGTGCCAAGATTATAAATCCTAAGACGACTAAATGTCTGTACTATAAGGATTCTATGCTGTAGCTTAACCCTATTGGGACCTTTGAGTAAGTTTAGAAAATAATTCTAAATTACATAAAAAAAACTTAGAAAAATTTCCTAAGAATTATTTAAAGTGTATGATATCCTTCTTTTATTCAATCAAATAATTTATTATGACGATCGAGCAGATGTTTTTACATTTTTTTTCGACACAATTTTGATTATTGGTCCTAAAAGGGTTATTGCTTTCATATGCTGGTTTCTAACTCTCTTGTATGTTAAATGTAGCTGTTTATTCTACAAATCCTATTATTTTTCCAGCTTCCTATAAAACTCATTTATTTAGTTTTCTTTTTCTATTTAACCCAGCCAACATGGAGTCTTTTTATGCGATGTTTAACTTGTAAATTACTCTGTTAAAAATCATGTGAAAATATTTTAAGAACTCATAAGAAAAACCCATTTAAAATAAGAAAAAAATATATATATAAATTGACATTTGCTGGCAAAAATCTATTCATTGAAATACAAGCAAGTACAAATTTTTTAGACAAATACTTATACATTTTACATGAGGTTGATGTAAAAGAATGTGAACATTCTCTTAAAAATTTTTTTTCAATAAAATTTAGTATCTCTTAGTAAATACAAAAGCTTAGTATCTCTTTTTAGTAAATACTACAAAAATTTCTCTGTTTGGCAATTGTTTACTAAAAAGATATAACAAATTTTACCAAAATTTACTATCTCTCTTTCGTAAATTTCGGCAAATTTTAGTAAATCTATTATTTTTATACACTTCACCACCATAGGTGGAATGGGTATTATAAGTTTGTGCTGATGTGTGTAACGCATAGAAATATTTGTCTTAGACCCACCTTTTAGTATACCAAGAGGCTTAGAATCACTTTCTGAGTCGATTTAGCGATGTCCGTCCGTCTGGCTGGCTGGACCCCCATGTAAACCTTGTAATCAAACTACAGGTCGCAATTCTAAAGATGAAATTCGGATCATTCAGATCATTTTTTTTGATAATGAGACCATGGCTATTGAAATTGGTCAAAATTGGTCCATTATTTATGGTACCACCCATAGGTTTCACTTTCCGGAATTGATATATTGGCCACAAATATCAATATTTTTTCATGAAATTAAATAAAAGTACTGCTTATATAAGCTAAAATCACTGCACCAAATTTCGTTGAAATCGGTCCATATTTGACCATAGCTCCCATACAAACTCTTCTTTAAAAACGCACTAAATTAGACAAAAATCTTTAAAACGCTCGTAAATCTAAAGATAATGAGTTTATTTTTGCATACATAAGTTTAGTAACAACTGTAATCAATTTGCTAAATTTCGAGATAATCGGTCCACATTTGACCCTAGCTCTCATATAAGTCCAAATGACGGAAACAGCTTATATATACAAATGTTGAGAAAATGTTTGTATGATGGCAAAATTTAGCAAATATTTGTCTTTATACAGGAAAAATAACACCTTTAACCTTAGTGGTGAAGGGTATCGTATGGTCGGGCTTGACCGACTATAGCACTTTCTTACTTGTTCTTTATTAAATTGATTTACACTTTTTTTACCAACATCAACCATCGCTCTTAAGTAATTATTTTTCAAAATTTACTTGTCTCTTTAGTAAATTCAATGAAAATTTTGTATTCCATAATTTTATTTTTTTAAAATTTACTTATCACTCTTAAGTAAATATTTTTACTGAAGAGATATAGTAACTTTTCAAAAATTTACTTAAGATTTGCTAAAGAGTAAAAGTAAATTCTCATAAATTTTCCTAAAGAGAAATAGTAAATTTTTGTAAAATTTACTAAGAAAATAAAATTTTTGTTTCAAATTTTATTTAAGAGAAAAAATAAATTTAACTAAAGAGAAATATTATTTTTTTTTAAGAAAAACTATAGAGATATTTGTAAGTAAATTTTGTTAAAATTGACTAAAAAGTGATAGAATATAATGAATAGAAAAGAATGATATTACCAAAAATTTATATTTCTCTTTGATACATGTTATTAACAGTTACTATCTCTTTTTTGTAAATTTAAGGAAAAATAACTTATATCTCTTTTACTAAACTTAAAAAGCTCAAGTTTTTTAAGGCTCAATATAAGTTTGAGTTTGGAGTATAGGTTGCCTCTTAGAAATTAATTGAGTCCTCAGGAAAATAATTAAAATTTAATTTATGAATGTATCATTTTAAAAGTACTTCAAATTTCAACTGCAGCAAACATTTTTTTTAATTCTCTCTCATTCGGTTCAATTCAATTCTGACGACAATGATAACGACAAAAAAGTTGTGTCTTCTTTTCTATTCATTATTTTTGGCAACCACTCAAATTCATATAATTCGAAATGAAATTGTTAAATATAATAAAAATAATAGAAAAACTTGTTAGGATTATTGACGCCATTCATTGGTTTAGAGGAAAATATATAAAGTTTTTAAAGAATATTACAGACTAAATTTAATAAAAATTAATCTAAAAATGTGTTAATAATACAATAGTAATTTGAAAATCTTCATTTCTCCCACAAAAATCCAGACTGGACTATACAAGAATTTAAGACATTGATACTCATAAGCAAAATAGGTTAAACAAAGTTTGTTTGGTTTGTTGCTCTACGCCTCCCACGTTTAAGTACTTGTACCGATTGACTTAGAATAACTTTATTTGTCGATTTAACGACGGCCGCTCGTGAGGCTGGTTATAATATTAAAGATATATTGGTCGAAATCGGTCCTTTATGCCCTACACACTAGGTACTTATATACTATATTCAAAATAACATTTAGCGTTTAAATCAGTTTTAGGTCAAATATGCAAATATATGTGGATGATTTATACACTGAGACAAAGCCAAGACACAAGCCTTTAATTTTAGTAATATTGAAGTTTCAGATGTTAATAATAAAGATAGTTATGAGCATACATACAAACAGCGTTACCGCTAACAAATTTGAAAAAGTCGCAAAAAAAGTCACTTTTTTTATAACATTTTTACTTAAACAATGAACAAAAGACTATAAAACAATTCATACTTAAAAAGATATTATATATAGGCAAAATCAAACAGATTTAATTCCTATAAAACCGACTTTCAACTCGAAAAATTTTTGTACTCTTAGGTGTTCAGAAAATCTAATTACAGATTTGAACTCCTAAGTGTACAGGTACATTGAACACAAAATCTTAGTAGCGCAAGTTTGCACTTCTTAGCGTAATTGGCATACAAATTTCAAAAACGTAAAGAAATCGAATTTACGTTTTTTCACATTTCGTCTTCTTTTTTTTTTGTGTCATTTGGACCCAGTCGTTATGTTATGAAATAGACACCATACTTGGGGGATGAATTCATTGCCCCCTAAATTTTAATTTCGTCACTTCAAATACTACTACTAAATTTAAGCACGTTTTCGCCACTTTTAATTTTTTTCGCATATTTTTCGGCCCCTCAATAGTTGTGCATCGTTTAATGTATATCATTAATTTGCTCCATATTGGTATAACATACGACAGGTGCAAATAACGAAAATTTGAACGTAAATTTCTCAAAATACGACTTTTTCGTGGAGCACACTCGCAAATATGTATTAAAATTCCAAACTACCTCGTAAACTGAGTTTTTGCCATTTAACACCTAAAAGCAAAAGAGCACCAAAAAATAATTTTTTGCTAAAATTGTATGAAGATTTTGAAAATCGTGCAAAAAATTATATATTGCTTTTAATGGTTTTAGATAGCAAACTGAGACCAAAGTGATGGCATTCATACTTAAGTTACAATTATTTTAGGGAATTTTAGTTGAATATGGGCTAAAAATACAAATTTGAAATAATTTTCTAAAAAGGTGTCAAAAGTCGTACAAAACTCGAAAAAGTGGCAAAAAAGGGCCATGGAAGAAAAGTCGCAGGTTGGGTCGCAGGCCACCTAAAAAAGTCGCAAATTGCGACTTTAGTCGCATAACGGTAACGCTGCATACAAACATAAAAAAAAATATTCCCAAATTTTATATTATGCTTTGTTTCAAAGCTTTAAAATACTAAATAAGCAAATATATGCAAATAATTTTTACTGCTTAGTGCCTTCTACACAGAGTAGTTGACAATATGTTAATTAAAAACGTTAAGCTTTGGAGTCAATTTTGTGTCAAATATGCAAATATAAGCAGATAATTTGCACACTGCTAGAAAGCCGGTACTAAGGCTTTAATTAAAGTTGTATTAAATTTTTAGACTATAGTATTGAAAGATGTTATGAGCATATGTATAAAAAAAATATAATTTTATTTGGATAGATTAACCAAATTTTATATTGTATAATGTTTTAAAGCCATAAAAAACTAAATAAGCAAATATATGCAGATAATTTTTACTCCTTTATGCCTTCCACATGGGGTATTTGATAATATTTTAATAACATTAATAGTTATAATCACTTTTATGTCAAATATGCAAATATATGCAGATAATTCGCATACTGCTAGAAAGCCAACACTTAAGACGTTAATTAAAGCTGTTTTAAATTTTTAGACGATAGCATTGAAAGAAGTTATGGGCGTATGTATAATTAGAAAACTAAAAAAAAATATTTTATTTGAAAAGATTGACCAAATTTTATTTTTGTGTAATGTTTTATTATAGACTAAATATGCAAAAATATGCAGATAATTTTCAATCTGTGGCAAAGCTGAGACTTTAGGCTTTCATTGGATATGTGTACATCTAATTTGATAAGTTTCTATTTTAAGAGTTACAATCTTAATTATAAACAGGGAAATTCTTATTTTTTTTTTTTTTTTTGAAAAGCTCAAATCTTATATTTTTCTATAGTTTTTGAGCTGACGACAGCACGGTATGTATGTTTGTTCTCTTAAGTGACATTCACTCAAATTCAAACAATTTCTAACTTATACAGAATTCCATTTTAAATAACTTTAGATAACTTTTTTTTATTAAATGTCAGTTTTAAATTAAAAAGATAAATACACATTTTTAAACAATAAAATGCAAAAAAGGATTGTTTGGCAAAAAAAAAAAAAAAAAACAATCAAAAATTTACATTTTGTCTTAAATAAAATGCATTTTTGTTGGTTGTTTAATACAAGAAATCTCAGGAGGTCCAAGAGTAAATAACTAAACAATAGTCCCTTGATAACTTGAGTATATCCATTCATTTGTCCAACTGACTGACTGACTGACATATTGTTTAAATGTTTGTCAGTTGTCTTTGAGTTGAAAAGAGACAAATGACTTATATAAATAGATATGTATGCATTTTGCTTTTATTTGCTTTCTTTGTTTTCTTTGTCCTTTGTCCTGTTTTGCTGCTTTACGGCCACTTGATTGTTGTTGTCTTTAGATGAATACGAGTATCTTGTGTCGACTTCCTTTTAACGATCCTTGCTCCTTGTTGTTGTTTAGAGTATGTGTGTGTGTGTGCTTGTATATTTGTGGTATCCTTTAGAAAAACATGTATGTGTGTGTGTGTTTGTTTAACTAAAATTTAATAAGGAAGTCTTTGCTTTTATTGTCTCTCATTGTTAGAAATACAATTAAGTTCTTGTTTTGTTTTTTATTTATTTTTGTTGTCTTTCATTCATTTCATCTTCATTCTTCTTCAATTTCATATTTTTGGGGCAAGTGAATTGAATTCAATTGAGTTTTTGTGTTTGAACAATTGAAAGGGAAGTTTTTATTTGTCTCTTTAGACTCGTTTTTCTTTCCCTTTAGTTTAGTTTAGCTTTTATTTAAATTAATTCTAGCTAAATTAAGTTTTGCTGCAAATTGATTATGAACACGTCTTTTTTGGAATGTTGTTGCAGTATTTTGAACAAAGTTCGAAAAAAAAACAGTACCTTATTATATTGTACTGAACTTATGCACACAAGAAAGTTATTTATTTTAAAGTACCTAACTTAGTTAGAAACAAAGTTAGAAACCTTATTATAAAGTACTTTAGAGTACTATAAAGTACTTAATTACGAATTTTAAGATAACTTACTTGTGACTGCATTCGTAATCTTTTGACAAAGTATTGTTGTTGTGCATGATCCGCCGTGGTATAGCAGGTTAGTCATCCGTCTAGCATACCAGAGGTCCCAAGTTCGATCCACGGCCAGACCCAATTGAAAAAAAAAAAAAAAAATTAAATTAAAAAAAAACCGGTTCACTTCATAACTGAACTCAGCCACTGGTTATTGAGTATTAGGCTATGCAAAACTTCTCTAACTAATGAATTTGCCGTTCGGAGCCCAAGTTAAAACGTAGGTCACTTTCAATGAGTCTAAAATTAGAATTGGATGCAGGGATTTGAACATATACCTACATTTTGGTAAGTAAATTACTTGGGGATATCAAAGTGCTGGAAAATGGCTGAGGTAAGAGCGAATATCAACCTACTCGAATCAGAAGTACATGTTAAAATCTTCAGGCATTTTACCAACTTGGAAATAGTTTATCAAATGGGAACTGCTGGTAACTTCTTAAAATATACATGCATAGTATGTCAATTGTGTTTGTATTTGTGACATAAATACAAACCCCTCGCCAGACAAGTGTTGCCTGGTGTGGGGTGTTCATCCTAAACGTTATTATAGCCTTCACCGCCATAGGTGGAAAAGGTATTATAAGTTTGTGCTGATGTGCGTTTGCGCGTTATGCGTTGCAATAGAATAATTGCCTGAGACCAGCCTTTTAGTATACCAATAGACTTAGAATCACTTTCTGAGTCGATTTGGCTATGTCAGTCCGTCCGTCCATCAGGACGGCTCGCTGGCTGGACCCCGATGTAAACCATGTAATTAAAGTACAGTTCGCAATTCTAAAGATAATTTAATGAAATTTGGCACAGATAATTTTTTATTGAAATCCGTCAAAATCGGTCCATTTTTTATGGTACCTCCCATAGGTCCCACTTCCCGAAATTGATGTTTTGGCCACAAATATCAATTTTTTTCATGAAATTGAAAACAAATACTGCTTATGTAAACTTAAATCACTGAACCAAATTTTGTTAAAATCGGTCCACATTTGACCATAGCTCCCATACAAACTCTTCTGTCAAAACGCACTAAATGAGACAAAAATCACTAAAATGCTCGTAAATCTAAAGGTACTGATAAGTTTGAGTAAAAATTCTAATCAATTCGCAAAATTTCGAATTAATCGGTTCACATTTGACCTTAGCTCTCATATAAGTCCAAATGTAGGAAACGGCTTAAATATATAAGTTTTGAGAAAATGTTTGTATGATGGCAAAATTTTGCAAATATTTGTCTTTATACAGAAAAAAGAACACCTTTGACCTTAATTATGAAGGGTATCGCATGGTCGGGCTTGACCGAATATAGCACTTTCTTACTTATTTTTATTTAGTTTCGCTGTTGGCAATACTGTTTTTCTCATTGTTGTCAATTTTATAAAAGTTCAATCAAATAATCAACAAAGTAAGTTATATTACTCAACGATGTACATTATTTTTAGAGTACTTAGTAAAAGTTCGTTATGATATTTTCATTATGGTATTTTAACAGGTACATTTTGTTACTTATGTGACTATGTACCGAACCTTAAGATACAGTATTTTAGAGTATTTTTTCGAACCATGATTTTTAAGAAGAAACCATTTCTTATGTAAAATAAAACTGAATTTTTGATGACAATTGTATTAAAAATTTAAATTGAAATTTAGTTATTGTAGAATGCAAGTGTTTTAAAGATATTTTGTAAGAAATTGAATTATGTTGAATCTAACAAAAATTGTATTTAGTTCTTTAAGTTTTATAACTACAAAACTTAAAAGATGTATGTACTTTAAATTTTACTACATAAAGTTTGGAAAATAAAATTCTTTTACAGTTTCAGTCATAAATATTGAAGTAATGGTAAAATTTTTAAAAATATTAAACATTTACGGATTGAATTTGTTGATGATTATTCATGTAAATAAGAGACCCGATTTTTTAAGTTATCCCATTATTTATGCAAATAAGCAATTTGTACTTAAACATCATATTTCTTAAGATTAGGTTTTATTCATATGTATTTGTTGTATTCATATGTATATGTTACTCTTATATGAAAGTTTTCCATACACTTCCCTTTATCTCCATCGTAACGGTTTTATGCTAAACTTTGTGTTTATTTGCCTCTGGTTTGATTTCCTTAGTCTAAGCAAAATCTCTGACCATTAAAAACTTTAAAACTTCAAGTGTATGTACTTCCAGCAAGAAGAACGAACGAATGAAAAGTTTAGACAAAATCAAACAAGCCAACACAACTTACTACCAATAATTCTAAAGTTTACTAACCCGGTTAACAAAAGAAATCCCGCAGCTCAATCGAATTTCCTGAACCAATTTGTTTGCAAATCATTTTTTACTGAAACGAAAAAAAAAAAAAATACTAGAAAAAGATTTAAGAAAGAAAAAATAAACAACTAGTGATTGGGGAAAAATGTCAATAAAATGAGCAATATGATACAGTCAATAACAAAAATTAAGGCACATTAAAAAATATTTTAATATTGTATTGGGATACAATATAACCAAAACAGTATCCAACTGTTGCAATTTATTCATAAGAAACATTACATAACAGTTCTGAAACTTTGATATGTTTCACAAATTTTTTACCTCACTGTTTGGTCATGTTTTTTAAGAGTTTTCATAAAACTAAAACTAAAACTCTATTTAGAAAAAATTGTCATTTGACTTACTTATAAAAAATGTACAAAAATATAAAATAAACGAAAAAGTCAACCTTTGTGCTACCCCTTTGATTTCAGGGACATTTTTTCATATTTTCCATTTGTCATATAAGAGGTCATGTTATAGATAGATTTAAACTTTTACATTCAGGCACTTGTTAAAATAAATAAGTGACAAAGTTTTTGTTTAAATTATTATATTTGAATTTCAGATTTTTGGAGACCAACAGATAAAACCATGAAGAGGCAAAATGTGTGTGTGTGTGAGAGCTCGCATTGTCATAGTGGAGACTGATCTGTCCTTGGTTTTGTTATGTGTCCGAAGACTTTTTGGAAGAAAATAATCATTTTCCTTTCAAAATTGAACGTTTTACTAAAAATACGATTAAAATAGGTCTAGTTTGACCGCGAAAACTAAAAGAATCTGAGACATTGTTATTGGTTTTTGATCTCATACAGTCGACTGCTACCTACTTTTGGGCTTATTTGAGTAGATCAATGATTCGTCACCATAAACCATGTTATATACATGCTTTAAAGCACCCAGATTTTTAGAATTATTTGTGAATTGATATGAGCCGGTTAGTCATCCGCCTAGCATCCCAGAGGTCCCAAATTAGATCCCCGGCTGGACCCACTTGAAAAAATAAATTAAAAAAAGCGGTTAACTCAGCTAGCCACTGGTTATTGAGTATTAGGCTATGTAAAACTTCTCTAACTAATGCATTTGCCGTTCGGAGTCGGAGTATAAACGTAGGTCCCTTTCAATGAGTCTAACAATAGAATTGGATGCAGCTCATTGTCTGATAGAAGTACCCCTTGTTCCAATTGAAATGTAGTGGAACAAGCAATTTGAATTTTTGCAAACTTTTTATTTTAAAGTACGTTCTTAACAAAAAGCTCTTCCAGCATAAACTTTCTAGCTACAAAGTTTTTCAAAATCTTCCCATTAATGCTTTTTCATAAATAATTATTTTATAACAAATTGAAGCTTTTCAACAAAAAATGGTTTCATCAAATAAAACATTTCCTAAAAACTTCCTTATCAAAAAGCTTTGAAACAAAGTAGTTTTTGAAATCCATAGGGGATTTTTCCTTAAAATAAGTTTTAAAACTTTTACCCTGATGATTTTACATCGATATTTTTTTCACAAACTTAATAAAGCTTTATGAACAAAAAAAAAAAGTTTCACAAAGTTAAGCACTAACAAAATAAGTTTTGTTATAAGCTTTTTTATAAAAAAATCTTTCGTAGAAAAAACCAAATATATCTATTTTGGCAACATTTTTTTAATAAAAAGCTTTCTTTAAAAATGCCTTTTCCAACCTTTAAAAATGATTTCACTTAAAAAGCTTTCATAACATATTTTCTCCTTATTTTACTTTATTCTTTAAAATAGCATTTTCGGCTTAAAAATTGTTTATAATAAAGATCTTTCTTTAACCAAATATTTTTTGCAAAAAAAGCTTTTTATGAAAAAAACTTTGTCACCAAAAAAAGCATTTTTTTTAAAGTTATTTAACCAAAAACTGTTTTTTTGGTTGAAACCAACCAAATATTTTTACCAAAAAAGCTTTTTCGTAAAAAAAACTATTTTTCACAAAAAAGCTTTTTATGAAAAAAACTTTGTCATCAAAAAAAGCATATGTTTTCACTAAAAAAGCTTTTACATCTCACTCTTTAAGATTTGTTTTTAAAACAAATTACTTATAATAAGAATTTTTCATTAAATAAATATTTTTATAAAAAAGCATTTTCTTAAAACAAAAACAACGTTTTACTTAAAAAGCTTTTTACAAAATAAAAAATTTTGTCACCAAAAGAAAAAGCAACAAAAGCTTTATTTCACCAAAAACAATTTTTTTTTATCAAAAAAGCTTTTTATTGCTTTTTTTTAAACTAATACCTCAAAAAATATATTTAGTTGGTCACCTCTTTTTGCTCTAAAATCTTTTAAACTCACACATTGAGTTTTTAAAAGATTTTCTGATGGATAAACTTGATTTTATTTTGTTGCTCTTTACATCATTTGCATTTTCCGTAAAATATTATTTATTTTTTAGTTCACATACTCAGGAAAAGGGTGAAAACTCTTAACAACAAACAAAAAAAAGTTGAAAAACTTATTTATTTTGGACATATCTTTCAATAATGATAAGTGACTTTCTAGAGAAAAATATTATAACATCAGATGTAACACAAATACGGAGCAAACACTCAAAGCTCTAGAGATTATTAACGATTTATCATTTATTGTGTGCTATTCACTTTTTTTTGGATTATCAAAATTTTTATCTAAATTATGATACAAATTTTTAAATTTTATTTCCAAGACAAATTTCTTGATAAAAAATTTAAAAAGCTCCGAAAAAATATAGAGATATTTTTACTTCTTAAATTACCAACAAATTTCTTGTTGATGTTTGCTTAATATTTGTTTGTTTTTCATGATTAAATAATAATATTGTTAAGTGGCCATAATGTTGGTAAAACATCACTTAAATTCTTTTTGAACATTAAGAAAAACTGTTTGCTTTTATTTAATATTTAGGAGAAGTTGGACACACTTTCCTTGATGTTTATTTGCCAAAGTCTTGAATAAATATCAACAAACTTGACTTAACGACATTTTGATATATTGAACTATTTTACACAATTTTATTTTAGTTTTTACTTACATATTTTTTTGGAAGGGAAAAATAAAAAAAAATTTCATTTATTTAATGTCCACCAAAATACAAACAAATAAGAAAACCATCTTCTGGAAGATACAGAGAAGTGACTGCAGTAAAAGTAACATAAACCCAACTAAATATTAAGTGGACCATAACTTTGTTTGATCATTGCTCTTAAAAATGTTTACACTTTTTTAACTTTTGGCCTTTAGGAGAAAAATATCATTCATATGAAATTTTGAAGCCAAAGAAAACATTGAAACTGAAAAAGAAGTCAAAAGTTATGTCAATATTATTACTGGTCAAATTAAATTGCTTTTAAGTCATAAAAAAATACATAGCCCCGAAATTGTAATGTAAAACGTTTAGAGAATTTTTTATTTCTGCAGTTGTTTTTTTTTTGTATGGGGAAATTAAAATTTAAAAGACTAAGTTTTTGTGCGGAGCCTAAAGCCTGAAGGAATTTCCAAAAAGTGAAACAGATAATTGCAAGCAAATACCCCTTAGGGGCCCTTGACTCTTAATTGCTTAAAAGTTGTATAATTTTTATTTTACGTAAAGTTTGTTTTGGTAAATTATGCTATTAGATTCATTTATTATGATGGTCTCTGGCCGACTACTGTGACAGAGTTTGAATTTTAAAATTTACACATCGAGAAAAATAGCGACGTTTAAGCGTTGGTAAGAGAAAAGCTAAACAATGTTTTTTTATTTTTTGATTATTGAACCAAGACTTAGGGGTAAACCCCTGCTTGTTCATTGCATTGTGATGGAACAAGGAAAAAGGGTTATGGGAAGTAATTTAGAGGAAGTGTTTATCGACATTCAATGAATTGAAGCTTTTGATATCATAATAAGAAGGGAAGACATTTGTAGAAAGTCTGCTCCACACTCGAACTCTTTTGTACTCGGTTGAGAAGCTCAAAAATAGATTTTAGAGCATTGACCATTTTTCTGTCGTTTATAGTTGATATAATAGAAAGGGGATCTTACACCTCTTTAAAAAGCCGAGGCATTTGAATGTATCTTTCGACACTTGAAAAATGTGTTCAGTCTAATGAAAATCGGACTGGATTTTCATGCCTTAAGAATATTATGAGTTTCTGATTCCTCAATATTAGTACCACCCATAATTACTAATGAAGCAACATGATCCCTCATGCGTTTGTGTGTTAATATTATCACGAATTTTTAAGTTATCTGCCCCATTGTGCAAAGTTTACTACTTATAATTCTTCCCCTAGTTTTGTAGAATGTTTCTGTTGGTGAAGTTGTTGTTCTGTTTGTGTATATATTATAGACTCTATAGACTCTATAAGCAGAACAACATTTTTCTCTTAATGTTTTGTTGTTAGAGCAGAGCAACATTTTTCTCTTTATCTACACTCTCTCTCTCTTGCTTTTAATGTCAAATAATAAATTTGTATAATGTATGTGTTAGTGTGTTCTTGATCATATGAGAATGTATTGGAACATGCATGAACTTTCGTAAGCCATGTCTGCAGTAAATGCTAGAAACTCCTCTCTCCACTAAATAAGGCCAATGAACGAATATTGTCAAAACAGTTTTAATTGAGACGCGTTTAAAAGAACAGTGAGATTAAGAATATTTGTAAAACAATTTTTTGAAGTGTGTTTAAGTGGTTAACTCTAAAGTTAATAAAAATATAACTTTATAAAATGACTTGAGCTTTAATCCTACTAGCTCAAACCCAATTGGAGATTGCAATGTCAGTTATCAAATCTGACCAATTTTCACTGAACATTGTTCGATGTTTGTAAATAATTTTTCGGTACACTATTGCCAGAAATCAAATTTTCTTGAAGGTATTCAAGCTGCGACCAGAATTTTGAGTATAAAAAATATGTACCGACAAATAGACGGATTGAAATAGTTAAATATGGATGGATATGCCAAAAAAGTTTATTAGGTCAATAATTTTAGTTATTTTATTGCAAACAACATCGTATCGAAGAATTAGAAAAATTTGATAAAATTTGTCAAAACCGCTAAAACATCTTTTATTTTTAATTTTATTGTTTTTATGAAAAACAAACGATGTCACAGCTTCAAAAATTATATACACATTTAAGAACAAGGTTTTAGCTTTATAGCACCATAAAAATAATCTGCGTATATTTGCATATTAAGCTTAAAATCCGAAAATTGTATTTATTTATTTTAAATTTCAATACAAAGTTTTATTATATCCTAATTCTTCCGTACGCAGTAGCGAAGTCCAAATGAGCGGTGTAGTGTATATACAAAAATCTCTGGTAGGAACAGAACCCCAAACCGCCACATAAGAGGTCTAGTATACAACCACTTGACCACTATTGTACCCAAATCCTCATAATATTACATGAGCTGTTTGAAAATGCCTCAAAACAGTCTAGAATAAATCACTTAAAGCTTTTAAAGGATATCTAATGAAAAATATGTCATTTATTTATTAGATGGGAGTAGCATTTCTCTGATATCGCCCATTTTATCATAGATTTATTAATCTGCGGTCATGACATGTTAGGTATTACAAATTATGACAGTGCTATAACAACATTTTAATGTTCATAACTAAAGTTAAAACTTTAAAAATTATATTTTTGCTAAGAGAAGTTTCAGCTTAAATATTTTTAAAATTTTACTTTGTGTTCCCAACATTTTCCTTTTTAACATCACTTTACACTTTGAGGTTGAAAAACATTATGCAGTAAATTTGTTCTTATATTTCTCCCTGTCCTTTCAGCATCACTTAAATTTTTGATACCAAAACAGCTCTAGCTGATGCTTTATCATTTAACCACCCACTTTTCCAAATCATTAAAGTTGTCGTCTGAACAAGACAGAAAGTTACTTCCAATAAAAATATTTTGGCATTGGGGTTTGGTATGGGGATGGGTTAGAGTTTCCTGAAGGTTTTTGTGTTGTTTTTTTTTTACTACAACTTTAAGACATGGAATATCAGGGATGAGAATGCCAACAATTCACCTTATCTACATCTAAGTATTACCTACTTATAGAAAAAAAGACAAGAAGATGAACAAAAACACCCAAATGCCAATAAGTGTAAGTGGATTAAATGCACATCTTATTCTTTGTATTTCTGAGATACGAGTACTTTTTTCGGAGATACCCAACAAACATATTTAAGTTATTAAAATTTAACATTAACTTCAAGTCTATTTTAATATGAATTCCTCTGTGTAGGTTGTATAAATATTCAACTTAATTTTAAATACTTAATTCTGATAATTTTATTCATTTCCATTAATGTTTGCTGGGTTATATTGTAGAAAATAATGTCCTGGGTTTTCTTGTAAATTGCCAAGATTCCGATAGTATCATTTAGTTAATGTTATAAAGACCATCATTATGTTAAGGTGTCAAACGGATTAAAAGTGGATTTCCGATGAGTCTTGATAGCTCTAAGTCCCAATAAGGAAGTAATTTTTAGCTGTTATTTTATAGCTTATTTAAGGGATTTATCATTTATTTTTAGAGAATTATTTGATAAAAATATATATTGTTTTATCGGGAATTTTCACTAAGTAAAGAGGTGGGAGGTGATGAAATTTTATGATAAGATGAAACAAGCTGTGATATGATTTGCTTTTGGTTAGCTCCGTAATGGCAAGTCTGAATTTCTACATTGTTTACATGGGGCAAACAATCGATAAAAATATTTTTCTATAGAAAAATTTTCGATAAAAAAATTTCTATAGAAAAATTTTCGATAAAAATATTTTTCTATAGAAAAATTTTCGATAAAAAATATTTTTCTAGAGAAAAATTTTCGATAAAAATATTTTTCTATAGAAAAATTTTTAATAAAAATATTATTCTATATAAAAATTTTTGATAAAAATATTATTCTATAGAAAAGTTTTCGATAAAAATTTTTTCTATAGAAAAATTTTCGATAAAAATATTTTTCTATAGAAAAATTTCCGATACAAATATTTTTCTATAGAATAATTTTCGATAAAAAAATTTTTCTATAGAAAAATTTTCTATAAAAAAATTTTCGATAAAAAAATTTTTCTATAGAAAAATTTTCGATAAAAAAATGTTTCTATAGAAAAATTTTCCATAAAAATATTTTTCGATAGAAAAATTATTGATAAAAATATTTTTCTAAAGAAAAATTTTCGATAAAAATATTTTTCTATAGAAAAATTGTCGATAAAAATATTTTTCTATAGAAAAATTGTCGATAAAAATATTTTTCTATAGAAAAATTTTCGATAAAAATATTTTTCTATAGAAAAATTTTCGATAAAAATATTTTTCTATAGAAAAATTTTCGATAAAAATATTTTTCTATAGAGAAATTTTCGATAAAAATATTTTTCGATAGAAAAATTATCGATAAAAATATTTTTCTAAAGAAAAATTTTCGATAAAAATATTTTTCTATATAAAAATTTTTGCTGAAAATATTTTCTATAGAAAAATGGTCGATAAAAATATTTTTCTATAGAAAAATTTTCGATAAAAATATTTTTCTGTAGAAAAATTTTCGATAAAAATATTTTTCAATAGTAACATTTTCAGTTAAATTATTTTTCTATAGAAATATTTTTGATAAAAATATTTTTCAATAAAAAAATTTTTCTATAGAAAAATTTTCGATGAAAATATTTTTCTATAGAAACATTTTCGATAAAAATATTTTTCTACAGAAAAATTTTCGATAAAAATATTTTTCTGTAGAAAAATTTTCGATAAAAAATATTTTTGTAGAGAAAAATTTTCGATAAAAATATTTTTCTATAGAAAAATTTTTGATAAAAATATTATTCTATAGAAAAGTTTTCGATAAAAATTTTTTCTATAGAAAAATTTTCGATAAAAATATTTTTCTATAGAAAAATTTTCGATACAAATATTTTTCTATAGAATAATTTTCGATAAAAAAATTTTTCTATAGAAAAATTTTCGATAAAAAAATTTTCGATAAAAAAATTTTTCTATAAAAAATTTTTCGATAAAAAAATTTTTCTATAGAAAAATTTTCGATAAAAATATTTTTCGATAGAAAAATTATTGATAAAAATATTTTTCTAAAGAAAAATTTTCGATAAAAATATTTTTCTATAAAAAAATTTTCGATAAAAATATTTTTCTATAGAAAAATTGTCGATAAAAATATTTTTCTATAGAAAAATTGTCGATAAAAATATTTTTCTGTAGAAAAATTTTCGATAAAAATATTTTTCTATATAAAAATTTTTGCTGAAAAAATTTTTCTATAGAAAAATGGTCGATAAAAATATTTTTCTATAGAAAAATTTTCGATAAAAATATTTTTCTATAGAAAAATTTTCGATAAAAATATTTTTCAATAGTAACATTTTCAGTTAAATTATTTTTCTATAGAAATATTTTTGATAAAAATATTTTTCAATAAAAAAATTTTTCTATAGAAAAATTTTCGATGAAAATATTTTTCTATAGAAACATTTTCGATAAAAATATTTTTCTACAGAAAAATTTTCGATAAAAATATTTTTCTATAGAAAAATTTTTGATAAAAATATTTTCTATAAAAAAGTATACATACTGTCAGGTAGACGCATTATTTAAGTTTTTTGTTCTACAGACAAGTTTTATTTCTTTAACATCGGCTACGTGTTAATTCTGTAGGGCTTTACCGCCGATGGAGAATGCTGTGGTAATTAATCATTTGCATAGAGATTAATAATTACAGAAATTGATGTTTTTAAGCGACTGGAGCTCGAACCCAGGCAGAATATGATATGTTATGCTAAGCAGTCGAAATGCTTACCAACTAAGCCACAGCTAAGTGTGAAGTATTTTTACAAAATTTGCCTATTTTTGTAAAAGGAGACCTATTAACGAAAATACACAAACATTAAATATGAAATTTTCAATTGTGATGGTTTAGTTTTAAAACGTGTCAAGTGCAAAATTTGTATTATTTTTTAAAAGAATATTAATATTGAAAAAAAATATTATAAAAAATTACAAATATTTATAACTTTCACGGAAAAAAATATAAGAGTTTTAGAATTAATATCAAGGTTGGTAGGAAGTTTTCTTTGATTTACTCAAAACAACAGAAATGTTATCTAACACGTTTTAAAAATAAAGCATTCAATTGAGATGTTTGATATTAAAAATTAAATTAGAACAAAATTTGGCTATTTTCAATTTGAGGATTAGTTTATTTTCTCATTTGAAGGCCTTTTCACACACACAGCCATTTTGTATTCTTATAAATCATAAGGATTATTTTTCTTGTAGTCACATTTCTGTCATAAATTCTGCTCTAAAAGCTTTTGAGTTTCCAAACAATTGATGCACAATTCTTAAAGCTAATGCAGGACTCCAAAATTGTGCTTTTAACTCAAATTTCATAATTTGGTACTTGTTCTTCAAAGAGAAAGAATTCATTTGTTCCATAAAGACAATTGGTAGAAGGAAGAGTAAAAATGAATACGATAAGCCGGAAATAGTAACAATTCAAGTAGATATGTATGTATGTACTAGCAACCTACTTTTATGCTGACATTTAGACATTCAAACATTTCGTTCTAATTTTGAGATTACTATTTGAAAACCTTTTTCAATTTTGAAACTTTTTTCTTTCTAAACCTTTTACTGTATGACTGTATGCTTTCAACCAACCAGTTTAGTTAGGAGCAAACAATTCATTTGCTATCACTAGTTATAGGAAAATAAATTTTGTCAACATACACAGACACACAACAATTGTAAATATCATAAGAATATTTGTATGCTTTTTTTTACAAACTTTTTCCAATCTACTGATTTTTTTGATTTTCATGCTTCTATCAGCTTTAGTACCCACCACTGATCTAGTCAGTAAGTATTTGCTTTAAATATTGTATTTCAATTAAATTCTGTTCAAAGATGACTGGCTTAGGACTGTTTGTTGCTTTTAACCAATTTAATGCCATTTAGCTGTTTGTCTGTCTGTCTGTCTGTCTGTCTTTGCTTAACAGAGCTAGAAGAATCCCAGTTATTGTCCTTCTCATTGTTGCCATTGATGGTAAGTTTGTTGCATATTGTGTTGATTTTAAGCAACATTGAGCCATTTATGTAATTAGAATGCAATTGCTTTCTTATTGTTGGATGATTTCATTATGTGTTTGTGTATGTGTGCAATAAATACATACAAATAAACAATTTGTACAATTGAAGGGAGAATCGTTATTCCCAGAAAAAACAGTCATCATCATTATTACAATTTTCCTTTTTACTAAACAACGAAACTTACTCTCCTCTTACTTTTAGTTGAGAACAAAATGAAAGAATTCAACAATTTTCAAGGAATTTTAAAGTTTGGTGTAATTACTGAATTGCGAAGAGAAACTAACATATAATAGCCAAAAATTTCCATGGCATCTGTACTTGTAAGTTGAAGAATGAGTAGTAAAATGTTTTGCTTTTCAAATCGGTAGCCAAACGTTTGGGATTTTTCATTTCAGTTTTTAGTTTCCAAATTGCTTTTGTATTATTCTAAGTTTCTTTTAATATTGGAGTCATTAATAATGCCCAAAATAGTTTTACTATTCGTACTTTAGTAAAATCATCTAATTTGTTTTGAAAAATTAATTTGAGATTCGTTATTATTACATTTGAAATTTGATTTTAATGAAAAATTTTAAGAGAACAAAATGGGCAATGAAAATTGTATTTTTAAAGAAAGATTTAAGCTAAAACTAACGATAAATGTTTTAAATTATTATTAAATGTCGGTAGACAATTTAGAATTTTTAAACTAGAATTGGTCCTATAGTGGTAAGTATAAAATATACATAAATATATCAATTTTTGATAACATTAGCTTTCATCATTGATTCCATTGTTATTTCGTTCTAAATGGACAGCAAAAACTTAAAGTTGCGCCATCTGTTGTTATCTAGAAGCATTGTTTAAGCTTTTTTTGTTTTACAGCCAATTTTATTTATTTTATATCGACAACGTGTTATTGTTGTAGGCTTATGGAAGATAGGTAATTTAATTGAAATTAATAATTACTGAAACTGATGTTGCCGTTACTGGGGCTCGAACCTAGGCTGTATATGATATGTAATGCTTGGTAGTCGACGTGCTAACCAACTGAGCCACAGCACCCGCAACTTCCGAGACAATTTTTTCAACAAAAATTTTCTCTCTAAATATTTTTTTTTATCAAAAACTTACCTATAGAAATTTTTTCTATAAAAATTCTTTAATAGAAAAAAATATCGAAAATATTTTTCGAAAAATATTTGTACAAAATTTTTTTATTGAAAATTTTCTACAGAAAAATATCTCTATCGAAAATTTTTCTATAACAGTGTTTTTAAAAAGTGTTTTTATCGAAAATTTGCCTATAGAAAAAAATTTTTATCGAAAATTTTTTTATAGAAAAAAAATTTTGTCGAAAATTTTTCTATAGAAAAAAATTTTTATTGAAAATTTTTTAATAGAAAAATATTTTTATCGAAAATTTTTCTATAGAAAAAAATTTTTATCGAAAATTTTTCTATAGAAAAAAATTTTTATCGAAAATTTTTCTATAGAAAAAAATTTTTATCGAAAATTTTTCTATAGAAAAAAATTTTTATCGAAAATTTTTCTATAGAAAAAAATTTTTATCGAAAATTTTTCTATAGAAAAAAATTTTTATCGAAAATTTTTCTATAGAAAAAAAATCTTATGGAAAATTTTTCTATAGAAATAATTTTTATCGAAAATTTTTCTATAGAAAAAAATTTTAATCGAACAATTTTCTATAGAAGAATATTTTTATCGAAGATTTTTCATAGAGAAATTTTTTGTATCGAAAACTTTTTTAAAGAAATTATTTAATAGAAAAATTTTCTATAAAAAATATTTTTATCAAACATTTTTAAAGAAATATATTTTTATTGAAAAATTTATCAAAAATTTTTCTATAAAAAATGTTTTATCGAAAATTTTTCTATAAAAAAAATTAAATCAAACATTTTTCTATAGAAAAAAATTTTTATCGAAAATTTTTCTGCAGAAAAATTTTTTTATCGAAAAGTTTTCTACAGGAAAATATTTCTATCTACAAATTTTTTTCAGAAAAATATTTTGACGAAAATTTTTCTATAGAAAAATATTTTTATCGAAGATTTTTCTATAGACAAATATTTTTATCGAAAATTTGTCTATATAAAAATATTTTTATAGACATTTTTTTTAGAAAAATATTTTTATCGAAAATTTTTTTTTATAGAAAAATTTTTATAAAATTTATTTATCAAAAATTTTTCTGCCGAAAAATATTTCTTTCGAAAATTTTTCTATAGAAGAGAATTTTTATCAAAAATTTGTGTATAGAAAAAAATCTGAATCCAAAAGTATATTTTGTTGCTGATGAATCTAATATACAGACTTTGCTAATATCCAAATCTCAACTGTGTGCTTTTAAAACTCATTTTCACGAGTTTCATTAGTGATAGTGATATAATTATATGAAAAATTAAAAAAAAAGTATAGGCTGCCTACACCTGCTGATGACATAGGTTTATATTACAGTTTTACCGTTTTTGACAAAGTTCAGAATTCCTACATATTTTTGAACTTCAGACTGTGGAAAAGTAATAGGCCCTTGTAAGAAAGTATGCCAGAACAAGTCCGCTTTTAATCATAAGTGGACCAAAAATAAATTTGTACAGTATTTCAATATTAAACAAATTAAGTTTTATTTAACTTAATACGATTACAAACTTTATTTGTAATACTCCTTAGAGCTGAAGTAACTCAAAAAAAGACAGAAACATTTTTTTTATTTTAATGCTTTTAATGTAACGGTTTGGTTTTTGTGCCAAAGTATTTAATCATTAATTTTGGAATAAATTAATGGTTAAATATTTTGTCACGACAACCAAAAACTTTTTGATAATTAATCTTAATAATTAGAATGGTAATTTAACTCAAATCTTATTTGAATTTATTACACCTGTAACAAGAAGGACCCTTTTACTTAAGTAGAAAATAAAACTTAAAAGAATTTGAGTTTTAATCCCAATTTTTTGCTACTGGTCATTTACATAGAGAACCATCATGAACCGAAAAAAAAAAACAAAAACGAAGAAACTTCCAAACTAAAGCCAATAAGTAATGTTTGTTCCATTAGCCAGCAGCCTGTCACTTTGGTGTCTTCGAAGGATTTCGGTGTTTGTTTTTCTTTCTTTTAAATGATTTTTAGAATTAAGTCAGGTATTGCACGTGAGAAGCTTTAAATCTTCCAAAGGAAAACCAAACTTTTTAAGATTTTCACAACTTAAAAAAAATATACAACAAATGACTATAAACATGGACAACAAAGAAAATAAAGGTTAATATACCCAAGAGTAACCAGAAGACAGGCCACAAATCCCGCAAAGGGTTTTTAGGTCAATTTTGTTAGAATTCATGTTTTTAGTGTTTATTGGGGATATTGTCCTTTTAAAATAGTAAAAACTGGGAGTCTTCGATTAAATTTGCTTGGCAACCCGGTTTTTAAATAATTTAAACTGAAATCCCTAGAAAAGTTTTTTATATTTTGTTTATTTTAGGTGAGGACACATAAAGTTTTCCAAGGACTTAACATGGTCGTGCTCAATTTTTATAATGAGCCATTTGGGATGAAATTGAGTAAAAACAAAGTTTAAACTATTTGGTCAATTTAGCTTTTTCTAATAAAAAAACGCATTATAACATTTATGTTATCATAAAAATATAAAAAGGATAGAAAAGATTAAGGGGTAAAATTAAAAGAAAATAAAAACCAACAAAAAATTATAAGAATTTTTGTAAAAATATTAAGAAAAGAAACAAAATCAAATTATTATTACCTTAAAACATTTACGATATTTTATTTATAAGTATCTCAACCTTCTTTCAAAATAAGTGCCAGACAAGAGTTTAACAAACCACAAGATATTCTAAAACAAATCTGACACAAACGAATTAAGACCATTATTATATGACGCAAAGTTAAAATATTGGATACGAGAATACGCATAACGAACTTTGACATGGACATCAGCAAGATACACTTACAAAGCTAATTTGACACAAAAACAACGCTTGAAAAACTCTCACATAGATACTTACATACATATTCACTTAAACCAACACTAGGCACTAACGAAAATGTGTCATTAAAGCTAATAGCTGGCCATTATTGAAATCTTCTCTCACAACCAAAGTTTAACTTGTCATAAATGACAATAAATAGGTTTTAGTTGTGATAATAAAATATATTTCTGATTGAAGATGAAACGGTTTAATGTTAGAGTTTCAATTTGAATTTGAATTTTGGTTTAAATAATTTTTACTAATGTTCTAGTTAAAATCTAGTTCAGTTCTAGTTCAGTTCTAGTTCTAGTTCAGTTCTAGTTCAGTTCTAGTTCAGTTCTTGTTCAGTTCTAGTTCAGTTCTAGTTCAGTTCTAGTTCAGTTCTAGTTCAGTTCTAGTTCAGTTCTAGTTCAGTTCTAATTCAGTTCTAGTTCAATTCTAGTTCAGTTCTAGTTCAGTTCTAGTTCAGTTCTAGTTCAGTTCTAGTTCAGTTCTAGTTCAGTTCTAGTTCAGTTCTAGTTCAGTTCTAGTTCAGTTCTAGTTCAGTTCTAGTTCAGTTCTAGTTCAGTTCTAGTTCAGTTCTAGTTCAGTTTTAGTTCAGTTCTAGTTCAGTTCTAGTTCAGTTCAGTTCTAGTTCAGTTCTAGTTCAGTTCTAGTTCAGTTCTAGTTCAGTTCTAGTTCAGTTCTAGTTCAGTTCTAGTTCAGTTCTAGTTCAGTTCTAGTTCAGTTCTAGTTCAGTTCTAGTTCAGTTCTAGTTCAGTTCTAGTTCAGTTCTAGTTCAGTTCTAGTTCAGTTCTAGTTCAGTTCTAATTCAGTTCTAGTTCAATTCTAGTTCAGTTCTAGTTCAGTTCTAGTTCAGTTCTAGTTCAGTTCTAGTTCAGTTCTAGTTCAGTTCTAGTTCAGTTCTAGTTCAGTTCTAGTTCAGTTCTAGTTCAGTTCTAGTTCAGTTCTAGTTCAGTTCTAGTTCAGTTCTAGTTCAGTTCTAGTTCAGTTCTAGTTCAGTTCTAGTTCAGTTCTAGTTCAGTTCTAGTTCAGTTTTAGTTCAGTTCTAGTTCAGTTCTAGTTCAGTTCAGTTCTAGTTCAGTTCTAGTTCAGTTCTAGTTCAGTTCTAGTTCAGTTCTAGTTCAGTTCTAGTTCAGTTCTAGTTCAGTTCTAGTTCAGTTCTAGTTCAGTTCTAGTTCAGTTCTAGTTCAGTTCTAGTTCAGTTCTAGTTCAGTTCTAGTTCAGTTCTAGTTCAGTTCTAGTTCAGTTCTAGTTCAGTTCTAGTTCAGTTCTAGTTCAGTTCTAGTTCAGTTCTAGTTCAGTTCTAGTTCAGTTCTAGTTCAGTTCTAGTTCAGTTCTAGTTCAGTTCTAGTTCAGTTCTAGTTCAGTTCTAGTTCAGTTCTAGTTCAGTTCTAGTTCAGTTCTAGTTCAGTTCTAGTTCAGTTCTAGTTCAGTTCTAGTTCAGTTCTAGTTCAGTTCTAGTTCAGTTCTAGTTCAGTTCTAGTTCAGTTCTAGTTCAGTTCTAGTTCAGTTCTAGTTCAGTTCTAGTTCAGTTCTAGTTCAGTTCTAGTTCAGTTCTAGTTCAGTTCTAGTTCAGTTCTAGTTCAGTTCTAGTTCAGTTCTAGTTCAGTTCTAGTTCAGTTCTAGTTCAGTTCTAGTTCAGTTCTAGTTCAGTTCTAGTTCAGTTCTAGTTCAGTTCTAGTTCAGTTCTAGTTCAGTTCTAGTTCAGTTCTAGTTCAGTTCTAGTTCAGTTCTAGTTCAGTTCTAGTTCAGTTCTAGTTCAGTTCTAGTTCAGTTCTAGTTCAGTTCTAGTTCAGTTCTAGTTCAGTTCTAGTTCAGTTCTAGTTCAGTTCTAGTTCAGTTCTAGTTCAGTTCTAGTTCAGTTCTAGTTCAGTTCTAGTTCAGTTCTAGTTCAGTTCTAGTTCAGTTCTAGTTCAGTTCTAGTTCAGTTCTAGTTCAGTTCTAGTTCAGTTCTAGTTCAGTTCTAGTTCAGTTCTAGTTCAGTTCTAGTTCAGTTCTAGTTCAGTTCTAGTTCAGTTCTAGTTCAGTTCTAGTTCAGTTCTAGTTCAGTTCTAGTTCAGTTCTAGTTCAGTTCTAGTTCAGTTCTAGTTCAGTTCTAGTTCAGTTCTAGTTCAGTTCTAGTTCAGTTCTAGTTCAGTTCTAGTTCAGTTCTAGTTCAGTTCTAGTTCAGTTCTAGTTCAGTTCTAGTTCAGTTCTAGTTCAGTTCTAGTTCAGTTCTAGTTCAGTTCTAGTTCAGTTCTAGTTCAGTTCTAGTTCAGTTCTAGTTCAGTTCTAGTTCAGTTCTAGTTCAGTTCTAGTTCAGTTCTAGTTCAGTTCTAGTTCAGTTCTAGTTCAGTTCTAGTTCAGTTCTAGTTCTAGTTCAGTTCTAGTTCTAGTTCTAGTACTCATTATATAACTAAATTAATTATAAAACTAATTTGATTTAGTAGCGTTTGCTTTGTTATTCCAATATTAGCTTTCGATTTATAAGTACGTGGTCATAAATACAAAATACGCTTTATTATAAATTGTATTTACTTTATGAATCAAATGGAAACTTTGCTTAAGTATAACAATCAACCAATGAAGTAGTTAGTTTAAGTTTAAACAATTTGCTTTAGAAGATTTTATGGTAAAAGTTTTGCATTATCTAAAATTCTTAAGATTATATAAATTTTCCATAAGAAGTAATATTTACTTTATACAACGAGATTCTTAAAGGGAAGTGCTTAACTATTAGCGTATGGATATCTGTATATAAGCATTAGAGAAAATTAAGTTGGTCTTTTCACTTGTTAATTTTATTAGCTCCATAACGTAAATTCTCCTCAAATGTAGATTCAAATATCAGCGTAAAGTCTAACTGCTGGGAAAGAGTTATATAAGAAAAACTTTGCGGTAAGTAGAGTAAAGTTTCGAAATTATAACTTTAGTGCCTCTAAACTAAATAGAATTTTGTATATCTTGAACTTTTTTTTTATTAGTTTGCAGTTGTAATATCATTCCATTCTTCATTCAGTCACTCAGTCAGTCATTTCATTCCAGCACTTCCGCAATTACTGACAGCAGACGTTTATTTCAATGAACTACAATAGCTCACACAGTCGTGCAAAGTTTTATTACATAACCCTTCATTGGAGAATTTTCCATAAATGCAACATAATAAAGATTGAGATATGGTAAATTATAATAACAATTTTTTTTCATATCCTGTTATTTACAGAATATGTAGTCTTATAATTTTCTTTAAAGTAGAAAACTAAACAAATTTAAAGGAATTTCTTCTTAACCTCGTACATAAGCTGCATATGTACAATTTTTTTTTATTATAAGCACTGAAATAAGTTTTTCTTCGAACTTCTAGTCATTGTTATTTAGTTTCCATTAAGTTGAAATTTTATTCAAAACTTAAATTTGAATTGAAACAAACACACACACTCTCATTGTTGAAGTGGAACTGCAACCGAATTGACATGAGCCAAGTGATGTAGATCTCAATGAATGAACCTTAGAAAGAATTTTAGTCTTCTTTGTAAAAAACATCAGGAAAGTTTTACCTCCGTTACACGTGTACAATTTTCTATTTCTTATTTGAACAATAAATTTCTAGGTGCCTTATAATTTTAGTGAATTTCTAAGCTGACAAACTTTACACTCTGTTGAAGATGTTTTCCTTGCATTTTACATCTTTTTACATGACTTCAAACATGTCGAAAGTTTGCATTAACCAGGCAGTCAGTCTATATAGTTTAATAGTTTATATTTTAAAGAACTTTATTGTTTTTCTTTAATTTTGTAAGGTTTAGTTTTTGTATGTATCTTTTATAATTGACGTATTACAGCGGAAAGTGGGATAAAGATTGGGTTAATGAAACCTCAAACTCTTCCCACTTGGCTTATATTCAAGCCAAAAATGTCGATACTGTTAGAGCAAAATCTTGATCAATGTTTACAAGAAGTTTTTCTAAGTAAGAATTTAGAAAAAGGTTAGAATAATTTTAGGGTTCGATAGCAGTGCTTTTAATTGTAGTACATATTACCAATCATACTTTTGGCACATCTTATGATACCTCCTTTACAGAACAGAGATGATACCGAACAATTAATCAGATAATTCCTAAAATTTTCTCCAAAATTAAAAATTTTACTAGAAAATTTGTATAAAATTTTTGCTACTGTAGGGTAGAAAAACTTTCCGGAACCACTGGGCTTTGCACATATTCGAGGTAATAAAAAGTTATGAACTCCTAAGAGCCTACGTGCTGTAAAAATCGCTTTAAATATTCATAGAAATTATCTTTCAATGTAGACAGAGATACTCTAAAGAAAATATATTCTCATCTTCTAAATTATTCACTTTTAACGTTTCAAAATAACCCAATGGGAAAAATTTAGCCTTAAGATAACTTTTGTTTACATAACAATTTTTTCTTATAGTCTAAGGAAATTTATATTATTATTATGAAAACTATTTCTTTACTCGTTCTCTAACTAACAAGAACAAAACATACAGCAAATTCAATTCTCAGAGCACATTCTCATTTAAAATGCTTTCCATTTAGCCAACCTTAGTCTTAGACGTTGCAGCTTCTTAATTTACCAACACAATCATCTTAGACCTTTAGACTAAATACGTTAGAATGGCTCCAAGATAACTACCTCCCACATTATCCCTGACCTAGAATCCCACACGAGTTGAAATTGGACACAACTCTTACCTGTCAGCTGGAGACGCCAGCCAACAACTGCATTCCATTATATCCCAATATACGAAGTAATAACGCAAGATAACTTCCTTGAGAGTTACTTTCGGAAGATTATTAAGAAGGGATTAACTGTGAAAAGTTAGTAGGAGAATATAAGGTAGTTTTCTAAAATAAAAACTCTAGGTCTATAGCAAAGTTAGTTCTAGAGGCGAATCAGTCAAATTAACGGCTCAATAAAAATATATAAGAAGTAAAAATTTAAAGCAATACATGGACGAGATTGAGAACTACCTCAGCTGCAAACAAGAGCTTCTCATAGTAAGATGGACAAATTGTAAAATAAAGTATATAAAGTAAAGTATATAAAGTATATCATTGTACCATGTTTTAATAGAATCGGTAGTAGCTTCTATAGAGGTCTATTCCTTGGTTGACTATTTTTTCTTACTTTATTACTTAAATTGAGGTCAAAGGCCCAGAATATTTTAAAAATCCATGCGCTCCGATCTTGTGTGCAATCGTTCAAAGATTTTCCTCTACTTGGCCTTTCTTCCCGGGTGATACTACGAGGTGGTTAGTGTCCACAGTTGAGATGAAGATAAGTCTGGACTTACCAAGTAAAGACCAATCAGAACCGTTGCGTGGCATCCAACATCCCCTATATCACTTTTATTTTTCACTGGTTGATATTATCACTTAAAAGTTTGGAATAATAAGATTTTCAAATGAACTGAAAATGTAGTCTATACTGTTCTTTTTTCCATTACATTACTTTTGAAGGCTTTTAAATAAGTCTCCTCTGAACCTTTAAATAAATCTATGATTTAAGAGTGTTTAAAGTAAAGTTTATTGTATCAAAAATCTGAAATTTTTCCTGTTGGGTATATAAGAGTGAGTTAGTTTGTATGTTGCATAAATGTAAATGTAAAATTTGTATAGGCCTGTTTGGTTGAATGAATTACCAACGAATTTCTATTCTAGAATAGTTATGAAATAAAAGAAAGCAACAATTTTTATACTTTTTCTCTACAGCTGAATCTTAAAAGAAAAACAAAATAAGATGGCAAACGCTACTACAGTAGAAAATTCAAACAAATTTGCCCTAAACATCTGCAAATATACATATGTATGTAAATATACCAATAAATGCTTAAATGCAACGGAATATTACCATGATTCAAAAGGATCCTTGTTTATGAGTTGAAAATATGCTCCAATGAAATTTATACCCCCAAAAGCAATATTGAGTGAATTATTGAAGAGCCAAGCAACCAATATTCATACTCGTACCTTCCTAGTAGACTCGAACTACTCTTCACTGCAACATCCCAGCCAGAAAATGCATATGTATGAACCAGGTAAATTCAAGTGCTGGAATGATAATGTAATTTTCGGTATCTTTGCTTGAGATAAATATTTTAATGAAATTCCTTTATATTCCAAATATACTCGAAAATAAATGACTAAATGTTTTTGGTTTCAGTTTCCAAATGACAAAGAAGAAGCATGAATTAAAGTGGTTTAAAAAAGGGGAGGGGGAGGGTAGTGGAAAGTTTTGAGAGTGTGTTAAGGCAAATGTTTAAAAGGCAATTTGCAAATAGTTACTAATTGAAATTGTGGTTTTATGATGAGTTTGGCACAAAATGTGGCAAATATAAATTATATAAAATTCAAATGGAAATTCTCTGTTAGTTTACTAGTATCTAAGTTGATAGAGGTATTTTTTTCTTTCTTTAAGTTTTCTATTCTACATTAAACTTTCGTTAGCTAGTAATCAAGCTAGATATAGCCTTAATTAAAAATATAAAATATTTATTTGCATATGTTTTCTTTTCTTCTTTTTTTATATTACGAGTATAAACATTTTAACTAAATTTGATGTTCTAAATATACGAGAGTATGTAGGTTTCTTTTTTTCTTTTGCTTTTGCTCTTTGTTAATTTTAATCTAATTTATGATTTTCATCACGCCTTTTGCTTTTCTTAATTATTTTCTCTTGCATTAAGGCTGGTTTATAGCAGGAGGTATGTATGTGTATTCTCAAGTCTTTTTTATGTGTTAGTAGGTTGGGTTTTATTTCTTTTTCAACACTGATAAAAGTTAATTACCGTTAAAATATAAAATATATGATGTGTGTTTTAAACGGAAATTAAATGGTACAAACACATATAACTCAGTTATATACATGTATACACTTACATACAATATACGCCTATGTTTGAAAGTAACACCTACAATTACATGGCGTGAACAGATATACCCTGTTGGTAAAAGAATCGATTTCTAGGCCCGTTATATGATGTTAATTTGAAGACAGCGGACTTCTCCCCATATTTCAAAATTAGAAGTATACTTATCGACTCAGAATAATTTTCTGAGTCAAATTAACGATGGCCGTCCGTTTGAATGGCTGGTTGTATGTTCTAATTATGTTAATTACTTTTTCGATTTGGCTTTAAATGCTTAAAAGACCTATGATATGAGGTCTTCAAGGGAGGTTAAGTTAGAGTCAAAAATAAATAATTTTGCTGAGATTTGGACATTAAAAATGTGCTTGTGTAAGCACAATAGGTAGTATTAGTTTGAGGTATAAAAATAGCATATCATGAGATTTTCGCCGCTGGGTATATACTTAGTTTATATATATTTTTTATTAGTGATATTAATAGCATAAGCATATATAAACAAATGTATGTTATTTATAAACATTACACCACTGAGTTTTTTAATTATATTAGCGGTATTTTCTGTCAAATTTAATAAACATAAAGGACCTCACTGGAGTCTTATATATTTTATAACTTAATAAAATAATATAAATATGTATAGTAATATGTAGAGCAAACATTAACTCTTAACCTTTACGCATCGGAACTAGAAACTGACTTTTTTTTAAATAATATTGGGTTGTTCCGAAAATAATTTAATTCTTCTTTCGTAAAATGAAAGACTTTTTCGTATGATTTATAAACTACCGGTTAACCGAGCCTTGCTCTGAGCTTTATGAGCATTTCCAGGCAAATTTTAAAGCTTTCTAAAATAAATTTGGAGAAATGATATTTCACAAATATCCAAATTATTTGGAATCATTTTTTCCGATCAACACATGATCAAATTAAAGTTCAATTCATTTTGAATATTTTTGGAAAATGATCATAGCATGATCAAGTGCTAAAGATCATAACATGATCAAATGCATAGTTTACTATTTTATAAAGGACATACGGACAAACATACATATGATTATAGCTTTTAAACTACCATTACCATTTTTTTCTACATTTTATCCTCTAACTTCAAAAAAGTTCCATATGCTTATTTGGTACTTCTTTGGTAACAATTGAATTCGGTAAAAACGCTGTTAATATATTGTTCCTATTTATATTACTTCATGAGGTGTTAAGTTATCATGTTATCCCTTTTTGGCCCCCGAAATTAAAAGAGTACCAAATACGTATTTAATATTTTTTTCACATTTATGGATTGTATTACAAAGTTTTTTTTCTATATTCTTTTGTTCAAAAGATAAGAGTGGGTTAAAAATTGTAGCAAAAAACAATTTTCGCTTTTTTTCACCCCCTTTCGAGCTTAATTTCAAACACCCAAACACCCGTTGACTAATTTTTATATCTGTCCAAAACGTAGTTAAAATATTGTTTCAATACCTGATACTTTATTTTTTCCGGTATTTATCCGTTATTACCCCCTTAGCGGGTAATAACGAGAAATACTTGCTTTATTAGGCAACAAAGGTACCCATCGTCCGGTTTTTTAGAGCCGTTTTCGTTTTTACAAAGTTATATTTTGATTAACTTTAGAGTTAAGCACTTAAACACACTTCACAAAATTGATTTACAAATATTCTTAGTCTCACTGTTCTCTTATACGCGTCTCAATTAAAACTCTTCCACGATATCAGTTCGTCAGCCTTTTATAGTAGAGATGAGAGGTTCTAGCATTTTCTACAGATGTAAACAAAGAGCTGCTGTCGTCGATTACACTAACAATGTGGCTTACGAACGTTCAATACATTTTCACATGATCAAGAACACACTCACACATACGTTGAACAAATGAATTATCTGAAGTTAACAGCAACAGATAGAGAAAGTGTGTTGATAAAGAGAAAAATGTGTTACTACTCTTACAGCAAATCAATAAGAGAAAAATGTTGTTCTGCTTATAGACACAAATAGAACAACAACTACACTAACAGAAACATTTTAGAAAACTAGGGAAGAATTAAACGTAGTGAACTTTGCACAATGGGGCGGATAACTTAAAAATTCGTGACAATATATATGTATATACAATTATTGCTCATTTAAAGATATAGGATTTTTACTAAATTGGTGTATGTATATATTGAACATTCTGGTCTAACACCATCTTTCAGTAGAATGATTCCCTGTTTTTTTAATGTTTGGGGTTTTTTTTTTTTTATATTTTCTATTAATCATTAAACTGACAGAAATTTATTGTTTAAAGTATTTAAGATACTTTCATGAGATTTGGCATCAAATATTTTTTGTCACAAAGACAAAGCTGTTAAAAATAATCAAACCCGCCTAAAATGTTTCTTCTAGAAACATAATTTCACGTCTCAAAGCCACAAATACATTTCTTTTTTGACCAAAATCAGTCCATTATTTAGTGTACCTCCCATATTGAATTATATATATTTCTTTTGCTTCATTTCTGCGAATAATTTATGTATTAATATATTAGTAACATGTTTATTAGAGAGGAAGAATGAATATTTAAAAAAAAATATTGTTAAATTCAGAAGATTTTACGTTTTTTCTACTTAAGCTCTTTTTTGAAACTGAAAGTTGCGTGGAACTTTAAGCGGTTCTGTTTGAATAAAAAGTATATATTGTGTTTTTTATGTAAACATAAGTTGTTTGAAAATAATGACTTTATTTTTTCAAGGTCAACATTTTACAGCTTAAGTGAAGTTAAGCGAAATTGTTATATGATAAAAGATAAATATGAATATGTACACAAAATTATATGTACATAAGTCGTTTTGGTCAATGTATTATTGATTCAAAAAACTTAAGCTAAAAAGTTAATGTTCATAACGTTGATAAAAAACCGAGTTTAAGACGGACTAAACACATTTAAGCGCCTATGCTTCTGTAATGCAATAAACACCTTAGCTCAATTCTATCTTATGTCGACTTAAGCTACTCTTCCATATTGCCACAGATTTAGATTCAATTAAAATGAAATTGCTTCTAGCAAATCGAATTATTTCAAATAATTCTATATTTTGGTGCCGAGTGCTAAAACTATAACTGTAATAAAGATAAATTTATTTTGTTTAGGTATTTGCAAACTAGCTCCTGAAATCAGCCCTTAGGTACCAGTTTTAACCTGGGCTCTTTCATTTGGACTCGAAAATACATAATAAAACATTTTCACTTGTTCATCATTTATGAATGTATGACATTGTATATGTATTATATTTACAAATATATGTATATATGTTTAAAGATGCTTACCAAGTAAAAGATAACTTAATTGGAAAAAATGTGGAAATTAGATTGTGGCTTAAAATTAGTTTAAAATAATTTATACAGACTTATTTACATATTAACTTACATACCCTACATACACATATATAAATAGGAACATATTTTAAGCCAGTAAAGGGCACTAACACATATACAAATTTGCGAATTATTGAATTTATTGGGGAGAGTTTGTAAAAAATTTTATATTGTGTTGTTTATGCGTGTTGACATATAACTAGTTATAGCAATCGAATCGTTTGCCCTTGACTGTTTAAAACATAAATATATGCGTTACATTTGCTTTTCTAAATTTACATTTTATATTCACACTCTTTGTGGGTTTGAAAAATTTTGCTATAACATTTCATCGCTGTTTAGGTGTTACTCGAATTTAGTTATTGTTTACCCGTGTTACGCATTAATTTGCTTTTATTCCAACACTTCGCGTTCGTCTACATACTTATGAATTAATTAACACTTGAAATATATACAAGTATTTGGCTTATTAGAATGACAAGTAAATGTATACGAAAGGCGGCTAAAGAGTATTAACTGAGAAATATTACACATACGAGTATATGAATTTATACATATAAATACCAGTATATATTTAGTATTCACATAAATCCTTTGGAGTCTAAAGAACTTTTCGAAATTTTCTTTGTTTGTAAGTACGTATGTATGTATGAGTGTAAACTTCACTTAGGTGTCAGGGCATTGAAGGCAGCCATAAATTAATTGTGGTATTTGCTTTTAGAGCGTTTATTACTCAATTTTCTTTTTATATTCTTTGTGATTACATGATTTAATTTTTCATAATTTTCTTTGTAACATCATAATTCACTTTGTCTCCTTTTGATTTTTTTTGTTGTTTTTGATAAAATGAATGAGTTCTATGTTTAAAAATTTAAAAAGGTTATGACAAAATTTATGTTAAGGTGTGTTTAATGACATTTTCTGTTAAATGGGGTTATATTTTAGGAATTTTATGAGAAAAAGAAAAATTTTCAAAAATTTGTATAGCACTGAAATAAAATTACAATATTTTCAAATATTATAACTTACCCTTAAGCTATAGCTAAGTCCCTATAAAAATGTCGTTATAGTATTAAAAAAACTCTAAAAAAGTTTTACAGTTTACCAACAATTTGTCAACATTTCATGTTTCTATCTAATACAAACTATGATTGAAATTGAGTCTTAACTTCAAACTTTAGGTGAGATTGATGTACTTTTTAGAATAGAATCCAAGTAAAAAGTAACTACGAGTAACATAAACAACAAAAGTAAGCGAAAGAAAAAATAAAGGCATTTAATTGTAATAACTTTGCAGTTGAAGATGATTGATTGTTAAATTCATTGAATATTATCTTCGTTCTATTGAAATCTAAAACATATCAGTAGCATTATTAGCTCAATATGAATAAGGTATAGGGGTAAGCGATGCTATTTTTTGCATTAATCATTTGTGTATCAAAAAGTAGAACAAATTTTGTACATAAATAAAAATTTCTTACATACTTAAAACCTTAATATAAATTCAATGAAATTTTTTGATATATCAAATTAATTTTTATAATAAATTTTTTATAGCTGTTAATAGACAAGTTTTTTTTATAAAGTTTTTAAACTCGGTTGAAAACTTATAATTTCTTAAAAATTGTTTTTATATCTTATGGTTTTTTAGTTGGTTGAGTTTACTTAACGTTTTACTTTACTTATATTATACATATTAAGCCTGTGATGGTTATTGTTAAATTTTATACTAAGAAGTGGTGAAATTTTTATAAATTGACTTAAAGGATAAAATTCCACAAAAGAGATTTTTTTATTTAATTTTCCTCAATATGTGTCAGTAACATTATGCGTAACTGTCTATTGTGCTGCAGTCTTCAGGAAGATATTTGCACTGAGTCTTAAGTAAGCTTCATTTAATTTGTGGCAAAGAGAAACAACAAAGACAGTTAAGAGATAAAAGGAAGTAACAGTTAAAAGGCTGAGGCAAAAGAAAAGGGAGGAGGTGTTAAGTTTCATTTCCTTCTTAGTTTTCTTCCTTTTAAAGAAGACTAGAAAGCATCGGTACGTATACTTGATGTATAAGTAATAAGTATACGTTTGGGTGTCTTGTGAACTTATTGGTCATGGTCTTTACATTTAATCTTGTTAGTCAGACAAAAGATGTTGTTGTTAGTTGCATAATGGTGGCATATTTAAGGTAATTGACAGTTATTTGATAAAAAAAAAACAATATTATTTATTTAACGTAAAATAAAATGCGAAAAGCAGGATATTATAAAGACAGGACCAAAGAATTAAAATGTTTGTTTAAATTTTTAATATCCTGGCAGAAAATTATTATAACTTGAATTCTTAATACGTTTTTATAAGAAATTTTAAAAAAATTTCATATTTCTTTAGAAAATTCTGCAATAATTTCTATTTTTTATAGGAATTTTTCAAAAAATTCCTATTTTTACAGGAAATTTTTCAAAAATTTCCTATTTTTATAGGAAATTTTTCCTATTTTTAAAGGAAATTTTTCAAAAATTTCCTATTTTTATAGGAAATTTTTTAAAAATTTCCTATTTTTATAGGAAATTTTCCAAAAATTTCTTATTTTTATAGGAAATTTTTCAAAAATTTCCAATTTTTACAGGAAATTTTTCAAAAATTTCCTATCTTTATAGGAAATTTTTCAAAAATTTCTTATTTTTATAGGAAATTTTTCAAAAATTTCCTATTTTTATAGGAAATTTTTCAAAAATTTCCTATTTTTATAGGAAATTTTTCAAAAATTTCCTATTTTTATATGACATTTTTCAAAAATTTCCTATTTTTATAGGAAATTTTTCAAAAATTTCCTATTTTTATAGGAAATTTTTCAAAAATTTCCTATTTTTATACGAATTTTTTCAATAATTTCCTATTTTTATAGGAAATTTTTCAAAAATTTCCTATTTTTAGAGGAAATTTTTCAAAAATTTCCTATTTTTAGAGGAAATTTTTCAAAAATTTCCTATTTTTAGAGGAAATTTTATAAAACTTTCCTATTTTTATAGGAAATTTTTCAAAAGTTTCCTATTTTTATAGGAAATTTTTTAAAAAATTTCCTTTGTTTATAGAAAATTTTTCAAAAATTTCCAATTTTTATAGGAAATTTTTCAAAAATTTCCCATTTGTATAGAAAATTTATCAAATATTTCCTATTTAAAAAAAAAAAAAAATCAAAAATTTCCTATTTTTATAGAAAACTTTTCAAAAATTTCCTATTTTTATAGGAAATTTTTCAAAACTTTCCTATTTTTATATAAAATTTTTCAAAAATTTCCTATTTTTAGGGGAAATTTTTCAAAAATTTCCTATTTTTAGGGGAAATTTTTCAAAAATTTCCTATTTTTAGAGGAAAATTTTTAAAAATTTCCTATTTTTAGAGGAAATTTTTCAAAAATTTTCTATTTTTAGAGGAAAATTTTCAAAAATTTCCTATTTTTAGAGGAAAATTTTCAAAAATTTCCTATTTTTAGAGGAAATTTTTCAAAAATTTTTTATTGTTAGAGGAAATTTTTCAAAAATTTTCTATTTTTCAAAAATTTCCTATTTTTAGAGGAAATTTTTCAAAAATTTCCTATTTTTAGAGGTTTTGTATATGTTAGAGGACTTTAGGTATTATATGTAATGTTACTATAATTCCATTTTTCAGCTCCTGGTCATAAAACAAGTTGTGGAGACATCCATATGCCTTAAAACTGTTGAATACTTTCACATAATTTTGAGCGAGTATACAAATAAAACGAGTCCTGCTTTTCATGTTGAGAGTCTCGCTAAATTTTGCTGTTTTTTATGATGTAAAAGTAATAATACTAATTGAAATAATACTTTACTTAAACATATGATATTGTTACTTGCTTTTATATATATTTATTAACAAAAATTTACTTTTCTTTATAGATTTCAATTATTTTTCTTGTTTTCTTTTTTCAGTTCTCAAGAAAGTCTCGACACACCTAAGGCAAAGAAGTTATTCAATATTCTTTGTAGCTATTTCCATAATGGTGTACTTACAGTGTATAATGCGTGGGAAGTTTGAAAAGTCTTTTGTTATTTTTGTACTTATAGGTTTCTTGTCATATAGATCTTATATGCCCAATTCCATGATCTTCTGACATTCTTGTCTTTTTTTGAGTTATTCAGTTTATATCGATCCAGTTTGGCTGCCTACCCATAGGAAATACATAAACTATTATAAAGTCATGCTAAATTATCTTACGCCTAATATAAGACCTTGCAGAAAAGTTTAGCTAGATTATATGAAATTGTTATATACTTTTCAAATAAAAACATAAAATTCTACATATTTAAGCCAAAGTGAAATAAATGTACCCTTATCTAATGCTCCTATAAAGAAGGTGTAGGCATATTTATAATTACAAGACTAAAACGTCTTTTACAATATCATATTGTCGTATTAAATTTCTATTATACTTTGTGGTAATGTTGCTTTTTTACTGATCTCATAATCATTATATAAGACTTTATGATTGAAATAAACTTGCATACGTAAATCCTTATATGTTGTCTAGGTTTCCTCATAGAAAATGTAATTTTGTAAAGACAACTAACATGACATTAAACATGATAAGCAAATACTTAATACATACATGTAAAATCATCAGCATTAAAGTTGACTGACATTAGCAAAATGAAAAATATATAGATATTGTCTCATTGTTGTGGCTATAACAGGTAAATAGAGCAAACAAAAATTTATAAAGAGACATTTATGTAAATTTTAGACCCTGACAGTTATAACGCCATTATATAAATATGTAATGAGAAAAGAAAATAAATGAACATTTTTAATTTGTCGTATTTGTAAAGAAAAATATTAATAACTTCTATAATAGAGATAAGGCAATCAAAATCTAATTGGTATTACTTAAAGATATCTAAATTCATATTTTTAAATTTCCACATTTGTTTCCAATAATGGTATATCCCTAAGTTACCATTTTTCAATATTTCTAATAAATACTACTTGTCTAAAATATTTGCAAGTATTAGCTTTCTTGTAATGCTTTGAAACCTCAAATGATTTGAAATTGAATGAAACATAAGAAAAGAACTCAAGAAATCCGTGCGTGACTTTCTTTTAAAAGTCAAACAAAATTAAAAAAACACAAATAGGAAACAGGAAACAAACCGACAGACAGACAAACAGCAAAAACAAACTGTAAACACATGAACACTTTAATCCAAACATTTAAACACATTTAACGAAAGTGTTGATGAGCACTTAAGTGAGTGTGAATGAAGAGTGTCTTCATGTTTTTTTTTTTTTTTGAAAAACTTAACACGTTGTTGCAAAAGTTACCGTTATATCTATGTATTTGTATTTGAGTGTAAGAGTTAAAATTCTTGTTGGTTTTATGCTTCAATACAAACACACATTGGCAACATTTAAATGAATAAGGGAAATTCTCGCAAATTCAAAAGACCAACTGTAAATATTGAATAGGTAAAAACCAATACATATAAAGTCAAACCAAATGTGCAATAACCACCAGATTATAAATAGATTATATAGGGGCTGCTGTGGTCTAGTGGACAGCGTTCTTAACTGGTAGAGCCAAGGTTGCGGGTTCGATACCTAATAAAGACCCCGTTCTATTACACTACAACCTGGAAATGCAAATGTACTATGACTAGACTATGACTAGACTATGACTAGACTATGACTAGACTATGACTAGACTATGACTAGACTATGACTAGACTATGACTAGACTATGACTAGACTATGACTAGACTATGACTAGACTATGACTAGACTATGACTAGACTATGACTAGACTATGACTAGACTATGACTAGACTATGACTAGACTATGACTAGACTATGACTAGACTATGACTAGACTATGACTAGACTATGACTAGACTATGACTAGACTATGACTAGACTATGACTAGACTATGACTAGACTATGACTAGACTATGACTAGACTATGACTAGACTATGACTAGACTATGACTAGACTATGACTAGACTATGACTAGACTATGACTAGACTATGACTAGACTATGACTAGACTATGACTAGACTATGACTAGACTATGACTAGACTATGACTAGACTATGACTAGACTATGACTAGACTATGACTAGACTATGACTAGACTATGACTAGACTATGACTAGACTATGACTAGACTATGACTAGACTATGACTAGACTATGACTAGACTATGACTAGACTATGACTAGACTATGACTAGACTATGACTAGACTATGACTAGACTATGACTAGACTATGACTAGACTATGACTAGACTATGACTAGACTATGACTAGACTATGACTAGACTATGACTAGACTATGACTAGACTATGACTAGACTATGACTAGACTATGACTAGACTATGACTAGACTATGACTAGACTATGACTAGACTATGACTAGACTATGACTAGACTATGACTAGACTATGACTAGACTATGACTAGACTATGACTAGACTATGACTAGACTATGACTAGACTATGACTAGACTATGACTAGACTATGACTAGACTATGACTAGACTATGACTAGACTATGACTAGACTATGACTAGACTATGACTAGACTATGACTAGACTATGACTAGACTATGACTAGACTATGACTAGACTATGACTAGACTATGACTAGACTATGACTAGACTATGACTAGACTATGACTAGACTATGACTAGACTATGACTAGACTATGACTAGACTATGACTAGACTATGACTAGACTATGACTAGACTATGACTAGACTATGACTAGACTATGACTAGACTATGACTAGACTATGACTAGACTATGACTAGACTATGACTAGACTATGACTAGACTATGACTAGACTATGACTAGACTATGACTAGACTATGACTAGACTATGACTAGACTATGACTAGACTATGACTAGACTATGACTAGACTATGACTAGACTATGACTAGACTATGACTAGACTATGACTAGACTATGACTAGACTATGACTAGACTATGACTAGACTATGACTAGACTATGACTAGACTATGACTAGACTATGACTAGACTATGACTAGACTATGACTAGACTATGACTAGACTATGACTAGACTATGACTAGACTATGACTAGACTATGACTAGACTATGACTAGACTATGACTAGACTATGACTAGACTATGACTAGACTATGACTAGACTATGACTAGACTATGACTAGACTATGACTAGACTATGACTAGACTATGACTAGACTATGACTAGACTATGACTAGACTATGACTAGACTATGACTAGACTATGACTAGACTATGACTAGACTATGACTAGACTATGACTAGACTATGACTAGACTATGACTAGACTATGACTAGACTATGACTAGACTATGACTAGACTATGACTAGACTATGACTAGACTATGACTAGACTATGACTAGACTATGACTAGACTATGACTAGACTATGACTAGACTATGACTAGACTATGACTAGACTATGACTAGACTATGACTAGACTATGACTAGACTATGACTAGACTATGACTAGACTATGACTAGACTATGACTAGACTATGACTAGACTATGACTAGACTATGACTAGACTATGACTAGACTATGACTAGACTATGACTAGACTATGACTAGACTATGACTAGACTATGACTAGACTATGACTAGACTATGACTAGACTATGACTAGACTATGACTAGACTATGACTAGACTATGACTAGACTATGACTAGACTATGACTAGACTATGACTAGACTATGACTAGACTATGACTAGACTATGACTAGACTATGACTAGACTATGACTAGACTATGACTAGACTATGACTAGACTATGACTAGACTATGACTAGACTATGACTAGACTATGACTAGACTATGACTAGACTATGACTAGACTATGACTAGACTATGACTAGACTATGACTAGACTATGACTAGACTATGACTAGACTATGACTAGACTATGACTAGACTATGACTAGACTATGACTAGACTATGACTAGACTATGACTAGACTATGACTAGACTATGACTAGACTATGACTAGACTATGACTAGACTATGACTAGACTATGACTAGACTATGACTAGACTATGACTAGACTATGACTAGACTATGACTAGACTATGACTAGACTATGACTAGACTATGACTAGACTATGACTAGACTATGACTAGACTATGACTAGACTATGACTAGACTATGACTAGACTATGACTAGACTATGACTAGACTATGACTAGACTATGACTAGACTATGACTAGACTATGACTAGACTATGACTAGACTATGACTAGACTATGACTAGACTATGACTAGACTATGACTAGACTATGACTAGACTATGACTAGACTATGACTAGACTATGACTAGACTATGACTAGACTATGACTAGACTATGACTAGACTATGACTAGACTATGACTAGACTATGACTAGACTATGACTAGACTATGACTAGACTATGACTAGACTATGACTAGACTATGACTAGACTATGACTAGACTATGACTAGACTATGACTAGACTATGACTAGACTATGACTAGACTATGACTAGACTATGACTAGACTATGACTAGACTATGACTAGACTATGACTTCTTCTTCTTCTTCTGTTATCCTTGACTCCCAATGGAGCATAGGGCCTCAACCATCCTTTTATATATGACTCTATTGCGAGCTGTTAGGCATACATCATTCCATGAATAGTTTGCTGCTTGTAACTCCGCATCAATTGATCTTCTCCACGTTCTAGCAGGTGCACCAACACGACGGCCGCTTTCTTGTGGATTCCAACGAAGCGCTTGTCGAGCAATGTTGGTATTTGGCCTTCGAAGTGTGTGGCCGATCCATCGCAATTTCCGATGACATACCTCTGTGGAAGCAGGGATTTGGTTTGTTGCATTAAGTAGATCTTCATTTCTTATGCGAGTCGGACTATGACTGATTTGCTTTAAATACTTTTTCTTTAAAAGCGTAAATTTTTAATGATTTGTTTGCCTATATTAAGATTCTTTTCTTGATTGAGTTTTATTGCTAAAAAACTTTTATTCCTTAAAATCAACGAATATATATTGCCCTATCACGCCCCTTAGCAATAGGTTTTCCTTCTCTACTCCTTATGAATATTTTTATTTGCTGAAAAAATTACTTTGCTTTAATACTACTTCAACATTTTTATTTCAAAAGAAATTTTATTTGAATGCACTCGATTCGTCATCATTATTTTTTGATTTACGAGTAAAATACTTGAACTCATATTTAAAAAATCATTGGAAGTAGTGGAATTGAAGGCAGACTTGCTGTTGAAGCGGCTAAGATATAAGTGATGATAGTGCTGATATGGTCAGACTTATTTAATGGAAGAAGGAATTTTATATATACATATACATAACTAGAAAGATGTTAAATACAGAGAAAACTATTAAGAAATTAAGTGGTTACATAAGTCTATATTAAACTTAAGTAAAAGCAATCAATAATTTTGCTCTTCAATTTTGAAAATTTCTCTTCATAAGATGAATTAAATAAAGAAAAAAGTAATTCAGATTAAGAAATATTTAAAGAAGGAATGAATGTTTGTGGTATTTTTAACATTTATCTTGTGAATGGTCTATAATTTATTATTTAATATCAAATTAATGTTGGACTAATGTTAGCAATTAATTCTATTTTTCCTTATGATTAAAACTAAAAAGAAAAAAATGAAGTTACTTTAAAAATATTACTTTTAGATCCCTTTAGTATCTCCATCATATCTAGAGCAAAAACAAAAAAACCCAACCGACTTAGCCACTCCAAAGAGGGAGTTGGCGATAGCTCTTTGTTTTATGTAAATTAAAATCCCTTTTTTAGATTTTACTTTTGTTTGATTAAATTACAAAACGAACAAAGGTGACAAAGTACAAAAAAGAAAAAAATCGTTAACTCATATTGAAAAGGTAAAATGCGGCTACATTGTCACAGACGAATGATTGTATGACAAACTAGTGAACATTTAGTAGAAAAAATAAATATTTCCATCGGATGATGATGTTGTTGATAATTTTTCTGTTTTGGGAAAAAAATTCATTACTTTATGTTTTTAGGTCCTTAATATACATACAAACATTCCTCCACCCAACAAAACCATATCTCATTTTGTTGTTGGTTAGGAATTTTTTCATTTTTTTACTCTTCATATATGAATTCCCATTCATATCCCTTTATAAAAATTTTTTCTATTAGTCGATTTTTATCACTTTATTCTGGCATATCGCTCTCACTTTTTGTAGCTGTTTAACTTTCATTTATAAAAACTCAAATTAATTACTCTAATTGATGATGATGACAACGTTGAATAGCTGATATTTTTGTTTGCTTCTCTAACTGATGGACAGAGGTTCTGAAACATAATTGTTAAAAAAAAATTCTGTATAAAATAAAGAAAATTTTTTACTGGAAAGGTATTAATATTTTTCAAAAATCACAAGTTTTTAAAAGAAATAAAACTTTAGACAAAATTTTTATCAAGCAAACCAGGAAAACCACATATTTCCTTGACTTACTTTCCACACCCAACTAGGACCGTATTAACTCTAGTTATATGAGTAACTAAATAAAAGAAAAATAATTTGGGAACCTCTTGGCAATCTTGTTTCTGCTGTGGCGAATGATGATGATAATGACGACTGACATATGACAGCAAGGCCAGAGTGACAATGTTACTCATGGCAGCTCTGGCTGTTAACTATTTTTCCAAACGAATGTCCTGTTTTTGTGTGTCATGTGTAAATGTTTGTGAATGTTAGTGTGTCATTTGTATTTATATGAATATGTGTTTGCCATAATGATGACGATTCTGGTATTAGTAATGATACATGTAACATTTCTATGTCAAGTTTTTTCATTAGTCTGAACATTCAACATTATTTCATTAACCCAAAATGTTGAGTGTGAAAAAATAAATGACTGATAAATCAGTGCTAAAAAATAACTATTTATTTACAATTTTATTTGAAACTTTTTTTACCAGAGATAACTTATGGTTACTTTATTATTTTTATTAATTAATTAAATTAAATAAAAAAGTTTTTATTTTCTACTTACAAAAAGTTAACATTTTTCATTTCATTTACTTGAATTTTTCTTCCTTTCTCTAGAAGAGACAAGGTCTGTTTCCGTTATCCTTTTGCATCTGTCTGTGTTTTTGTGTGTGTCTGTAAAGTCTGCTTGTGAATATTTATTTTATATCTTGAAATTTTAATGTGACCATTGCCGAAGATGGTTTATGGTAATTGTAACATTTCATACAAAATGCATTAATGTTTGGCTCCTTTTGAACACACATCAAGCCAAAAGGCCAAAATTACATAAGGCTCATTTGCCTTAATAAAGGTATAACTGCTTAAGTGAAGGCATATCTTAAACCTAAAAGAAGTGTCTTCTTTTTATAGCCACCATCAAAAAGAATGCGGGGTATATTGAGATTCTCAGTTCGTTTGTAATTTTCTTAATATTGGCACAAAATTTAAAATTTAGAATATATGTGATCCGGTCTATGAAAAGGTGGCTTATGACTCAAAAGCAAAATTAGCTAATTTTTCGAAATTTTGTTTTTAAATCATAAGCCACCTTTTTCCTTTTCATAGACCGGGTCATACATGTTCTAAATACTTATGAAATTCTCTGTCTGTCTATCTATCTATCCGTCTGTCTGTCTGTCTGTCTGTCTGTCTGTCTGTCTGTCTGTCTGTCTGTCTGTCTGTCTGTCTGTCTGTCTGTCTGTCTGTCTGTCTGTCTGCCTGTCTGTCTGTCTGTCTGTCTGTCTGTCTGTCTGTCTGTCTGTCTGTCTGTCTGTCTGTCTGTCTGTCTGTCTGTCTGTCTGTCTGTCTGTCTGTCTGTCTGTCTGTCTGTCTGTCTGTCTGTCTGTCTGTCTGTCTGTCTGTCTGTCTGTCTGTCTGCCTGTCTATATGGCTGTGTGTCTGCCTGTCTATATGGCTGTGTGTATGTCTGTTTATATGTCTGTCTGTCTGTATGTCTGTCTGTCTGCCTGTATGTCTGTCTGTCTGTGTGTCTGTCTGTCCGTCCGTCTGTCTATCAGTCTGTCCGTCCGTATGTCTGTCCGTCGTTTGTTGTTCGACATGATAGGGGCTGAACGAATGAAGCTAGGTCACTCAAATTTAGCAAAAATGTTCTTCACTTCTTGGAAAATTTTGGTGTTGAAATTGGGCGAAATGGGTTTACATTTGACCATAGCTCCTGTATAACCTCGCCTAGGCTAATCGCTTATTTGCTAATAAATGACAAATTAAAAAAGGTATGATGATAAAAGTTAGTATAGGGAGGTTCAATATAAGCGGTAGGCAGCATATACAATTTCATCAGTTACGGAAACAGCCTAAATTCTACCCAAAATATACTTAAATGCCTATAAATGATAAACTGTAATAGCTATGGCCAGTAAATTTATATTAATGCCAACCAATTTACAAAATTTTTTTAAAATCGGTCATCATTTGACCATAGCTCCCGTATATAAACTTACGGAAACACAAAAATAACTAAAAGATAGGGGCTTTGTGTCCATCTGTCCGTCAAATGAAAGCGCAATATCGCCTTAGCTACAAAAGCTAGAGAGACAAGATTATTTAAAAGTATTTTCCATATGTTATAGAAGTTGTGTACTGAAAATGGTCGAAATCGGTTTTAAATTTAATTATAGCGCCCATATAACCCCACCCCGGGAATCACATTAATGCTGATAAATTTAATTCAATTGTAATAGATATGACGACTTAATTAAGAAAAGAGAAGTTTAAAGCAACTTTTGGTCAGTATATCAAATTTTATAGAAATTGGTTCATATTTGACCATAGCTTTCATATAAAAACCACTCCCGGAACACCACTAACGCCAGTTAGAGCTATTTAATTATAAAGTACAACAGCTATGATCACTAAATTTTTCATAAATGAGCTTTATATAAATCTATTTTTGTTACTTTTTATGCAAGAAAACAACATTCTGGATTTAAGTCACTTTTCAAGTAAATGAAAAATATGTGTTTCTTGAAAATTTGGCTTTTGGTCAAGGCGAGGATGCAAACAGTTGGTTTGTTTAATTAGTGCAATCAAAGGGAGTTCCTTTCTTGTCATAATTTGATATTAAGTCAAATGTTAAAAATAAATTAAATGAGAATTATATTAAAGAAAATAGTCATATACTAATCATATACAAATGAGTGTGGTTTTTGTTGTAAAATCTTAATTATTTTTGTTTCTTGCTTAAGGGATACTCTTACTTACTCGTACCTATGCTGTCATATCCACAAGTTTTCGTAAATATTCTTCCAATATTAAGTCATTATTCATATTTTCAGCCCTTTTTTTTGTGGCTACACAGACATTCCAGCCGAGTCATGGTGCATATTAACACTTTGATATTTGTACAAGGATATGTCTGTATATCAAAGGATATACATATTTGTATGTACGAGTATCTAAAGGTGCCATTGTCTGCAGGATTTTGAGTAAAACACCATAAGTTTTTGAATTTAACTTCTGGCTTGTTTTCACTATTTATTTAAAAATGCTCAGGCATATGCATGTTTGTGCAATTTGCAGATATTTCTTATGTGATGGAAGAAGTGTGAGTTCCTAGACCAAAAATTATTGCCTGCCATGAGGAAAATGTGGCTTCGTTGAGGTTGTAAATAATTTCAACCAGTACAAAACCAAAACACGGAATTAAAAACCATAATTTACACAGTAATAAAGCCAAGGATATAATGGTTTATGGGTGGCTTTAAGTGGGGCCAGGCAACAGGAGGTGTAAGGTTAATAAACTATTTTGGCTGATGTCTCAAAATATTGGAAATTAATTACAATTTTGATTTTGTTTAATTTTAAGAAAACGCAATTTTTTGGATTTCATTATTTTGTTGGAATTTTCTTTATTTTATTATATTTTTAGCTTCTTACAGTTGAAATTTGTGTCTCGTAGATCTGATCAATGGCTTACGTGACATATCCTTATTTGGTTTAAAAATTGATTTTATTTTTCCACTTTGTTAGCTGCTGTTATATGACATCGATAGTTGAGCTTAAACTGTTGGTTTATTTTCTTCTTTTTTTGTTGTCATATTGCTCTACTCCTGCAAAAGTCCTGGCAGTTTTCGACTTCAAGGATTGTTGTGATTGAAGAAGACTTTATTCAAATTTTGTATTTTTCAGTTGCATGAATTACATTAAGAGTAATGAAATGATTCCTTGTCTTATTTTCATATAATTTTCTTTGCTTGGCTTGGTTTGATGATATTCATGTCTATTAGTTTTCAATTTCTTTGTAGTTGTTTTCTTAAAAGAAAATCAATAAATAGTAAAAATATAGATATGATGTGTAGATTGATTGATACTGACAATGATTTTTTCTAACGCTCCAACGATTTGATATAACGAGATAATTCAGTTGAAAAAGCTTAGATAGTAAAATTAAAATAAATATTTCCTCGTACAAGAACAATTGTATGTCAGTCTTATAAAAAACACTTTATAACGATTTTAATGTGGTTTAAATTGAGATTGAGTTTAGTAAAATTATAATTGGTTGTGATCCTGTTTCTTTCCAAGCGTCTTTTTTAAGTACAAATTGACTCTTTAAATCTGCCGCCAGTTTCACCAGGAGCCGACTACTTTTTGTAGTTTTAGTAAATATTGCGAACATTAACTAAACTCGTGACAAAGACGAAAATAAAAGTGGATAAGAAACATACATTTCATAAGCACGAGTGTGTGCCTTAGCTTTCTCTCATTGGATAATAGTAGCCATTAGTAGTTTCTGAATTAGACTAAAAGCGGTATAATGTATTTTTTATGTGACTTATCCACAGAGGTCGGAACAAAGAGAACAGAACAAAAAATCGTCGGCAGAGTTGCCGTTTTTTATACTTTTAACAAAAATAGGTATTTTTTCAATGTGCAGTTCTGACGTTTTAAAAAGAAAACGTTTTTTACTCCATTTTTTTTTAAATATTTTTTATCAAAAATTTTTCTATAGAAAACTTTAAAAAAAAATTGTACAAAAAAATTTTTGATAAAAAAATGTTTATTGGAAAATTTTTGATAAAAAAATTTTCTATAGAAAAATTTTTGATTAAAAATATTTAAAAAAAAATGAAGTATAAAAATTATATATATAAACAAATTTCTATGGAAAATTTTTTTTAAAAAAATTTTTCTATAGAAAATTTTTTTATCAAAAATTTTTCTACAGAAAATTTTCTATAGAAAATTTTTTTATCAAAAATTTTCCAATAAAATTTTTTTTATCAAAAACTTTTTTTTTCTGTACAATTTTTTTTTCAAAAAGTTTTCTATAGAAAATTTTTTTATTAAAAATTTTTCTATAGAAAATTTTTTTTATCAAAAATTTTTCTATAGAACATGTTTTTATCAAAAATTTTTCTATAGAAAATTTTTTTATCAAAAATTTTTCGATAGAAAATTTTTTTATCAAAAATTTTTCTATAGGAAATTTTTTTAACAAAAATTTTTCTATAGAAAATTTTTTTATCAAAAATTTTTCTATAGAAAATTTTTTTATCAAAAATTTTTCCATAGAAAATTTTTTTATCAAAAATTTTTCTATAGAAAATTTTTTCTACAAAAATTTTTCTATAGAAATTTTTTTTATCAAAAATTTTTCTATAGAAAATTTTTTTGTTAAAAATTTTTCTATGGAAAATTTTTTTATCAAAAATTTTTCCATAAAAAATTTTTTATCAAAAGTTTTTCTATAGAAAATTTTTTATCAAAAGTTTTTCTATAAACAATTTTTTATCAAAAATTTTTTTATAAATAATTTAATTTTTTTTTTTATCAAAAATTTTTCTATAGAAAATTTGTTTATCACAAATTTTTTATCAAAATTTTTTTTTTAGAAATTTTTTTATCAAAAATGTTTCTATAGAAAATTTTTTTATCAAAAATTTTTCTTTAGAGAATTTTTTTATCAAACATTTTTCTTCCTATTTCTATTTTTATCAAAATTTTTCTATAAAAAATAATTTTTATCGAAAAATTTTATAAAGAAAAAAATTTTTTATAAAAAAATGTATCGAAAATATCTAAAATTTTTTTTTTATCTAAAATTTATTTCTGTTTTGAAAAATATTCCGAACTCCGTTACATTTATTTGAAACAATGTTTACAAAAATAATAGTGTCATGGCAACAATGTTTGAGATTATATTTCTTTGTTCTCTCAAGCCATATATTTTGTTGCTATAAATTGGATTTTGATTTGTTTCTTGCCTATTTTGTTTTTGTCTTTTCTTTAACAAAACTGCATCAACCAACTCTGTTAACATCCAAATTCCAACGGAATGATTTTAATACTCATTTTCGCGAGTTTCATTAATGATCGTGATATTTACGAAAATTACACAAATTATTCGGCTTCTGGTGGTATGGGCTGCCTACGTCTGAATATAATCTTTAAAAGAGTTGGCACAGCCAAATTAGATTTGTAATCACAATTTGACATAAATGTAACCAAATTATGAATATTTTTTGATAGAATTAAATAATATCCAAAATATTAGTTTTGATAAAACAAAGTTTTGTATAGAAAAATTTCTACAAAAAATTTTAGGAACATTTTTTAAAGATTCCTTTTTCTTAAAAAACGATTTAATAAACATTTTTTTCATGTGAAAAACGTAAAAACTATTCTGCATATGTATCTACCAAGGCCCTTCAGTCTAAGCACTTAGGAACCAAGTGGCAATTGGCCTTTTCACTTATATTCACATTTGCAAAACACGGCAACTTTGTTTACTACTTAATTCTCATTTTTGTCCATTTCTCTTTGTGCCGACCATAGATTTAAATACGTCAACCAGTTTCAAGTCCAAAATGAATAAAATACTTCTTATGACTCAGGCACACAAGCTTATCGTGACTGCTTTGCATAGGCTCATAATGATGCTTAGGCTGTTTATGAGCTTTCCATGAATTGAGCACAATGATGCAAATAAGTCTTCATGAACAAGACATATTTGTCAAAATGCCAACATTAAAATTTATTTATGTCAGAGTGAAAACAGTTTATTTTAAATAGTTCAAAGTGCAGTAAATTGAAGGATGAGAAAAAAACTTATTTTTACAACTTTTTAGAACACAAAAAGAGTTTTTTGATGTTTAAAAATTTGTGCTTTTTACGTGTTAATAAGATTTTGTAAAATGTGACTTCATTTTCTTTGGAAAAAAGTATGTTAATACCATTTCAATTTGGTTTCAATTTTAACAAAATGTAAAAAAAGTTGTATATAAATGGATGGGAAATTTATTAAAAATTACATTTGGTAAGAAAGTAATGTACTTAAGTCATAGAGGAAGAGGCATCAAAGCTTGAACTTTTTTGTTTGTTACTCCCTTTTGTATCAGGTAAAGATACAACTTTTTCATATTCTCTTGATTATAAAAAAAATTATACTTTTTGCATTTAATTGAATTTATATTATGAATTTAACCATTATAAGTAAGTTCTTGTCTGAAACGTTTACTAAATATGTTCGTGGTAAACTAAGAATTTGTATTCCTGTCTTCCTGCCTTAAAGAGGTTTTGATGAATTCGTGACTAGATTTACCATTTTCCCATAAAAAATGCAATTTGATATGTTGGCAAAAAATGAACGTGAAATTGAATTTTATTATGCATAAAATATTTATAATTGAAGCAACAAAAAAAAAAAAAAAAGAAAAAAAATTCTGTCATCAGAGAATAAATATAGCTCATTTTTAAGAAAAGTGGCATAACTCAAAAATATCGTTATAAGTAAAGTGGGGTTGAAAGTCTAACTAAATGTTTAATTTAAACATTCTAAATATAAGTCTTTTCTACTTTTTCTGAATGGCTTTAAAGCTACATATTGTCGTTATGCTGAAAGGATCAGTTATGTGCTAAAATTATATTTTTTTGAAACTTTTATTGATAATGCATCTACACGTCTAACAGTATAATAATAGTCTACTTGGATCGGGAGAAATAAAGCTAATTTTGTTCCCCAAATTTTGAGTTGTTCCAATGTTTACACAAACAAAACAATATGTATGTATATTTTTGAGACATTTAAAAAGAGGTCTTAGTGGTGAAAAAGTAGGAAATGGGGATGAGTTTTGCATATCCTTCATAAAATATCCAAAACCATTATAAGCTGAAACTAAAATAAGTAAAAAGCAAGTAAATAATTTTAAAGTTGAAATATTTTTTTTCTTAATAAGAAAATTTATGCATTTCCAATTTGTATCACTTTTTAAATCACGTTTGTTTGATAAGGCATCCACTGAGTTTAAGTTTGTATAGAACTAAATCAACAATTTCCAGAATTTTTTAAAAAAGTTACCTATTTTTCTGGTTTTAAACAATATTTACTTTTTTCTAAAGAGTTTATAGTTCTATTTTCTAGCTAAACATTCCTTATACATTCCAATGATTATTAACTCCTTTGTTCTAATGAAGTTTTCTTTTGTTGCATCTATTAAGTTTCTATAATTTAAATAATTTTCTGTGTCGGAAATTATATGAATTAGCAATTTCTGTAGTTTTTCCTTAATACACAGAAAAAAACGCATTGGAAAATCAAAATAAAAGAATAACGACTTCTAATCATAGACAATTTTATTTGATCTAATTTCAATACTGTTGAAAATTTTTAAGTTTCAATAGTGTTGAAATTTATGATCTGATTCAGCTTTTATAACAATAAAAAAACAGTTTCATGGCCTATAAAGATATAGGCCATGGAAATTTTGTCTGGTAGTCTTTCCCATGGTATTTCTGCTGCAAAAAAACATGTTTTGAGCACCACTTTTAAAAAATCGAATTATGCAGTTACATAGAAAAGATTATATTTATAAAGGATCAATAATTGTTTTCAAGAAAAAGTTATGTTATGTTATAAAAAAGGTATTGAAATGTGCATAATGTTATAAAACGAAAAGTGATTAATTTTTTTATCAAACTCAGTAGCTCATGCATCGAATATAGTTTCGCAGCTTTAACCTTGATGTCGATTTGATTAAGGGATAGAATCTCTTTTTTAGTCTGCGGAAGAAAATAACTTAATATCGTATATAGTTTAGGAGATATCAGAAAAACAAGTAGGCTTTAAAAAATTCAGTGTTTTCGTTTTTCTTTGGAAAAAAACAAAGTTGGCTTGATGGCTCGATGCTCAAACCATAACCTCTTGCAAGGTGAAAGTCTATTCTTTGGACCGAGTGAAAAAAATTCACCAAAATTTACTGATCGTAGAACAAATTTTAAAATTTTCTGAAAAAAAGTCACATAAATTGTTACGCATAATTTAAGCAGAAAGTGTTGCAGTCGTTTAGGCGTAACTTTTTAATCACGTAGGAGTCGACCGATTTCAACCAAAGTTAGTGTTTTTTTTTTTTTTTGGTTCAACTAATAGACGTGTGCAGAATTTCATCAAATTCTATTGAGAATTGCGGCTTAAGGTTTAAAATTGTGTTTTTATTAACGCCATGTTAATCCTCTGCAACTGACTTAATAGTGTAGCAGACACCAAAAAGTTGTTGTAAAAAACCATGCCTATAAGTCAACATATAATACGAATTTTAGCTTTGAATTATAAAAATATCTGTATAAATAAAAATTTATACACTCATAAACAAGAAAGGGTTTTCTTAGTTTTTCAAAACTGATCTAGGATAATATAAGTAAATAAAAAGGCGTCTGTCATGCCAGTAAACTTGTAAAAATATATCACATCAGTTTCTGGGGAGAATTTATCACCAACCGTCAATAAAGTGAAACTTTAAAAAATTTTGCAATGATTTTTTTCTAAGTGCATACATTCTCCATTTTACTTATAAATTCTGTATTAACTGATGCATATGAATTAAAATGTTCATAGTTGCTGAAAGTTTACTCCCTCTGGTTATATTTTTGACGAAGTACTCACTTAAAAAGTTCTTAATAATAAAATCAAACTCTCAAGAGAGTTATGCAATTCTAGAGAATAAAAAAGCACTAGTGAGGGGGAAGACTTAGTGGAAAGAACGATCAAGGAATTTATTTTGGAAACATTTTATATATTATACTTAAAAATCTGCGAAAATAGTGTTACCTAATTTGTGAACAGCCTAAGAGCTATATAAAATATTATTAGCTTATACATTGTCTATGATACCGCAATTAAATTGAAATGTTTTAGCTCTGACAGTCTTAGTTTCTTTATATGAAAGGCCCTTTTAAGGCCTACAACTAAACGTCTTTTTCTTTTGAGTATTATTTAACATTTTCTCGTTTTGTTAATAGTTTTATATGTATATTCATACGACTTTAAATATTTTTAAATATACATATATAGTTCATAAATATTTTCAGCTGCATTATTTCACAAATTTAAGAGGTGTTTTGCCTAATTTTTTTAACATTCCCAATAAGTTTTCATAACTTTTAATTTGGGGTAACAACTTTAACAAAAAAATAACAAAAATGGAAAGGTCAACATCTTCTCATCCTTTTATCTTCACTTCCCTTCAATTCACTTAATACTGCGCATATTTTAACAATTATTGCAAAAAGGGTTCATGTTTTTTTATTTCACTTTTTAAGTGTTACAACAATGTGTTAGTTAAGGTGTGAACAAATTTCCGCTTCCGGTTAAATTGTAATTGAATTAAACTTTTAAATAAAAAATAAAAGCAAGTATTTTTTTTTATTTTAACATGTTGTCCTAATGGCATAGTTTTTGTAGGTTAAAAATTATAAGATATTTTTGTTCAAATTTAAGTCACTTAATAAATTAGCATTATAAAAAAAATGTCTGCCAAATCACTAGTCAAGTGGATTAGAAGAGGATGAGACATTAGACTCTCCAGGATTCAGAAGCAATTTTCCACAAAGATCTTTGCTTGGCTTAAAGAAATTTACCCGCTCCCTAGCTCTTTAGAAAAGGATAAAACGCTTATCTCTCCCAGGCGCAAGTGCCAGTAACTCTCGCACAGAAATACAACATTACCTAGTGTTAGTTCGCATTTTTTGTCAGTCTTCTAGACCCTAATTTGGATTTCTTTGAAATCATGTATTAGCAATGAAATTACATGGATTTGATGAAACTAAATGCCTAAGAAATTTATCTTCCTCATCCAATCGTTTAACTTCCAGTTTAAAGTTGTGCGGCTAGGATTTCACTCGTCGAGCCTGCTGATTACACTATGCTACAAATGAGAAACTTTTGTAAAAACTTGGAAAGCGACCTAGTGGGGGTTTTCAAAGATTTCGAAACACGTGCAAAATTTCGACATATTCGCAAAAAACTGTTTTCGGGTCGGTCCTAGTACTTTAATACCTCCAACTTTTACAATTGAATATCGATTTTAAAATGTAAGACAGTTTTGGAAAGTCAAGCGATCAAACTTTTACAAGCTGTATGGCTTATATTCTAAGAAAGAAAGTTAATTTTTTTAAAAAGTTTTGCTTTTTTGATTAATTTTTTTGCAATCTTTTTTTTTGTTTTATACAGTCCTTTACAAGTTATTTTATATAAAAAAGAGATATTACTGATTGATATCTGCTAACATTTACAAAAGTTATTTAACTTTTCCAAAAGTTAAAATTTTTCTTACAATTTTTCAAAAATTCTAGACAGAGCGAGAAATCCACACATTAAATCTTATTTGTGAGACAAAATAAATGCGAATTATTGTGTCCAACAAATATCAACATAAAGCGAAGATTATCGTCTGAACAGAGACACATAAACATTTTTAATTTTCCTGAAGAGATGGCCTAATTAACCATCGAAACTAACCATCGAGGAAAGGTTTCCCCACCAACATTTTTCGGTTTTATTAAAAAAACTATTTATTATAATAATAAATAATTGTAATAAATTGGGATCTTAGTGCAATACACTACAGTAAAACTTTTTAATTAAAATTTTTCATTATAAAAAAAAAATACTTTTTATAATGAATTTCTGGTAAAAATGTTAATTTGCCGCATTGCCGTGTTAGTACGTAGTACATGTTCTAGTCAGTTTATAATAAGGCCTAAGACCTAGGTCATTTCCCGAGTTTTTTTTCGTGTATTATCAATTCCACATCCTCTGGAAACATCATGAGACGCAGCTTACCATACCTCATTTACTTTCTTTAAAGCTATAGCATTTAATAGAACGTTTGTCACCGAAGGCAATGAACTTTATTTGGTCATAGAACCAGTTTTTTTTGGCCATATGTAGGTTCACATGGATTCTTTATGAGAACTTGGGGATATTGTGTTTCCATTTATGTTTAACTTCTTTTTAGGAATGAATTATTGATTGTAAGTAGTATAACAACTAGGCCCTCCGAATTCCATTGGATGATCAGGGCATTGCAATGTGGTTTTAAAGTCATCCTGGATTTTAAGAATAGTTAGAGTATTCAAGTCGACTTTATGAAATGTTTTTATGAAATCTAGCCAGAAGTAATTTTCAGTCCACTGGTGTCAGCCGGTTAGTGGTAACCACTTTCTTCTCGATTTCTAGTTTACCCCAAGGATTTACAAGTTTAAAGTATATTTTAAATATTTACTTTTTGCCCCTCTGTGATGTGACCAATTGATTGTTGCAGTATATTCTTTTGTAGTATTAAGGTGTAAGTTTTAATACTTTTAAGTTCGAAAGCATGTGTGACCATTATATTGTATGAGTATTGACATGCATTTGTAAATATCTACTTACTACCTTTATATTTAGATAAGCACATACATAACCCCCCTTGGCCTCTATCGTTTTCTTTGGACATGCATATTCATACTGCTAATTAGTTATTTATACCAGGAAATACTATTAAGGGACTCATGTTTTCCAGGATAACGGTGAATTGTATTTCCTATTGTTTTATTAAGAGACAGGAAGTAATGATAAATTTGTGAAATAAGATGTTTTTTTTAAGGCTTAACGGGTATATTATGGAAATTGTTTGCAGAAAGAGAAATGTGAAAAACTTCATTAAATAGATGACAACTTTCTTTTTCATATATTTGTTATAGTGTGAACTTTAAGTCGTATAGTACTAAACTTTGTATATTTCTATATATAGGTATGTTTGCTTAGTCTCCTAATTATTTGTCCACATTTATATGGTTGTATAGAATCCTATATATGAATAGAACTGTCTGTATGTGTATAAGTTTGCGTTTCTTCTAGCTTTTTGCCTTAAGCAAAGGGGACCTATTGAAACGCATCTTAATTAAGGTTCTCTCTCATCAAATACACTTTACCCTTGTGTTTTGTGGTTGAACATGCGAATGGAAATCCAAGTAGTTGGGACGACAAATGTTTAGAATAGTTTCTATTTTTTGTTTCTAAGGAAAATACGTGTTTGGAAACTAATTACACTTGTTGCTAATTAGGCTACCAAAAAAAAGAAGGTTAGGATAGACATTTGTTCAATCAGCTATGCAATGTCAATACCAGTAGATACCCAAAAGAGAAGAAAGGAGAGGATATTTGACAAAAAAAGTTTGTTAAGCTTAGTTTAAGTGTGTGTGCATGTGTGGAGCTTTGTATGGTTTCATAAGTGTTGTGCCAGAACTAATAATCCTTTTACTAACACTTTTAATGTATCTGTAAGTTTGCGTGTGTGTTTGTGTGAAATGTGTTGTGCTTAGTTGCAGCCTTAATTCAATTGAAAAAGTTTTTGATTACTTTGCTTAAGCAACTTAAATTTTTACACTTTTATGAAGAGATTAAAACAAAGATTTTGTGTTTACCACTAGGAAGTATAAAGTAGACCTTGTATATAATTTTGCTATACAAATATATACTCTCATGTCTAATTAAAGTTGTTTTAAATTCAAACATACTTACTTAACTATTGATTAAAGATGGTGGAAAGTTTTTTAGTAACTAAAACTTGCTTAATCTGGCTCTGCTTAAAATGCAGCTGTTACTTTTAAAAGATACTCAGGAATGCTTTGTAAAAAAGTTGTGGCTCTAAATTTAGTCAGGATTTATTGAGTAATTGATAAAGTTTTTATTTGTATTTATATTACTATTAAAACGACCACAGGTATGACAACTTCTAGCCAATAACAACAAATCTCTTATATGGTAGGTGTAACCAAATAATAAAAATTATAAAATTTTGTTGTTTACACTGATGTTTGTTGTCATATGTATTAGCATTTATTTAAGAAGTTTTTGGGACACCGGCTGTTTTTATTAATAATTACAGAAATCATTATTGCCGTGACTGGGAATCCAACCTAGGCTCAATGTGATATGTTATGCTTAGTAGTCGACGTGCCTAATCCCACTACAAAAGTCACCCTATTCTTGTCTACATGTTTGAAGCTTTAAAGATTTATGAACGGAAGACAATGGTCAATTTATAAGCCTCAAATTGACCTTATTTTAATTTGAACTTTCAATACTATTAAGGTCATTAATATACTTAAAAATCTAAAAATATATAAACTCAATTGAAATGAAAAATTTTGTGATAATCGGTCAAAATTTAACTCTACCTCTAAAAAATAAAGATTATTTTTAAAAATGTACTAAAAACACATAAATATTTCAAGAAAAACTTCATTGAGTCCTAACATCAATGAGGAGTAGAGGAGAAACAGGATAATATACCTAAAGGGATATAAAATAAATATGAACATTTGCACATACTTATGACTTGAAATTTATAAGTTTGAGTATCCTTGAATGTAAATGTTAATATTTGTATACATAAATGCCTAAATTGCATGTAACAGAAAAGAATTTGATACTCTTTAGTATTTCTTTTTTGGCAAATGACTTCAAATATTTACAAATCTACAACAAGTGCAAACATTTTGAAGTAAAAAAAGTCAATAGGAAATTGCAAAAATTTAATAGTTTAGATATGGTTAAGTAAAACCCTTTATTTAAAGGAAGATTTCATAGAGATAAAGTAGAATTCGAGTTTGAAAGCCTCTAGGGAAGGACTAAACCTTGATAATGTAAATAAGTAATATACAATTTGTTTTATATTTTCTTACAATATTCCAACTGGGATTTAAAATATGAGTCTAAGTCCTTTAAGTAAAACTATAGATTTCTTTTGCTTCTTCTCTTAGGGTTGAAAAAAGTCAAATGACTGCAGTTGTTAACTTTTCGATTTGTCAGCTTGTCAAGACAACAAGAGCTATGAAAACAACAATAACACAAAATATATATTATTTATTTACAGCAACAATGGCATAAGTCTAAAACAAGAAATTTACCCCCTAATTCACAAACGAAAAATATAGCTATGACAAGCTTATAATTTAAATTTTCCATACAAAATTCCTACTATAAGACTTTGATATTTTTAAAATTCGTTTATATATTAGTCGGTTATTTTAAAATTTTTGATAAAAATAACATTTTATCTAAATTAAAGTTTAATATTTTGAAGCCTGTTCCTATAGCATACAAAGCTCTTAATCCAGTTCTTAAGTGGAAAGTTGTATATTTTCTTACATAGGAAATTTTAAAAATTTTTATCAACATTTCTTACTAAATAAGGGATTAAAGAAGGCGTTAAATTTGCATTACTTCTTTAATTAAGAAGGCGTTAAATTTGCATTACTTCTTTAATTCCTAATAGAACAAGGAGTTATTATTCAAATCAAAAACTATATTTTGTAAGTTAAATAGTTTTTCTAGCAAATTTGAGATTTTTTGAAAAATATTTGTATAAGCATTTCCAGAAACTTGTTTGTTGTTGTAACAAATGTCCTTGCAAAAGAAGAAAAAAAAAAAAAACAAAAACAAAAAGCTGTAACATTTATAACCAAATGTCAGCACATTATATATGATTGCCTCCTTATAAAAAAAGGCTAAAAGAATGATATATATTTTTTTTACAACTTGATATTTATGTTTTTGTCAATCTTTTTTATTATGAAATAAATATTTAATATTTTAGCATTTAAGGCTTAAAGCTAGAAAAGTAACAAAAAAGGAAAAGAAAAAATTTATTATAAATTTCTGGGATCAAAAGTTGATTTTTCAAATAAAAGGCGGAAACAAAAGTTGTCTTGTTATTTTTCTCCCATTTGATTCATCACATAAAAATTTCATGGTTCGTTTTCCCCTTTTCTTCTAGTGTCCTTTGCTTTTAAGTGCAAGTATTTCATGTTTTATTATTATCATTTATTTTATTTCTATATATAAAAATTTATTTGTTATTTAGAATTGATAGGTCTAGCCTTTACAAACGATGACAGTTGTTTTTTTTGTCATTATCCTGTAAATATTTTAACAATTGTAGAAGAAGTGTTTGAAAAATGAAGACAACTAACATAATTTTCTTTTTTTTTTTGTGTATAAATAAACATTTTTAACACGTAAACGCCTCCTTGTATCAATGTCCTTTTAGTTGTATTAACATTCGTTCACAACTCCTTATTTAAATATAAGTATAACTATGTATTTTCTTTGTGTTATAAAGGCGAAAACTAAAATTGCATTCAGAAAATTAGGATGTGTTAAGACCTTGCTCCATGGTACTTGTATTGTGTGCCGTGAAGGCATTAAACATGTTCTGAAACAAAGCTTGATAACATCAGTTAAAGTTCTAGTTTTTTTTACCAAAAGATACAAACCCAACTTCATATCTGAACTGGGGCCAAATCGCCGCATTCACATAATTTTTTTATTAAAAATTTTTCTATAGAAATGTTTTTATCAAAAATTTTTCTATAGAAAGTTTTTTTTTATCAAAAATTTGTCTAAAGAATTTTTTTTTATCAAAAATTTTTCTATAGAAAATTTTCAAATCAAAAATTTTTCTTTAGAAAATTTTTTATATCAAAAAATTAACATTTTGGATTTTTTTTTTAAATTGTTTTGTCAAAACTTTTTCAATACAAAATTTTTTTATCAAAAATTTTTCTATAAATTTTTTCTTGAACATTTTTCTATAGAAAGTTTTTTATCAAAAATTTTTCGACAGAAAATTTTTTTTATAGAAAAATATTTTTATCGAATTTTTTTCTTGAAAATTTTTCTATAGAAACATTTTTTTGAGAAAACTTTTCGATAGAAAAATATTTTTATCAAAAATGTTGACAGAAAAATATTTTTATAAAAAAAATTTTTTTTGCTAATCGACTTTGCTAGCATCCAAATTTAAGCTATCAAAAATTTTTCTGTAGAACATTTTTTTATCAAAAATTTTTCTATAGAAAATTTTTTTATCAAAAATTTTTCTATAGAAAACTTTTTTATCAAAAATTTTTCTATAGAAAACTTTTTTATCAAAAATTTTTCTATAGAAAATTTTTTTATCAAAAATTTTTCTACAAAATATTTTGTTATCAAAAATGTTTCTATAGAAAATTTTTTTATCAAAAGTTTTTCTATAGAAAATTTTTTTATCAAAAATTTTTCTATAGAAAATTTTTTTATCAAAAATTTTTCTATAGAAAATTTTTTTATCAAAAATTTTTCTATAGAAAATTTTTTTATCAAAAATTTTTCTACAGAAATTTTTTTTTATCAAAAATTTTTTTTTTAATTTTTCTATAGCAAAAATTTTTTTGAGAACATTTTTCGAAAGAAAAATATTTTTATCAAAAATCTTCACAGAAAAATATTTTTATTGAAATATTTTCTTTGCTAGCACCAATCGACCTTGTTAACATTCGAACTTCAGATTGCTTTGAATACCCATTTTCAAAAGTTTTATTTATAATCGTGATATTTACGAAAATTGAAAAAGTCTTCGGCTTCTGGTGGCATGGGCTGCCTACGCCTGCATATAAATTTTATTAAAATTTTTTTGGTGATTTGGCCCCTGGTTTAAGAAAGGAGTGTCACTATTAATATCACCCATTTCCCATTATTTCAAACATGTTTTTGGTTAAATTGAATAGTTTTTGGATCCCAGTAGAGATTATCACGATTATACGCTGCACCTTCAATAATTTTGAATGCACAGTGTTGAGCGAGAAATTAATGTCTTAACCCTTCATTACCATCTCAGGAGCAAAGTAAATGTACTAGCCAAGTTATAAGATATTATATCCAGGCGCACATATCTTGAAAAACCTAGATTTGTTGCCTGGGATCCAAAAGGAAATTAACGGTTGGAATGACCTAGTTATGCCAATAATCGGCTTTGTGACACGCAGCAGAAACTGAAATGAATCAAATAAAGTCTAAAAATCCAATATTGCCATACTATCATATAAATAAACTATAAGCTTCCAATATTTCAACCCTAACAGACTTGTTGCTATAGATATACGACTGAAAAAAATAGAAAGGCATAAAATTGCAAGGAAACATGAATAAAACTGTTCACTAAAATCACTGAGTCATCTTGAACTATTGAGTCATCTCAAACTGCTAAGTCACTTCGAACTGCTAAGTCATCTCAAACTGATAATTCTTCTCACACTGATAAATCATCTCAAACTGCTGAGTAATCTCGAAAGACTGAGTCACATCGAAATTATGATTAAAGTGCTAATGACTCATCAGTGTTTGTATTGAATTCAATATAACAGAATTCAGAGAATGAATGGCAGCTTGACTTTCGGAGAATGTATCAATCGGGAGAGCTTTCGGACTCGATACTTGGTTCTATCAGAAATAAACTTTAATCTCACTATAGTTCGAGTAATTAAAATATTTTACGCTTGTTAAGTTAATTTCAAGTTTTAAAAAATGTTAAACAAATTTATGGAATATGCAGAAATATTATAGTCCTTTATGTATTGTCATGCCCTTATTTTTACATGAAACTTAACAGGAATTACATAAGTAAAATATTGTATATTTACTTATTCCTTGTTCTTAATACAAATTGTAATCCAGTAATCAAATATTTATTTTTACGTTGTGAAATTATGTTATTTTTTATGGCCACTACGTTTACAGATTTTTTCGTTGGTATTTCAAAATGTCCTTTTTCTTTCTTGAAAACATGCTCGTGTTCTTCTTGTAATGTCATGTTCAAAAATACAGCCTCACACAGTTTTACACAATTACAAACAAAAATTTATTTACTTATGTTCTGTATGTTAACATGTATGTGTAAAAACATTGGTCCTTTATGGGAATTTTCATTTGTTTTTCTTTATTTTTTTTGTTTTTTGTTGTCGGTTTTGTTATTTTAGTTGGATAATCCTTGGCGGTGACATCAAGAGTTGACCATGAAGTGTGGCCAAAATCAACAACAACCGAGACCAAAATATAGGAATAAAAACAAATCAGAAATAACCATTAAAGCCAAACAATTTGTAAATGTGGTAGTAAAAGAAAACAATAAAATAAAAATGAAGTAATTTCATGATAATATCACTTTTTATTTCTCTCCCTGTAGTGATATCTGATATTTAATAAATTTATCAATACTTAAAATATTTAGGAAAACAAGAAAAAACAATTATATTTTGAAGAATTCAATAAGAAAATAAGAACAATTTTAAATTACTTAAATAATTTAATGGCAATTAAAAAAAAATTATTTCAAATTCTCTTTTTTCTTTTCAACAAATATTTCTTTAATAATGAATTTTTATTAAATTCTAAATTGATTTAAAATTTTCTTTTGTTGTTGAAAATTTGTTTGCTTTCCGCTAATTGTTTCCGGTTTCATTATGCCAACTTTTATTTATTTTTAATGCAATCAATCTGCGTTTTTGTTAGGAATTTGAATTGTAAATCAATTTTATATTCAAACTAATTCATATTCACTTAGAACTTATTTGCGTTTGAACTCAACTCAACTTCAGTCGTAAGGATTTCATCTAAATGCTTGAATGCCTTTGTAAGAAATTTTGAAGCAGAGCATGAGCAGAGCTTGTGTTCTTTGTTTGAATTACGTCTGTAATACTTATATCAACGGTTCAATAGCATTATAGAAATTTCAAATGATTACTTACTTATCATTAAGTTAGTTTAAATCATGATACAGGGTTACTACACAATTTAGCTAGAATATTTAAGTCATTGTCTAGTTATAGTTTATTAAAGCACCCTGTATTGTAGTTTTGATAAGATGTAGATAAAGTTTCTGGAGTATCTGGTGCATTTATACAATTTCTAATGAATAAAATTGTTTGCTTATCAGGATTTTAATAGTTGCATTAAAGGAAATCTTGGTTTAGTATGTTATTTATATACTTAAGATTATATATATAGCTTTAATGTTAAAATCAATCAATACTTAATAATTCAAAGATATATAATTAGAAATTGTACCAATTAAATAACAAAAATTACTTTTTATTAGACAAACTCATAAAAGTCATTTAAATATACAGAAAACCCAAAAACGTTCATAAATCTAAAGATAATTTAATTTAAACTAACCTAACATTTTGAGAGATCCCATAAGCTACTTTTAAGTACCTTTAAGCTCCCATAAGTACCTTTACCTAACATTTTTTTCTTGCTCCTTCAGATGATGATGGTCTAACCAATCATTGAAACGTGTAAAAGAAAGGCTGTGGTGAATAGTATAAAAACTGTTTAGTAAAAGAATAATTGTAAAAAATTAGGATCTTAGTGCAATACACTTATTTGAAACATTTAAATTTTTGAAAAAAAAAAAACAGGTTGAAGACATTTTGAAGGACGTTATTATAATACTCTATAAGAAAAGAGACGCAACCAACTGAAACAACTGTAGGTATTGTCCTATATTTTGTACTTACTTAAATGACCTATATTTACAACCTGTTAAGGTCAAATCCGAGCTTATTTGAGAATTCCATGCTCTTCGATCTTATGTGCATATTCTCCAATTTCGTAGGACAAGCTTTGAAAGATTTTCCTCAATTTGCCATCTCCAGCGAATTTTCGGAGGTCTTCTTTTACGAGTTCCCTCAGGCATTTTTGAACCCTTTTCTTGCTGTAGTATTTTAGTCCATTCGCACAACATGTCCTAGCCAACGCAGCTGCTGCTGTTTAATGCGTTTTACTATATCGATGTCAGTGTAAAATTCATACAGCTTACGATTCATTCGATGTCGATATTCATGTTTGATTTCGAAACTTATATCGTTATTTATGTTGACGGCGCACAGTGGTTCAGAATCGTTTTTCACTAGCCAAAACTTTGTAACTTTTGATTTTGTAGTCGTTTTTTACTCAATAGATAACACCTTAAGCTTTTACCGAGTTTATGTTTGTAAAAGTGGTTGTAAAGAAATTAAAGTTTAAAGTTAACTTTTCGATCTGTAATTTCGTTTCATATGTGCTAACCTATTTTTACCCACTTTCTCTTAACCGATTTGGCCACTAGCCAATCTTGAATGATAATATAATATTTTGTTATCCTTAGGTGGATCCCTATTTCCATTGAGATATTTTCCGTTTTGTCATTAGGATGTCCCAAATCTGACAAACATTTAAAATTAAAATTTTTGAAGTATAATATCTTTGAAACTATAAGAGATATTATAGGCATGTCGCAACGTTTTTTTTTTTTTTTTTGTAGAAATTGACCTATGTACCGATTTTTTTTATCAAAAATTTTTCTATAGAAATTATTTTTATCAACAATTTTTCTATAGAAAATATTTTATTAAAAATTTTTCTATAGAAATTTTTTTTTATCAAATATTTTTCTATAGAAAACTTTTTTATCAAAAATTTTTCTATAGAAAATTTTTTTATCAAAAATTTTTCGATAGAAAATGTTTTTATCAAAAATTTTTCGATAGAAAATTTTTTTATCAAAAGTTTTTCCATATAATATTTTCTTATAAAAATATTTCTTTCGAAAATTTTTCTATAGAAAATTTTTTTATCAAAAATTTTCCTATAGAACATTTTTTTATCAAAAGTTTTTCTATATAATATTTTCTTATAAAAATATTTCTTTAGAAAATTTTTTTATCAAAAATTGTTGTAAGAAAATTTATTGTCAAACATTTTTTTATCAAAAATTTTTTCTATAGAAAATTTTTTTTATCAAAAATTTTTCTATAGAAAATTTTTTTATCAAAAATTTTTCTATAGAAAATTTTTTTATCAAAAATTTTTCTATAGAAAATTTTTTGATCTAAAATTTTTGTATAGAATTTTTTTTTATCAAAATTTTTTCTATAGAAATTTTTTTTATCAAAAATTTTTGTAAAGAAAAATTTTTTTTTTCAAAAATTTTTTTATCGAAAATTTTTCTATAGAAGATTTGAAAATTTTTTGATATAGAAATATTTTTATCGAAAATTTTTACAGAAAAATTTGTATAAAATATAATTTTTCTCGAACAATTTTCCAAAGAGAAATATTTTTATTGAAAATTGTTCTATAAAAAAAAAATTGGGTCGAAAATATCTAAAAAATATAAAAATCTAAAATTGTTTAATATTAAAATTTATTTCTGTTGTGAAAAATATTCCCAATGTTGACAAAAATAATATTGTCGTGGCAACAATGTTCGAGATTATTTTTCTTTGTTCTCTCGATCCATGTATTTTGTTGCTATAAATTGGATTTTGATTTGTTTCTTGCCTATTTCGCTTTATTTTTTTCTTTACCAAAGCGGCACCAACCAACTCTGTTGACGTCCAAATTCCAACTGAATGATTTTAATAATCATTTTCACGAGATTTATTATTGACCGCTGTATTTACGAAAATAAAAAAATTCATCGGCTTCTGATGGCATGGGCTGCCTACTTCTGGTCTTAACCCTTCTTTACCATCTCAGGAGTTAGGTAAAGGTCATCTATAAAGTTATCTGCCAAGGCATCAACAAAAGTGTGAGAAGTAAAGAATAGATAAAACTGAAAAATATTGTGTATTTAATTCTGTGTAGACGATGATGTTTGCTTTATTTTGATATTTTGCAAAGACACTATAATTCGTATTTATTTTGTTTCGAAAATTAGATCAAATGCATGGTTTTCGATCCCCTAAAACTAGGGATACTATTTTTGATTATGATGGCCTAGAGATGACTAGAAAAGGTTATCTTTACCAGAATTTTTTGGTTTTAAAACTGTTTATTACAATAATAAGTAATACTTTGGGATGCTAGTGTAATACACTTATGTAAACCCTTTTAATAAAAATGATTATTGTACGAATTTTTTATTTAAAATTTGTCATAACTTTATTTTTCGTTTATAAATAAGGGGGTACATTTTTTATTAAGCAAAATTTTTGTCTGTTTGTAACATTTTTGTCTTTTTTTATAATAATTTTTGTTACAAAATAATTATTATTTGTTTGGTTTAAAATGACATTTTGACATTTATTATCACACTCAATTGCTGGTATGGTTCAAGGGTCCTTAAAAAGCATCCTTTTACATAAACATTCATATATTTTTAAGCACATAGCTTTTCCTAGTATAAAACCTTTTTTACACTTTTACTAACCCCTCGTCTCCTCTTATTCTAAAACGTTGATGTTTGTACTAGATCCTTGAAACAATATAAAATCCTCATACTTTTTTTTGTTCTTCATATTTTCTTTTGTTGTCAAATCAATACGAGTGTAAAACAATGAAGGTTTGAAAGTTAAATCTTTTAAGTTTTCACTAGTTTTACAATATTTTTGAGGTTTTCTATATTTCTTTGTTTTCTACTTGCTACTAGTGTCATTTTCACTCTGCATAATATGACAAGGGTCAATTATCAATTGAAAATATTTCAATTGAAATTTTTTATATTTTATCCCCTTCTTCCGCATGACCTAGCAAAGACTTTTATAGTTTGGCTTATTTATATACATATATACATATGTATGTATGTGTTTGTATTGTAGATATTATTGAAAATAGTTTTGTGGTTACAAAATACTATAGCAAAAAAATATTTTTAAAATTTTCTACTAACTAAAATTGAAAAGGACAAAGTGATTGAAAATCTCAAATACAAATGCCAAGTGTGCATTCATGTTCAACTTTTTGTGAAACGAGAGCAGCCATAAATAGCACGGATTGGAAAAAGGGAAATGAAAAGCTCATAAGAAATAACAAATAGCTACATTTTTTTTGTTAAATGTCAGTAATAAAATATGAGAACTTACTTTTGAGCATACAAAGGCATTAGGATGCAAATGTATAGAATTTTCATGAATTTGTAAATTTTTGCTCTTGTTGTCGAAAATTTTTTATTGAGGAAGGATATTTTGGATAATACTTCAAAAATGTGTGTCAAAGAAAAAGGAAATTACTTTCGCCACTTTGATAATTTTAAGCTTATAGAAAAAATGATACTAAACTTTTGACTTAAATCATCGAACATTTTAGATACAATTTTTGCAATTCTACAAGACTAAAAATGGTGATGTAAGTACTTCTAAATACTAGTTTTGCATCGTAATTTATTGGAAAAGTTTAATAATTCATTCCATATATTCGCTTATATTTTTTGTTACAAAAATTTTTGACATGATTTATCTTCTTTATCTATCAAATCTGGTTCATGGTTTTCAATACTAAAAGCAACCAAATACTTTTAATCTCTACTGAAAGGATGAAAATTAATTAATGAAAAATGAAAATATATTTTAAGATTATTAAATTACTTATTTACAGTTTTAATACCATGAAATAAAAATGGTAACTTTTTAAAATCTTCGATTTTTTATAAATTTTTGAATTTTTTTACATTTTTATGTAAAAAACTCCACAACCGTTGACTATATTAAAAATTGTCTTATCAAGGCTTAAAGAAAATTTTGCGGTGAGTCCGCAGTTGATTCTGTCAATGAATTTAGATAAGCCATTCATAAGATATGATAAAATTAATGAAATGACCTCTGTGGAAATCTGTAAATTTAAAAAAAAAATCGTATCCATAGAATTTTAAATTGTGGGAGTTTTTGTACTTAGGGGGCCATAATACATCAAAATTAAAAAGTAAGACTTCAAAATAATTTATCTTGTTGACCAGTGTAATTTTTCATATTTAAAAGATATATCTAAAACAAATAAGAGGTTTTATTCGGCTTTGCCAATGCTCATAAACCCACCATGAAATTTTATTAAATTTGTAAAAGCTCCTCATGTATTATATTTGTTACCTATATATTTCTATGGTCAGATTTAGACCGATTTTAATTCCAAACTTTTTCAAGAAATGGGGAATATTCGTGAAAAATTTCATTGCCCTAGCTTTTTCATTTAGGCACTATATGTTTAAAAAAATTTACCTCCTAATTCATAACTTAAAAATAAGACAATGACTATCTTATAATTCAAATTTTCCATACAAAATTTATACAATAAACGTTTGATAATTTTATAGTTGGTTTATGAATTAGATGGTTATAATTTATATTCTCTTATTAATAAAATTTTAAATTTTAACCTCTTAATTCATTAACGAGTTGTGATTATTAAAGTCTTATAATATGAATCTTGTATGGAAAATTTCAATTATAAGGCTATATTTTCTATTTGTGAATTAAGGGCTGTTTATAAATTTTGCTTTTAAGAAGAAAAAATGAAGTGACCAATTGATAATTTTAAGCATTTGTGTGAGTCCCCTTAATAACGACATTATTTTCTTACTTTTAAGCTATGTCTTAGTCTATGTCTTAGTCTATGCCTTAGTATATGTCTTAGTCTATGTCTTAGTCTATGTCTTAGTCTATGTCTTAGTCTATGTCTTAGTATATGTGTTAAGCTCCTTTTAATATCTTTGAAACAAACCATTTGAGAAAACTAATATCGGAGTTTCCTTTAATTTTTTGGTAGTGCAATGCAAACCGAACCCCGTTACTATTTGCATATATTCGTATAAGTTAATTAAAACCGGATATGGAAATGATCATCTTAGTTTCAAATAATTTCATTTTGGTTATGATAAAAACTAAAGATATATTGAAAAATCGATGAATGTATATACATACTTACATATAGACAAACTTGTAGAAGTGAATATTAGGGGCCCACAAAAAAAAAACATTCTTTATTATATCAATTTTATAACTTTAATAAAATGGGTAATGCGTTTTTTTATTATAAACACACAAATAAATTTATAATATAAGTATTAACTGCCCGTAATATCTTTACCTAAATACTTTTTTTTTAATTTAAGTTTTCGAAACTACTCTAATTTTTTTTATTCTTCTTCCATATGATTCATATTCTTCAATTTGTCCTTGTTAACTTTTTTCTTTATCGTTTCTGGGGAATGTGTAAAAAGTTGAAACCACAAGATTGTTGCAACTGTTGACATCTAAGTTATTTGCAGTTCTACCATAAAATCACTTTATGAATTACTTATTTATATGAATGTGTGTGTGTATGTGTGTTCAAAAATAGTTGGCCAATATTCACTTACACACACTAGCAGGACAAACTCCTGCATTTTAGTTCATTTATAAATATTTGTCAATTTCTTCTAGATACAAAACTTTCAGTAAATATATTTATGTGTGTGTGTATGTGTTTTAAAGTGTTTATGTATGCAATTTCTTTTTTATTAGTTTTATTCTATATTTTTTTTACTTTCATGACAAATATTAGTTTTATCAATTTTCCGTATCAAAACCATTTATACACATACTCTGAGTAAACTATATATTTAAAATTTATTCCTTAAGCAAAAGTTATTTTAGCAATGAATGGCTTAGATGGCAAAGTGACTAACTTTATTTAAGGGGTTTTTTAATACCCAAAACTGAAAAATTCATGTATTTTTTACATTTTTAATTAGGAAAATATTTTTTTCATTTGTAGAAACAAATGTACATCAAAACTTTTGACTTAACCTTTTTGGCATTTATTGTACTTTTCATATTTATTCCCAGAAATATTTTACAATAAATTTTGTATTTATGTGAAAGTTTATTTTTCTGTGGATTGATAGTATTTATTTTAATACCTATAATTGGCTTATGTAAAAATGAACTTTTTATTTGTTGTGCACAAAATTTTGAAACTGGATTTATATTCCGTTATGGAAATTATTTTTTTTGTCTTAGTCTATGTCTTAGTCTATGTCTTAATCTATGTCTTAGTCTATGTCTTAGTCTTAGTCTATGTCTTAGTCTATGTCTTAGTCTATGTCTTAGTCTATGTCTTAGTCTATGTCTTAGTCTATGTCTTAGTCTATGTCTTAGTCTATGTCTTAGTCTATGTCTTAGTCTATGTCTTAGTCTATGTCTTAGTCTATGTCTTAGTCTATGTCTTAGTCTATGTCTTAGTCTATGTCTTAGTCTATGTCTTAGTCTATGTCTTAGTCTATGTCTTAGTCTATGTCTTAGTCTATGTCTTAGTCTATGTCTTAGTCTATGTCTTAGTCTATGTCTTAGTCTATGTCTTAGTCTATGTCTTAGTCTATGTCTTAGTCTATGTCTTAGTCTATGTCTTAGTCTATGTCTTAGTCTATGTCTTAGTCTATGTCTTAGTCTATGTCTTAGTCTATGTCTTAGTCTATGTCTTAGTCTATGTCTTAGTCTATGTCTTAGTCTATGTCTTAGTCTATGTCTTAGTCTATGTCTTAGTCTATGTCTTAGTCTATGTCTTAGTCTATGTCTTAGTCTATGTCTTAGTCTATGTCTTAGTCTATGTCTTAGTCTATGTCTTAGCCTATGTCTTAGTCTATGTCTTAGTCTATGTCTTAGTCTATGTCTTAGTCTATGTCTTAGTCTATATCTTAGTCTATGTCTTAGTCTATGTCTTAGTCTATGTCTTAGTCTATGTCTTAGTCTATGTCTTAGTCTATGTCTTAGTCTATGTCTTAGTCTATGTCTTAGTCTAAGTCTTAGTCTATGTCTTAGTCTATGTCTTAGTCTATGTCTTAGTCTATGTCTTAGTCTATGTCTTAGTCTATGTCTTAGTCTATGTCTTAGTCTATGTCTTAGTCTATGTCTTAGTCTATGTCTTAGTCTATGTCTTAGTCTATGTCTTAGTCTATGTCTTAGTCTATGTCTTAGTCTATGTCTTAGTCTATGTCTTAGTCTATGTCTTAGTCTATGTCTTAGTCTATGTCTTAGTCTATGTCTTAGTCTATGTCTTAGTCTATGTCTTAGCCTATGTCTTAGTCTATGTCTTAGTCTATGTCTTAGTCTATGTCTTAGTCTATGTCTTAGTCTATGTCTTAGTCTATATCTTAGTCTATGTCTTAGTCTATGTCTTAGTCTATGTCTTAGTCTATGTCTTAGTCTATGTCTTAGTCTATGTCTTAGTCTATGTCTTAGTCTAAGTCTTAGTCTATGTCTTAGTCTATGTCTTAGTCTATGTCTTAGTCTATGTCTTAGTCTATGTCTTAGTCTATGTCTTAGTCTATGTCTTAGTCTATGTCTTAGTCTATGTCTTAGTCTATGTCTTAGTCTATGTCTTAGTCTATGTCTTAGTCTATGTCTTAGTCTATGTCTTAGTCTATGTCTTAGTCTATGTCTTAGTCTATGTCTTAGTCTATGTCTTAGTCTATGTCTTAGTCTATGTCTTAGTCTATGTCTTAGTCTATGTCTTAGTCTATGTCTTAGTCTATTTCTTAGTCTATGTCTTAGTCTATGTCTTAGTCTATGTCTTAGTCTATGTCTTAGTCTATGTCTTAGTCTATGTCTTAGTCTATGTCTTAGTCTATGTCTTAGTCTATGTCTTAGTCTATGTCTTAGTCTATGTCTTAGTCTATGTCTTAGTCTATGTCTTAGTCTATGTCTTAGTCTATGTCTTAGTCTATGTCTTAGTCTATGTCTTAGTCTATGTCTTAGTCTATGTCTTAGTCTATTTCTTAGTCTATGTCTTAGTCTATGTCTTAGTCTATGTCTTAGTCTATGTCTTAGTCTATGTCTTAGTCTATGTCTTAGTCTATGTCTTAGTCTATGTCTTAGTCTATGTCTTAGTCTATGTCTTAGTCTATGTCTTAGTCTATGTCTTAGTCTATGTCTTAGTCTATGTCTTAGTCTATGTCTTAGTCTATGTCTTAGTCTATGTCTTAGTCTATGTCTTAGTCTATGTCTTAGTCTATGTCTTAGTCTATGTCTTAGTCTATGTCTTAGTCTATGTCTTAGTCTATGTCTTAGTCTATGTCTTAGTCTATGTCTTAGTCTATGTCTTAGTCTATGTCTTAGTCTATGTCTTAGTCTATGTCTTAGTCTATGTCTTAGTCTATGTCTTAGTCTATGTCTTAGTCTATGTCTTAGTCTATGTCTTAGTCTATGTCTTAGTCTATGTCTTAGTCTATGTCTTAGTCTATGTCTTAGTCTATGTCTTAGTCTATGTCTTAGTCTATGTCTTAGTCTATGTCTTAGTCTATGTCTTAGTCTATGTCTTAGTCTATGTCTTAGTCTATGTCTTAGTCTATGTCTTAGTCTATGTCTTAGTCTATGTCTTAGTCTATGTCTTAGTCTATGTCTTAGTCTATGTCTTAGTCTATGTCTTAGTCTATGTCTTAGTCTATGTCTTAGTCTATGTCTTAGTCTATGTCTTAGTCTATGTCTTAGTCTATGTCTTAGTCTATGTCTTAGTCTATGTCTTAGTCTATGTCTTAGTCTATGTCTTAGTCTATGTCTTAGTCTATGTCTTAGTCTATGTCTTAGTCTATGTCTTAGTCTATGTCTTAGTCTATGTCTTAGTCTATGTCTTAGTCTATGTCTTAGTCTATGTCTTAGTCTATGTCTTAGTCTATGTCTTAGTCTATGTCTTAGTCTATGCCTTAGTCTTAACCTATGCCTAAGTCTAAGCCTGTATCTTAGTCTATGTCTTATTATATGCCCTAGTCTAGCTGATTATACAATATATCTTAAAAATTTTACTTTTAATGAAATTTTTAACTTTTTATGATTTTTATTTACCAAAAAATTTCAATTTATTCTAAATCTGGGAAAATCTTTGCTTAACTGGGAATGAAAAGGGGGTTCCCTTAATTCAATTCGTGTTTATTACAAAATGGTACTTAGTTACTCAATTACTTCCTAAGTACAAAGTCATTGATGTTAAAGAAAAACTCGTCTTTTCTTATATTACTCCGCAATAAAAGTAATGGAAAATTTGCCGTTGAAATTGTTTGGATTTTCTTTTGCTTTCGCCACAAAAGAGTTTCGTTATGGCCGATGGTTGTTGGTGTTTTATTGGGTGGAAATTCGTAAAACAATGTTGTTAATTACATTGATGGGGGACACACAGAAAATTTATGAAGCAAATAATTAGAAGAAACGTAAGGCTAAAATAAAAAGACACTTAAATTATCTATTTAAGATAATTCTTTAACAATTTTGTTACTTTACTTTACAGTTTTTACTTTTACATTTAAACAAAAACTTGTTCTTGACTTGTCATTGCTTTTCATTTATTAAGGTAATAAATATTTAAATGTATTTTTTTAACTAATTTGCAACTTCTAACTAAAATCTACAAGAATTGTTATGAAAAAACAATTATACAATACCACAACAAGAGAAATAACATAAATTAAATAAAAATGAGATGAAATGAAAAGAAAACTTTTTGAATTTAATTGAAAAAAGGAAAAAAACTTTAGCCCTGAACTCTGGTATAAAATCAGAAATTTACAACTTATACCCAGATGATGTAGATATTAAGATACAGTATCAACAGAAATATTCCCACAAAATTCCAAAGAAAAGCTTATGACTTAGATAAATGTCATTATCTCCTGTCTTGTGAAAAATGTAAGGAGAAACCTGTATAATTGACTAAATATATTTTCTGAATTTTTTGGATTATATAAATTGTTCTCTGCTTTATCAACAATTAACCTCATTTTCTACAGAATTCTGAGTTTCAAAACTTATCATAGATTCAAACAATATTTTTTGTTTTTTTTTTATTTGTTTATTAATACCTAGAGTTTTCTACATACATACATACATACATACATACATACATACATACATACATATATGTAGTACACTTGCAAACTGAAATTAAAATGGATATATTTTTAAACTTTTCCAGATACACAGAAGAAGACATAGACATAGGTGTAAAAATTGTTTTGCATTTTCTTTATTTTTTATAAGGAATATTTTATTTTAACAAGAAAACTGCATTAGCCGAGTTAAGGTTATGAAAAATTAAATAAAAGTAAATAAATTGGGATTACAAATTTTTAACTCGAAAAAATTTCAGGTTGATTATTTTCAAATATTTGTATAATGAACTAAGACTTGCTTTACGATAAAGACTAAAACAAGAATAAAACCCAAAACCAAAGAGTAAAAGTGTTATATTCGGCTGTGCCGAATCTAGTATTCCCACCATCAAGTTGTGTTAAATTTTGTAACGTATAAATATCTTTTATCTATCTCTTTTATCTAATTCAAAATGTGGACCAAATCTAAGTGGTTTCCCTAGTATTTCATTTGCTCAAAATTTTGTCCCATAACCTGGTATAGTTTTACAATAGCTTTTTAATACTTTTCGTTCCGCTTAATATATAATTAAGATAAACATGTTGATAGTAATACGGCAGGTCCATATACTTTGTTAGGAGCTCCAAGTATATCTATCGTATATAAAGTCTTGACTTAACATTGATAGCTATCTAATTTCGTAGGTGCAATCATAATTTACTGAATGTACCTACAAATCTTTTTGATTGTAGATATAAAAAAGGGGATGTTATATATATAAGAACTTTAGCCAAATGTTGACCGATTGTCACGAAATTTTATATACTGGCTGGTTTTTATAAAAGGCTTATTTATGCAAAATTTAGTGACCATAGCTATCATAGTTTATAATTTAATAGTTTTGAAGTGACGTTTGTCGCATTTTAGTGGTTTTCGGGGGTGGTTTTTATATGAAAGCTATGGTCAAATATGGACCGATTCCTATACAATTTTATATACTGACCAATAGTTGTTCTAAATTTAATTGTAATAGATATAACAATTGTATTCAATTTATCAGCATAAATATGATTCCCGGGGCAGGGTTATATGGGAGCTCTAACTAAATGTGAACCATTTTTAATACAGAACTCCTATAGCATATGAAAAATACCTTTTCTCTCTAGCTCTTGTAGTTAAGGAGCTGACGCGCTTTCATCTGTTTCCTTAAGTTTTGCATATGGGAGCTATGGTCAAATGGTGATCGATTGTGATGAAATTATGGCATTTAAGTGTATTTTAGGTGAAATTAAGGCAGTTTTCATAAGTGTTTTGTATGGGAGCTATGGCTAAATGTAAACCGATTTTGATGCTGCCTATGGCTTATATAAAACTTCTATATCCCAAATTTTGTCATCATGGCTATTATATTTTGTTATTTATTAGCAAATAAGCAATTAGCCTAGGCGAGATTATACGGGAGCTATGGTCAAATGTTAAGCGATTTTTCCCAATTTCAATACCAAAATTTTATCAGAAGTGAATAATATTTTTACCAAGTTTTAGTGATATAGCACCTTTCGCTTAGGCATTATAGTGATTTTAACTGACAGACAGACATATTGACAGACAGACGGACATCGCTTAATCGTCTTAGAATTTCATAAGGATTCAGAATATATATCCTTTTTTGTTTTTGAGCCAATATTAAGAAAATGACATCTCAATATTTCATTATTTTTGATGGTGGGTATAAAAACACATAAACGCACAAACAAACATACATTTTATGAGCACGTGTGTGTGTATTAGCTTTCTCTCAGTGGACAATCGTCTACATTAGTTGTTTCCAAGTTGGAGTAAAAGCGGTATACACTTTTTTATGGTATTTTTTAAAACGACCACACTGCAAATCAATGTATTTAAGTATATATAACATTTTTATATTATATTGTCTTTGTTAAAACATAAACTAAGTCATAGACTACCAGGAAAGGGAATGAGACATAGACTGACTAAGCAAGTTCAAAGTTCAGAGATTATTTAGAAACTCCTAAATGTATTTCAACAAAGTGATATTATTTGATCTAAACAGTAAATTCCTATTTAAAAGTTACCCTGTCCACCTTAAAATTTTTGTTTATCTTGTGTCCACTTGACGTTTACCGTTGTCCAGAAATTTGCCTTCAAAATCTTTGTTTTAAAGCATCCGCTATCAAAATATTTCTTTTTATTTAAAATTCTGCATTTTTTTGAATCGAAGTCCTTGTTGAGCTTTATGTAACGTAAAGGAATTTCTTAGAGGTATTTAAACAAATATATTTTCTTTGATATTTTGAGAAATGATAGAAGTGTATGTGCTTCAAAATATGTGTGAGAGTTGTAAAGTGTTGTGGCTGTTACTGACATCACCATTTTTGAATAATTGTTGTGGTTGTTGCTGAAATACGAAGAGGAATGCTGAAGACAATAGGATGCCATTCATACTTGATCTGCATTATTTTGGTTATTTTTGGAAAAGGTCAAATTTTGACAAAAAGAAAAAAGTTGCTTGATAGTCCAAGCAAACATGTGATGAACTATGGCACCTCCAGCTACATACAGGATGAGTCTAAATATGTGATTCTAACCGAAAATTGGTGACAATTTTTTTATTTCCTACAAAAAAATCCATAAATAATAAACGGCTATTGATGCTTACTTTTAAATAAACTTTATCTTAGTTTTGGTTTACAAAACGTTTTTTTAAATATTGATTATTTTTTTTGGATGTTAATTTTGTTTTCTAAAAACTTTTGTTATATAAAAATAAATCATGAAGTTATTTAATTATTCATTTTTACACGCTGTGTATGTGATGTAATGAAATTTAAATGATTTTATGTTTTTTGTTTTTATATTGAATAATATTAATTTTATTGCATTTTTAAATTGAATAAATAATTATAATGTGTCATAATTTTTTAATTGACACAACAACAGATATTAGCTTTAATTAGCCAAAAAAAAAATGTAAAACAATTAAGTTTTATTGAAAACAATAGAATAAGACATTTTTATTGTAAATATTTAATTAAATGAAATTTGATATCTAGTCAAATTTAAAAAGTAAATAACAAAGTTTATTTTATCTAGTCCAAATATAAGGTACCCTTCAACATGTGGAGCCAAGTTGATAATTATATAGAATTTAAAATGATCTAGAAAGTTTTATAACCTTCTTACTTATCATAATATTAAAAATTATAACATAAATCTTCATAATTTTGCCTTGATAAATTATTACTTAGTGACCATCATCATGGCTGGCATATTTAATTCAGTGTATAATTGCTTCGCACGATTAAGGCTTATGTTTATTCAATTTTTCCATCCAATAGACTACGAAATAAAATATTTAATAAAGTCCAACACAATTGAAAAAAAAAAATGAATGAAATGCAAAAATATTCAGAGTTAATGCACAAGAGGCTTTGCCAGAATTATCACTAACACAAGCTAGAGGGACATACAAACACATGAATACGGAAATCTGTTTATATAGATATATCTATATATGCATATATGTAGTTATGTATGTAAACTATATGTGTGTATTTATATGTAAAAAAATACTATATAGAGTACGTAAATGTTCAGTCAATCGTTAAATGTTCATTATAACGGAACAATATTGGCAGTATTCATTTGTCCAACTGCATATGCTCTAAAAGTATAAGTTTATTTTGCAAAAACTCATACACACATTCATACATATGTATTTATGTTTTCATATAATACCCCAACATTTCCAAAAAAAAACTTTATTCAGAAATAGTAAATTGCGAGAGTTTAAATTTTTCTTTAAAAAATGTTTATTTTTTTATATGACACCCTAGTTTTGTGGAAAGCTTTTGCCCTTGAAACTGTTGGGTTGCATAAATACGTTTTAAATATTCACACATATCCTCAGACAGTCGTAATTGTGAAGGCATGCATGTCGAATGCATTATTTTGCTTGCAAACTGAAATCATTTTCCATGTTGTATAAATGTATTTGTAAGTACATATGTATGTATATGCAGTAAGTTTGTGTATGGATCTGTTTTTATTTTCAAATTTACTAGGGAAAGAGAGAAAGAGTCTAATAGTAAAAAAATAAAGGAAAAATAAACAACAAATCCATCCAACAAACAATTGGAATTATTAACACTTGTATTTAGCACTTACCAAAGTTTGCGTAGCTCGAGAGTATACTACGAGTTGAAGTGTACATGTCTGTGTTAAACTTTATGAAAAACCATAAAAAATTTCTTCACTAGACTGAACTCACACATACATATTAATATGTAAATGCATTTACATATATATATACACCCAGCAATTTTTAACTTATCCCAAACAAAATTTATTTTTCAAACTAAATTTTGTCCCAAACTAAATTTTTATAGAAAATTTTGTCCCAAACTAAATTTTCTATAAAAAATTTTGTCCCAAACTGAATTTTGTATAGAAAATTTTGTCCCAAACTAAGTTTTCTATAGAAAATTTTATCCCAAACTAAATTTTCTATAGAAAATTTTGTCCCAAACTAAATTTTCTATAGAAAATTTTGTACCAAACTAAATTTTCTATAGAAAAGTTTATCCCAAACTAAATTTTCTATAGAAAATTTTGTCCCAAACTAAATTTTCTATAAAAAATGTTGTCCCAAACTAAGTTTTCTATAGAAAATTTAGTCCCAAACTGATGTTTTTTCCCAAATTAAATTTTCTATAGAAAATTTTATCAAAAACTGATTTTTTTTAAGAAATTTTTGTCAAAAACTGAATTTTCTGAAGAAAATTTTGTCTATTAAAAATTTGAACTGCTGGTAAGCAAATAGACATGCTGCCATTAAGCCATGGAAAAACTATAGTATTTTACTGTTATGTATTTGTATTTATGCAAATGTATAAGTCTGGTTTCATATATGAAGCAGTAGATACAGACACTGATTGTTTTTATAGTTTTACCTCATAAACTGACAGACGGACGGAAGGAAGGACGGACTGGCTGATCTGAACAAAATGACTGACTAACCAAGAACTGCATTAAAATCTTTTATTTGCACTACAGCAATAAATGAACATGCATACTCAAAAAGGCAAATGAGTCCAGCTTGAGAGGTGAAATTTTAGGGCCTTATAGTAGATAAGTAGTATCTTCAGGAATAACATCCAATGTAATTGAACTGACTAAACTAGAATTATTTTTAATTTTGGCATCACACTAAAATTTAGTATTTTTAAAAATTTTCTTGATTACAGTTTTGATTACCTCTATATTTTAAAAAAGCAATAAAAAAGCAATTACAAGTGTACTTCAATTTCAAATACACTTGTACTATCACTTTGTAAAATCATAATTAATCCTTTAAATACATTATCTGGAATAAAGAAGCTGTCTAAGTAGTAAAATGATAATGGAAAGCTCCTTTAGAATGCCTAAATTATTTACCCTTGAGAATGAATAGGGAAATTATTGCATTTGTCTGTTTAAGTGAACGTACATATGTATGTGTGCAAAAAAATAAACTACAATTGGAGGTCATTATTTTCGGACGAATGGCCAGATAAAATGAAATGTTTTGCCATACTAGCATATACACATAAATACATATAAACAACAATAATAGCCCAATACAAAATTTATACTTTTAAAGATATACTCGTACTTCGAATACATATCAAAGCCTACAAGCCTTTGAAGAAACTTTCAAAAATTGAGATATATACAATAAAACAAGAACATAAAGCTGAAGATGCTAGTTGTAAGTAAAAGCTCCATTAAAATTTGGAAAACTGCCCAGAATTCCAAAAAATCTACAACTCAATATCATCTTTCAAAGTATTAGTTTCAAGCTATTTACACAATATCCTAAGGAAATTTAAGGCTGACTTTAATTTCTGTTGCATTTCAGTGTGAAAAGTAAATCAGAAAAAGAAATACTGAGAAATAAGCCTCTTAAAATGTTAAGAGATTTTTAAATATAAGACCGACCAACTCATATAAGAAGAATGTGTTAAATTTGTTTTCCATTTTATACATTCTTCAAGGGTTTCAGAGTAAAGCCATTCATGGAAATAAGTAAAGCATATAATTGACTGAAAATATAAAATCTGGTGAAGAAAAGACGGATGAAAGAAGGAACAGACGAACGATATGATAAATTACATTGACTTAATTTTTTATTTAATTTATTGTATATGTTTTCACTTTTTCGCTTTACCTTAAATTTCAACAAATAATTGTTAAGATATCCCTACAGATTTAACAGAGTAAGTGATGTCGAAATAAATATGTAAAATCAATTATTGAATTTTATAGTTAAGTGCGATAGTAAAGGAAGATAATGATAGGCTATAGAGCACAATGCATTTTTAAATAAATGGTTATTTTAATTACTTTAAATTAAGTATTATCATAGCTCTATAAGGAAAAGAAAGCAACAAACAAAATATTTAAAAATTCCTTCAAAAAAGTTATATTAAAATAAGCTACTATGAATATTGATACCATAAACAAGCTTTTGTATAAGAATATGATGTGGTAGGTTTTATAAAAATGCAAGAAAAAATATATTTACATTTTTTACGCACTTTTCTCTTGTTAAAAGCTATTAAATTTCCAACAGGTTGGCGGCATTATGAAAGGATAACCTTTGGGGTATTGTCTAGACAAATTGCAGAATCTTTCAAGTTTGGAGCAATGCATTTATATGGTTATATATAAAAACATCAAAAGGAATAATAAAAATATATAAAGAAGAATTCTTGAAACGTAGAAAACAATATTTTAAAAAATGGTTTTATAAATTTAAAAGTAATTCTAACAAAACATTAAACAACAAAAGCAGAAGATAAAAAAAGCTTTTAAACATTTCTTTGGGATTTAAACATGTTGCTGCAACATTTGCTATTTTGGGTCTAGAATTACTGGATGGCAAGTGCTTAAAATTGTAAAGCCATATAAAAAGGCTTAACTTGTTTTATAGAAATATAGTCTTTGTTGTGCTTCTTATATAGAAATATGATCAAAAATGGCATGATTTTTATTTCAAATCCAATAACATAAGAAAAGACTTATATAGAAAATAAATCATAAATAGTAAACTGGAAAATGTACAATTTTAAACTAACTATACACAATCTAGCTAAAAAGCATTGCATACTTTACGGGAGGAACTTAAATTCCAACAACTTCCTTCCGTTTAATGTTTTTTATGTAAACAATATCATATATAAATGAAGTGTGTTTGAGTATCTAAAAGATTTATATTCTCTCAAATTTGCTTTTTCTCTCTTTAATGTTTTAAAAAGAGCTTTTAGTGAGATTTTACGTTTTGCAATTTTTTTTCGTATTTTAGTTATATTCGTAGTATTTAAAAAAGCTTTTTGCTTTATTCAATATTTGAAGAGCTAAAATTATATTTTATTTTGGTTAAACTAGTACACAAGTGTTTTGATTTTGAAAACCGGTAACATTTAAATCAACAACAACAAATAAAAAAATATGTAAATTATTATAAAATATTTTAAATTTAATATATATTTTAAAAATAGTTTTTAAATTTACGAAATTGCTTCTAAAAAAATGCTTTAAAGACAATTTTTTTTAGTTTTTTCTTAAATTATTTATATATATTTAAACAAAGTAAATCAAAATTAAAAGTTTGAAATCAAAGCGTTTGTAGTTATTAGTTTTTTGTGTAGTTGAAGATTTTAAATATAACTAAAATTTATTGCAAAATCAAACTGAAATTTAAAAAGCTTCAAAAAATTTTATTTTTATTCGCCACTTCAAACTTTTTTAATATTTTCTTTTAACAAAGTTTTAAAAAATATCCTAAAGATATAAAAAAAGGTAATAACAAAACAGTAATAAAAAACATTTTTGAGAAGAATTTAAGTCATAAAAATATCATAGTTTTTATTGTTGGGCGCTCCTTAAAAAGACTTTAGGAAATACCATAAGAAATAAATGCAACCCAAATTTTAAATATTGTCATTGTTTTAGAAGCATATGATACCAAACAATAACTAAAGGTTTATATTTTATTTTAACCATTTTTCTATTAAATTGGAAATTTAATTGCAAATTTTCTACTTTTTTTACTGCATGTTATAAAAAAGAAGTTAATTGATACTTTTGGGTAGCAAGTTAGGTAGAGTAGTCATTTTAATTGCTAGCATTTCGAGTAAATTTTACAGATCAAGAGAAAACTTGATATTATACAACATTTTAATAATGTTATAATGATATGGAATCTACAACTAATATCCTGGGGCCAAATTGCCCCATTCGATATACAAAGAAATGTAACATATTTCAGAAGCATTTGTGTAGTATACTTCTAACATAACATATGAACTTCTCTACATGGTAACTTATTTGTGATAAGTTCACTGATTGGTAAACAATTTCATTCAAACTAAATGTTTTAACAAACAAACGGTTATGTTTGGATTACAAATTTTATTTATCTGTTGCAAAATAAACTTTTTTGAAAATCCCTAAGGTATGTTACACAATATTTGCTTAAAAGTCTGAGTTTTCAATCGATATCGAATGCGGTGACTTAACTATTTAACTTTTATTATTTGGTATTTTCGAAAGTCAGTTTTTTTCAATAAAAGACAAATTTTGTATACTTCTGGAACTAAATGATTTCAGGTCTTTGCGGGTAAATAAAGGATACAAAATCCTTCTTGAAGTGAGCGGAACAAGAAATAATCTGATAGCGCTATACAAAATACAATACAAATTTTCTCCATGAAAAATTTAGACATTTCAAGTGATCATAAGCAGTTGAATACGATAAACTTAACCTAACTAAACTACAATTTGTATTAACTATTGCCTTTACCGAGTCTTTTAAAATTTTAACATCAAAATTGACAGATCGAATATTTAAAAACCAGTTCTGGTACTTGTGTACTATCAACACATCATCTCCATAGAAAAAAAGTGGTCACTTTAAAAATTATATTTTAAGATACTTTTGGTTATATTTCATATTTTCTTTTAAGCTGTCCTTAATTATCAGAAAAGAACATACAAATTATAACAAGTTTTTTAGTTTTAGTAGTTTTTGTGCATAAAATTTAGCTTGATAAAGTTTTTATTTTTGGCTCAAATTCTTTTGTCTAATTTCTGTTACTTTTCCTTTTCACATTATTTTTTCCTGTTATTCATTTCCCTGGTTTTCTGTAACTCAAAAAAAAAAAAATCTTGCTAAAGTGTAACTCGTCAATTATAACAGAATTGAAGTCAACGCCCAGCCATCACTCCCCTAACATGAAGCTTTAATAATGAACTAATGAATAAAGAATCAAAAAATCTATGAATATTGTGGAAAGTACATAAATGTTTAAGAAATTAACCATCAGAGTATTTTGCTGAAAATGAATAAGCTTCAATCAAGTAAAATCTTGTCTTGATCTTTCGTTTTTTTTAAAGGACATGATGTTGTGCATGTTTTTGGTGGCTCTTCCGTTTCCCTTTTTGACAGTCTTTACTTCGATGTCAGTCTTTTGTAAATTTCTTAACGATGTTTGAGTGCTCTGAAGTGGAACAAAAACATCGAAAACTACAACTTCAGCATCAACAACTTTTACCAACAAAAATGTCTTACTCGTTTAAAGGAAAAAAAAGAACGAACTTTAGCCATTGTCGATAATCATTTAACTTGTTTTATTTTCTGAGATTTTAACTTGAGTTAAAATGTTGAGATTTCAATTGAGGATTATAAAGAAATCGAAAGTAAGTGAATGATGTAATGAATGAGGGAAAAGTGGAGAATAATATATTGAAGACCTAGTTTTAAAGAAAATCAAGTGAGTATTAAGTTTTCGGTTTTAATTTTTTTTTAAACCAAAATTTATAAGAAATTTTCTTTTAGTTTAAAAGTGCTACTAATGTTTTAAATACCAGTAATTCTGTTTTTCTTTTTTAATTTAGTTGCACCACAAACTTTTCACCCTAAATTACAGCTTGAGAAAAATTTATAAGATCCAGCATATCCAAATATTCCACCTCCTACTGATTTCTAACTCAAACTCCTGCCGTCTACTTACAAGTTTTCTTTTGTTGCTCTAGAAAGGTTTTTCATGAAAAATAACCCTTTTTTGTTTTGCAAACTAAGTACCTTTTGCACTTAGTTAAAAACATTTCTTAAGAAAAGAAAAGTACTAAGAAATGTTCGTAGAAATGAAGGAACAAAAAAAGAAGAAACTTCGAATAAAAGTAGAATTCTATAGAACAAAAAGCAAAAAATGATATTTTATAATGAAAAGAAATTCCAAGTATAAAGATGTATTTTATTTCATATACATACAAGTATTTATGTATAAACTTATAGACATTTACACTTTTACCTGAAAATTCTTAAGCATGTGTGTTTTAGAATTTCGAAGAAATTGTGTGGCATGCCATCATATATCTTCTTAGTTGGTGGCAGATTTTTTCTGTTAGATTCTATTATTTATTCTGTGTCATATTACTTGCATTCTGTGTTCATTATGTAATGTATACACAGATGTTAACGACTCCCAGTAGTTTAAAATTTTTAATGAGTGTGTCCGATATTAGTGAGTTGTGGCTTAAGTATATATATAAAATTGGCCTTTACTAATTCGGTTATATCACGTCAAATTTTATAATGAAAATTTTTCGATAGGAAAAATTTTATAATGAAAATTTTTCTATAGAAAAAAATTTATAATGAAAATTTTTCTATAAAAAAAATTGTATAATGAAAATTTTTCTATAGAAAAAATTTTTTAATGAAAATTTTCCTATAGAAAAAATTTTATAATGAAAATTTTTCTATAAAAAAATTTTACAATAAAAATTTTTCTATAGAAAATAAAAAATAATAAAAATTTTCTACAGAAAAAATTGTATAATGAAAATTTTTCTATAGAAAAATTTTATAATGAAAATTTTTCTATAAAAAAATATTATAATGAAAATTTTTTTATAGAAAAAATTTTATAATAAAAATGTTTCTATAGAAAAAAAATTTTCTACAGAAAAAATTGCATAATGAAAATTTTTCTATAGAAAAAATTTTATAATGAAAATTTTTCTACAGAAAAAATTTTATAATAAAAATGTTTCTATAGAAAAAATTTTACAATAAAAATTTTCTACAGAAAAAATTGTATAATGAAAATTTTTCTATAGAAAATTTTTCTATAGAAAAATTTTTATAACGAAAATTTTTCTATAGAAAAATTTTTATAACGAAAATTTTCCTGTAGAAAAAACTTTATAATGGAAATTTTTCTACAAAAAATTTTAAAATGAAAATTTTTCTATAGAAAAAATTAAAAAAAAAAAATGTTTCTATAGAAAAAATTTTATAATGAAAATTTTTCTACAGAAAAAATTGTATAATGAAAATGTTTCTATAGAAAAAATTGTATAGTGAAAATTTTCTTATAGAAAAATTTATAATAATAACAATTTTCGTATAGACAAAAATTTTATAATGAAAATTTTTCTATAGAAAAAATTTTATAATGAAAATTTTTCTATAGAAAAAATTTTGTAATGAAAATTTTTCTATAGAAAAAATTTTATAATGAAAATTTTTCTATAGAAAAAATTTTATAATGAAAATTTTTCTATAGAAAAATTTAATAATGAAAGTTTTTCTATAGAAAAAATATTAAAATGAAAATTTTTCTATAGAAAAAACTTTATAATGAAAATTTTTCTATAGAAACAATTTGATAACGGAAATTTTCCTGTAGAAAAATTTTTATAATGGAAACTTTTCCATAAAAAATATGTTAAAATTAATTTTTTTTTATAGAAAAAATATTCACTTAAATTTTTTTTAACAGAAAAAAATTGATAATGAAAATTTTTCTATAAAAAAAAATTTATAATGAAAATTTTTCAATAGAATAGTTTTATAATAAAAAATTTTGTATAAAAAAGTTTGGGTCAAAAATTTTCGATCAAAAATTTTCTATATAAAAATTTTAGATCAAAAAATTTCTGTATAAAAATTTTAGATCGAAAATTTTCTGTATAAAAATTTTATATCGAAAATTTTCTATAGAACAATTTTAGATCAAAAATTTTTTATATAGATTGCAAATTTTCTGTAGAAAAATTTTAGATCGAAAATTTTCTTTAGACAAATTTTAGATCGAAAACTTTTTATAGAAAAATTTTAGATCGAAAATTTTCTATAGAAAAATTTTAGATTGAAAATTTTCTGTAGTAAAATTTTAGATCGGAAATTTTTTATAGAAAAATTTTAGATCGAAAATTTTCTATAGAAAAATTTTAGATCGAAAATTTTCTATAGAAAAATTTTAGATCGGCTCCATATAGGTATAAAAAATTCTGCTACGTTTAGTGTCCGGTTATGAGAGTTTTTACTGTATTTATTTTAAGTTGTAATTGTTTTCTACATGTTGCACGCATGAATGTTGTTGTAACAATGTGGGAGTGTGGCATCTACATGCAAATGTTGCCAATATCTATATATATAAAACTCTAACGTGACTGACTGACTGACTGACTGACTGACTGATTGACTGACTCATCATCGCACAGCCCAAACGGCTAAAGCTAGAGAGCTGAAATTTTGACAGCGGGTACCTTTTTCAAAGTATAGATCCACTAAGACGGGATTTTTGGAAATTCGGCCTCTAAGGGGGTAAAAAGGGGTAAAAAAGGGAAAAATTAGTAATGCTGTATCTCCGGAAGTAAACGTCATAGGCCCCAAATTGAAATTGCGTTGGGATCAGCTGCAAAAATAAGTAGACACGTGTTTGGTACTTTTTAGCAGATGGGACAAATAGGGGGTAAAAAGGGTAAAAATGAAATGTTGGTACATTTTTAACCCATGTGTATCTTTTGAACCAATCAACAGAGTAACAAAATTCAAAACGGAGCCGGTAAACAAGAAAAAAATATTAGACACGTGTTTGGTACTTTTTTGAATCAGGGTTCAAAAAGGGGGAAAAGCGGGGAAAAAAATTTAGGGTAGGTCCATTTTTCTTTTTCTTTGTATTTGACTTGAACCAATAAAGCTACCAATAAAATTTATAGGGAGGTCGATTGCCCAGTATAAAATATTAAATACGTGTTTGGTACTTTTTTCAATTAAAAGGGTACAAAAGGGAAAAATCGGTAACATTATATCTATTTAACCAACAGCGATAGAAGCGAAAATTAAATTGGCTTGAGATTAGCACTAAAAATTAAGGGACACGTGTTCGGTACTTTTTTGAAAATCGGCCGCCTAGCGGGCAAAACAGGGTAGAAAAGGGAGAAATTAGTAACATCATATCTCCGAAACCAACATAGACAGAAACAAAGTTGAAATTGGATTTGAATCGCCTACAAAAATAAGCGGACACGTGTTTGGTACTTTTTTGAAAATGGCACTAACAAGGATAAAAAAGGGTAAAAACTATATTTTGGTACTTTTTTTAACCCATATGTATCTTTTGAACTAATAAACATAGAAACACATTTTATATCGCAACCGATAGATATTAAAGAGAACTTAATACGTATTTGGTACTTTTGCGATTAATGGGGTACAAAAGGGTAAAAAAAGGGAAAATATTCAAGGATAGGTTTTTTGGTTTTTAGCCATGGATATCTTTAAGGCTAATGAAGCCAGAAGTATAATTTATTGACTGGTCGATGGACATTGAAAAAAATAAACTACGAGTTTGGTACTTTTTTTTTTAATTTTGGGGGTAAAAATCTGTAAAGTATATCTTCTAAACCAAAAGTGATAGAAACAAAAACTAAATTGGTCTGAGATCGGCACTTAAAACCAAGGGACACGTGTTCGGTACTTTTATGAAATTCAACCTCCTAGAAGGTAAAACAGGGTAGAAAAGGGAGAAATCAGTAACATCATATCTCCGAAACCAATACAGATAGAAACAAAGTTAAAATTGGATTTAAATCGGCTAGAAAAATAAGGGGACACGTGTTTGGTACTTTTTTGAAAATGGCACCAATAAGAATGAAAAAGGGTAAAAACTATATTTTGGTACTTTTTTTAACCCATATGTATCTTTTGAACTAATAAACATAGAAACATATTTTATATCGCAACCGATAGATATTAAAAAAGAACTAAATACGTATTTGGTACTTTTGCGATTAATGGGGTACAAAAGGGTAAAAAAAGGGAAAATATTCAAGGATAGGTTTTTTGCTTTTTAGCCATGGATATCTTTTAGGCTAATGAAGTTAGAAGTATAATCTATTGACTGGTAGATTTACATTGAAAAAAATAAGCTACGTGTTTGGTACTTTTTTTTAATTTTGGGCGTAAAAATCGGTAAAGTATATCTTCTAAACCAAAAGTGATAGAAACAAAAACTAAATTGGTCTGAGATTGGCACTTAAAATTAAGGAAGACATATTCGGTACTTTTTTTAAATTCAACCTCTTAGAAGGTAAAACAGGGCAGAAAAGGGAGAAATTAGTAACATCATATCTCCGAAACCAACATCGATGCAAACAAAGTTGAAATTGGATTTGAATCGGCTAGGAAAATAAGGAGACACGTGCTTGGTACTTTTTTGGGAATGGCACTAATAAGGATAAAAAAGGGTAAAAACTATATTTTGGTACTTTTTTGTTTTTACCTATGGATATCTTTTAGGCTAATGAAGCCAGAAGTATAATTTATTGACTGGTCGATTGACAAAGAAAAAATAAAATACATTTTTGGTACTTTTTTTTAATTTTGGGGGTAAAAATATATCTTCTAAATCAAAAGTGATAGAAACAAAAACTAAATTAGTCTGAGATAAGCACTAAAGATTAAGGGACACGTGTTCGGTACTTTTTTGAAATTCGACCTTTGAAAGGGTAAAACAGGGTAGAAAATGGAGAAATTAGTAAAATAATATCTCCGAAACTAACACCGATGCAAACGAAGTTTAAATTGGATTTGAATCGGATAAAAAAATAAATGGTCACGTATTTGGTACTATTTCAAAAATGGTACTAATAAGAATAAAAAAGGGTAAAAACTGTATTTTGGTACTTTTTTAACCCATATATATCTTTTGAACTAATAAACATAGAAACATAATTTATATCGCAACTGATAGGCATTAAAAAACTATTAAACACGTATTTGGTACTTTTGCGATTAATGTGGGACGAAAGGGTAAAAAAAGGGAAAATATTCAAGAGTAGGTTTTTTGCTTTTTAGCTAAGAATATCTTTTCGGCTAATGAAGCCAGAAGCATAATTTATTGGCTGGTAATTTGACACTGAAAAAAGTAAAATAAGTGTCTGGTACTTTTTTAATTTTGGGGGTAAAAATCGGTAAAAATATATCTTCTTAGCCAAAAGTGATAGAAACAACAACTAAATCGGTCTAAAATCGGCACTTTAAATTAAGGGACATGTATTCTGTACTTTTTTCTTTAATTCGGCCGTTTTGGGGTTAAAACAGGGAAAAAAAATGGGAAATATTAGTAACGTCATATCTCCGAAATTCAAAACGATAGGAATAGAGTTGAAATTTGCTTCGGATGGGCTGAAAAAAAAAACGAGAAACGTATTTGGTACTTTTTTGAATATGGTACTAATAAGGGTAAAAAAGGGCAAAAACTATATTTTGGTACTTTTTTTGAACCCATACGTATCTTTTGAAATAACAAACATAGAGAAACAGTAAACGTCACAATTGATAAGTAACAAAGAATTATTAGACACGTATTTGGTACTTTTACGATAATTGAGGTAAAAAAGATAAAAACTGGGAAATATTCAAGGGTAGGTTTTTAACTAATGAAGCCAGAACTATAATTTACAGACGGGTGGATTCATATTGAAAAAGTAAATTGAAAAAAATTGAAAAAGAAAATGGATAAATTAGTAACATCATATCTCCGAAATTTACATCGTTAGAAACAAAGTTGAAATTAGATTTGGATCATCTTTGCAAAAAAAGGGGACACGAGTTTGGTACTTTTTTGGAAATGGAACTAATAAGGGAGAAAAAGGGAAAAAACTATATTTTGGTACTTTATTAACCCTATAAGTATCTCTTGAACTAATAAACATAAATGCTCTATTTACATCACAATTGATAAGGGCTAACAAAAATTAAGGTGCTTCGCGCTTTTACGATAAATGAGGCACAAAAGAGTAAAAACTATGAATATCATTTAAACAAATAAAGCCAGAAGTATAATTTACAGACAGGTCTATTCACATTGCAGAAGTATAAGACACGCGTGTTTTTTTTTTTTTAATTTTTGGAGTAAAAAGGGGGAAAATCGGTAACGTAATATCTCATAAATCAAAAGTGATAGAAAAAGATTAAATTGGTCTATGATCAGCATTAAAAATTAAAGGACACGGGTTCGGTATTTTTTTTTTTTAATTTGGCCGCTTATGGTTAAAACAGGCTAGAAAATGAATAAATCATATAATCGGCTAGAAAATGAAAGGGACATGTGCTCTGTACTTTTTTTGGAAATGGCACTAATAAGGGCAAAAAGGGTAAAAACTATATTTTTGTACTTTTTTTTAACCCATGCGTATCTTTTGAACTTATAAACATAAAGACTCACTTTATGCCACAATCAATAAGTATTAACAAAATATTAAACATGTGCTTGGTACTTTTACGATAAATGGGGTTCCAAAAGGTGAAAACGGGAAAATATTCATTTAAGCTAATGAAGTCAGAAGTATAAATTAGAGATGTGTCAATCAAAGGGGTAAAAAAGGGAAAAATCGATGACATTATATCTTCTAAACCTAATGGATGGAAACAAACACTAAAATGGTCTAAGATCAGCCCTAAAAATTAAGGGACTTTTCAGTACTTTTTGCATATTAAACAGTTTTGGGGTTAAAATAGGGTAGAAAATAAAAACATTAGTAAAGTTATATCTCTGATACTAATATCGACAGAAAAAAAATTTAAATTGGATTTAGATCGAATAGAAAAATAAAAAGTCATGTTTTTAGTAGGTACTTTTCGTAAATGAGCTAAAAATAAGGAATAAAAAGGATAAAAACTAAATTTTGGCACTTTTTTGACCCATATATAATTTTTGAATCAATTATTATAGAAACAAAATTTATACCGCAATCGAAAATAACAAAAACGGGTCAAAAATTTAAAGATATGTTTTTTCCTTTTAAACTGTGTTGTTTAAATCAATAAAATAATAAATAAATCAATGATTTATGGACTGTTCTATTGGCATTGAAGAAATATGTGACAGGTGTTTGGTATTTTTTTCAATTAACAAAAATGGAGTTAAGATCAGCAATAAAAATATTAGGACATGTATCCGGATTTTTTTTTAATTTGGCTGATCAGGGGTAAACAACAGGTAAAAAAAGGAAACTTTTGTAAAATATTCAAAATCAAAAGCGACAAGAACAAGAACAAAAATAAGGGAGGCGTGTGTAGTACTTTTTTGAAAATGTAGAGGGTAGGTACTTATTTTGTCCTATATGTATCTTAAGAACAACCAATAAGTATTTTATTTAATTTATATCGGAATTGATAAATAAGTGAAAAAGTTATTTTGGTAAATTTTGTAACTTTGTCAATTCAAATGGTGTCGCTAACGAAGTAGCGGGTTATAAAGCTAGTTATGATACTAAAGATATTTGCTAACACACCTACTTTTTAATGGCCTTGGTAATGATGTTTCTATACAAGTGTTAAATGTCCTTAAATAATATTATATAAATTTTGAGGTTTTTGCTATTATGGGTTAGAAAGCTGTAAATATTAGAAAACTGAATGAAAAGTTTTATATTAGATATTTTATTGCTGCTCAATGTTTTATAGAATATTTGCTAATGTAGTTAAGGATTCTAAATTGTTAAAAATTAAGGATATTTTTAATGTCATCAAACATTTGTTAAGTTTTATATTTAGCAGAAAAATGTGTTATTTTATTTAATTAATTTGCAACTTAAGTTTTAAGGACAAAATTATACCTTATGTTAATGAAGTTTGGCACGCAAACGAAGTGTGTTATTTTTTTTTGAGTTGGTCAAACGCATATAATTAAATTGTTATATCAAGTTTTTATATTAGGATATCATTACAAGGAGGCGGGCTAATTGAATCACTTGACAAGAACTCAGGATTTGTTCATTTATTTTAATTATATGAAGTTTTTACATGATTTTGGTATTCAAGAAAATTTTCATAATTGATTTCTTGATTTATACAAAAATGTATGCATGATTATTTGAACGTCAAAAATCAACTATTCTGGATAATTAACAAATGAAATTACTATATTAATGATATTTCTGCTTTACCCATCTTTTGTATTAAACAATTTTCGCCAATTAATGCTACACAATTTGATTTCGTTTTTAATGATTTCATATGAAATTATCATGTGACTGCTTTAATTTTACTTATCTATATATTTTCAATTAATGCATTTATTTCTCTACAATAAAAAGGAAGAAAATATTTACTCATTTTATTACTTTATTTAATTTTTTATATTTCCTGTGATTTTGCGTGAAAACAATGATTTTATTAACGATATTTTTTAATTAACAATTATTTCCGTAGCAAAATTAAATTTGCATATAGATTGTCAACCAAAACGCAGAAGTTAGCATCAGCATTTTAAAAAGTTTTTGAGATAAAATTGTTTTAATATAATTGTACTTAATAAAAAGGTGAAGGATATGTTTCGTACAAATTCAATAGAGAGAAAATTTGAATTTAAACAGAGGCCAAATCGCCGAAATTCGATATCTATTGAAATCTAAAAAATTTCAGAAACATTTATGTAGCATACTTTAAGGATAATAAAAATAATATATAACATATAACAATGTTCACGGTATTTTAAGTTAGTTGTCAGAGGTTCACTGAAAGCCGTACCATGCCGAGAAGAAATCGATGAGAATGGGTTTAGCTGCCAATGAATCAAAAGCAGAACTAAAGATTCCAACAAGATAGTCCACGAGAATTGGACCGCATGTGTCTGTTCAGAACCGTCGTAATTTGGAGTTCGAAATTTTGATGGAAAGACCAAACAGAAGAAAATCTTTTAAAGCTTGTCCTACAAAATAGAAGAATATTAGCGCAAGATCGAAGCAAGATCTAAAACATGCTCGGCCTTTGTCCTTTGTAAATATAGAACATTAAAGTAAGTACAAGTCGTAGGAAAAATTCAAATCACTGTCAAGGGGCGAATCATTGTTAAAGTACAAATCATAGTCAAAGTGCAAGTCATTGTCAAAGTACAAGTCATTGTCAAAGTGCAAGTCATTTTCAAAGTGCAAGTCATTGTCAAAGTACAAGTTTTGTTTAACTGCAAGTCATTCTCAAAGTGCAAGTCATTGTCAAAGTGCAAATCATTTTTTAAGTGCAAGTCATTTTTAAAAGTTCAAGTTATGTCTAAACTGCAAGTCATTCTCAAAGTACAATTCATAGTGTAAGTCATTTCAAATGTGTTTAAATTATTTTCAAATTGCAAGTCAATGTCAAAGTGCCGTTTGGTACTAGGCCTTTTAGATTGGCTCAGACTTAAAGAGGTAAATCGTATTTTATTTTTGCTATTTCCTTTGTGTTATAATTATTGTGTATTTTTTCATATATTTTGCTAAACAGAAATTTAACTTTGATTTTACTTAAGAAACTTTGTGGTGTATAATTGATATAATAAAATTATGTTAATCATACGCTCCCAGGGCAAATGTTAGTTTTTCGCAATTTGGCCATTATAGCGTATGATTAATGTTACTTGTGTTTCTGTCTAATAATTCGTATTCATATTTATATGAATAGTAACTTAAATCAAAATCAGCCGGATTTGATGTGAGTACGATAAGGTAAAATGCATTCATAAAATGTTTAATATTGTAAATTACTGATTTCAAAATTCTAGTTATTTTTATTACGACGAGAAAGTAAAAACATAATTTTTCGAACAAGTACCGAACCTCACCATGTCCGTTATAATTTTGCAAGTTATTTAAAAATTCTAAATTCGAATTGGTTCAGATTTAAAGAAGTGTTTGAAGAACATTCTAAAGTGTTTGTAGAAAATACATACATGTATATATATTATATTGTATTAAATTATATATTATATATACATATATATAAATATATATATATATATATATATATATATATATATATATATATATATATATATATATATGTATATATAAAATTTCATAGAAATCGGATATGTTAATGATCAATAATCGTATTTTTGTAGAAATATTTTGTTTTGACTAGAGAACAAATGAAAATGGGTACAAAATATTTGAGACTTTTATTATTTAGAATTTAATGCTTAAGACTTTAAGGCCCTATTCATCTAAATTAGCTATATATACAATAAACATATGTAGTTATATCTATATTTGATACTATTTACTCATAAAAGTTCTGTGATCTATTTTCCTATGTTTATTTAAACTAATGAATACATATGAATGCAAATGCATATTTAGATATAATCAAATGGTTAAATTTAAGATTATTTATTAGTTGTAGACTATTTTAAACAATAATAATGTTAATAAATACATAATTAAAAACGAATAATACTTATATCATATTGTTTTCTATTAAATGTTTAGAATATTTGAAAATGCTATAGAAATTTGTTGTAATAAACTGAGAAAATATTGCAATAGATTTATTTGCATAATTTTCAAATTATTAATTTATATGTACATAATATTTAGAGAATCATATTATGTATCGAACATGTTATTTCATATCAGAACTTAAAAGTAACAGCTTAAATCGAAAACAGTACTTTCAAGAAAAATCTTTTTTGAGCTCATTACAAGAGATTTATATCTAAATTTAGTTTACAAGTATTTTAAGAATGTCATTAGTCTTTCAGATCTCTTAAAAGTATAAGTATATATATTATATAATCTGAAACATTGGGAAATTTATAGTCATGGTTTCGTTCTAACTCATTTTATAAAAAGTGCAGATTTTCGTTCTTTAGAATTAAAATGGAAATATTAAGGCAATTCTGATTTTATTCGATTGAGTCCATTCTATAGAATAAGGCAGTAAAGAACTCATTTCATTTTAAAGTCTACTAAAGCAAATGTAGCCTATGACTATACAATTTATGATAAATTAAGCCAATAAACACAATAATTTCCTCTTAATTGTCTTCTATGGAAAGCTTTATATTTCAACTACCTGATAGATTTAATTTCTGATACTAAAATTTCTCAAAACTATAATTTATAACATTTAAGTACTAAAATAATAGTTTTATTATACATTCATTTTGTCATATTTGATGCATATAATCAGCTTTGAATATTGAATAATGTTTCATATAACCTGATTCAATGCATATGTTTTAAATAAAGTTATAGATATTTGTCAAAGTACATTTAATTTTTTTGAATGCTTTTAGATTTCATATTAATACCATTAAACAAGTAAGAAAGTGCTATTGTCGGGTAAGCACGACGAGTAATTTTGGTTTACATAAGCAGTTTCTTTGTTGTTTGCAGTTGTTTGTTTTGAACTTCATGCCAAAATATCAATTCCGGGAAGTGGGACCTATGAGATGTACCATAAATAATAGACCGATTTTGACGAATTTCAATAGCCATGGTTCCGCTATCAAAGAAATGATCTGTGCCAAATTTTATCAAATTATCTTAAGAATTGCGACCTGTACTTTGATTAGATGGTTTACATAGGGGTCCAGCCAGCCAGCAGTCCAGACATACGGACGGACTTACATCGCTAAATCGACTCAGAAAATGATTCTAAGCCTATTGGTATACTAAAAGGTGGGTCTAAGACAAATATTTCTATGCGTTACGTACATCAGCACAAGCTATGGTGGTGAAGGATATAAAAAGTTTGTTTTTGCTAAATTAAAATTTGTATAAATTTTTAAAAAATACTAACATACACAATATTTGTTTATCAAATTAAAAATTTTTTATAAACGTTTTTGTAATTTTATAAAAGTAATAAAATTTAATAAAAATGTTAGAATTAATTTGTTCAAAAATATTTAAAGTTTTAAAACAAAAACATAAACTATTTCCCTATATTTTCTTTGAATCCCGCCCAAGCTTACAATTATTATTATTTTAAGCAAAAAATTACTATAGAAAAATCACAACTGCAATAAGGTTCATGACTTGATAATGGACATGTGGTGTATCATAACTTTGACTATTAAAAACCCATAGATATACCACATTACCTTCTTCATTTCCGTTTCATAAATACGAAATTTTTGTAAGAAATTAACGGCCCAAAAAGAACTAAAGCAAAGAAAGTATAATATAAAAATATTGCATTCTATACATTTATTTTCTTTTAAATGTGAAATTTAGGTGGATAAAAAAACAACAATAAAAAACACATAAACGCACAACCAAACATACATTTCATGCGGACGTGTGTGTGCCTTAGCTTTCTCTCATTTGATAACGTCTCCATTAATTGTTTCCGAATTATAGTACTCTCTTTATTATGGAGTTTTCAAAACGACCATACGGCGAATCCACGTATGGAAGTGCAACATCTTTAGATTATAATATTTTGCATATACTTAGAACCTATTGACTATATCACCTTCGTACTGTTCAGTTTTTAATATGAAAACTAAAACAAATTAATCATTATAATCAATAATCTATGAATATGATTAAAAGTATACAAATACAATATAAATTACTTTTAAATTAAGGTTCTGCTAATTTAGTATAAATTACTATGTTTACAACTTTGTAAAATTAACTTTAATTATATGTGCACATGCACACATACATATTTATTTTCATTCAAAATTAGTATCATTTTCACAAGCCTATTTATTTTCCTAAACACTTGCACATTATTTCAGTTTTTGACTTTGGTGACTCCAAATTCCTGTTATTGAAACCTATATCTACAAGCTTATAACTTTTCTTCAAAAGCTTTTCATTTACAAAAATTTTCCTTTCATTTGAAAGAGTCTATTTTTGGTATATTTGTGTTTTATAGCCTCTAAAGGAAAATTTTTGTGCATAAAATAATTTAATAATAATTTTCTACTTAAGTGAAGGTATTAAAGGATCATTTACTTTAGCTTTAAGAAAATTTTCAAAATTTAATTAAATTTGACTATAATACTTCAGAATGTTTGTAAATGTCATCAAAAGAACGAAAATAATAAAGTTCTTTGAAAAAATTATTTAATATTGCCATTAAAATATATATGTGTGATATATCGAGTTGTGAGAAATACACATACATAAGTATCATAAGTGCTATTTAGAGGAGATAAGTGACCGTGATACAACCTGTTCTTAAGTGCTTCAAAACTTAAAAGTCATTCTAAGTGTTATAAAAAAACTATAATTTAACTATAGCTAAAGTATTTACTTTGTTGTCTATACATAAGTAAATAAAAAAAAATATTGTGTATATGTAGTTTTTGAGCATGTCTGCGCTAAAATACTCATAAAAGTCAAACACATGCCCAGACAATAAGGAGACATTACTATGGTTTAATTCAGCTTTAATGAGGTTAAAACGTTATAATTTTGTATCCCTGAACTTTGAAAAGTTTAAAACTGTCATTCCTACACATAAAGTAATTACAAACATGTCAATAAAAATCTATTTAATACTAAGAAAAACTTAATGGGGAGACTTGACAAAGGAAGATTCTTTAGAAAACATTGGAAACATTGCCTGATTTGAAGGGGAAAGAGTTTATACAACATTTTTGCTGTCGTTAAATAGAAGACCTTACCTGAACTTATATATATATATATATATATATATATATATATATATATATATTTAAGACAAAAAATTCTGTCGATCCGGATACTTTAACTGGGAACCCGGTGTTTCGTTTTTAGGTAGCTTTTATTAGTCTGTTTATCAGACTGTCATACATATCAACATGACCTCAAAACTGGATTTTGGATTTAAATAAAATTTTAGAACATCTTTTTTTTCACATCAAATTTATTATACCCTCCACCACCATAGGTGGAAGGGTATTACAAGTTTGTACTGATGTATGTAAAGCATAGAAATATTTATCTTAGACCCACCTTTAAGTATACCAACAATAGGCTAAGAATCACTTTCTGATTTGATTTAGCGATGTCAGTCCGTCCATCCGTCCGTGTGACTGTACGACTGGCTGGTAGGTACAGGTCGCAATGAATGATGAAATTTGGTACAGACAAACTGACATTTATTTAAAAGAAAATACTGATTTTGTGCTTTTCCCACAACTTTTTTTACTACTTAAATGTGAGAGTGAAAATTTGTGCGTGTGCACATGAATAATTCTTCTTATTGAAAACCGCATTCTTCATGATGGATCTTACAACCCATGAACTAAAAGATTTGATTTAAAAAATCTGTATATAGTACGAAACTTTTGGGTCTTTGGAGTTTTAACTTTATTTCATTTCTTTAGTTCTTGTTCACCGAATGCGTTACACAAGTCATTTTATTAAAAGCAGCACTTGCACAAATTGATTTTCAAATTCAATCCGAGATACTAGAAGTTTTTTTCATTTTTTTATGATGTTTTGGTGTTTTAAAAAGGGAAAATGTATTATACTTACGTTTATTAACTTTAACGCTTTTACCTACACCTGAAAAATTTTTTAAAATATTTTGTAAAGCTGAAATTTTTACATACTTAGGCTTATAAATAGAATGGATTTTTTAAATGATTTGCTAGAAGAATCCCTAAAAATTTGTATATTTACTAAGAATAAAGGGGTTTTAATTATAAATTTGTAATGAGCTTAAGATCAATATTTATCGAAACTTTAAACTAAAAAATCAATCAAAATAACTAATGACTTCCTTTATTTATTTTTGACCGTTTTCCTTTTTTTTAAAACTTAGCCTGAGTAGCAACTAAAATTCTAGAGAAATATTGTTGTTTTCCTTTGACCATTTAAAATTGTAATTACTTTTATCACTAACAATTCCTTCAATTCTTTTCATATTTTTGTCCAGAATATTTTTTATTTCTTGTCCTTCAAATCACGCACGATTTCAATTGTGGCTACATTTTGGTCGTTTTGTGGAAAATGTAAATAAATAAAAGCAACTTTTTTATTTCAAAGAGAATTTTTATGTTTTTTTCCATTTTCACTTTTCTTTTTTTTTGTTTAAACAGTAGCAATAAAAGTAACCAGAGAAAATGCAAAAGTAAAGTGAAGCATCATTCATTTTATACATTTTCTCTGTTTAAGTTCCACTTTTTGAAGGTTTTTTGGGTCTCTTGTTTTATTTTTCATTTACCTCCTAAATGTTTTTTGTTAAAGTTAACATTAGTAAATTAATTTATCACTTTTTGTGCTGATATTTTTATTATGCGTTGTTTTGGTTAAAAGTATCAAACGTTCGACAATAAGTAAGAATTTCTAAGAATTTAGTCATGCTATAAGCTTTACTTTAAAAATATCCAATCTATACACATCTTAAAATCAGTGATAGGCATAACAATAACAACTTATAAATATCTTTGAAAACAACAACTCTTAACACTGGTGATAGGAAACACGAAATGATGAACTTCTATATATCGATTTGACATGAGAGTGCTCAATCTTATAATAAAAAAAAAAAAAAAAAAATAGTTCAATATTTACTTTTTTCTAAATAAACTAGTTCAGTCTTTACTTTTTTCTATAGAAAATAGTTCAGTCTTCACGTTTTTATATAGAAAATAGTTCAGTCTTCACGTTTTTATATAGAAAATAGTTCAGTCTTCAGGGTTTTCTATAGAAAATAGTTCAGTCTTCACTTTTTTCTATAGAAAATAGTTCAGTCTTCACTTTTTTCTATAGAAAATAGTTCAGTCTTCACTTTTTTCTATAGAAAATAGTTCAGTCTTCACTTTTTTCTATAGAAAATAGTTCAGTCTTCACTTTTTTCTATAGAAAATAGTTCAGTCTTCACTTTTTTCTATAGAAAATAGTTCAGTCTTCACTTTTTTCTATAGAAAATAGTTCAGTCTTCACTTTTTTCTATAGAAAATAGTTCAGTCTTCACTTTTTTCTATAGAAAATAGTTCAGTCTTCACTTTTTTCTATAGAAAATAGTTCAGTCTTCACTTTTTTCTATAGAAAATAGTTCAGTCTTCACTTTTTTCTATAGAAAATAGTTCAGTCTTCACTTTTTTCTATAGAAAATAGTTCAGTCTTCACTTTTTTCTATAGAAAATAGTTCAGTCTTCACTTTTTTCTATAGAAAATAGTTCAGTCTTCACTTTTTTCTATAGAAAATAGTTCAGTCTTCACTTTTTTCTATAGAAAATAGTTCAGTCTTCACTTTTTTCTATAGAAAATAGTTCAGTCTTCACTTTTTTCTATAGAAAAAAGTGAAGACTGAACTTTTTTCTATAGAAAAAAGTTCAGTCTTCACTTTTTTCTATAGAAAAAAGTTCAGTCTTCACTTTTTTCTATAGAAAAAAGTTCAGTCTTCACTTTTTTCTATAGAAAAAAGTTCAGTCTTCACTTTTTTCTATAGAAAAAAGTTCAGTCTTCACTTTTTTCTATAGAAAAAAGTTCAGTCTTCACTTTTTTCTATAGAAAAAAGTTCAGTCTTCACTTTTTTCTATAGAAAAAAGTTCAGTCTTCACTTTTTTCTATAGAAAAAAGTTCAGTCTTCACTTTTTTCTATAGAAAAAAGTTCAGTCTTCACTTTTTTCTATAGAAAAAAGTTCAGTCTTCACTTTTTTCTATAGAAAAAAGTTCAGTCTTCACTTTTTCTATAGAAAAAAGTTCAGTATTCACTTTTTTCTATAGAAAAAAGTTCAGTCTTCACTTTTTCTATAGAAAAAAGTTCAGTCTTCACTTTTTTCTATAGAAAAAAGTTCAGTCTTCACTTTTTTCTATGGAAAAAAGTTCAGTCTTCACTTTTTTCTATAGAAAAAAGTTCAGTCTTCACTTTTTTCTATAGAAAAAAGTTCAGTCTTCACTTTTTTCTATAGAAAAAAGTTCAGTCTTCACTTTTTTCTATAGAAAAAATTTCAGTCTTCACTTTTTTCTATAGAAAAAAGTTCAGTCTTCACTTTTTTCTATAGAAAAAAGTTCAGTCTTCACTTTTTTCTATAGAAAAAAGTTCAGTCTTCACTTTTTTCTATAGAAAAAAGTTCAGTCTTCACTTTTTTCTATAGAAAAAAGTTCAGTCTTCACTTTTTTCTATAGAAAAAAGTTCAGTCTTCACTTTTTTCTATAGAAAAAAGTTCAGTCTTCACTTTTTTCTATAGAAAAAAGTTCAGTCTTCACTTTTTTCTATAGAAAAAAGTTCAGTCTTCACTTTTTTCTATAGAAAAAAGTTCATTCTTCACTTTTTTCTATAGAAAAAAGTTCAGTCTTCACTTTTTTCTATAGAAAAAAGTTCAGTCTTCACTTTTTTCTATAGAAAAAAGTTCAGTCTTCACTTTTTTCTATAGAAAAAAGTTCAGTCTTCACTTTTTTCTATAGAAAAAAGTTCAGTCTTCACTTTTTTCTATAGAAAAAAGTTCAGTCTTCACTTTTTTCTATAGAAAAAAGTTCAGTCTTCACTTTTTTCTATAGAAAAAAGTTCAGTCTTCACTTTTTTCTATAGAAAAAAGTTCAGTCTTCACTTTTTTCTATAAAAAAAAATTCAGTCTTCACTTTTTTCTATAGAAAAAAGTTCAGTCTTCACTTTTTTCTATAGAAAAAAGTTCAGTCTTCACTTTTTTCTATAGAAAAAAGTTCAGTCTCCACTTTTTTCTATAGAAAAAAGTTCAGTCTTCACTTTTTTCTATAGAAAAAAGTTCAGTCTTCACTTTTTTCTATAGAAAATAGTTCAGTCTTCACTTTTCTATAGAAAATAGTTCAGTCTTCACTTTTTTCTATAGAAAATAGTTCAGTCTTCACTTTTATCTATAGAAAATAGTTCAGTCTTCACTTTTTTTTAAAGAAAATAGTTCAGTTTTTACGTTGTTCTAAAGGAAATATTTCAATCTTCAGTTGTTATCATGTAAGACTAAGTTTATATTGAGGCCATGTGAATACTATAGATAACATTGATGTGCGATAATTGACTATGCTAAATCATTATTTTAGGGCCTTTTATACAGATAACAAACGTTTTCATTGATTTCTGTCAGTTTCACGACCTGATATTTATTTACGCGTTTAGGCTAAAGGTTACATCAAGTGAGTTTTAAGGAAGCTTAAGGGATGAGGAATGAATCCAAAAAACATATTTTAAGCACTTACCTTATCCAGGCGTATAGTAGGGAACTTACACTGGGCTCTTATTTCTTTGAAGACCAATGTGATCCGGGAAATACAGATATAGGACAACTTGTGAGCTTTTTAATTAACCTGTGGTGGGATTTTTTCTAGCTTTCGTGGTAACACAATATACTTTCTAAATAGTTCAATTGAGTCTTATTATTAGAGTATTGCACTAACCTTATCAAAGGATAATAGGTAAATGTTAATATATTTCAAGAATATTTTAAAGCCACTTTATGTTACATAGAGATATATTTTTGCTTATTTTGAAATAAAAATCAAAGATCCTATTATGTTATTTTTCAGACTATTTGAACTAAATAAAAACAAACCAATTTTGTCACGTGTGTATATATTTTCTTGTTTATATTTTTATTATAATTTGCATACGAAAATATATACATTTAAAAATTTACATATATGCACAGATATACATACATATATGAATACATACATATGCACGTTTATATACATATAAGCATATGAATAAATGTTTATAAAGAGAATGACTAACCATAATTTTTCCAATTTTTACAACTTGTATTTTTTAAATCAGTATTTGTGTCTTCCTTTTACATTGACCTTTTTATAGGAAAAGCTATTTTGTTTGTTGTTGTGTTTATACATGTTTTTCACAAATTGTAAAATATTTATTTTATGGGACACAAATGTAGTCAGAATATAAAAATTTACATTTTTTGTTTTTATACTTGATTTTATTCTACATTTATTTTCCTATTATTAAGGACATTTGACCTTTTACCTGAAACTAACGAAGAAATACTCTAGTGTTTACATTAAAATACAAATTACAGTAGAATCTCTTGATGTGAAATTGTAGAAAATTGTTGTACACAAGTGTCAAAATTAAGGATAATTTTGATTCTAGTGTTTATATTATTATATTCTTCTTGACTTTTACAAATATTTCTAAAAAAGATTGTCAATCAAAACAATTACCTTAATTTCGATTATATTATATTCTTTTATTTCTTTACACATATGTATTTTTTTATATATAAATGTGTAAAAACATGTGTATTAGCAGGGATATACGTCATATCTATTAGGGTCTATTTATAGGATAATTTTGTGGAAAGGTTTCATTTGTTTCCAAGTTGATGTGTATGTATTTAAATATAGAATTCCGTATAAATTGTATTTACATATAATGAAAAGGACAAAAGTATATCAAGAAATAGACTTAATGGGAAAATAATGTCATTGTACTAAACTAATTTCCAAAAAAGGAAACCTACAATTTACCTTTAAACAAAACTTCTCTTTGCAATAATTTGATTTCCAATGAATTCTAATTTTAGATCTTATGTTAAACATTTGGGTAAATGTGTGTTAAAATTCTCTTTAGCAAGATCAAGCTTTTTTAAAGATTTATTCTAATGATTTAATATATTTAATTTATTTGCACGAAAATTGTAAAATCTAGATATTCTGTGCTCAGTTTTCAGGATTCGTGTTTATATATAAAAAATTAAAGAAAAAAAAAAATGTGTGTGTCTTAGCAGTTGAGCTGAAAAGTTTTAGACAACTATTATTTATTCATTAAATTTGATTTTACTATTCAACAAAGCTGCCCTCAAGGTCGTCCGTCCGTCCGTCTGGATTTCTGGCTGGACTCCCATGTAAACCATGTTATCAAAGTATAGTTCGCAATTCTAAAGGTAATTTGATGAAATTTGGCACAGATTATTTTTTTGATAGTGGCTATTGAAATTCATCAAAATCGGCCCATTGGCCACAAATGTCAATATTTTTTCATGAAATTTAAAACAAAAACTGCTTATATAGACCAAAACTACTGTACCAAAATCGGTCCACATTTGACCATAGCTCCCATACAAAATCTTCTGTCAAAACGCACAAAATTGAACAAAAATCACTAAAGCGCTCGTAAATCTGAAGGTAATAACAAATTTAAGTTTATTTTCAATTTGCCAAATTTCGAGATAATCGGTCAACATTTGACCGTAGCTCTCATATAAGTCTAAATCACGGGAAAGTTTTGGGAAAATTTGTATGATAGCAAAATTGTTTCTAATATTTGTCTTTATACAGGAAACAGAACACCTTTGACCTTAATGATGAAGGTTATCGTATCGTATGAATTTTTGAAAAATATATATTTTTCGAAAAATTTTGTATAACATTTTTTTTTTTTACATTTTTATGTGAAAAACTCCACAACTGTTGACCATATGAAAAAATGTTTAATAAAAGCTTAAAGAAAGTTTTGTGTTGAGTCCACCGGTGTTTTTTACAACGAATTTAGATAAACTATTCCCAAGATAAGATAAAATAAATGGAACGACCTCTGTGAAAATCGATGACAACGAATAAAGCTAGTCTATCAATCCTTCTGTCAGCGATGGAAAAGTGAATATCTCAAGAAACTCCATAAGAGAGCGAAATTGCAAAGACCTGAGCAGAATCTCCAGGGAGGTTCACTAGTTGTTATTTAGGACGGAAATGTTCCACCAAACTCTTAGCGACTTAGGCAAGTCACTAAAGTTTATACTGGTTCTGATAATCGTGTTCGTTTTGTCGACAATCGTGTTTTGCCACATGTTACTTGTAAGTATTTTTCCTTAACAAATTGATTTTTAGTCAATATTAAACTTTTCACTAATTGAAATTTATAACAATATTGAATTGAGCCAAGTTTTATATTAAAACTTATTCCTTTTTTAGTATTCCTCTGTTGATATTTTTTTAATCCTAATTTTACAAATAATTTGTTATGTTTTCATTCGATATAAAATACTTGATTATCTCAAAAACCTGAAGTCAAAAACCTTATTTTTCTTTATCTCCTACTTAATAACAAATTAGTCTTCACTTTTTGACAGAAAAAAGTGATGATTTTCCCAAAATTTATGCAGATTTAATTATTTTCTGGTTATAATGAGGGTCTAATTTATGTTATATTTATTTTTTAAATTTTCACTATAAAAAAAATTTTGTGCAAATTGATTTTGTTCCTGGTAGTAGCAAAGATTTAAGGGCATAATTTGTTTTCTGTTTAATATTCAAGATAGAAATTGATGAGGGGTTTTAAAAATTAAGTTACGAAAATGTTTTGGTTGAATAGGTTTTTATATCTTATCTGTATTTAGTTGTATAGTAAAACCTGTTGTTACTTATAATATATTTAGATTTAAAAATCATGTATGTATGTATAGGTATGTACTGACCTAGCAACAATTTAAAAGTATGGGGCTAGGGTATGAAAATTGATTTCTTGTTATCACATAATCATGTCTAGAGGTTTTTTTTAATACTGCTGACATGATTTAATGAAGCATTTTTGACTTATGAATAAATTATTTGTTACTTTAAATTAAATAAAGTTAAGTTTCTTAAAAAAATACTAAATTTGAAGCATAACTTTTAAAGCATATTGAATTTTATAGGATTGTTTAATTTTATTTTATTTTGAAGAAAATTTATTTATACTTTTACTCTGCCATAAAATATGTTCACATTCTTTCGTATATTTTTAAGACATTTTAAACACATATGACATTTGCTTTTAACAGTTTACATGTATGTATAATAATAATTTTGCCTTTTTGACATAAGTTAATCATTATATTGTCTAGACACCTTCATTAGCACAAGTTTAGGTTTTTTGTTTAACATATAAATTAGAAGGGCTCAAAAAAAGAAAAAAATATTGTCTCCGCTAATACTTAAAGTTGAAGCTTGATCGATTTCAAGATACTTCAAATTTGTCCTAAAAAATTTCCTTATTAATTTTATTGTATCGATATTAAAATGATCGCAAACGACAGCAAAAATATTGATCGCAAGCAAGGTTCGAAAAAATACTCTAAAAAACTATATTTGAACTGCTGTGGTATAACAGGTTAGTCATCCGCCTAGAATACCAGAGGTTCCAAGTTCAATCCTCGGCAAGACTCACATGAAAAAAATAATTTTTCAACAAGCGGCGGTTCACCTCATAACTCCGACTTAGTTAGGTACTTAAAAAAAAAATAACGTTTCTGTGTGCGTAAGTTTAGTACAATATTATAAGGTACCGTTTTTTTCGAACTTTGATCGTAAGCGAAAAAATTTAATTTAACAAAAACGGGCAATCTTTTGGTGCATACAATTTTTTTCCAAATTGTTTAGAAGTTATGGTGAAAAGTATTACGTGTGAAGTTTTTTTTAGTTTTAATTCAGATACTTTTAAATTACTAGGCGGATTCTGTCGCAATGTGCAGAAATCGGCAAATGTTAGTTTTAGACCAATTTTGAAAAACATGTCTATTTTTGGCACAATGTTCTCTACAGTGGGCCAAAATTGAGCACTATTGTATGAAAAACCTATTGGTCCGTATAACTTTCGCAAATATAAACCTATCGAAAATATTTTTAGATGTTCGAAAACTACTTAACAAAGAAAGAAAGAAATATATGGTAACTGACCTACGCTATCTCTAAAAGTTTAAGAGATATTTGATGGAATGTCGTTTACGATTTTTTTAATCTAAGGGCTCGATATAACTAGGGCTAGGTTATGTGGCAGTTTGGTAATAAAACTCACTTAGACTACGAAGTCCAGTGTGTTACCACAAAAGTTAGGATAAGGAATATTAAAAGCTACCTCCATTGAACCATACATATGCTTGAAAATCTGTTAAGGAGGTAAATATCAACATCATTCAGATCGACAAAGTCTGCAAAAGTCAATCGTTGAAATCTTAAGCCTAACTGTATGCCTTTTAAGCAGACAGAGTCCTGTAATAAAATAACCTGGATGTCCTTGAGGTCCAGTACGTACAAAAACTAAATACTAAATCGCTAAACCATTTTCGGGGGATCTGCTGCAGGGGCCAAATTTTCGCATTCGATAACGAATTAAGAAAATATTTTATAATATACCTTAGGGATTTTTATAATAATTTATTTTGCAAAAAGTTTAATAAAAATTGATATCTAAACATATTCGTTTGTTTGTCAACATATTTTATTTAAATGAAATACTTTTACTATCAGGTAACTTTTGACACATAAGTTACATCGTAGTGAACCTTATATGTTTCATGTTATTTAGATTATCCTGAAAGTATGCTACACATATGATTATGAAATATCTTACATTTCAATCGATATCTAATGGTTGATTCGATGTCGATATTCATTGTCGAGGCAGGTTGCCTCAACTGCCTGTGAAACAGTTATTCTATATAAATTACTTAAAATCTAATTAGTCTCCGAAACATTTGAATGAGAAGTAAATTTTCAGGAAGAATTTAATACTCTATTTTTGGTGTATGGTCCAAAAAATGATTTTCCTTTATATGGTGATCCGTTCTAATGTGATAGAATAAATGTTTACAATACCTTACTAAGGAAAGATAATGAAATATTAAAAATAGAAAAAAATATTTTTATCCAGGCACTTTTTTCCAGCTAAAAATGAATTCTCGTCTGTCTCCAATGACTCTATAAATAAAATAATTAGCCCATTGTGCGTTGTTTTTGTCTCTGTAATTGGTGAGATTGTATACTTAGGGTATGTTGCTGTGTTTTCAAATATAAAGACTGATAAACTGACCACAAAGTTAGTATGATTCGTGCTAGCAATTAAATAGGAAACGGAAATAAAGGCACATTATCCTTCATTATGAACGAGAGGCAAAATTGGAAGGCTTTCAGATAAAAGAGTTATTAAAATCAATAAAAAAATAAAAATAAATTTAAATTGAAATTTAAATTAGAGTTAAATCTTAATTGCAATTACTTTGAACTTTTATAATTTTCTGTGGGATTTAATAGATTAAATTTTAAATTTACGAATGCCAACAAAAATCCTTGTACTTTTGAATTATTTTATCTAAAATAATACTTAAAATTTGATAATCCAACTTAAAGTATTAAAGTTTCTTATCTCACTTGTTTTTATTATTGTACAAATTTAAATTGTAGCATACTTTTAGGCTCCTTTATCGCTTCGTTAATGTTCTGATTAACATTTTTGATTTATTACCTCTAAGATGTCGCTGTTTGGCGGAATAACACTTCAGGCATTTTGGTTTTGTCTTTTAAGAGTTTTATTTGTTTATTTGCTTTAAATAGAAACGAACTAAAAAAAAGAAACAGTCGCAAAAACTAAAGATTCGACTTGTCGTGTTTGTTTACCTCAAATTTCTAGGACTATAAAGAAGATGTAAATTTACATATTTATGTTTTTTCTTTGTTATTCTATATATAAAGCAGAATTTCTGGCATATTTTCTTTATGAAAAATGGCTTAAAGCTGGTAAATTTGTATTTTATTTGCAAATAACATTTTTATATTTATTTGTTTTAGCGCAATGCCAGCAAAGAATTTTGAAATTTGTGGTCTGAACATAATAATATCTCCTTACCGGCTCAATATCATTAGGAGATAGCGCCAATATTACTGTTTAGCAGTCTAACGAAGAGATAAGTACACTTTTTTTATTATGTATTTCTCCTTGATTTTGGAAATTTATAGTCAATATTATGGTTATTGTATTATTGACAATCATGAGAAAATCATACTTGATTTTAAATATTATATGAATGAATGTTGTCAATAACTCAAAATTTATGGTTTTTGGGTAATTGATATCATATACACACAATTACCTATCAACTTTATATAATACAATATTTATATAAAAGTTTTGTTTTTGTGTAGCATACTTATAGGTTAGCGTGTCTTGTCAAACTTTGTTTATATTCAAGGAGTCTAAAATGAAGGTTTAACAAAATCTCAAAAGCTTTGGTTTTTAAAAGATATTTAGAACCTAATACCTCTGTAATAAATATTAGTAAGAGAAAAAATCGTTTTTTCTACTTTTCCACAAATACTTAGAAAAAAATTGTGGACGTTTTTTGGGTTCGTTTCATACTTTTCTATATACAATTGTAATATGTCAATATGCTACGAAACACATAAAATGCATAGACTAAAGAAAAATTTTTAAATTTCAAATATTTAAATAAAATATGTAATAAAATAAATCAATTTGTATAAAACTATTTAAAGTTTGCATTTCATTTTATCTTGCTATAACATATGAATTTCCATATAAAAACGTCTACTTTTAATTTTTTGTTAAAAGAACATATATTATTTGATCAGAAATTCAGAAGAAATGGTTCTTTTTTTTAAATATCCTTGAAGGGACAATGATGGCTGGATGGCTGAGATGAACGGTAGAATAAATTATAGGTATAATATTGATTTATTACTTCGATGATGATTCCTTAATTTTACATATATACATACATACACATATACGCGAATAGACAAGTATGCCATAAAAAGGTAGAGTAGTAAACGGAAAAACGTAATTTAATTTTGTATTACCTTTCGAACGTATTGAATCCTTTGAAAAATTTATTGTTTACATAAAATTTTCAATGATTAAGCAAAGCCTATGTTAAATATAGACAAAGGAAAAATCACCACTTTATTTAATTTGATTTTAATTAACACTTTTCGACTAAATGTTAAAAAAATGATTTTTAATCAAATGGGGAAAAAAAATTTAATGTTAATATTTGATATGTCAATCACACAAGTATGAGAGTTTAATCGATCAGACTCAACCATTTGATGCCCTATACTAATATGTGAACACTTATTATATGTATATTAGAGTGTCCCAGAAAAACTGAAAGTCGTACCCCCCCAAATTTATTACATTTGACCCCAATAATCCAAATACAAAGTTTCATTGAGACCATATATGGGGAAAGCGTGCCGACTTGACGCCAAAGTTTGGACATTCCAGTTGTATGGAAAAACTGAGGGGTTTCTTTAGATTTCTTCAAAATGTTTCTACTTAGAATATGTTTTTAAATACATTTTTAACAACATACTACAGATAACAAAATGAGCTTTACAACGAGATATAAAACATTAATATCGGTTGAAAAGTTTCTTAATTATTAAGGGTTCCCCAAATTATTTTACGTCCTTGATGCAATAAAAAAATTTACTATTTTCAATAAATTTTTTAAAAGTTTGACAGGTTTTACTTTTATGAGACCGAAAGATATTTAATTATCCATTTTTGTTGGCTAAGTTAAGTCACTTTTGCATAGGAAGAAAAAAAATATTTTTTTTCATACCGTTTCAAAACTGTTTTTTTTTTATTTTTCAATAGTTTGTTAAACGAGCTCGAAATCGATATTTCTAACGGCTTCGCCCTACCTGCGACTTAAAGTCAAAGGACTTGGACAAAAATTCAATTTTTTAATTGTTATATATTAGCAGTTTTTATAAACAGAACTATAATTATTATTGTTTCGATGGATAGAAATATATATGTAAACTTTGGTTGAATTCGGATGTCATTAACCCTATTATTGCCAGGGTCAAAAGTAATATAAATATTTAAAATATTAAATTTTTTCAAAAAGGGCACTTAAAACTACATTTTACATTTTTGTCTATTTTATTATTTTGTTATTATATTTTATTATTTACTGCTACTAGTACAATCGTAAAAGTCCCTATGTGTTAGTGGGAATCACTGCTTTAATGTGAGTACTTGCTTGGCATATATAAATGTTTAGGTGCTAATTCAAACACATGTGATTTTTTTGATTAATTTAAATACGTCTATTCACTTAAAGCTTTGTACTCTTTAAAACCATGAGAAAACTTTGAGAACAATTCGAAGAATACAAATAAATCCATGGATTAAAAATCATTAGACCATAACTTTTCTCTAAAGAAATACCATTTGTAGAGTATTTTGTATAATATTTTTTTAACTCTAAGGTCAATATTCTGTGAATTGAATAATCTTGAATTGAGAAATGAATTATCCAAAAAAGTACTTATATTGTCTGGCATTTGGATTAATGTTGCCATGACGAAAATAAACAAACATTTCATCAAATACAAATTTAAGTAATTCATATAAAACAAAATAGAACAAATAAGACTCAAAAAAAAAGCTTTAGAAATTCAGTGTAAAATGGGTTCTGTAAAATTCTGTTATTCTTCTTCAATTAAATATTTTTGAGAATACAGCTTTAGGAGATACAATATTTAAACCAATTAAAAAAACATTGATTCATTTCTGATGATTTCTGGAAAATACCCTTTCATCCCTTTTGTACATGTTTTTTCTCTGTTTTTTTTTTAAATTTTGAATAAAACTTTAGGAAATTTGTATATGCCTATTTATATGATGAAATTATTGATAAAAAAATTTTTTACATTTCATACAAGTTTTCTTCCGGAAGCCACTTAATATCAAGTATAAGGATGAAAACTATTTGTTTTTAGAAATTACTTAAATATTTAATACATTTTTAGTAAAATTGTATTCCCTAACGGTTTCTATAATGTTTTATGATCTCTAAAATCCGTTTTTTATCATTCTCTTTATTTTAAAACTTTGTTTCCAAAAGAAAATTTAATATTAAGTTTGTTTCCAACTTTGGGCTTCACTTTTTAAATTTTTGTAGATTTTTCCCATATTTTTCTTTTAACATTGGCAAACTTTTTGTCTGTTTGGGGTCAAAGTGCGAATGTTTAACAACGTTCTTTGTGTTTTACATGAACTTTTTTAGTTTTGTTTGTTATATTTTTTAGGCTGAAGAAATTTTCATATTTTTTTTTGTTTTTGGACAATGATTGTAGGTGGTGGCGGTTCAAGGGAAAAATGTATAGATGTATGTTTAGAAAAATAATCAAATGCCATTATTAAATCTTTGTCAGTTTTTCAAAACTAACAAAGCTTTTGTAAATATTATTTATAAATATTAAGAAATATCCTTCATTTTATACCTCAAGACATTTCTATAACATAATGATGCCACTATAGCTGGAAAGGATATTTTAATTTCCATAAATTAAAGTTAACATTGTAAAGTTATCCAATTTCAAATAGACTCAGAAAGTTATTCTAGATCGATAGATGGGTGTTATTAGTAAACATATTTCTATGCTTTACAAACATCAGCAGAAACTTATAATATCCTTCCCACCTTTAGAGTGTAGGGTATAACAATCATTCGCTTAACTACGATTCTTTGATTAAAGCTGCTGGGCAGTTAACGAATTTTCTGTATGTGTAGGTAATTATTTGTCTCTTTTTTTTTTCTTTTAACTGTATTGTTTTTGTCTTTTTGTACTTTTTTGTAGTCAATATACTAATTTAATATGTATATGTACATTAGGGTGCACCTTATATTACGAAAGTGCAAAATTGAACCGTAACTTATCCTAGAAATGTTTTTTGTAACATAAAAACATTCTGTGCGAATTTTTTTCAAAACTAAATAAAGGGAACAGGTGCCGCATCTGCCCACAAAGTGTTAAACTTTTTTGTTTGGAAAAAATTTTAAGTTCGTAATAAAAGGTGCACCCTAATGTACATATATATAATAATAACCAAGGTCCTTGTAAATAAATACTAATACTTAAGGCACTTTATTAGCCTTAAACCAATTGTAAAAAATCACAGCTAAATAAAATAGTTTAATCAGGAAATCTATTTGTTATAAAAAGCTTAGGAAAATCATATAAAACCTCATCATGACTAAATAATAAATAAAACGAAGAAAAAGAAAGAATAGAAAAATTATACAAAAGAAAAAATAAAACCATTATTTTCATTGCTAATTGAGTGGTAGTCAAAATAAAAACATAGAAATGAATAAATCAGAAATGAGAAACCGGAAACGAAAAAAAAAAAAATACAAAATACTATAAAGCATAATCATGATAAGAACATTTGAACAAACATAATTGAGGAAGAGTAAATAATTATAGAGCTTATCAAGTCTTACTGATTATTAGGGTAGTCATCATGAATGTTACAAATAATGAAAAAAAAGAACTAAAATATAACATAAAATGTCTTAAAAAAAACTAAAATTATCTAAGGACCTAAACTCAGATAAGCAAGAACTACCAAAACAATATAATTTAAGAAAATCGAGGATAACACTAAAATGATTAGAACATTTAAACATTTCTTTAAGCTTACAAAGTTTAAACAATTTCTATCTATTTTTGTTTTCAATAAATTTTCCACCTGACCTCTAGTACTTATAACTCATCTAATTATTCCAATTTATATACTTACACATACACACACACATTTAGTACTTAATACATTCTACTCCTTATACTTATTAAATTGTTGGCTTATAAGAAAACACTATTACAAGGTGACATTTAAGTACTTTACAGTCATGTTTTCCTTTTGTTTGATTGCTCGAGTCCTTAATCATAATTTTCATTGTTAATGATATTAATTAGTTTATTCTACATCAGGGGGGTTCTTTATTTTAGAAAACACCAACTCATTCTATAATTATGGCTGATTGACCTTAATTGGAATAAATATTTTTTCTGCTAAATTGGAAAATATTTGTAAAATGTTTCGTTTTATTAAAATTATTTATTTTCCTTGAATTTTTTTTTATGCAAATAATATAAATAGGTAATCGACTAATGAATTAAAATCAAAATAATAGTTAACATAATTCAAGCTGATAGCACTGTGCTACAGAAAAATATGTGGGTTGTATCAAATTCCACATTACCAGACAAGTGTGTCATATTCTGGTAATGTGGTATAGTTACTTTTCTCTTAAACTGCCAATATATTCGTTTATATACAACACACGTAGTTAATGGGTGATGTAAACATATTTTAATCTAATAAAAACTATAAATTTCACAAAAAATTAATAGGTATGCCATATTACCCACACCTGTTCTCTGCTAAATAACTTTTTTTCATTGGTTTTTGTTTTCTTTTTCTTAACGGTATTAAATTTGTCTGCTGGGTTGTCGGGTAACTGTGTTTACATGATTGACACTGACATACACGAGTAATTCTACTGAATTAATGCTACCGTGAATTTGACTACTATGTAACTACTAATTATAAATTTCACCATCTACAAAATACACGCCGCAAAAACCGACAGAGCGCATTTATAGACATTAATCAAAGACAGTTCTATAAAATCGAGTAGGTTTCCTATCCTTACTATTTTAGGGTTCTTTGTTTGATTTCAAATTATTGAACTTGATTGGTTTTGGACATTGGCGTCAGAGACAATTTATTATATTTGATAATAAGTATGAGCTGTTTAATTTGCCTTCTACTTAAGATTGACAATTGGAATACAGTTTTAATAAAAAAATTAAATTTTGAAACTGGTTTCTAAGAATTTTCCCGTAGCTGATTTCATTGTCCTCAATATTTTGATATACCTTAAATTGTAACCTGAACATAAAAGCAAGTCAGAAATGATACGTAGGCCGAAGAATGAACAATATAATTTTTCATTGAATTTACCTTTTCAAATTCATTTATATTTTATGTCACAAGTTTTTAAATGTCTCATATTTTCCCACTGTCAACAAAATACTTCAAAATGAAATTTCATAAATAAAAGTGTTTTCATTATTTTAATTATGTTTGATAAAGTCAATCGTTAAACGAAAAGACACTCTGCTTAACCCACCTTCTACCAATTTTTTACAGCTTAAGAAAAGTTAGTAGAACTTAATAAATTTTTGTTATATCTTAATTTATCTTATTTAAGTAATTGATGACTTATCACAAAATATTGAATAGTAAATTCTGTATTTTTTAAATCACAGGTAGTAGATTTTATATTATATTAGGGGTACTCGTTTAAACAACTAAATGCCTCTTATACCTCTTAAAGCTTAAATATTTAAGACCTATTAAAATATGTGTCAAAAATTGTATAGGAAATTTTTTACAAGACTATTAAAGTTTTAAGCAACAATTTTGTCTCTTAAATTGTCTGTTAAACATACGAGATGGGGTTACCATAATAGTATTTTCAATGTGTTTCAAATATTTCATAGAAAATAATTTTATCAGGGCAACAATGTTCTTTGATAAAAAATAAAATCAGAAAAAAAATTATTAAAATTTAAATCTTTGGAACAATAAATAAGAAATTATAATGACAGAGGTAAGAAATACGTGAAAAATATTTTCTATGTAAATTAATTTGTTCCATTATAGCCATTAGCTTTTGGAAAAGAAAATGAAGCGCAAGCGTGATAAGCCTACACAGAAATCAAAATCATAATTTAAGCATTAAGTTTAAGAGGTGCGTTCGTTTAACATAATTGCTAAATAGAAAAAATTTAAGACTTGCTAAAGTTAGTAGTTTAAACGAGTACCCTTATTATATTTAATTTTATTGTCATGTGCTATTAAATATTTTTGTTTGTAGGCTTCTACTGTTTTTCATCTTTAATTTCTTAGAATTTTATCATTATATTATAAATATTTGAAATTTTTTCCAAAAAATTTTTTTGTATCTTCTTAGCATTTGCCAAAACGGATGTGAAGTTGTCGCCATTGTGACGCGTCAGGAAGGCACATACAAGATAAAGTCGTTGAAGTTCACAGAGGGACAATTTTATTTATCTCTTGTAGTTGACAAGGCATTTTTTCAGATTTTTGGCTTAAGAAAAGCAAAACAGAAATTTTAGTATTTCAAATTTCAATAGAAAAAAAAACTGATTTTATGTAAAAGGAGATTTTTACTAGAAAATCATTAAAACTAAAGCGATTTAAAAAAAAAAATAGGTTTAATGTAACAAAATTGCAAAGCTAAGATAAAAATTACCATTTGGAGACTTGTAAATGACTGAATGAAAATTTTAACTTTTGATCATAATTTGAATAGATTTAAAAGCTTCCGAAATTGAATAAACTTTACCCTTATTTTGCCGGAGTCTAAATTATATCTTTTTTAGTCTAATAAGGATCCCCTAACTTTTTGGACAAAATTAGATTATCTATTTTGGGTACCTTCTATAGGCTGCCTTCCCGGAGTAGAATTTTTGGCCTATTACAGTCACAAATTGATTTGTATTTGCCTATAGTAATCAAAATCTATGTATTAAGTTTTTTTAGGATCGGGTTATATTTTGCCATACCACCCATATAAGACACAGTCATTTAAATATCTTTAATATCACAAAAAAAGTTTTTAAATCTAAAGATAATTGAAAGGCACAAATAGCAATTTTTATTAAATATAAACCGATAAATGAAATTTGGTACATAGTAATCGGTTAAAATTTAATCCAAGCTCAAATATTAAATAACATAAATGTTTTATCACCTCGAAATTAAAAATAAAAACACAAATAAATGTCTCTATCATATAAAAAACTTGACCTATTTTCGACATGAGCAGTGAAGGATATAATATAATCGGACTTGGTCGACTATTGCACTTTCCTACTGGTTTATTCTTATGATTGTTTCACAAACCATTTGATGAGTATAGCCATCATCGTACAACAAGTACATGTTGAATACATAGGAATTTTGTCGCAAGTACATTTTATATATAAAAAAGTATTAGATTCTCTTTCCCTTCCATTATTACATAAAATTTTGTTAAATTTGAGCTACACGTAATGCACATTAAATTAGATTTTATCTTAAAAAATTTTGTATTTTTGTAAATAATTGAGGTTTTTCGTTTTTGGAATAAGAAAAACTTTAGAAAAGGAGTAAGAGAAATGATAACTGCTTTAGTTTAGAAAGGATCTCAGTCATACATATTTGTTGTTAATACTAATACACAAAAGTTTATAACATATACATATATCTGTGGCAATAAGGAAAAGTGTGTAAGTTTGATTTTTTGGTTTTGCAAGAGAGAAATTTTAAAGTAAATTTTTAAGAAATTATGCTGTTCTAATAAGGGTAGTCACTTGAATTCCGTCATTTATTGATAAGTTGTGAAAAAAGGTTTGTTATTTGGAAAATTAGATTATAATTTTTTAAGCTTTTATTCCAAATGAGTTTGCACATTAAAAAAAAAGATAAGAAAAAAGCAAATATGCTATAACTTCCTGAAACATCGTACAAAATAATTGAAACTTTGTCCATAGATTCTTTTGAATTTGAAGATTTCTAAACTGCTCTTAAGTCAAATTTTGCTTAAGTTGACTTAAGTACTTTTTCCTTACGAGTATTGCCACTGATAAAAGGATGCTTCTGGTAGTTTATCTATTTTTTTTATTTGTATGTATATAAAAAAACAAATTTTGTGTAAAATTTCCACAAAATTAACATTATTATTTTGTCTCTGTTTTTCTAATATTCTCAATTTTATACTTAGTTTGCAGTTGTTTCTATTTTTTTGCCTTTGTTCGTATTTATTCGAAAGTGTTTACTAAAACTTATTTTATTACACAGAATTTAACAAATTCTGTTTTTTTTTGTTTTAGAATTTAGCAAATTCTGTTTTTTCTGTTTTATTAGTTACAAATAAAAAAAATTATTAATACATTTTAACTTAAAATTAGTCAATTTGTAGATAATTTTATAGCTCGTCATTTAGAAAAAAGATGTTATGTAAATTACTTTTTTAAATAGACATTTCACTTACTATTTGTGAGCCACTTAAACGTATACGTGATATTGAATTATTTCAATAATTAAATATCACTCATCCGCAACATATTAACAAATCATTCTTACTTTTTGATAGAAAATTTTAAAAACGTAGTGTTTCCAAAGCAAAAATGGCCTAAATTCTCATTTAAAAAAAATTATAAATTTTTTAAAAGAAATTTGTTGTCTTGTAAATTTATTTTTGTTTTTAAACTCCTTTAAATTTAGTAAATTTTATGAGTTGATACTTTTTAAATAAACGGTTATTTATCAGTTATTACATACTTTCAGGTTTAACTATTTAAAGAAAGATTTATAGAGTCTTGTTCAAATAGTTATTTAAACTAAACAATATAAAACAAAACTATTTACTTATGTATTTAGAGCGTAAAATCTGAAATGAAAAAATTATATATAATATAAATTAGAAATAGTTAAAGCAAAAGACCTATGATAAATTGATACCATACAAGTGTTAACAAAATATCATGTATGTGGATTTAACAACAACTTGTTAAATAAATTGTAAAATTTCTGAATGATGAACAAGTATATAATAATTCAAAGGATTTTCTTTTGTGTCCATAAAATGTGAATTAAAGGCATCAGTAATTAGTTTTTCTACGTATTGGTTTTAATGCATATTTCAATTTTATTCCTTTTAATCGGAGTAAAAATATATTTAGTTTCATGCATAAGAGTTCATTAATTTCAATAAAGAATCTTTTTTACGCTTTGAGTCAGTATTAAAATTTTAACTTTTATTTATATTTTCAAGGAATATGTATTCAATCAATTGATGAATGAGAACACCCCGATTTGCCATATATTAATCCTTGAATATTTTAATCATTTCTGTACATTTCTTTTTCCAAAAATATTGAAATCGTTTTAAATAAAATAAATTTACGCTAAAAAATTTATAGTATAAAATTCAACATAAAATCACAGGAAATATTACCATTATTCGAAGGAAGAGTTTTCTATAGAAAAGTTGTTAGTGGGAAGAGTTTTCTATAGAAAAGTTTTTGGTAGGAAGAGTGTTCTATAGAAAAGTTGTTGGTAGGAAGAGTTTTCTATAGAAAAGTTGTTGGTAGGAAGAGTTTTCTATAGAAGAGTTGTTGGTAGGAAGATTTTTCTATAGAAAAGTTGCTGGTAGGAATATTTTTCTATAGAAAAGTTGTTAGTAGGAAGAGTTTTCTATAGAAAAGTTGTTGGTAGGAAAAGCTTTATATAGAAAAGTTATTGGTAGGAAGAGTTTTTGAAAAAAGTTGTTGGTAGGAAGAGCTTTCTATAGAAAAGTTATTGGTAGGAAAAGTTTTCTATAAAAAAATTTTTGATAGGAAGTGTTTTCTATAGAAAAGTTGTTGGTAAGAAGAGTTATCTATAGAAAAGTTGTTGGTAGGAAGAGTTTTCTATAGAAAAGTTGTTGGTAGGAAGAGTTTTCTATAGAAAAGTTGTTGGTAGGAAGAGTTTTCTATAAAAAGTTGTTTGTAGGAAGAGTTTTCTATAGAAAAGTTGTTGGTAGGAAGAGTTTTCTATAGAAAAGTTGTTGGTAGGAAGAGTTTTCTATAGAAAAGTTGTTGGTAGGAAAAGTTTTCTATAAAAAGTTGTTGGTAGTAAGAGTTTTCTATAGAAATGTTGTTGGTAAAAAAGTTTTTCTACAGGAAATTTTTTGTTGGGAAGACTTTTCAACAGTTGTCGCTGTGTGAGTTTAAAAAGGCTTGAATTTTATTAAAATAAACGCAAAATGTTCTGCTGAATTTTTAAAAAATATCCTTTGTCACAGGTATTATCTTATATTATGTTTCATCAATCATTTTCGAATAGAATATAAAACGAAAACTTATTATAGTATTTTAAAACCTTTTTTTTTGAAGAAAAATGATTTTCTTATTTAATCGCATTTAAAAGGGGAAAATAGGAGAGTCAGTTAATGCACTCGTTTAGATTTTTTACTCAGGAATATAAGAAATTTATATAAGATTTTTTGACATTTGTGAAATGAGGTTATAAGAAAAATGTATTTTCTGACTTTTTGTTGTTGACATTGGACAAAGGAAATGTCAGTATTTTTGGTGATGAATTCCTTTTTGATTATCAAACTAAAAAGAATAAGGAAAATAAAATTTTAAATGGGAACAGTTTCATATAGATAAAATCTTAAGTAAAGTATGTAAACAGTTTATTATTATGCATATTTCTTATAGTTGGTGATTGTGTCAAACGAATAACTTTAGAAAAATTGCAGATTTTATATAAACTACTATGTAAACATAATAACCATAAGTTAATATTACTACTTAAAAGAGCCTCTAGCAGATAATACCGATGATGAAGTCGCAAACATGAACTGGTTGCCAATACACAGACAAGAAAATACAAAACAGTTTAATATTAAATAAAATTTTCTTCAAAGTTGAGGAAGTAATAAGTCAGTTTCATTTTACTGGTGGAACAACAGTTTTTTTTTTTTAAGAATTTTAAGGTTATTGTATTTGAAATTAGGGGTTGTTCACATATTACGTAACGCGCAGGGAGGGGGGCTTAAAATCTGCGAAGATAGCGTTACGTAATATGTAAACAGCCCCTTAAGGGGAGTAGATAAGTCAATCAAAAATATTCTAAAATATTAAAGAAATCATTAATCATTTAAAAAGAAACAAAATATTTTACATATGACTTTAAAATTAAGTGACAGATACTGCATATATAGCCTTCTTAATTATAAAATTGTTTCATATTATCGAAATTGTAATTCACTTATCCATATACATCAGCTCTTTTCAAAAATATGCAATTAAATTACTTTCATTTCATTTTATCGCAGTTTTAAAATTTACAAAGTACATGATATACATACATATTTAAGTCACAAACTCGTTACCTTTCAAAATCGAAATTTTTAAAGAACCATGCAGAGACATTCAATTCGTTAGAGGCTGGTATTTTAAACAGTTTCTTCACTTTAATTGAATGTCATGGTAAGATATTGACAGTTAACTGTGAAATGATAATAAATGTGTTTCAAGGAATATTTATTGTCTTAATGCCCTTGCTACAGGGTTTGTGGAACTTACAAAGAGAAACAAATGAAATTTTATTAAATGTCAGGAGCGACCCAAGTAATTTAACCAAAATGAATAAAAGGAAAGACTGACTGAATGCTTTGCTTGTGTGTGGTTTAAATGCAATCAAGTCAAATTACAATTCTTGTTGTGATCTACTACAAGTAGTATCTAACTGTGACTCTGTCTATTCAAGTACAAATTAAATTTTGCAATTTTCGAATACATTGTAGGAAAGTACGCCTGAACGTGCACTAAATATAATGTTTATCTTAAAGTTGTCTGAAAAAACAAATTAAATACAATTTGTTATTTCTTAATTTCTTCAAAGAAAACACTGTTTACTGTAATTTTTTCTATTTACAACTCTTCCAAAAGTCAAAGTTTATAAAGAAAACTCTTTCCATTAACAAATTATATACATAAGAGAATCGATTTAGCGACATCTTTCTGTCTATCTATCTTCTGTCGAAACAAGTTTCTATCCATTTGAATTAACTTAAAAGTTATAAGTTCCATTTTTATTGATGAATATTCTTAATCCTTATAAAATATCTTAACTATAATAGCTAGAGCCAAAATAACGAAAATTTGTGATCACCTTTTGGTATAAAAATGTATGTTTTTTGATTTCTTTTATACAAAAAAACTTTAAACCCAATTATTTCCTTATCTATGATAGCTAGAGCCGAAATAACCAAAATTTGTGATCACTAATATTTTGTACCAAAAATAGATTTTTTTGATTTATATAAAAAACTTTAAACTCAATTATTTCCTTAACTATGATAGCTATAGCCAAAACAACAAAAATTTGTGATTACTCATATTTTCTACCAAAAATATTTTTTTTGGTTTTTTTATACGAAAAACTTGTACAGGTCATTTGTATAGAAAACTACCTTTCCTCTGTCAAGTTCTCTATAAAAAATTATTTACACTGTCGAGTTTTATAGAAAGCTCTTCTTAAAGATAACATTTCTATAGACAAATCTTCCTATTGCTAACTTTTCTATAGAAAACTTTCCTAATGTCAATTTTTTTTATAGAAAACTCTTTGAAACAAATTAGCTTTTCTATAGAAAGCTCTTCTCACAGATAACATTTCTATAGACAAATCTTACTATTGTTAACTTTTCTATAGAAAACTTTCCTAATGTCAATTTTTTTTAAGAAATCTTTTTTCTTTTTAAGAAAACTTTAACATTTGTGTAGAAAAATCTTCCCACCTTCAGCATTTCTATAGAAAACTTCTCCCTCCATCAACTTTTCTATACAAAGTTAGTTCCATTGTAAAGTTTTCTGTAGAACTACAAAAAGTGGAATATAAAAAAATTGGAATTAAATAAATTTCAACAAAATACTTTATAAAAATTTTGCATTGATTTTGGCTGTTGTATTAAATTTAAAATACAAATCGACAAGAATATAATAAGAAGCAAAAGTGTGAAAAGTTTTCATTTTCTTTAGATAGTTAATGCAAAAACTTTGTATAACTGAAGGAAAACTCACAAATTGTGTAGCCAAAAAATACAACTTTTCAGTTTAGTTACTTCTAGGTTTTCTTTTTGTTGTTTTTGTTGTTTTAAAATGAATACCCGTCTTTTCTTTGGATATTTCCAAAGTGTAAAAATCTATAAAAATTATAGAAAATTTGTATACTATATTTTTGTATAAGAAAAATTTTGTTTAGTATTTCATTGTCTCGTTTACTTAACAAGAACTTCTTAGGTTATACTATTTATCTTCATATTTTACTGGATCTTCTTTAAGCTACAATATAAAAATACATCGTATAAAATGCTTTTTCATTTTTGTTGGGAAATTACTTCTAAATCCTTTTTAGATAGATTTTGGTATTTTTTGGCTATGAAAAATATAAATATTTTTTTTTGTAAATAAGTCTTTTCTTTAACTGGAATGATTTTATGATTTATACTTTCATGTAAAATAACAAATGAAGAGCTTTTTTAAAATCTAGAAAAAAAGGAAAGGAATGGAAATCTATTTATTATTTTTATGTGAATATGAAAGATGACAAAATATTTGTTTACAGATGGAAACCAAAAATTAATGGAGTTAAAATAAGTTTTAAGGAAGATATAATCTAAAATTAAAAAACAAGTAAAAAGAAAGAACTACATATAAATATATACAAAAATTTAATTTAATCCTCTTAAAGATTGACATTTTATAAATTTCGATAATTTCATGATTTGTATATACAAAAGTACATTGATTTCAAATTGTTCTATCATTTGCTTCTCTTTTACTAATAAATGTTATTTCTGTTTTCCGGACTTTAATAAGCAATTATTTCCACAATTTTGTTAAAGTTTGAGAGTTGTAAACTTATCCAACATTTCGTTAAGTTTTTGCCAAAACATTTGCTTTAAGACTCTTAAACGTGCCTAATTTGGTTTTATCCTTACTAAATCGTTAAATTGGTTTTGCATGAAATTGTAAAGTTGGGAAAATGTTGTTATCAGTATCCATTTGCTTTTATATAAAAAGTTGCAACACTTGAAAAATTAAATGCTTAAGCAAACTACCATTGAAATTTGTCCCATAATTTGTTGTCTCTGCTCTCTGCCAGTGACTTTGGTCCACGAATTGAAAAAAGTTACCAAAACGACATCACGACTAAACCGCAGCTCAGCAAAGCCATAAATTTATAAGGAATTTAAAGGAACAACGAACTAAATATTTGATATTAGAGTAGCTTAAAGTGGGAAAATGAAACCTCTAGCAAAAATAGAGTTATATCCTGTTTCCTGAGTTCGAGTTTGTTTTAAATAGAGAAAATTCGTTGCAATTACACTGCAACGCAATGTGGTTTATTGGTGAAGGTGCTAGGCAATGAGCTTGGAGCGAAATTTTAACATTTTTTACTGACACGCACTAAATCCATTAGATTCACAACGGTGTTCAAATACACACAGACAAAACGTACAGTATAAAAAAATCCTTTAAGTAAAAAAAAATTTAAATACAAATTGAAAAACTTAATGGTTTGTTATACTCAAACCTTAATTTAAAAAAAACTGAATATTTAGTAGAGCTTTTTTTCTGCTTTTTTTCTATAAAATTTTTCTATATGACACTTCTCACTGTCAACTTTTGTATATAAAACTCTTCCCATTGTCAACTTTTCTATAGAAAACTCTTCCCACTGTCAACTTTTCTATAGAAAACTCTTCCTTCTGTCAACTTTTTTATAGAAAACTCTTCCCATTGTCAAATTTTCTATAGAAAACTCTTCCCACTGTCAACTTTTCTATAGAAAACTCTTCCTTCTGTCAACTTTTCTATAGAAAACTCTTCCCACTGTCAACTTTTCTATAGAAAACTCTTCCCACTGTCAACTTTTCTATAGAAAACTCTTCCCACTGTCAACTTTTCTATAGAAAACTCTTCCCACTGTCAACTCCTTACACTGTCAACTTTCTAAAGAAAACTCTTCCCACTGTCAACTTTTCTAAAGAAAACTCTTCCCACTGTCAACTTTTCTATAGAAAACTCTTCCCACTGTCAACTTTTCTATAGAAAACTCTTCCCACTGTCAACTTTTCTATAGAAAACTCTTCCCACTGTCAACTTTTCTATAGAAAACTCTTCCCACTGTCAACTTTTCAATAGAAAACTCTTCCCACTGTCAACTTTTCTATAGAAAACTCTTCCCACTGTCAACTTTTCTACAGAAAACTCTTTCCACTGTCAACTTTTCTATAGAAAACTCTTCCCACTGTCAACTTTTCTATAGAAAACTCTTCCCACTGTCAACTTTTCTATAGAAAACTCTTCCCACTGTAAACTTTTCTATAGAAAACTCTTCCCACTGTCAACTTTTCTATAGAAAACTCCTCCCACTGTCAACTTTTCTATAGAAAACTTTTCCCACTGTCAACTTTTTTGTGGAAATCTCTTCCCACTGTCAACTTTTGTATAGAAAACTCTTCCTATTCTCAACTTTTCTATATAAAACTCTTCCCACCCTAAAATTTTCAATAGAAAACTCTTCTCAATCTTTGTAATATCAATATTTTTTGAAAATCGAGACCTCTGTCAATAGTTCTTTTAAAAACTTTACTATAAAAATAAATTCCTATTGTAAAATCTCTTAGAGCTTTCAAAATTTCTTTATAAAAAACTATATTTGGCTTTTTGTGTTAAAAAAATATATTTTTATCTGAAACGTTACACGTTGTATTACATATTTTGCTATTTATTTAATGCGACAATTGGCCTATCAAATGCAAATGACATTTACATATGTTTGCGGGTTTGTTATTCGTTATGCACACGAACATGTACCCACATTTACTTGAAAAGTGATATAACTTGTGAACATTTTTTTTGGAATAACTGTAAAATTTGAAGGCAATTTTTATTTTATTTGGATATTTTTCTATGAGCTACAATAAAAATTTCTTTCGAAATAATGACAGTTTAAGTTATAGTTTCAGAAAAAAAAATATATATATATATATATATTATTTAAAGCTATTTTTTTAGGAATCTCTTTACAAACCTAACATTTTGAGTAATGACACTATTCAAATAAATTTACTTGTCTACATAAAAAACTAACCAATTTCGTATTTATAAAAAATATGTAAATTTATTTTAAATTTCATAAATAATTCACAATTTAATTGGCAGTTATTAAACAATTTAAAACACATTTAGTGAACAAAAAAATAAAATTATAATAAAACTTATTAAAATGCGACCATCAATATTTACACATATTTTGAAATTAATAGTTATAAATATGAAGAAAATACATTTAAGGTATATGTCGTTACTTTAATATAGAAAGGCCCTAAGTCGTTTTTCATTCAAATTGCTTTTAAAAGATTAATCTAATAAAATTTTATAAAAATCTTTTAATTTAAAAAAAAATTATCATGGTATTAAATTCTTTAGAAAATTAAGCAAAAAACTGCGTCTAAAAAATTTCTGTCTATTCAAAACTTAGGATTTTATTTAGTTTTTTCCCCCTCTTCTGTAGTGTAAGAATATTAAAGTAACGATATGTATATGTATTTTGAAAACCCAAAAAGTAAAAATATTATTGAATATAACATATTTTTAACCAATAAGTTCATATAATCTCAGCTTTTGTCATTTTCTTTATTTTCCTTAAAAAAAGTTTTTTCCTTCTTTGATTTTTATAACAAAACATCTGACCATGACTTGCAAAACAAAATAAAGAATCCAATAGAAACAAATTGGAAAAAAGTTACATAAGCAACTTACCAATTCAGTAAAGTTTACTAACCCTGTTAACAAAAGAAATCCCGTTGCTCAATCGAATTTCCTTAACCAATTAGTTTGTAAATCATTTTATCCAAACGCAAAATAAAGAGGGGAGAACAGTATAAACTAAAGGAAACTGGTTGTTTTAAAGAAGGATGTTTACCTCAGATATTGCAGATATAAATGTTTCTAGTGTAGTAAAGAATTGTTGAACTAAACTTTGACTTGAGTAAATCATTTAGTTATTTACTGTCAATCTTTCTATAGAAAACTCTTCCCATCGTCAACTTTTTTATAGAAAACTCTTCCCATCGTCAACTTTTCTATAGAAAACTCTTCCCGTCGTCAACTTTTCTATAGAAAACTCAACTTTTCTATAGAAAACTCAACTTTTCTATAGAAAACTCAACTTTTCTATAGAAAACTCAACTTTTCTATGGAAAACTCAACTTTTCTATAGAAAACTCAACTTTTCTATAGAAAACTCAACTTTTCTATAGAAAACTCAACTTTTCTATAGAAAACTCAACTTTTCTATAGAAAACTCAACTTTTCTATAGAAAACTCAACTTTTCTATAGAAAACTCAACTTTTCTATAGAAAACTCAACTTTTCTATAGAAAACTCAACTTTTCTATAGAAAACTCAACTTTTCTATAGAAAACTCAACTTTTCTATAGAAAACTCAACTTTTCTATAGAAAACTCAACTTTTCTATAGAAAACTCAACTTTTCTATAGAAAACTCAACTTTTCTATAGAAAACTCAACTTTTCTATAGAAAACTCAACTTTTCTATAGAAAACTCAACTTTTCTGTAGAAAACTCAACTTTTCTATAGAAAACTCAACTTTTCTATAGAAAACTCAACTTTTCTATAGAAAACTCAACTTTTCTATAGAAAACTCAACTTTTCTATAGAAAACTCAACTTTTCTATAAAAAACTCAACTTTTCTATAGAAAACTCAACTTTTCTATAGAAAACTCAACTTTTCTATAGAAAACTCAACTTTTCTATAGAAAACTCAACTTTTCTATAGAAAACTCAACTTTGCTATAAAAAACTCAACTTTTCTATAGAAAAATGAACTTTTCTATAGAAAACTCAACTTTTCTATAGAAAACTCAACTTTTCTATAGAAAACTCTTCCCATCGTCAACTTTTCTATAGAAAACTCTTCCCATCGTCAACTTTTCTTAACTACCATTTGTATAGAGTTAAGAAGTATTTGGTTTAGTTTTTTTAGGTGTGTGTAACTAATAATTTTTTGTTTGATTTACTTTAAGACTTCCTTTAGCTTGTGGCTCCTTTCTAAGAATATTAGAATCAAGTTTATACTCTGGCTAAGTATGCCACTAATTTTCCTTATCTACATCTTTTATATTGTTATCATAAGAACAAGCGAAACAAATCTTACATTTTTTATGCCGAAAGTGTAATCGGATTAAATGGTCATTTTGTTAAAATTCCTTTGTTACAAGGATCTCTTTAGAAGAAATGTATCCTTATACCAGGAAAGTCAATAATCCCTAATATTTTCAAAATATATGAGTGCCTATGGTCGAAGAGGGGAAAGTAATGATTGTAAACGTTTGTTGGCACCTTTCAAGGATTGAGGTTTTTTTTTTCATATTAGGTTTCTATACTTAAGCTGATAAATCTCTGTTAATGGGCATTTTATCATTTCATTGATATATTTATGTCGATAAGTAATGTATTATTATTAACAAGCTGTTAGTACGATACATTCGAAGAATTTGTAGTTAATTTTATCTTTGGTGTTATGTTTTTACCATTTTCTGAAAATTGGTAAAAAATAATTCATTATTGATGTAGTTTGAGACTTTTTTACATATAACAATGAATTGATAGTTGTGAATAAAATTTTAGGCATATTGTAGTTGTTTTTCTAAAGATGGCTAACTCAAAGTTTTACAATTTTCCCTTTTACAAGAAATCGATGTACAGTTGTCCTCTGTTAAAATTCTTCATAAAGAAAAATTTTTTTTTTCCAAATCTAAAAAATAGTGTTTCTGAAAGATAGTTTTATTGCCGAATTTCAATTTCTTTACTTAATTCAAGAAAATAAACAGTTTTCGAGTTACGCGAATATTTATGGCGCAACCTCATCCATTTGTTTATAACGCTATATCTCGAAAACTAGAGCTAACCAAAAAATGGTTAGCACCATTGAATTCAGCGTATTTGATTTGCCTTTACCCACTAGGTCTCCCTTTGGTCGGTAAAAAAGTTATCAAAATCGAGCAAAGGGTTTTTAATTGACTACTTTACTGACTATCAAGTGGGTAACATGTAATACTTAGAAAACGTATATTTAGTATAATTATCATTTCTGCATACATATTTAAAAGTTCTTCTTAATTGAACATTTAAAACCATTCATTTCGTTTTTGCACTTTATTTTTTCAATATTTAATTATTTACAATTCTGCCAAATTCTTTTGTAATCCCATGTCTCATGGCGTACAATGAACTTTGAACTCATTGTTCTCAAAAAATTTACTACAGTTTTTATGGTAACGAAAATAAATTGTAGAGTATAAGAAAAATCCAATACTTATGCTCTTATGCCGGATGTCTTTCAGACAAACAGCCAGACCGAACGAACATAATATCTGTAGTGCAGACTAAAAGGCACGAGAAACATTTATGCATTTTCATGTAAATGTAACATTAATGTAAAAATCTGACCTGAATTAAGACTAATTGACACGTGGTTGACATTTAAATAAAATTGAAAGAAAAAAAGAATTAAATAATATAAAAGATAGTTATTCATACATATGCCAACAAAAATTTTCGGAGATAATACAAAAATATTTTTATATGAAAAAATAAAAGTTATGTAGAGTTCGAGTAAAAACTATAATATGTAAAATCGAAGTAAATGGAATATTTTATTACTTTATAATGTTTTAAACACAAAAAACATATTTATGTAAATTCTGAAATAATTGAAATAAATTGTAAAAAAAACTTTATCATAATGTTGGAAAAGTTAAAAAATATTATAAATTTTGCTTTTTCCATATCCAAAAATTTTGAAAAAAATTTAGGTTCTCAAAATATACCAGACATTTAAACAGTTATCTAAAAGATATGTATGTATGTTCTTTTATAACATTTATGATTGTATATATCTAGTCATTTATTTGCAATTCTGGGCAATGTATACCCTTACACAACAGAGCTGAGTGGCTGCATATTTAAACATTTGTTGCTCAATTCCCTTCCCTGGGTTAATTTTAGTTGCTTTGTTATTATTTAAATTGTGCACTTGTGCTAAGTTGCAACTTTTAGGACAATTGTTTGTTTTGCCATTTTGACTTGGAAAACTATTTCTGCAACGAAATAATTTGAGGAAAGGAAGGGAAATCTCAAGCATAAGTACAAAGTGTTACTGTAACGTTGTTCTACATTTTTTTTTATTCAATTTCAACATTTTTCTATTTGCTTTTTTCTCCATATTTTAAGGCATGAATATTTAAAATGTACAAAAAATAATATTTCCCTTACATTTTGCCACATTTAAGTCGAAATATCATATTATGAATTTATAAAGAAAACAAATTTGCAACAGTCGGCAAAAAACTATGACAACAATGTCTCTAGTATAGACATTTCAAAGCTTGAAAATATATTTCCATTTCATAATTGGGAAAATAAGCATGAAACTATTTGGGCAAATCCAAATACTTAGTTCTAAATAGCATGTTCTGGTTTTAAAAACGATATCGAGAAAGATAATTCTTTATTTTAAGTTTAACAGAAGAACGGATATTCGATATAGAATGAATTTGTACTAAATTCGACAAATTTCATTAATGTCAATTCTTACTCTTGCCTGCTTTTGCATGGGTTTACCCATTTGCCTCCTTATAAAATTTCATCATTTTTGCTTTTGGCTCTTGAACTTATGAAAATTTAATTCATTAAACAATATTGCTTTGTTTTATTGCTTGGAATTGCTTAAGACTTACAAAAAAAAAATAAATTATAAAACATATCTGCAGAATGCAAGCAACAATATTTGGAATAAGATAAATCCTTTCCGAGGATTTTTCAAATTTTTTTCAAAATTTTATAAATACTAGTTTTAAAGATATAATATTACTTCTATGTAAGTTGGAACTTGACACGCTGCGATTCTGAGAACTTGTTTATCGATAAAGTTACAACTATACAAAGTTTAACGACTCCAGCACTAATTTTTCTGGAGAAATATCATAAGAAATTTCATTAAGCTTAAAATCGTGAACTTTGAATTTTTGGCACTTGATAATTTTTTAAAAAATACCGACATATAGCCAACAGTTAAGCAAATTAAACTGTGAAAACGGTTTTAAAATATCTTAAACCGTTTTGTGTTGAGAAATTTCCAAAGTCAAATATTTTTCGCTGATCAAAAAAGGTGAATTTTTGCTCAGAAAGATACTATCAATTTTTCACTTATTACTAGTAAGTTTTTATTTAAAGTTAATGTTTTATTATAAAGTCGTAGAAAATTGGGTTCTAGGGTCATATAAAATAAAATTTTAAGTCAGTAAATTTTTTACTCATTATTCGAAATTTGTCTAATTTTTATGAAAATGTTTGTGTTTTCGAACATAGCAAAAAAGTGAAGCCAACTTTTCAACTTTCTGAAATGCAGTTAAATAGTCCCATATATTCTCTTTAGATTTAAGAAATAAAAAGTAGCACGAACCCAAAAAACGAATCCAGAAAATGGAATTTTATAAAAAATGGAAATTTTTCATACACTATAATTTTAATTGTCAAAAAAGGTCAGTTGATTTAATTTTTTTTAATTATTTAAATTGTTTTAAATTAACAATAAAATAAGCTTTTTTACCGCAGAAAAATTATTTATGTACCTTGTACGATTTGTCAGAAATTTAAAGTCAAATTTCGAAAATGATTTTGTAAAAGAGCACATTTTAGTTTTTTTATACATTTTTCAGAGAAGAATTTGTTGAATATTATTAAAAAACAAGTAAAAAAGTGCTATAGTCGGTCATGCCCGACCATACCCTTCTCCACTAAGGTCAAAGTTGTTATTTTTTCTGTATAAAGATAAATATTTGCTAAATTTTGCCATCATACAAACATTTTCTCAAAACTTATATATTTAAGCTGTTTCCGTCATTTAGACTTATATGAGAGCTAGGGTCAAATGTGGACCGATTGTCTCGAAATTTGGCAAATTGATTACAGTATTTACAGAAACTAAGTATCTAAAAATAAACTCAAAATTCTCATTATCTTCTTTAATTTGTGGAAAATATATCAATTCCGAGAAGTGGGACCTATGGGAGGTACCATAAATAATGGACCGATTTTGACGAATTTTAATAGCCATGGTCCCATTATCAAAAAAAAAAAAAATGATCTATGCCAATATTCATCAAATTATCTTGTACTTTCATTACAAGGTTTACATGGGGGTCCAGCCAGCCAGAAGGACGGACGGACATCGCTAAATCGACTCAGATAGTGATTCTAAGCCTATTGGTATACTATACTAAAAGGTCTAAGACAGATATTTTTATGCGTTACATACATCAGGGTATTTTCCACCTATGGAGGTGAAGGGTAGAATTAGCAGTGGAGTAATTTATATAGGTTTTCTTTTTCATTGATGTATAAAATATATATAAAAGATATTTATAACAGGTACAATAATTGCACTGAAAATTAACGTCTCAGGTCAAAAACAAATGAAAAAATTGTACAAACATAGACTCTCTTGTTTTTAACTTTTTCGCAAATTATTTTTTAAAAGTGTTTAAGGTCTTTTTTACTCATACATACAGATGCAATCAGATTTACAGATTTATTGCCACTTTTTTCTGCTTCAAACCACTGTGCGAAACTCCAGTAACAGTAAAGAGCAAATCTCAGATCTTAAATTAACAAATAACTAAAACACTTTTGCTGATATTTGTGTACGTAAAACCCCACTGTGAGTGGACATCGATAATGGACAGCGATTAGTTTTAATCACACACTTTCGTTGAAAATAACTTTAGTAACTTAAATATATAAATGGTTTGTTATATTGTATCTAGAGAAAATGTTTGGCTGAGTGTTAATGTGTATATATATTTACTAACCAAATACTAGGCTAAGCTCTTTAATGTCACATTAGCTTTTGTATATTATTGGGCAGTAGACCCGACTCTTGCTTTATCTCAACGGTGGCTGTTGTTGCTGTGAAGTTGACAGACCACAGCATGATGTAAAAGCATTAATATGTTAATAATTCTTTGGGCTTAAGTTCAGAAAAACAAATTTTTATTAGTTTTTGTTCAATGAATTTTTCTATCTCAAATTTGTTTTATATTTATATTCGCTTAAGGCCCCCAACAAATATCAGCAATAATGAAATATTACACGTTTTTTTTTTTTTTCAAAATTTAATGACTTATTTAAAGCCACTAAAAGCTTCAGACAAAAAGTGTTTATTTTAAAAATTTGTTAATGGTCTTGTGAACCCAAAATGGTTTTGTAGCTGCATTTTCAGACTGATTTGCATAAAAACTCAATTTAAAAAAGGCCTAAAGCTTTTTAAGATTACAAATTGCTCCAATTTTTTGGGAAGCTTAGAAAGTACTAAATACCAAAAACACAAAAATAATAAAATCACTAGAAAATTATACTTTATTTGTTATAAATGCAAGTTTTTATTAACTTATAATATCTTTTCATTTATGAATGAAAGCATTCAAAAATTTTCAAGAAATGTGTGTTTTAAATTTGGTAATAAACGGTCATTATTTCACTGATTTGAATACAATGTTGCGCAAACTTTAAACATTAATGCTACTTTATTAGATTATAATAAATAGATATTTGTTTTTATTAAATAGTTATTCAAAAACTGTTAATTAAACCTTTTTAATATTAAGATTTTAACAGATAAACTGGCGATAATCTTTTGACAATGTAAGCATTTTCATTCACTTTTGGGAACAATACATCCAATATTTTTGTTGTGGGTATAAAAAGTAGTAAATCGATTTCGTTTTCAGGGTCATAAAAAAAGTTTATTTCTGAATGCCTTTTAAGTTTTCTTAAATAAGACAACTTTTTTATGTGAGAAGTCCAACAAAACTTTATTTTTTTTTTTCTTTTATCGGATTTTTTAGGTTCTCGTTGGCTTTTCAATAATAAATTTTAATGAAAGCGTTTTTTTTTTTTCAAAATTTTAGAAACATGAATTATATAAATAATTATAAAAGCGATATTTCCCTTTTTTACCCCCAAAATTGAAAGTACCAATCACTTGTTTATATATCTTCAATGTCAATCAGTCTCTCTATATAATAGTTTTGTTGCTTTATTGCCTTAAAATATATGTTTAAAACCTAGAACCTACCCATTTGTTTTTTGTTTTTACCCTATTAGTCGAAAAAGTACCAAACAAGGGTTTGGTCTTCTTTTAATGTTTATCGATACCGGTGTAAATTTCGTCTCTATATTTAATGGTTCAAAAAATACATACGGATTAAAAAAAAAGTAACAACATTTTGTATTACCCTTTTACACCCCATTTATAAAAAAAAAAATTCCTTCTTATCTTACTATACATAAATAAGTGCCATATATTAAAAAATCTAGCTTTTGCCCTTTGGGCTAGACTATGATGAATCAATCAGTCATAAAGGATAGAGTTTTATATATAGATTACTCCTACATTTTGGACGCTGTTTTTATTGGCGGCTAAAGGTAATAGCGATATAAAGGGGATTCAAAAAAATATTTAAATAAACAAAAGTTTATTTGAAAAACTTTACTATTTTTTGAAATAAAAATCATTCTATAGAAAATCTTGAGATTCAAAGAATTTCCTATAGATAATCTTAACCTCTTCAAATTTGTATGAAAAAGTTCTTTTCGTTTTAAAATTCAGTAAAAATTCTCTTTAATTTTCCACAACAATAAAATATGTCTTTTCCTAAAATTCATGTTGACTATATAGTAGTTTCCTTTCAGTAAATTTCATTAAAAACTTTAATTTAAATTGAAATAAATACACTTTGCTGAAGCGCAACTACAATAGAATTGACATGATCCATCCGTTGCACTTCAACGAATAAGAAAATCCAAAAACTTACAATGAAAAGTTGCAGCCGCATAAATTTAGGGTAAAACTAGGCTAAAACTTAAAAGCGAGTACATACAAGTATGTATTTGCAGTTACAGTTAAGAAGAATTCATTGTTATTTAGCTGTTATATTTCAAGGTGGTAAATTATTGCGTTCGAAACTGCCAAACTTCACACCCTAATGGATATGTTTTCTTATACTATTGTTGCGTCGTTGCATCCTGGAAGTCTTAAGTTTGCATATATCCTTCTCTAATACATGCTTGAACAATTTTATAGCTGTTTCTTTAAACTATTCAGGGGTTTTTACTATAAAGTACCTATCTTGTGTGGTTTTTCTTTTTGTTATATTCCTCGAATTTTCAAATATTATTTCCGTTCATTTCGTTCTTTGTTTAACTTTTTAATTTAATATTGTTGTTCGTTGCATTAGCTCAGCTAATAATATGGATGATTGCTCTAGTTTTCAACTTTTCAACAATACGGAAAATAACGAAATTATATTTATCTAAAACTAAATATACTAATACATTTATGTTACTTCTTTAACATATAATTTTCCTAGTCATTGTGAAAAATAATTCCACACGTTTTCGAGGTAATAAAAAATTATGAACTCCCTTAGGTACGTGCGTTAAAATCATCTTGCTATTCGTATAAATATCTTATGGGCAGACATAGTAAGATTTTTAAGCAGCAACGGAATAAAAAGCGATTATATAAGAGGGTATTTATAAAAAATTTATGAAAACAAAATTTAAAGTAGTCTATGTACATTAAGATTATAGATCGATTTCTCATTTCTAAAAGTTTTTGCCTGAATATTAAATATTTTATATTAATTTGGTTTTGCCTCCTCTTGAACAATTACATTTCTACCCCTCTGCTTTTTAACATAGCATAGAAAATTACAGTGCCTATGTTTCTATTCTTTTAGCTAAGCTTTTATCGCAATGTTCTTTTACTATTTTATCTATAAACTCTGAAAAAATGTATTTTCAAAATTTTTTACTTTTAATATTAATACGAGGGTAACTTATTAATTAGACGCATTGTTTAAGTTTTTTTTTTTTCAACAGCCAATTTTATTTCATTTACATCGATGGCGCGTTATTGATGAACATGAACTGGGGCTTGAACCCAGGCTGAATGTGATATGTTATGCTTAGTAGTCGATGCTAAAAAACTAAGCTACAGCGTCTACATTGAGTGCCAAATTAAGTCTATAAGGCGGATGACTCATTAACATGACGTATTTATACCCACCATCAAAAAGAATTTCATCATTTGTAATTTCTTTAATATTGGCTCAAAAACCAAAATTCATGTATATTCTGAATTCTTATGAAATTCTGAGACGATGTCCGCCAGTCTGTCCGTCCGTCTGTCTGTCTGTTGAAATCAAAATAAAACCTAAACGAAAAGAGCTAAATAGGTCATTGAAACTTGGCAAAGGTATTCTTCATTTCTGGTCAAATTTTGGTATTGAAATTGGGCAAAATTGGTTCACATTTGAGCATAGCTTCTGTATAACCTCATCTAGGCTAATTGCTTATTTGCTAAAATAAAATGAATCAAATAAATGACAAATTATAACATCTGTGATCATTATTTGGTATATAGGAGTTTTTTATAAGTACAAGGCAGCATGTACAATTTCATCGAAATCGGTTCACATTTAACCATACAAAAAACTTACGGAAACAGCCTAAATTCCACCATAAATGCACTTGAATGCCAATAAATGATAAAATGTAATAGCTATGGCCACTAAATTTAGCACAAGAAAGTCTTATATGAATACCAGCCAGTTTGTTACAATTGGTCCTCATTTGACTATAGCTTCCATATAAAAACCTTACGGAAACACAAAAAGAAAAGGGGGTTTATGTCCGTCAGATAAAAGAGCAATAGCGCCTTAACAAAAATAGCCAGAGGGATAAAATTTTACAAAAGTGTTTGTAATGTCTTGAGAAAGTTGTGTATTGAAAATGGCTGAAATCGGTTCTCATTAAGCTGGAGCTCCCATATAACCCCGCCCCGGGAATCACATTAATGCTGATAAATTGAATACAATTGTAAAACTCGTAGCTACGATGACTAAATAGAAAAGTTTTTTGTCCCTTTTTATATCTACAATCAAAAAAATTCGAAGGTGGATTCAACATATTAAGATTGCACCAAGGAAATTAGATAGCTATCATTCAATGTCCAGACTTTATATACGGTACATGCTTTAGGAACTCATAACAAAAAATATGGACCTGTCGTATGTACTACTATCAATATCATTATCCTAACTAAATATTAAGCTAAACGAAAAGTATTTAACAGCTAATTTATATTATGAGGCCCTATGCTCCACTGGGAGTCAAGGATAACAGAAGAAGAAGAAGAATTAATATTAAACTATACCTTGTTATGAGACTCAATTTTGTGAATTATATATATATAATATATATAATTCCCCGACAACATTCCAATTGGAACAAGGGGTACTTCTCTCAGACAATGAGCTGCATCCGACTCTATTTTTAGGGACCTACGTTTTAATGCCGGCTCCGAACGGCAAATGCATTAGTTAGAGAAGTTTTATATTGCCTAATACTCAATAACCAGTGGTTAGCAGAGTTATTAGGTGAACCGCCGTTTTAAATTTACTTATTTTCAAGTGAGTCTGGCCTGGGATCGAACTTGGGACCTCTGGTATGCTAGGCGGATGACTAACCTGCTATACCACGGCGGTTCACAGGGAAAACCACTTAGATACTTTAAAATGTTGAACTATAAAGCTACTGCAACTGAATTTACTCTAAATATTTTGACAACAATACCCACTAGGGTAACAAATTTTTTCGAATTTGGTCCACATTTTGTATTGAAATATGAATATAATATATGATTAATCCACTAATATAAGTGACATCGTATAAGTTCAATAAAGTATAGGGCTTAACAAATTTGTGTATCATAAATTTTCTCGCCAAAAATTTAATTTAAACAAAATAATGCTTCTACTAATGCCTTAGGCTATTTAAAATTTTTATACTCTAAATTGTGTGTGAGGGTTTTTGACAGAAAATGAAAACAAATAAGTTTCAAAGGAGTAGTGTAAACTAAAAATATTCTATATATTTAGTTGTCTCTAGAAATATGAACAATATTGATTTATAAATATGAACCTTCATAAATTTTGATTAATTCTCAGTTTACGTTTTGAAAATTCTTATTGATTTTAGGCAATTTGTCTGATGCATCGATATTTCTGTTAACGCCTACTAAAGCAATAAAAGCATAGTTACCTTGAAAAATTTAACTACTCAAATCGCACAAAAAAAACATTGATATCCATTTGCATTGACTAAGATCAGTGGTCGGCAAATACTCGCCCGTTAGCGCTTTTATCAGTCTCCGGCAAAATAATACTATTGCATTTTGTGTTTGTGTGGGTTATTTTTGTAATTTTTTCTTTTTTTCTTACTGTGTTGTTAGTAAGTTACTAACAACACAACTTGTTTGTTTAAAACTCATAAGAGAATGATTTACCTCAAGATATCTTTATCTTATCTGTATGAGCAATATGTAAGATCAAAAAATAAAAAAGATAAGTGCCCACAGGCAAGTTTTGCCGGTCGCAGCTTTAAACACACATTTAGGATTAAAACCAATAAAAAAAATAATCTTATACGATATGAGATATTCTAAATAATCAAATTGTTTATTTAAGTTTAAAAGTGATCTTAACGAAGAGAGAAACTAAACATAACCACATTATATAATATAATAAATTTGCTGGGCACTGCTTTAGCCAACAACTTTATTGCTGCTAACATTTTTTTATTGTATTTTTTTCGTTTCTTTTTTTAGAGGAGTTGTAAAAACGCCTTTCAATAGTTAAAGAATCATAATCATTAAAAAAACATAAAGCAAAGTTAACAACATGAAATATTTCAAAGATATTGTACGTTCTTAAAGCCAATGTGTCCCTTTGTTGAATAAATCATTGTGTGTGGGCTATCTTTATCTCCTCTTGACTTTTTGTTTACTGTTAAGTTCAAATCTAAATGATTGTAATGTTAAGTGGTAGAGTTCTATCATTTGGTTGAAAGTGTGGGTCAAAATTGTAATGACCTTTAAGTTGTTTTAGGGTTAGATTGTTAACAAAAAATAACAAATTTATTTGGGTTACATTAAAGGAAGTCTTTGTGGCTTTTGTTATGATGATTTTTTAATAGGTTTTCTAGGGTGGCAAGAACAACAGACCTAAAACAATAATAATTACAACTTTTAGATGTTTTGTGTATGTTAAATATTTAACAAGATGGGAAAAGTAAATATATAATTAACATATTTAAAAATGATTTTCAATGATCGCTTAGTTGAACGATTTTGAATTCGATGAATATTTGAAAAGAGTATTAATTTCAGCTTTTTATCGGCTTTGCTAAACTTTTTTCATTAACAAGCTGACAACACAGGAACGTTTGCTGTTATTATAAAGTTTTAATATTTAAGACCAAACCATAAGTTAACCAAAAGTATTAAGTAACAAAAATCAAGTAAAAAGTAATAAGTAAAACCTTGAGTATAAACAATAGTTCTAAAATAATCATTTAATAGGAATTTGTGCTTTACTTAAACAAAATTCTGAAACTTTTAAGAAAAGAAATTTGTGAAAATTAAAAGTTTTATTATCTGCTTTCTACAACCGCAAACAAATCATTAAGGAATATTTTTCTCTGCAACTTTATTTTTTACTTTTTTTCAAATAATTTTTTCTTTAGTTTATTTAAGGTATTTTGTCTTGTGTATTATTTTTTAAACGTTTTCCTATGTTTCTTTATAACCAGCAAACAAAATGATTGATTATTGAAACGTGCCCTGCTGCTGCTGCTGCTTTTAGTTCAGCTCATCGCCCAGCTTCTGCTGCATTTGGATTTTGACATAATCTTTCCTCGGCAACTGAGCATTAGTAATGCTGATGACTGAATGCTAGTTAAACATTTTGTAAAAACTTATTCAATAAATTCAATAATCAATCATTTTCAATTGCAAACATATTTGATTTTGTTATGCGTTTTGCTTTATAAATTCTTAACATTTTCTATAGAATTTTTTTGTTGTGGTATAAACTGAAAAATATTAGAAATAGTAAATGTAGCTACGAGTAGAATATGAATGTATCTGTGATTTTCTGAAAATTTTGCGTATCAAAAACAGAAAAAAAGTAGCGCATCAATCACATATTGAGTTTGTTGATTGGTAAAATTTCAATCAAAACGTCTGCTAAATGTTTGATTTGATGACAAATTGTTGGTAATCAATTGTAATTTGTTGTTTATTCTTTTTTTGCAAAATGTTTGTGGTTATAATTATTGCATTTATCATTTTATTGCAAGAGATTAAGTATTACAAGAGTTCGAATTCCGATTTACAAGAGTTCGAATTCCGATTTTTTCCGCACTTGTCCTGTAATTACTTTTTGGAGCTATTTTGTATATTAGAGAAAAATATTCTAACTCCATAAGATCTATGAAAATAAAAAATATAAAAATAGTTAAAAAGTTGTTCAGCATTAGTGATTATTTCGAAGAAATATAAGCCTTTTACAAAATATGCCAAATTCTAAAATTTGTTAGGTATATTTAAAAATTTCAAATATTGTCATGGCTTTCTAAGGATTCAGCTCTATCATTGTTTTTGTTGTTTTATGGTGTTAATTTTGTTTCTATTTAAAATAAAATATCATCCTCATTAAGTCGCTGCTATTAATGAAGCTCATTTTCACATAAATAAAGGAAAGAACATCGTCAACGACACCAGCTTCTAAGACATGCTAAAAGCAAAAGTTATGACAACAATTTTTGCCTTCATTTAAGCAATTTATTTACATATATTTTATGAGATCCTGCCGTTGTTGTTGTTGTTGTTGTTTTTGTATAAAACTAGAATATTTGTTGCTGGAGAATTATTAAATTGTGTGTAAATAAGAAATCAAAGACTTAATGGGACCAACTATATTTCTTAAAATACTACCAGGTAAGTGCTTTCAAGCTACAGAAAAGCAAGTAAGAGGTTGGAAGCATATGCAAAAGCTAAACTGATATATATTGAACTGGTTTCTCAACTTTTTTTGTCACTTCTTTATCTTTTTTACATTGAATAATAATTTTGGTAATTTAAACAAGTAAGAAAAGCTATAGTCGCTCATGTCCGACTAAATGATACCCTTCACTATTAAGGTCAAATTTGAACCAACAAATTAACAAGTTTTCCTTAAGTCTTAGAGACATACTTGTATGTGCTATTTTTTCAAAATTTCGAGATAAAGTAGTTTTATTTCATTTCCGACTAAGGGAGCTAGGGTCAATTGTGGATCGATTGTTACCAAAATTCGATTATTGGTTTATATTTACAAAATATTTACCTGAGCAAATTTTTAGTAAAAAAGTGCATTTATCTTTAGATTTGTGTGTATTTAAACTATTTTTGAGAATCTTGTATGGGAGGTATGGTCAAATATTTGCCGATTTCTGCAAAATTAGGTGCACTGATTAAGGTTATCATAAGCTAAATATTATTAAAATACAACTAAATTTGTATTTGTAAAGGACCAAAAACTCTATTCCGGGAAGACATCCCTATGGGAGGTACCCGAAATAGAAATCCGATTTTGACAAAAGATCAAAAGTATATGCCAAATTTTATCAAATTATCTTTAAAGTTACGACCTGTATATTGATAACAAGCTTACATGGATATCCGGCCGGACATCGTTAAAACAACTCAAGGAGTGATTCTGTGTCGATTGGTATACTAAAAGGTGGGTCTCAAACCCAAATGTCTATGAGTTACAAATTTCAGAACAAACCCAATATACCCTTTCCACCTATGGAGATGAAGTATATAAAAATAGTTGGTTTCACTTTACTCCTCTCTTTATGTCATGTTCAACGTCATATGACTTCCGCAAACATAACTCATGCTCTAAATATCGCATTTTATTCATAAGCTTTCGTAGAACCGGAGATGCTGGTAAATAAATAAAAAAAAAATTGCTAAAACAAAAAATAAAATATTTAAAGTTTTTACACTCAAAATATTACATTTGTAATCACTTCTAAATTTTCATATCAATCTGAAAAATTATCTTATTTTTTTAGAAATAAAATATTTTCATTTTAAAAATTAACAATTTTTACCTTGATTTTGCCCTACAACTTCATAAATAACCAAGAATAGTTTTTGAGTGTATAATTTTCCTTTAGCCAGGCAGTGTGACTCGTTTAAAATGTGAAGGGGTGGCAGACAATGTGGCACAATAATAGCAAAAGTGGGTTATTTTTATAATGTTGGCTGTTGTTGATGGGTTTACTCTGGCATAGAGCCTGTATGGCTTGCCAGTCTGTCTGTCTGTGTGTCTTTTTAGGCTCAACTGATGCTGGCCTGTTTCGAGTTGGTGTTGCTGCTTATGATGTTGCACGTAAGTATATATAAGGTGTAACTAGTATAATGTGGCATTTGCTGTCTTTAGCAAATTACATGTTGTGTAAAAAATTTATAAACATTTATACTATATGTATATTTGGTTCTTTGTGCATTTGAGTTATAAAATATCACAAGTTGATTATGAGATCAGAATTGGCATAAAAAAACTAACGTTATGACAAAATATATTAAAAAAATATTTCACACACACTTACGACTCACAAACATTTGCTCATACCGATTGTATTCTTTTATGAAAAATAAAAACTTTACTATTTTGGCAACCACGTATGGCTTCGGTGACGGCATATATATTTTTTTTCAATTTTTTCTCCTCTCCTTCTTACTTTATTCATTTTTGGCAAAATGTATTTTGTATTTTGTTTATTAAAAAAGTATGTGGCAATAACATTTTATATGTATTCTTGCGACATGTTTTTAAATGTTTCACTGCAAAAGTAGGAGGATGTTTGTTAAAATGTTTTTAAATTTTTATTGACACAAAATTTTCACTTGTTTTAAATTTCTTTTTTTTTGGTTAATAAAAATAAGAAGAAATGTGTCACGTTTTATTTCAATTATATCGCATTATCACCAATAACTTCGTTTTAAATATTTAATGAATATTGCAGGAAAAACAAGTTGAGTACCTAGAATGTTTGAAGCGACATCATACAAAAAATCGAGTTTCTTACTTAACAAGAGATAAACTAAACTAAATGGGAATTATATTATACATATTATACAAAAAGTTAAATTTTGTTGACTAGTGTTATTTATAAAGTAAATGTAAAAACTCATTTTGATTAATCAAATTATTGATGACGATATTTAACGCCTGTCATTTGCTGTTGTTACTTTTCAGATGCGTTGGTTTAATGATTTTCTAATGATAATGACTAGTAACATATGAAAGAAAGGTCAAGCTTAATTGTATATCATACATTTATCATGTTTTTTGTGGGTGTAAGTTTTCTTTCTATAATGTGATATTTCTAGGGTGTTTAGCCATCTAAAAGCATGATTAGTGACACTAATGAGGGAAGATTTTGTATATGAATATTAAAATTTTCAAGTAATTTTATAATGATATTTTTTACATTTATATTTTATTAATTTAAAAAAAGTGCAGCATTTTTTGTTGAAAAAATCATGCAGAAAATTCCCATTCAATTTCAATGTCGCCCTGAGCATTTTGACTGCCAAAATGTAATAGGGACTTGTTTTCATCTTGACAACAATTGAAATTGAAGTCGCGTAGATCTGATCATTGGCTTACGTGACATATTCCCTTAGATTTAAGATTCATCCATTTCACTTTGTTGACTAATCAGATATGACAGCGATAGTTGTTTTTAAACTATATTTCGTTCTTCATATCCTGGCATTTTTTTTTCTTTAGTCTATCAAACCTTGCAGCATTTTTGTCTGACTTGCTCTAAATTTCGTAGAGACTGAAGTTGTAAGAAGACATTGCACATGTTAAGGGTATAAAGTGATTCTTGATTCATTTTCTGAGGATTTCTTTTTTAGTTTTTTTTTCTTCATCGTTTGGTTTGAAAAATAACTGTCTATTAGTTTTCAATTTCATTGTGTTCTTTTCTTTCCATGTGAAATAGAAATATTAGTATGATGTTCAGGGTTTTAGAGTGTGTGAACATGACTGAAAATCATTTTATGCTTAAATGAATTGAGATGATGTGCCAAAATGAGTGAAATATAATGATATCATATATATCGTGTTCCATACTTTCTGTGACTTCAGTTCATGTTTTCATTTTTAGCTTAAATTGAAGGACAAAACATGAAATATTTTGGTATTAGTAAATGCAGTTTATTTGTAGTTAGTAATATTTTCTGTTGTATTAAGTTATTTTCTTAAATCTTCCCCTTAATAAAGATATTTGCCGAAAAAGGCTTGTTTCTTTTATATGTTTTGCTTGCAAAATTTTTGTCCTACTTACTTCTGTTTGTTATCCTTGTTATTTTTATTTATCTTTTGTTGTTATTTTTGCTATTTTCATTTGTGTCAATTACCTAAACTGTTAATTGTTTTAGTCTTTGTTGTCATTGTTATTACTGCTGCTGCTGTATCCTTGTTAAATAATGATGTAATTGTCCTGTTGTTATTGTGTCCTTTGGCTGCTTTCACTAAATAATGTAATTGTCGACATTATATCAACATTTCTTTTTATGTCTGTAAGGATTTGCTTATTCTCTCCACTGCTTTTGAGCTTATTTATTTTACTCTTATAACTCAAAGTTTCACTGACATCAGCAACATCAACGTTTATAGTTTAACCGTTTTAAGTTAGTCAAGTCCTGAATTGTAACTGCCACGCTTGCTTCTGCCTATATACTGAATTTTTTTTTGTAAGTATGCTAATTTTGTTCTTTTGTTTGTAAGATATCAAAGTATTAATGTAATAGGAAACAATATTTTTTCTGAAATTAAAAAAAAATATTTTTTTGACTCGTTAAGTTATGTTTATTTTTCTCATTAACCTTAAAAATAGCAAATGTTTCTCAATTTTCATCCTTCCCCATAAAGTAGTAACAATATTTCTTTACAGTTATCTTGCTTACACCGAATATAGGGTATTCATTTAATGGCTTTCTCTCATTAGCATATTTTTCACAGATGTTATGCTTTGGTGAATTTTATTTGTTCCATCGTTCACTGAATTCTTATTCGCCTACGGCCAATAAACAAACCATCATCGTTCAGTTATTTATTTGTTTTATAAGGCAAATACTCGTACGTATGTATGTAAATTCAGCCAAGCATTTTGTCCCTTTAATGTCATTTATTTGTATTTGCGACTTGTTGTTATATCTCAGAGTACAAATGTATCTAAAATATGCAATAATATCGTGGCATCATCAAAATGATGTGTCAGGTTGTGAAGGATGATGGGTTGGCTGCGAATTGCTTTTAGCAGACAAACAATAATGATCGCCACAAGAAATTGTTTTTTTTTTTAGTTACTCAACCAGATGCAGGATATCGATACTTTAATACTAATGTACAAAAAGGCCTAGTTAGGACTTTTCAGTATTAAAAACTTGATATAAATATATTTTGAGTGGAAGAAGTATCAAGGATAACACTAAAAAATTAAGGAACTTGTTATTTTAATGAAATCTAGCTAAGTTTATTTGGGGTTTGTTTTTTTTTTCACCTTTCCTTGTGTACCTTATTTTACGAAAGTGCGAAATTGAACCGTAACTCCCTCCAGAAATTGCTGTGTATTTTTTTTTGTTTCAAAATCGCATAAGGGGTACACGTGCCGCATCCACCCACAACGTGTTAAACTTTTTTGTATGGGAAAAAATGGGAGTATTTTGCCCAAATTTTAACCACTTAAAATTAATTTTTTTTTAAAAAATTTACTAAAACATAAAAGATAACTACCGTGTCTTTATTTTAAGTTATCAACATTAAAAATCCATTAAGCGATTTTGTAGTTATTGCAATTTTTCTCCGAAAATTCGTGTTATTGACGACACGCCTAAGGATATGCAGCAAAAAATTTACTTTAGTAAATTTTAAAGTAAGATATGATTTACAATGCTATGATCTGTAAGTACTAAATAGTCGAGTTTTGTTAAAATATAACCGATATAACATATTTTTTTTTTCATAATAGAACATTATAATTTTCTTCAGGCTGGTTTCAAAAATCGTTTTTTATTTTTTAAAAATTTTGTTCAACAAATATAATGAATAAAAATTTGCATTCCAGTATTACTTGCAGGTCATAGAATTGTAAATCATGCCTTACTTTGAAATTTACTTTTCCGTATGTAAATTTTTTGCTGCATATTCTTAGGCGTGTCGTCAAGGACACGAATTATCGGGGAAAAATTGCAAAACTTCGAAGCTGCTTCATAGAATTTTATTGTTGGTGACTTAAAATAAAGCCACACCTTTGGAAAATAGCTAAACAAAAACTTACATGTATATAAATCTTCCAAAAATGTTCATATGGTGACAAATTTACCGTGATATGTCTTTTTGACCTCAGTTATATAAGGATATACCTATTTTTGCTTGATCGGCTATTATACTTTTTTCTTATTTTATTTTCTGACTTCGTTCTTAAATGCAGTTAAATATAAGAACATATACATTAACATTTTTCTACAAAGTTTAACAACTTTATGCATCGGAAATAATATATATTCTCATATTTCTATGTCATTGTTCTCATCCATCCATCTCTGTTACCTTTAAATTTCTGATTAACTCATGCATATTATTACAATTCCTGATACTATGTATTGCTGATGTTCATATTTTTATATACATATACACAAATAAATATATTTGTTGTTGTAGTAATAATTCAACAATTCCCATTCGTTGCATTCCTGGGCAAGTACTCGGTAAAGTTTGTTAAAATTGTTTTACAATTGTTTCAGGATGTTAAAACTATACTCCCAAGAGTGTTATGTAAGTTTGAGTACATTAACATAATACATTTATACACATATACAAACTCACTTGAATACTTAACTACCAATACATACATATGTTCATAAATATAATTTTCTAGAAATAAAACAAATTAAATCATATACAATAAAAAGATTAAATTTTCCAAATGAGAACCTAAGCAAAAGAGAAGTATTTAAATATATCTATCAATATGAGAAAAAAAGCTTTAAATGTAACGCAATGGCGTTTGTCAGTATATACAGGACATGCAAATTATTTTCATTGAATTAGTTGGTATAATATTCGCACACCCTTGCAGCCATGACTTTATTAAGTAAAAACTAACATTTAACCTTTTTTGGCTTTTTCCTCAAAATTTTCTTTTTTTTTCTTAAAACGCCAGAAAGTTTGCATTCAACTACAGCCAAAACAGTTCAAATTTACAAAAGGAGCCAAGAGACAATTGACTCTTGAAAGGAGTAATTTAAATTTTCCATTTAGAGACTGAAAATTTAACGACTTATTGAACCGCCCTTGTATTAAAAGATTAAATTTTAGTTATTTTAAGAATAAATAGTAAAATTAATTTAGTCCTAAAATATTACTGCAAATAACTTGCTCAAATTCAGTTCAATAGATTTGTCCTAAATTGTATGAATGTATAAGTGCGAATATTTACTTTTGAGGGGCAAATGTGTATTCAAGAAACAACATCTATGTATATTTATACACGTGTTTCTAATTTGTTGCCTTAAAATTGACCTTTTGAAAAGCATCTTAATTAAGGTTTTCTCTCTTGGTTGGAGATACAAAATGGAGCAGAATTTAAACTATTTTCCTTACTACGTGTCTAGAAACTAGTAATTACACTTGTTGCTAATTATTCCAGCATTTAGTGATGGTACTAGTTAGTCTAGGATTTAAAGTATTTGTATGTATATGTATGATATTGTGGAAGACAAATGAATTCTTTTTCCTATTTTCACACTTTAAGTGTAGTGTGTCGTCTATGGTATTAATTCAATTGCAAAAGTTTCTGATTACTTTGTTAAAGTAACTTAAAGTGCTACACACTTATGCAGAGATTAAAACAGAGACATGCTCTAAGAACTACTAAATATTTTAGTTTTACGATTATAATGACACTAAGATATAAAACATTTGTTCATAAATATTTTCAACGAAAGTTGTAACAAACTTAAGAGTTCAGACAACCCACAACAAAAATTATTCAAAGAAAATTCTATATAAGTAATAGTCAGATGTAAAACTTGGAAGTAAAAAGAGTAAAACTTGCTTAATCCCCTTAATAGTTCGATACTCTATTGCTGCTGTCTATGGCTTATTTTACCATAAATATTTCTATGAGCAACTATAGTTTCGCTTTAATAGTTTTAGTATAAAAAGTAATTGTATTTCATCTAAATACAAAGGGGTTTTCATGTAATTGACAAGCTCTAAAGTTTTAATGAATTTGAACAAATTAAATTTCTCAAAACGACCACATTTTATACTCACAGACTTATTTGAGCAGTTTGTTATCGTTTAACTAAGAACAACCAGAAAATATCTTTGTTTAAACTTCAAAGTATCCATTATATTTAATAGACTTTATCGTAAGTACGTGTATATTCTTGTCGTTTGCATACGAGGTTTATAGATTTTATAGAAGATGTTTGAACGTAATTAAGGAGTAATAAACTATTTAATATTGGTAATAACAAAATGAACGTATTAAATTAAATAGAGGCAAATGTTAATAGAAATAAAATGTCGATTTAGTTAAATATCAAAAATTATGTATATTGCAATTATATGCACATGATTTCTATTGTATATTGTTGGTAAAGTGAGACTTACGTCACAAAATGACAAATGTATGACAAAATTGGTTTGTATGGGTCCATTATCTGGGATGCCTCCCATACAAAAGGTTTCTAGGAATCGTATTTTTCTTCAAAAATTTACTATTTTTATAGGAAATTTTTCGAAAACTTCCTATTTTTATAGGAAATTTTTCGAAAACTTCCTATTTTTATAGGAAAATTTTCAAAAATTTACTATTTTTATAGGAAATTTTTCAAAAATTTACTATTTTTATAGGAATTTTTTTTTTAAATTTTCTATTTTTATAGGAAATTTTCCAAAAACTTACTATTTTTATAGGAAATTTTTCAAAAATTGACTATTTTTATAGGGAATTTTTCAAAAATTTCCTATTTTTATAGGAATCTTTTTAAAAGTTTACTATTTCTATAGAAAATTTTCAAAAATTTACTATTTTTATAGAAAATTTTTCAAAAATTTCCTATTTTTATAGGAAAATTTTCAAAAATTTACTATTTTTTTAAAAAATTTTTCAAAAATTAACTATTTTTATAGGAAATTTTTCAAAAATTTACTATTTTTATAGGAAATTTTTCAAAAATTTACTATTTTTATAGAAAATTTTTCAAAAATTTACTATTTTTATAGGAAATTTTTCAAAAATTTACTAGTTTTATAGGAAGATTTTCAAAAATTTACAATTTTTATAGGAAATTTTTCAAAAATTAACTATTTTTGTAGGAAATTTTTCAAAAATTTACTATTTTTATAGGAAATTTTTCAAAAATTTACTATTTTTATAGGAAATTATTCAAAAATTTACTACTTTTATAGGAAATTTTTCAAAAAATTACTATTTTTATAGGAAATTTTTCAAAAATTTATTATTTTTAAAAGAAATTTTTCAAAAATGTACTATTTTTATAGGAAATTTTTCAAAAAGTTACTATTTATAGGAAATTTTTCTAAAATTTCCTATTTTTATAGGAAATTTTTCTAAAATTTCCAATTTTTATAGGAAATTTTTCTAAAATTTCCTATTTTTATAGGAATTTTTTCAAAAAATTTACTATTTTTATAGGAAATTTTTCAAATATTTATTTTTTTTATAGAAATTTTTTTTCAAATTTAAAATTTTTTGAAATTTTAAATTTTTCCCTATACAATTAGGCTTGATTAACTATAGTACATTCTTACTTGTAAACAATTTTAATATCTTTTTTCAAGACAACATTCTTTAGTATCGCCGAAAAGTATTTCCAAAGAGACATTCATATGTATATCAAATTTAAAGGGACCCTTAAATGGAGCATAAGGCCCCAAAAAAAGTGACCCTTATCTTGTTGTATTTCCATATAGTTTTAGTATAAGTACAAATTTCATAGTTCATGGTCTTAATCTTATGATGATTCAATACCATAACAGAAAATCAAAACTAATTTTGCTAAAGGCAAACAACATTTTATTTCCCATTTATATAATCGAAAAATCACATAAAGTAACAGCCAACAAGAGGGCGGAAACTGGTGATTTCGTACTTACATAAAAACATATATTTTTATATAACTTTTTATACTCTAACAAATAAAGACAAATTTTTATTTTAGTTTATACGATTTCATATACTAAGTAAATTCATATACACATTTTTACTGAATATTTCCTTTTTTATTTCATTGTTTTTTGGCTGCATATTAAACATAACATTATGATCATTTATGTATATTATACCATAAATGTTTTCATGATACACACATGCAGTATCTGAAGCTTTAATCCATATTAATGATTTTTATTATTATTAGAAATTTTTTGCTTTTTTGTATGTATGTTTGTACTTATACATATGTGTCTGTAGTACTCTTTAGTTGCAAATAGTCTTTATGTTTGATTCCTATACAAGTTCATATTTAACACGTAAACGCCTCTTTGTATTGATGAAACGGAACTTATTCATATACAATTTCCACACCTACTCAACGGCTTTTGTTAAGGCGGAAACTGATACAGATTTCAAACAAAGCTAGAGGTTAAACTCGTGTCTAAGGAAGTTGGTAATAAAAATTAACTTTTTTAACACAAGAGCAAAATGTTGCTTATGTAAGAATTACAAATTTTTCAATATTTCTGATTATAAATAAAATAAATTTCACCTTAGATTTCTCTATATGACTTCAGAAGTTCAATTTCTAAAACTGTAGTTGTCTTCTTTTGGCTTTCGGCCAAAAATATTTCTTAAAGAATTTAATATCACTTTAAATCATTCTCATCATCCTGACACGAGTCATTTTCTGTCAAATCTGTTTTTTTTTTGTTTCTGATTTTATTCTCTTCTGGTTTTTTTATCAATTGTTTGCCAGGACAATAAATTTATACTGTAAATGTTTGAGTACTGGAACATTTTGTGTACGAGCAGCAACAATGTGGCGACAAAGTAATTTGTAAGCGATCGAAACGAACAAAAGAATTTTTGTATTTAGAATTGAAAACAGAAACTGTCTTTAGCATTCGAGCAGAATTGGTTTATACTCGTAAGAAATTCAGCAAGATTTTTTTTTAAGAAAGCATGAAAAAATAAACCAAAAACATAAATGAAAATAAATAGAAAATTATAGATGGAAATCAATATTAGATTTCAATCATAAACACAAAATTTATACAGCTATCATGTGGTAATGCCATTGCTTATGTATTACATGCTTTCGAATATCGTTACAGTAGATGGAAATTTCTCAAGTATTTCTGGCAAAAAAAAGAGTACGAATAAAGATTTGCTTTGGGTGCCTAGCTAAGATAATTTGTACATTATATGTCAATAAAAAATAAAAAAACTGCACTTGCAATTTGTGCTAATAAATCTATATCTTCTAAATTGTAAGTCTGATTGCATCTGTGTGTATTAGAAAATTGTTAGAGAGGACCCAAGCTTTCTAAATTTTGGTTACCCTGTGTTTACACATTGAACGTCAAAGTAGACAGCCTTAGAAGTAAACATTTTTTTGGCTTAAAAAAATAAAGATAATACATGCCTAGTTTGCTATAATTACTGCTATCGGTTTTAAGTTATTTTATTTCAAAAATAAAAAAATCATTTTCCTCTTCAACTTTTTTTAGTTTTTAAAAATACTGACATATAGCTAATAGTTCAGGAAACAAAATAGGAAATACTGTTTTCAAAAAATAGTCAAATTTAAGTCAAATTTCAAGTCAAACTTTGATCTTTAAACTAAAGACATTATCCAAATTATTCTTAGACTTTTTATCATTCTGCTTACGCTATATTCACAACAATAAGCATTTGTCTGTTTATATAAGAAGTTAACAACTTAATGAAGCATTCAATCTGCTAAATATTGATTATCTGTTAGATTGTGCTATAATCTTGCTTGAACAGCAAAAATTTTTCTCTAATTTATGATGAATTATTTCAGCAAAAAGTAGAGGAATGAAAACACACAAAAAAATAATAATTTTCAAGGATAATCAATTCTCAATTTCTTTTTGTTGTTATGCCGAAACAAATAACAAAACAGAAATCTTACATTAATTTCACATATTTTTCCATTGAAGAGATAAAAAAATAGAAAAATGAAAAAAAAGAAAAGTATGAAATCATAAATAAGTTCTTATGAACAAATATCACAACGACAATTGCCTTTTTGCAGTCACTTTTTAGCCAGACACTAAATTAAATCTCAGTGATAATACTTACTTTTCAAAGCTATTATCTAATGGTTTGTATTTCTATTTTTTTCGAATATTTTTTAAAATACTGCTATACAAGACTAAACCCAGCCTAGATTAAATTGCAAAAATATTATTCATAAGCTGTAAAATAATGCTATGGATTTTGCTATTTTTTCTTATTTTTCTTTCTAGTGTATTTTTATTATCCTTTTACTTTATTACCACCTTCACTTTTAGACTTTTCTACTATTTCTCTTGACTTTTTCCCATGACTTTGGTATATTCTTTCCTGTTGTTGGTTCAATAAGCTTAGATTTTTATAGTCTTTTCTTTATATGGAAGATTACAGCTCGTGATTTGTATGACATTTATACAAACAATCATATAAGATTAGTACAAACACGAAGAAGGGTTTTAGGAATTGTTGCATTTTCGTTTTTTCCCTTTTTCTATTTTTTCTTACACTTCCACATAACAATCCTGAGTCCTACCATCTATGGCTAACTACTAAACCCTACTCGTTTAAACAACAGCAAAAGCCAAAGAAACATATTTTTGTTCATTCTTTAGAATTTGCACGAATTGTAATCCCGAAATCAAATATTTATTTTTACGTTGTAAAATTATGTAACATTTTTTATGGCATTTAGTTTTATGGATATTTTTGTGTCTCTTCTTTATTTTCAGCTTTGGTTTTATCCATTGGTATAAATTTCATTATTTTGTCCTTTAAGTCTAATATACACAAAGAGAAAGAGGGAAGGATCTCCAAACATATGTCTGTATATTTGTGTACTTTGTAGAACATGTTTGTAAGTGTAAAAATGAACAGTGGATTCGGTATGAAACACACATGATAAATCGCGAACACAATACGGAGTTTTTTTAATTTTCTCTGCTGCTATGAGTAAAATTACAAATTTTCATGTGTTAGTGCCCATCACTGCTTTTAATAGAGCATTCCTATACCGACGTTTATTTTATATCTTTAGTTTTTTGCTTAATGGTCATTCTAAATTATTTTCATTGAACTTAGCTTTAATTGCTATTTTTGTTTTTTGACCATAAGTTTCATATTATAACCCACTGTGCATTTGTTCCTTATAGTAATTTTTATTCACTTTTTGAGTTTTATTTTAGTTTCTTTTGCAGAAAAAAACTCTTGACAGAGACATCAAAAATGACCATGAATAGTAGATGCGACTAAAACCAAAACGAAAAGAACAAAATCTACCAAAAAGCCACAAATTTGTATTGGTGGTCGTAATAAATGCAATAAAATAAGTACAAAGCAATTTTGGTAATTGTATTGATTTTTTTTCTCTTGTGGCGCAAAACAACTCAGAGCTTCGAAAAGGAATCAATTTAGAGGCATTGGTAATAAATGCCTCTATTCTAGATTACAAAGGCTCAGACGAATTACTTCCTATAACAATTTGAAAATATATCTACTACCAATTTTACTAACGACATTAGATTAAAGTGAGAGACATGATTATGTTGCTTTCATGGTAGACTAAGGAGTACTAAACAATTTTTGGATATAATTCAATTTGAATGGTAAAGAAGACAATATTTTTCCTTGCAGATAATGATATTTGGGAAAGCCAAATATTAGCCAAGAAGATTTTCTTAGGTTGTATAATTTTAATTGTTGATGACCTAATTCTAGATTTTGTAACTTCCGAAATTTCTACTGTGTTTCCAGTTTTTAATTTTAGCTTTTAGGAAGGCCCCCTAGTAAAAAGCTTTTACCTTTGTAAATACTACAATCAAATATTTGTGTATTGATGTTAATATTCCTGTAATTTTAGCAATATTTTCTTATATTACTTAAAGTTATTGTAGTCTTGAACAAATTTAACATTGGCATATGCATCCTTAGAGACTTAAAACAAACAAATAGGATGAGCTTTTAAGCAAATGGAAAACATAATTTTTATATGCATGTATTACCGCAAATAAAAGTGTTTTTGAAACGAATTTTACCTACAATAAGTATTTTTGTGTCGGCAATAAAAATTAAGAGCTCTTAAGATTTTGACTATTTGTACCAAACAATTGAATATTTATTCAAGTAGTCAGTATTTTAGGAGAAATGTAATTGTGAAAAGGTTTGAAATTTGTTCTCGTCTTTTGCCAAATTATGAAAAATTTCCTATAAAAATTAGTTTCCAAAAATTTTCTATAAAAATCAATTTTTTAACTTTTTTTCGAAAAACTTCGTATAAAAATAATTTTTTTTCAAAAATTTTATAAAATAATCAATTTTCCAAAAAATTTGCTATAGTAATAAATTTTTGAAAATTTTCTAACCCATTTTCAAAAAATTTTCTATAAAAATAAATTTTCCAAAAAATTTCATATAAAAACAAATTTTCAAAAAATTTCCTTTAAAAATCAATTTATGAATAATTTCCTATAAAAATCAATTTTTGAAAAATTTCCTGTAAAAATTAATTTTCGAAAATTTTCCTAAAAATTTGATTAGAAATAAATTTTTGAAATATTTTCTTTAAAAATCAATTTATGAATAATTTCCTATAAAAATCAATTTTTGAAAAATTTCCTGTAAAAATCAATTTTCGAAAATTTTCCTACAAATTTGTTTAAAAATTAATTTTTGTAAAATTTCCTTTAAAAATCAATTTTCAAAGATTTGCTAAAAACTCTATATTTGAGAATGAAAATTTAGTTGAATACTCAAACCTAACTTGATTTTTCTAAATGTTTGCCTTTACTTTCATGTAAGATTTAGAGGTTTTTAAAACCTTTTTAATTATTTTATATTAAGTACAATAAAATAATATCACATATTCTCCAAAATTATACATCAAAAATTTTTCCACTTTAGTCACAAGGCCAAGTATTTCGTAATCTATGTTATTGGAATATAATAAAAACTAATAAAAAAGTGCTATAGTCAGTCAAGCCCGACCATACGATAACCTTCTCCACTAAGGTCAAAAATCTTTTTTTTCGTGTATAAAGACGAATCGTCGTGCAGAAGTTTATGTGCTCTATTCGCCATTTTATGCATTTTGAGTTCATGATCCTACTTTTGGTTTTCGACCCTAAATTTTTCAAATCTGTTAGATAAATAGTGCCTGTTTTGTTTTATATCCTTCGAAGCAGATTTTTTGTGCTATTTTGATCTATATGCCAAATTACAGTATAAAAATCTCAAAATTCTATCGTATAATTTTGTAGAAAAAATAAGTTAAAACTTCAAGATCGATTTTATCAAAATGTATTTTTGGCGTATAGAGCACATTAACTCCCATACGACGAAATATTTGCAAAATTTTATCATCATACAAACATTTTCTCAAGACTAATATGTTGAAGCTATTGCCGACATATGGACTTATATGAGAGCTAGGGTCAAATGTAAACCAATTATCTAGAAATTTGCCTAATTGATTACCATTTTTACAAAAATTATGTTTGGAAAAAATTAACTTAAAATTGTCATTATCTACAGATTTGCGAGCGTTTTAGTGATTTTTGTCTTAGTGCGTTTTCATAGAAGAGTTTGTATGGGAGCCATGGTCAAATGTGGTCCGATTTCAACGAAGTTTGGTACAATGGTCCCATTATCAAATTTCATCAAATTATTTTTAGAATTGCGACCTGTAGTTTGTTTACAAGGTTTAGATGGGGGTTCAGTCAGTCAGCCAGACGGACGGACGAACATCGCTAAATCGACTCAGAAAGTGATTCTAAGCCTATTGGTATCTAAGGGTTTAAAACAAATATTTCTATGCGTTACATACATCAGCACAAACTTATAATACCCTTTCCACCTATGGCGGTGAAGGGTATAAAAATATAGTGTTGGTCAATTGTAACGCAAAAAGTTTCATTTTGTGGAGTACTGTTATGTGTACTTCAAAAAGTTTTTATCTACTTTAGTCACAAGCCCAGTAAATTCATTATCTATGTTATTAGAAACTATAAATTGTGTTTTAGAAATTATTTTTTATATGTTTTTTTTTGGTTTTACTATGGGGTGCAATTGACATTTTGACTTATATTATAGTACTTTAATATTAGGATCGTATTAACCTAATACCTACTACAATACCTTGAACACTCTACCATTATGGAAATCTCCTTCCACTTCCTCACTACTATAAAGTCTATAGATTAAATGTCCTTCTTTAAAACACCATTAATGTATTCATGTGTATGAATGTTAACATCCTTTTTTATTGCTATTGTTGCTTCTTTATCCTTTCTTATGTTCTTGAATTTCTCTGTATAAAACAATGAAGGATATAAAATTAAATATTTTTATTCTGTATTTGTTGTATAAAACAGTTTTATAAATGTTTGTGAGCTTGTCTCTTTTTTTTAACAATTTAGTTTTGTTTACACTATATAAACTATGACATGGGTCAAGGGTTAATTATCAATTGAAATAAAGCCAAAATAAAATATAGTTAGATATGTTGGGATGTGTATAATTTTGTAAATAGAAAAAACTTGTCATTCCTTAACTCGTTATGTAATGAGAAGGCGTCCAAACTGATATATTTCCATTAGTCCTTAGTATATATTAAATTCTTGTATTATATGTATTGCTATATAAATGTAAAAGATTTCTTTGTAATAACGTATTTAACATAAAAAGTACTCAAATATTATATTTTCCTCTTACTATAAGACGTAAGTATAAGTCCTAATTTTATAAATATGGTAAAAATAATTGCAAAAATGTTATTGATGTTCTTGAATTCAACCTCTAGATAAAAATTAGCTTTACGATTATATTTCGAACTATAGTAGTTTTACTTGATATATGTATTTCAACAATTGCCCAGAACCACAAAGTACTTCCCATTTTTTCTGGAAATTCTATATACATATGATGTGTAGCCCTCATGCGTATGTACGTATCCAAATACGTGGCAAATTTAAAATTGCATAATTGTATAACATGCACGTACATGGGTGGGGTTTTGCCATTTGCTACAAAAGTTTTTCAATTAAATTTTTATGAAAACAAAAACATTTCGCAGGAACTGTTGTTCACTTTTGTTAGTTTACATGGCATAAAAGTACAAATAGATAAAATTAAGAACGTAAATAGAATTGAAAACATATTTTTCTGTAAACTTTTTACTCAAATCTGAGATCTTTTTGAAAATGTTGTTTTTTTTCTTTTGACATCTGCTGGTTGAATGACGATGCTATTTATGGTTCTTTTAATTTACCACTGATTAATCTTCTTTTTGCTTGATCATTATTAGAGTGTTTTATTTCTTTCAAAGATTTGTTTTTTTACTTAACTTCCCCTGTGACTTGGTAATATAAAAGTTATATAAATCAAATTTTAGGAGGATTACAAGACATTTAGGTAAACCGCTGTGGTATAGCAGGTTAGTTATCCGCCTAGCATACCAGAGGTCCTAAGATCCCCGGCCATACCCACTTGAAAAAATAATTAAAAAAAAAACAAGCTATGCACCTCATAACTCAGCTATCCACTGGTTATTGAGTATAAGGCTATGTAAAACTTCTCTAACTAATGCATTTGCCTTTCAATGAGTCTAAAAATTAACTTTTTTTTATAAAATTTGCCATTTTTCAAGAGGCTGATCCATTAATTTCTTCATATCTTTGAAACGGATTGTTCGGTTTTGTTGAAAATGACAGAATAGAATAACAAATAAAAATATCTTTAAGTGTTTTTAAGATCATTTTTTGGTATGATTAACGGAGTCGGAGTTATTTGCACTTCATTGTAAATTTTGTTTTTATTTTTGTTTAAATTTCAATTTTTTTATTTTTTTAAAAATTCATAAAAAATCGAAGGTGATAAAAAAAATACCACTTTATTATTTAGTCACAAAACTGTGGATGTTTCAAATAAAATAAACCTCATTACCTGAAAATCTACTCTTAAACAGTGATTTTATAAACAAAAAGATAAATGAAGTGATTAGCAATGACAAGTCTCATTAAAGTATTTTGAAAATTGTAGCCGTTATTAATTTTTTCATTTTTTTAATTTCATATGAAAATTGTTCCCTAAGTTTTTATTTTATTGTTAATAAATTCAATCCTAATTGATGGATTTTTCTTAATATTAAGCTTATATTGTTAAGAACTTTCATAGTTTTACTATCGTCAAGTAACTAAATATAGTAAGAATTTGACTTTTTCAATTTTTTTATGAATTTTTGAAAAATAATATTGTTTCGAAAAGGTTTATGAAAAGTTTTGGAACATCAAACATTTAATTACAAAGTTTTACTGTAGTATATTACATTAAAATCCCAATTTATTACAATTATTTGTTATTGTAATATATAGTAAAAAAAAACTCCATTATAGCAAAAACCCAAATTGTTAATGAGTTCGGTTAAAATTACCTCAAATATTGGTATTTTAAAATCATAATTAATCTTAATAATTAAAGAAATTAAAAGTAGAAATTATCAAATAAAATTCTATGAAATTTCTAAAACATTTTTATCTCTAATTTTTAGAAAAATTTACGAATTTAGAACCACACAATTTTTGCAATATAAGTCTTTAATATGATTTGTATAAAAATTGAGCAATAACTATGCAGTCACTTGTGACTTATAACTAAAAACCCAAGTATTTATTTGTATTTTTCTAATTGTCTGTATTGTATATGTATATTTTATATGTATGTTATATGTATGCTATATATATTTCTAGTTTTGTTTCTGTATTATTTTAATAATAAATATTGGTTTTATCAATTTTCCATATTAAAACCATTTAACTAAATATCCTGTGCATATAAATTTATTCTAAAACCAAAATTGTTTATTTTAAAATATTTTTTTTATTCATTTAATTTAAAATTTTTGCATTATACATACATTTTTTATCAGCTTTCTAAAACTTTTTTTGTAAGTCCTTGTATTCGAATGTAGTTTTACATAATATTTACATATTTATATGTATAAATATTTTTAAATATAAATTTTTAAACTCATATCTAGAGAATATTTATTTTATCAGGATTTCTATAAAAATATAAACATATTTTTGTAAAATCATTTTGTTGGCAAATAAAATATTTAATACACTTAATAAAATCCTTTAAAAATATTTTTTTTTTTATAAATATGGGTTTGCCATTACTCGTTTATAAATAATAAATGATTTTTGTATAATTCCGAGAATTTGTTAAGAAAAATTTTGGCTGACGTCAGGTTAATTGACTTTTATAAAGTAAAATCTAAAAAATATGAAATAAATAATCTCTCAGTAATTTTTTAAGAAATCTAATAAAAAAAATTTAAGACTTCGTTTTTAAGGTTAAATGTTAAATTGTTTAAACAAACTAAAAAATACCTTTTAATATTCTATTTCAACTCTAATTGAGACTGATTTCAGCAGCATCCTACTATTGACAGGCAGAGACTTTACTGCATAGTTCGAAAAAAAACAGTACCTTATTAGATTGTACTGAACTTACGCACACACAAAAGTTATTTATTTTTTAGGTACCTAACTAAGTCGGAAACAAAGTTAGGTACACAAAGACACAATAAAAAAAGAACAGTACGTTAAAATAAGGTACAGCTCTTTAAGATTTTAGAGTATTTTTTAGTTAACTTTAGAGTACTTTAAAGTACTAAGTTACGAATCTTTAGATAACTCACTTGTAGCTGCTTTCGTAATATTTTGACGAAGTTTTGTTCTTGTACATTCATAAATAACTCGTATATTTTAGTAAAAAATACCCAACAGTTCCATGATGACAAAATGAGCAAGGATTTAAAAATGTACTTTTTGGTTAATAAATTACTTCGTAATATGGAAGTGCTGGCTCATTGCTGAGGTAAAAGCGATTATTAACCTACTCTAATCAGAAGTTTATCTTGAAATCTTCAGACATTTTACCAACTGGGAAACAGTCCATCAATTTGGAACTGCTGGGAAATTCTTAAACATGCATATACACGCATAGCATGTCAATTGTGTTTGTGTTGGTGACACAATTTTTTATGATATACACACAAATATAAGAAAGTGTTGCCAGGTTAGGGTTTTATATCCTAAACGATAGAATAATTTTTATTTGTTCGATAGCGTTATAAATTTATAGTTTACACTAACGTATATGGAGTAAAATGTAGTTGCAATTAATAAATATATTTTATGTTTTTACTACTATTAAAAACAATTTTTAAACACATAAAAGTAGTATCGTCAAATATGGGATGTTTTTGAAATTGCGTAACACAACTAAACTCAATGAAATCTAGAAATCAACTTTGTTGCCGATTTCTCCAATTTTGTAGCAAAAGTTAGAAATTAATATATTCATAAAATATTTAAATATCCCGTAAACCGCCTTTAAAAATAATTAAAAAAGCAGATTGCTTAATTATTTTCCTATTGTGGATAATAGTTAGACAAAATTTAATATTCACTTTTGGCAATACTGTTATTCTCATTGTTGACAGCCTCATAAGAGTTCGTTAAAGTTAAGGTACGGAGTACGTTAAGGTACTCAACAAAGTACGTTATTTTTAGAGTACTTCGTGAAAGTTCGTTATGATAAAGGTTGTGTATTTTAACAGGTTCTCTAAAATTTTAAGGTACCTATACTTAAATTGAACACTTTGTTACGTATGTGACTTTGTACCGAACTTGCCTAGGTACAGTACGGTACCTTAAAATACAGTATTTTAGAGTATTTTTTCGAACTATGCTTTACTGGCCAATTGCTTTGTTAAAATTTGTTATCTTTCAGGGTTATCCATTTTGCGATTTCAAAAGTGAACGTAAATAAAACACAAGAGTTAAAGGTTTATCTGCATAAACACGGCCTTTCGCGTAGCCCCACAAAGAAGTCTTATCGATTTGACACCGCATGATCTTGGTGGCCAGTTGATAACGCTACGACAAGAAATTACGCGGCCAGGAAATATCTCTTGCGATAAAGCCATATTCGCCAGAGTGGTGTGCAACCTTCTTGTTGTGTGACACTGTCTTGTTGAAACCACATATTTATTCTCCAAGTCATATTCTTCAATAGCAGGCAAAAAATCGGTTATTATGTTACTATAACGCTCCGAATTTACAGTGATAGTCGTTCCATCGTCGCTTTCGAAGAAGTAAGGTCCAATCACTTCAATGAGTCTAAAAATAGAATCGGGTGCAGCTCATTGTCTGAGAGAAGTACTCCTTGTTCCAATTGGAATGTTGTCAGGGAATTATATATATATATATATATATATATATATATACATATATATATATATATATATATATATATATATATATTTATATATATATATTTATATATATATATATATATATATATATATATATATATATATATATATATATATATATTATATATATATATATATATATATATATATATATATATATATATATATATATATATATATATATTTATATATATATATAAATATAAATATATATATATAGGTCCGATCACACCTTCGGACCAAAGTGCGCACCAAACACTGACTTTTTCTGCACATAATGGCCTCTCTTCAATTACTTGAGGATTCTCTGTTTATTAACATATCCACCGAGTGAGAAATGTACTTCATCGCTGAAAAAAATTTTGTTCGAAAAATCGCTGTCCACCACCTGTTGTTCAAGCACCCATTCCACAACGTCGTAGATAACGTTGTGAATGGTCAGCTGGCTTCAGTTGTTATGTGAGCTGGACTCTATATAGATGTATATGTAGATCTAAATGCAAAAATACGACATAATGTGCCGTAAGATAGTCCTAATTCCTGAGAACAATGAGGAAGCGACATATTTGGATCTTCGGCCACACTTTTACTTTCAGCGGAACAAGCGAAGCGATGAAGCACAGTTCTGACAATATTTGAAACCGCTCCAGTCTCTTCAAATTTCTTCACAATTTTCCCAATTACTCGCGCAGTAGGACGATTATGTGAATAATCATATATATATATATAATCTCCTCTTAAAGAACGATATGTGGCTGTTGCAGAATCACCATTTTTGTAGTATGTTTTTATAAATTTTAAGTATGAAACACAATTTGAACGAACGACCAATTTTTCGGAACGAATATTCGTCGTTAGAAATAGAAGATATGGGTTTATATGAAAGTGCTCACAATAGATGCGTACGACGAAATTCGTCGTGTGTATCGAATAGTGCGATAGGTTTATTTCTATTTCATACGCAGACGAACGATGACTAAACTGGTTTAGAGTGGCTGTATTTCTATTTCTGTTGTAAAGTATAAGAAATTATATGTGTTTTTGTGAAATATGGTCACCTTATAAATTGTAAAGAAAAAAATAATTATTTCAAATAAAATTAATTAAATATTTTCTTTTTGTGAAAAATTTAAAGAATAAAATAAAGAAAAATTGCAAATATTGTGCGCGATATGTACGAAAGTGTGTGTAATTTGTGCTAATGAAAAATAAACAAAAATGGCGTCAGCAACGTTTATTCGTCCCAAATGTGTTCAATGGACGAATATACAAGACGAATTTTTAAAGCCGAATTCGTCGTGCTGGACGAAATTAGTCATTCGTCCCAATTGTGTTTCTACCTTTATGCGTTGTGTGATACTTTAGCGATCCATTTTCGTCAATGTCAAACTTTGAACTGAAAAAAACGAATGGTTTAACTACTTAGTTTGACGGATGTCGAATTCTTACTTTTCAAACCACGAAATAGATAACCCTTTATTTATAAAATTTATTTTTTTAGCTAAGCTTTGTTTGTAGTTTTCTTTAAAAAAATATTTTAATGTTAATTAAAGTAACTGTTATAACCTTAATTCTATTTTTTTAGATTTTAAAAATTCGAAAAATAATTAAAAAAAAAACTTTTCTAATATAAATTATTCAAAAAATGAAAAGAAATTACCTGGTCTTAGTGGGATTTGAACCCGCGCTTAAATTACCTTTCAAATTGCTAATAAGTACTTACATTTCTATTGTCGTTTTTACAAGGCAATACAATACCAGCAAAGACTTCATAATAAACAAATGTTGCAGTTTCATACATTGATTTGTTATATGGTCGTTTTGAAAAGTCCCATAAAAAAGAGAGTATACCGCTTTTACTCTTATTCGGAAACAACTAATGTATACGATATTTAATGAAAAAAAATAAGACACACACATGTGCTCATGAAATGTATGCTTTTTTGTGCGTTTATTTAATTATTCAATTTAATTTCACATTTGACAAAAAAATGTATGGAGTGCAATGTCTTTATGTTGTAGAGTGTTTGATACCAGAGTTCGTGCCATTACCAAAGTTTTGTTGGGCAAATATTAGGATTTTATTAAAATATTGTTACCCTTCATAAATTAGCATTAATGACATCTAGAAAATTAGATAATGTAGTTAAATAGTACCAAAGAAAAAAAAAGTAATTAAATTTCACCATTTGCGAAATTATATTAGGTATTTTAGTTAAGCATCACCTGTTTCATGTATTAACCAATTCTGCTAATGTATTTCTCTCCCTCATCTCTAGATTAACTAGGACCCCCTCAAGTCTGATTATTGGGTTCATAAATTCCTTTATATTAGCTTGTCTGCTTTTGGTAATTAACCAGATAGTCTAAATAATTTCTAAGCTGTAGAGCACTAATAAACCAAAAAACCATAACAAAAAACTTTGGGGGAAACGTTAGGAACAATTTCTTTTCTAGTTGGTGAAAACTACAAGATTTTCCCCTTTGTGCTAGAGTAATGAACTAAGAAGTCGTAGGCCACTGAATTAAGTTAATAAAAACATTGAACATTAACTTAATAAGAACATTGAATTAGTGTGTAACCAAGTGTTATTACCAATTTAAAAGGTCATATTGGTAAAAAAAATCCCTTTATCAAAGTCAAAATTGGTGTTAAAAACTCGGCTTAAGTATGATAAGGCTAATTGTCAACTTTGAATAAACTTTATTTGGGTAAAATTTCCGGGCGTAATCCTTCCGATTTAGGTTAATTTTTATATTATTTCCCCTCATCTTGATTGGCATTATTGTCAATTTGAATTTTTATTACCAAGGTCAATTAACACTCACTTAGTAATTTGTAGACTTGTAATAAAGTCCCTATGAAATCAATGATGCGCTTGATGCTTTTTATGTTAAACATAATCAACAATTAGTTACGCTCGCAGAGACACAATTAATATATCTAGAGCAGTCATTGGCAAAGTATTGCACGCGTATAAAATATCTTTCACTATTAATGTAGTTTCATTGTTGTGTTGCAGAAGCCTGGGGCCAAATTACCGCATTCGATATCGATCGAAGACTTAGAATTTTAAACAAACATTGTGAATTATACTTTAGGGATGTTCAAAGTTACATCGATGCAAAAAGTTTATTGAAATTTTGGTATCCATTTTGATTCGTTTTTAAAAACATATAGTTCAATTAAAACACTTTTACTACTGGTCATCTTTTGGCAAATAACTACAAAACAATATAAAGTAAACTGAGCATATTTTAAATAATTTTGATTATCCTTAAAATATGCTATACAAATGTTTTGAAAATATCTAAGATTTCGATCGATATCGAACGCGGTAATTTGGGCCCTGGTGTCGAAGCATGAGTTTTTTTAATGGTAAAAATAATAGAAAAGATTTTATTAAAACAAAGAAATTTAAGCAAGGCCTATTGAAGTTTTATTCGTTTGCAAAAAACTTTAGAGTTTTTTATGATGACCTGGGTGTAAGTGAGTTTTAAATTACATAATCCTTTTTTGTACATTGAAAAGAAAAAATAAAATAAAACTTAGGTACTGGTCTATATGACTCAACATTTCAGCATCATGGACATTGTCTATACCATCCTCTATCGAAAAATATGTTTTTTTGTTATAATTTTGAATTGAATCAAGAGTAACATAAATGAGTTTTTCACTTTTCGATATTCAAACAAATTTGTAAGGTTTAGTAATGTACACGTATGTGTGTAAGTATGAGTTGTGGCTGTAACTGACATACATTTTTTTTGTTCGTATTGTTGTTTTTTGTAAGACAAAAGGATGTGTGTCTTTCATTCTTAGCATTTTGGCATCCCATGACTGTTGAAATTACTTTTTTGAATCTGTTATAAAACACCTTTTCATAACTGTTATGTGTTTTTCAAAAGAGAACTTTTCAAATGCATCTCGTATAACCCCCAACGTAGCAAAATGCATATGGCAATATTGTGTATATTGTACTCGTATTCCAAAGAAGAAAAACACTTGACAGTTCCATACAAACACTTGATAAACTGGATTCCCATAAATACGCATTTCAGTTTTTCTGTATTTCTTTATGTTTGTTTGTGGACTCAATGAATGTGTGTGTGTGTGTTTGATTTTCTCTCACTCTCATCTCAAACTTCAATATTGACAAATGACCATTGATTTGGTTCGATGGCAGCATCTTTGGTTCGCTGTTTATTTATTGCTCGATGGCTCTTTATTCAAAGGCAGGCATGACGTTCAGCTCTTTGGTATCCTTTTAATTGTGAAATCGTTATTCTTTTTTTATTTAATCATATTGATGACATCTTCAAGGATCTCTCAATATTATTTCATATTGAGTTTTTCCATTTGTCTTTACTGTTATTGATGTTTATGGCTCTTGATTTGAGTGGAACTATAATATTGTATATTTAAATAATGTTTATAGTAATTAAATTATAATAAATAATTTAGTACATACTTATTTTAGTGTTTTAATGCTGTAATTCAAGTGATTTTTGAAATCAAATACAAACACTTAAACATAAATAGTTATGTATGTATGTACAACATTTACAAGAGGGTTATATTTAAAGGCTCTAACTTTGAAAGAATAAGAATATCTTTAAAGCAGTGATGGTCAGCACAATAACTAATTATTACAACAACAACTTCTACCAAGGGTGATAGAAAAAAAAGACATTCGCTGCTTAAGGCTTAAAGACCGGGTCTTTCCTTTGTGGGTGTGCATAGGTTTCAGGTCTCAAATAGCTTTCATAATTTGGTACCAACGAAAATAAAACAAGTAAAGCTATAGTCGGTCAAGCCCGACCATACGATACATCACTAATGTCAAAGGTGTTCTTTTTCGTGTATAAAGACAAATATTTTCTTAATTTTATCATCATACAAACATTTTCTCAAGACTTATATATTTGAGCTGTTTCCGTCGTGTAGACTTAATGAAAGCTGGGGTCAAATGTGGACCGATTATCTCGAAATTTAGAAAATTTACAGTTTTTACAAAAATTATATATGAAGAAATATACCTTAAATTGTCATTTTCTTCTGATTTACGAGCGTTTTAGTGGTTTTTAGTCTCATTTAGTGCATTTGGACAGAAGAGTTTGTATGGGAGCTATGATCAAATGTGGGCCGAAATTCGGTACAGTGATTTTAGTTTACATAAGAAGTATCTGATTTAAATTTTATAAAAAAAATTGATATTTGTGGCCAAAATATCAATTCCGGTAAGTGAGCCCTATGGGTGGATTTTGACGAATTTAAATAGCCATGGTTCCACTATAAAAAAATGATATGTGCTCAATTTGGTCAAATTATCTTTAGAATTGCGAAATTTAATTTGATTACATGGTTTGGGGGTCTAGCCAGACGGACGGACGGACGGACTGACACCGCTAAATCAATTTAAAAAGTGATTGGTATACTTAAAGTTGGGTCTAAAACAAATATTTCTATGTGTAACATACATCAGCACAAGCTTATAATACCCTTTCCACCTATGGTGCTAAAGGCTATAAATATATAGGTGATACGAATAAATTGTCTAGTAGCTACCATACACAGACTGACATTTACATCTGACTTTTTAACTTTAAAAGTCATATGTAATTATTAGGGATTCTGATATTCGGGCACACACATGTATGTTATTTGCTTCTGACAAGCTTCTATAATTTTTTTCGTCGTTATAACAACTGCTGCACAGTGGTTTACGGACGCTTTTTTTTGGAAATAATTCTTTAACTTTTGAACGACTGGAGATATTTGAATGAAATTTGACATGGTGATAGTCAAGGAGTATTCGAGTTTGTTTTTAAAAGCACTGGTCCATGAGGGGTCGGGAGAGTGATTGATGGACCTTCAAAGTTGGTCACCTCGGGTGTTCGACTTTTTTAAAAATTCGCCAAAAATCCATTTATGTATGGATTGAAAAGAAATTTTAAACTTAAGTTGTCCTTGAGAAGATCTACAAAAAATACGCTTAAATGTGTAGGTTATCTCCTTTGGATTTCGAGATATTTGGGTAAAAAGGAATTTTTAGGTTGATTTTTTACCTCTTTTTTTAAGCTTTTTTTGATCTGGTGGACGCATCTGAGGACCAAAAATTTTTTAAGAATATTCTTTAAATTTGTAATAAAATTCTGAATAATTTTTGTGCAAGTTAGTTATAGAAATCTTCTTTTGTTTAAAAGTTAAAAATATTCAAAGTTGAAACTTACAAAAAATTTCGCTTTTTTTTTAGTTTTTCCCCAAAAGATAGCTATATTTTTTCACTAATAAAAAAATATTTTCTTAAGAAACATAAAAAGATTTTTAAAGTTTTTAAAAGAAAACATAATGAGAATGCGTATAAAACAAATTTCTTGCTAATTGGACTTTTGGTCCTCGCACATGTCCTCTCCAAAAAATGGCAATTTGTAAAAAAAAAAATTAGTTTAAACAAAAATTTCTCAAAAGGCAAAGCACCGATTTGAAAAAAATTATAATGTTCATATTTTCCAATATATCTGTTATTGATTAGAAAAGTTTTTTCTGAAACGCGCTGCAAATAGAGACAGTGTTGCCATATTTGTAAAAAAACTCATTTTTTGAAACACCTTTTTCCCCAGTTGGGAATTGGGGAATTTTTAAGTTAAAATTGGGAATTTTTTTTAGTCTATTGCTTTTACATCTTATTGGTCTACATTACTACAAAATTTCATTGTAATATCTTTATCTATGTCATTTCCACAGAATATCAAAGATTAAAAATATTTTCCTTAAAAAAGCAGAAAAACAATTTTTTTTTTGTTTTACGATACAAAGTGTAAAAAAAGTAACGCACTTAAAAAAAACTTTTACTTAGTGCTAATCTCCTAGTCTTTCCCGATCTAATGATACTAAACATGTATATAAAGCATTAATACCGAGTCTTAAAAAACTCTGAAAAGTTTGGCCCCCGTAGCATTTTTACACTGTTTATTTAAATATAAGTGATGAATTTGTGCATATAAAGTTAATTATCATACTCAAATATTTCACTATTTTTAAGATGACAATGATCCTTCGCTAATAAACAAATATTTTCTTCAAAAAGATATAAATAGTTTTTTATTTTTTTAAAGAAAACATTATAAGAATGACTTAAAAAAATTTTATTCGATTTTGCCTTTTGTTCCAAGCTAAAAAATAAAATTTTAGTAAAAGATTCTAAATAAGTAAGTACGAGTAAGGCACCGATTTTGATAACAGTGTAAAGGTAATATATCCATAATTTGTAGCAAAAGTTTAATTAGAAGAGTACTTTTATAGTAACAGTGTGACAATTTATTTAAAATAAGATTTAAAGGCATTTTTCCGGTATTTAAAATTGGTGTATTTGAAAAAATTGCAAAATTATGTTAAGGTTATAAAATGTTTTTTAATGTGAAAGTTAATGCAATAGGTAAAAATTGTTACAACTTGGGTTTTTCATAATGGTCAGAAAGGATATGGTTACTCACCTCCATACAGGTAGGTTTTACGAGACGCACATATTGGTTGAGTTATATATGCACCTATTTTTAGAGGTAAAAAATACATTAATTCATTGATTTCTTTATTATTCTTTGGATACAGGTATATATAAAAAATGTTTTTTTTTAATATAAAAAAGAAAGTTTTAAATGTAACTGCTATTAACAGTTAAAACATCATGGCTATAACATTGGAATTTAAAGTGTTGTGCGATATTCTTTTTGAACAACCAAGCAGTTCGAGAGCAGAAAAAATTAAAATAATCATGCGATATGCTAAAAGTCAAACTAACTCCATGATTCTCAATAGTGAGGAAGACAAAGTCGTAAAATTTGTAAAGTTATTTGAACTTAAAATTAAGTCGGTTAATTACTGTTTAAAAAGATTTGAATCTAAATTTAAAGACTGGCTGAAGGACTCAATTGAGCTTAAAACTTCTGGTGCTGGAGCCCCTCTAAAAAACTATGATGATCTCGGAGAAAGATCTAAAAAGATGCGATTATCCGAAGTTCTTTCTACTCATTCGGATACTGAAATCAAAGATTCCTTTAAGGAAGTGCTCAAACGAAATAATCAACCAGCTGAAGCTAAACAAATAGCAGATATTCTCCCAGAGGCTTCTCCTAAACGTCTTAAGCGAATTATTAAGAGTATACCAACTCCTTCTTCTCAATCAGAATTTTCGGAGGAAGAAGCACTTGCTCTTATGCTCGAGTTGAAATTGAGTAAAAATAAATATATTAAACTCTGTAAGGCATTACGAGACAAAGGACACTCAATTTTACCAGGATATAATGCGTTATTAAAAACCAAAAAAAAACTTAATACCAACAAACGTGATAGGAGACGAAAGTGCATCTGTGGATTTATCAAAATTATTGGAAGAAGAAGCCAAGAAACTTGACAACAAGGACTTAACTTTAATATGTAAATGGGGATGTGACGGTTTATCTGGATTACCGGAATACAAACAATCAACATCTCATCAGAACACAAATGACTACAGAAGCGTTTTTATGGCATCCCTAGTACCACTAAGATTAAGAAAGAATCGTTCTGAACCATCCACATCAAAAGAGCGTACTGAATATGTGTGGGTTAACACATCTCCAGGATCAAAGGCATTTTGCAGACCGATCAGATTCGAATATTTAAAAGAAAATGCAGCAAGCACAAAAAATTGGGTTGATGATATCAAATATTCAATAGACAATTTGAGTCCAGTCTGCATAGACATACATGGATATTTGATTAATGTAAATTTTGAGCTTCAATTGACAATGATAGATGGAAAAGTAAGCAACGCTATAACGGAAACCCATTCAACTTGGAAATGCTCATTATGCGGAAAGAAGAAATCGGAATTTCTACAAACTTCAGAAGATGCATCAGCTAGTACTGCAATTAATCAAGAGGTTCTGGAATTTGGTATATCGCCCCTACATGCACGTATCCGATTTTTAGAATTTATGCTACATATAGCATATGATCTGAAATATAGGAATATACCTGATAATCAGCTAAAATCCGTGAGAAATAATAAGGAACTGATTGAAATGAGATCCAGTGAAAAAAAAAGGATTCAGGAAGAATTCAAAACTATGACGGGTCTAAACATAGACAAACCACTTGTAGGATATGGCAGTACAAACGATGGTAATACGGCCAGGCGATTCTTTGAAAATTATGAAACAACTTCAAAGATTACTGGAATTGATGAGGAAGTTCTTCGTAAATGTTACGTAATATTATCGGCAATAAATAGCAAATATCAAATAAATGCTGAAAAATTTCATTGCTATGCCCTCAACGCGTTAACTCGTATACGACATTTGTATCACTGGAAAGAAATTACACCAACAGTTCATAAAGTCCTTCAACATGGTCGTGAAATAATTGAATCAAATCTTCTCCCACTTGGTGAACTGACAGAAGAGGCCCAGGAAGCGCGGAATTCAGATTTCAAGTATATCCAACTATTTAATACCAGAAAATGCTCAAGAAAATCGCAAAATCAGGATCTAATAAATTATCTCTTGTTGTCTTCTGATCCTGCTCTATCAACGATAAGAAAGAAATGGTGGAGCAGTTATACAAAAACTTCTGAAAACGAACACCTGGAAGAGGTTCTTGATATAATAGATTGTACTGATTATTTTACTGAAAATAAAAATTAAGTAAATAACTACTTTTATATAAATATGTAATAAAAACTGTAAGTTTAAACTTTAACTACAAATACTTCAATAAAATGTATTTCACCTTTTAATATAAGTACAAATTATTTACATTTTGATATTTCATAAATCCTCATGATATTTTCTTTAAAAAAATAAAAAAATATTTGTTTGTTATCGAAGGATCATTGTCATCTTATAGTGAAATATTTGAGTATGATTATTAATTTTATATGCACTAATTCATCACTTATATTTAAATAAACAGTATAAAAATGCTACGGGGGCCAAAGTTTTCAGAGTTTTTTAAGACTCGGTATTAATGCTTTATATACATGTTTAGTATCATTAGATCGGGAAAGACTAGGAGATTAGCACTAAGTAAAAGTTTTTTTTAAGTGCGTTACTTTTTTTACACTTTGTATCGTAAAACAAAAAAAAATTGTTTTTCTGCTTTTTTAAGGAAAATATTTTTAATCTTTGATATTCTGTGGAAATGACATGGATAAAGATATTACAATGAAATTTTGTAGTAATGTAGACCAATAAGATGTAAAAGCAATAGACTAAAAAAAATTCCCAATTTTAACTTAAAAATTCCCCAATTCCCAACTGGGGAAAAAGGTGTTTCAAAAAATGAGTTTTTTTTACAAATATGGCAACACTGTCTCTATTTGCAGCGCGTTTCAGAAAAAACTTTTCTAATCAATAACAGATATATTGGAAAATATGAACATTATAATTTTTTTCAAATCGGTGCTTTGCCTTTTGAGAAATTTTTGTTTAAACTAATTTTTTTTTTTACAAATTGCCATTTTTTGGAGAGGACATGTGCGAGGACCAAAAGTCCAATTAGCAAGAAATTTGTTTTATACGCATTCTCATTATGTTTTCTTTTAAAAACTTTAAAAATCTTTTTATGTTTCTTAAGAAAATATTTTTTTATTAGTGAAAAAATATAGCTATCTTTTGGGGAAAAACTAAAAAAAAGCGAAATTTTTTGTAAGTTTCAACTTTGAATATTTTTAACTTTTAAACAAAAGAAGATTTCTATAACTAACTTGCACAAAAATTATTCAGAATTTTATTACAAATTTAAAGAATATTCTTAAAAAATTTTTGGTCCTCAGATGCGTCCACCAGATCAAAAAAAGCTTAAAAAAGAGGTAAAAAATCAACCTAAAAATTCTTTTTTACCCAAATATCTCGAAATCCAAAGGAGATAACCTACACATTTAAGCATATTTTTTGTAGATCTTCTCAAGGACAACTTAAGTTTAAAATTTCTTTTCAATCCATACATAAATGGATTTTTGGCGAATTTTTAAAAAAATCGAACACCCGAGGTGACCAACTTTGAAGGTCCATCAATCACTCTCCCGACCCCTCATGGACCAGTGCTTTTAAAAACCAACTCAAATACTCCTTGACTACCACCATGTCAAATTTCATTCAAATATCTCCAGTCGTTCAAAAGTTACAGAATTATTTCCAAAAAAAAGCGTCCGTAAACCACTGTGTGCTGGTAACTGAAGGAAATGGAAAACTTTCTAATTAAAATTTTTACATATGACTTTGCATGTGACTTTTACTGAGGCAATGGTTTTAAGGTAAAATAAATAAATTTTAAATAAAAACATGTGGTCTGTATAACTTTATCACGAAAACATTATTTGGGAGGATATTTTCAAGGTTTCGAAAACTTTAATTATACCTTATAGAAATTCTGTAATATTCAACATAATTAGTTTTGTTATTTGTTTGTGTAATATTAAATATTTTCATAAATATTTAATGGCCATTACAAAAGCAAATAATTAGCTTAAATTAGTCATAATTATTATGAGACAATTAGCTTTTATTCAAAATATTTTAATTGACAAACAAATAAAATGAGAGGGCTATAAAATATAAAAAAAAGAAATAACATAAAAACTATAATTTTTGGAGAAGGAGTATATTAAGTAATAAATTAGAGATATAGTGCATATGTATATTAGGACAATAAAAAGTTCAATATATAACAATAAAAAATGTATTAAAAAAATAGACTTTAGTACACATATGTTTATTTTCTTAAGCCCATTTAAGCTGATTTTCATTACGTTCATTCTCTAGTAAAATATTAATAAAATTCATATTCATCCATATGCTCTATATATTCAAATGTAGAATATATCTGATATTTTAACCGCAATGTAATTTTAAAATTTATATTTAATTAATTTACTGGTAAATGTTTTTCAATTATTAAAAAAAAACAAAAAACCACCAAAAAAATAAATTGAAGGTTTCACACTTCAATAACCGCCCACATTTGTAATAATAATCTCCGAAGTTTTTTTCTCAATTCAACATTTAATTGAGCAATGAGCAACACTATTATCATTATCCCAGATTACAACAATAAAATATACACATGCATACAAACATATACGTAAATTTACACGATGTTGGTAAGTATAATGGAGTAACTAGAGTAGATGCGAATGTTTGTATAGGAAATTGTCAGTTAAAATGCAAAATTTTAATATGGTTAAATATTTCACTTGTTTTTTTGTAATGCCATGATTTTAATCAGGAACATTAACAGAGATTTTAAAATTGTTGCTTAATTTCTGTTTTTTAATTGTTGTAGAAAATACAATGTATAAAAATGAAATAATTTTTATTTTACAATATTTGTGCAAATAAATATTTAAGGATGTTTTAAACATATATTACGTATAAATATATAAATGACATTTACATTGGATATGTCAAAATTAAAAAAAAAAATGTGTAATGTACTTTTTTGCATTTATGTGCCATTATTTACATTATGGAAATATAGTAAAATTAATACGAAATAGTAAAAATAATAAGGGGGAGATCACATATTGTGTTTGTGAAATTTTAGACAATAATGTAATGAATTTTTTTACTTATATGTACCTGTGGTACATTCAAATTTTTTACTCACACATACCTCTTTTCTTCACATTCTATGATATAGTGAAATTAATGCAAAAAAATAAATATCTTTTTGTATGGAGTTTTATGAATAAATATGTAAGTAACGATGTGATAATCAAAATGTATTACAATATGTGCCTGCAAAAACTATTTGTTCTTACCCTTTTCAATATTAAATATAATTTTTTTCATTATCCATTGAACACATAACATATCGTTGGCTTAATATGTAAACCATATTTTTAGTAAATTGAGACCTTTATGCTTTTGAGTGATGTTGCTAAATTCTCTTGTAGACAATTTTTTTTTTTTGTAAGAAAAACTAAATCAAATCTATTACATTATTAACATAAGTAGGCAGCCCATACCACCAGAAGCCGATGATTTTTTTTAATTTTCGTAAATACCACGATCATTGATAAAACTCGTGAAAATGAGTATTAAAATCATTCAGTTGGAATTTGGATATTAACAGAGTTGGTTGATGCAGTTTTGTTAAAGAAAATACAAAAACAAAATAGGCAAGAAACAAATATAAAATCCAATTTGTAGCAATAAAATATATACTTCGAGAGAACAAAGAAAAATAATCTCGAACATTGTTGCAACGACACTATTATTTTTGTTAACATTGGGAATATTTTTGTAAATTTTAGATTTTTATTTTTTTTAGATGTTTTCCATCAAAAAATTTTTTTATAGAAAATTTTTTATAAAAATATTTTTCTTTGTAAAATTGTTCGATAAAAATTGTATATCATAGAAAATTTTTCGATAAAAATATTTTCCATCAAAAGGTTTTGAAATCTTCTATAGAAAAATGTTTGATAAAAAATTTTCTATAAAAAATTTTTGATAAAAAAATTTTCTATAAAAAATTTTTAATGAAAATATTTTCTATAGAAAAATTTTTGATAAAAAAAAAATTAAAATATGAAATATAACAGTATTTTTGTGCTCCTGTTAAATGTGCTTAAAAAAAGTTAACAGGTTTTGCATATTACGCCGACGATATACTTTTATTTATTCTGTTTGTCCTGAATAATTTATGTAAAATACAGAAGAAACAGTATTTGAGTAACGAATTAAAATATTATTTGCACACGATTTAACTGACTGCATTAAATGCAACATAATGTTGCAACGCATTTTACATTTACTAAAGTAATATGTGTTCTCAGTAGGGGCATTTAGAACTCCCAACAATTTGAATTGCAAGAGTAAAAATTCTCTATCTTCCCTACTGTTTGAGCTTTAAAATTTTAAATGTTAAAACATGAGTTTATACATATGTTTCGGAACAAGTCAATATTAAAAAGTGAATATTAAAAAAAAACAAAAATAAGTATAAAATTTATGAGTTTTCGCGCTTATACCCACCATCAAAAAGAGAAAAAATTTAAATATTCAGGATCCATGTGAAATTCCAAGATGATTGACTTATGTCTGTTTGTTTGTCTGCCTGTCTGTCTTTCTGTCTTTCAGCGTATAAAAATATACGGGAATCGATCCATATTAGATTTCTATTAAAAATGTATTTACCCCATACAAAACGAACTTTGAAATAAAAATAAGAAAAATGTTAAATTTTTGTTTTTTTTTTCTCAAAACTTAATTTTCCCACACTAGGCCAACTTTCTCGGAGAAGGTCACATATATTTTTTCATAAAAGGTTTTTTATAACTTTTTTTCACCATTGATGGAAAGGGTGTTAAAAGTTTGTGCTACGGTATATAGATTACTTTCTAAATCGATTTAGCGATATCATTCCGTCCGTCCGTCTGGCTGGACCCCCATGTAAATCAAAGTACAGGTCGCAATTCTAATGACAACTTGATGAAATTTGGCACCGATAAGTTTTTTTAATAGTGGGATCATGGCTGTTAAAACTCGTCATAATAGGTCCATTATTTATGGTACCTCCCATAGGTCCCATTTGACATTTTTGCCACAAATATCAATATTTTTCATGAAATTTAAAACAAATACTGGTTATGTAAACCAAAATCACTGAACCTATTTTCGTTGAAATCAGTCTATATTCGACCATAGCTCCCATGTTAACTTTTCTATCAAACCGCTCTAAATAAGAAAAATATCACTAAAACGCTAGTAAATCTAAAGATAATGAGAATTTTAAGTTTATGTATGAAAAAACATATTTCTTGTAAAAGCTTTAATCAATTTTCTAAATTTCAAGATAATCGGTCCACATTTAACACTCATAGAAGTCTAAATGACGGAAACAGCTTAAATATATTAGTCTTGAGAAGATGTTTGTATGATTAAGCAAATATTTGCCTTTATATACAAAAAAGAACAGACCATTGACCTTAGTGGTGAAGGGTGTCGTATGGTCAGGCTAGACCGACTATAGCACTTTTTTACTTGCTTTAGGGTATTGCAATGCCATAATATTCCATATATTCTTCAGGACTTTTTATATAAAGCCAACATAAAACCATTGAACATTTTCGCAATGAGCATTTTTTTTTTACAATTCTGATTCTTTATCAATGATCAATTTTCGAGTTATTATGTCTTTGCTCAAACTTTATTATGGTTATAAAAACTATAAAAATTAAGCTTGAATTTTCATTTGATAACAGCGTGTTCAAATTTGAAAAAAGATACATCTCAAAAGAATTTGTGTCTAATTGTTGAAGTGTGGTATCTTCAAAATCGTAAGAAAATAATTATTTTTGCTTTATAAAATAAAATTCATTTTTACTTTAAACCAAAAATATATATTTCAATAGCTCATCCATTTCCTGCTGTGGTTGTTCGGAAATAAATATTATAATTAAAAAATGATTTCCAATTATCATCCAGCCGTGATAATAACTTTATAAGCTTCACTGAATTTTTACATGATTTTTATTTTATCCTATGTAGCTGTTCAATTCACAGGAAGTTGTAAGAGTTGTAAGTTGGAAAATTAACTGTAAATTACCATAACACATATTAAAAGCATTAATATTTTTATTACAACTTCCGAACTTGGTATTAAGATACCTAAAATCATTGTCTTACTATTGTTGGATTCTCTCAACATGCATTTTATGACATCTTGTGAATAGACTGAATGTTTGTAAATATTTGTATGATTGAAATAAAACTCAACTTGTGTTCAAACTTTTCATGTTCAGAAAGGAGCTTTTACACTATATATTTTTATCAGATTTTGCTATCAAATTAAGTTAATTCATAGGTTTATGAAAATCATCTGTTAACACAATTTAATATTTTTGCATTTATGTACCTACATAACATATTCGACTTTTAATAAAATACAAATTTTTTATCAGGTCTTTTAAAACTACACAAAGTGTAAAAGTGTCTTTATTCCAATGTTAAACAAAAAAGGATTCCTTTTCAATTGTGTATTCATAAATTAACTATAATCGAGAAAGGAAATATTTAAATGAAAATTAAGTCAATGAAGTTGTTCATCTTCTTTTTTCAACTCATTTCAATAATGTTCTTTCTTAACAGGGGATTTCATTGTTGTGAATTCTTTAATGGATGTGTGAAATTAATTTTAATGGTTTCCATATAAGAGGATATTATAGATAATTAAATCATTTTAAGAAAAATATCGGTTTCATCTGTAAGAATTTAAGGGCACAGCAATTTTGGTGTGATTACTTTGGGTTTTAATAATAGTTTCAAAATGATTTTAAGATTTTATTAAAGGGTGTCGGTATATTCATAGAAGTTGTAACATATGCCTTTAACTAATCAATTAGCCAATGTTAAAACCACTTTCATACTTAAACGACCTTAATTTGTGCATTTATTGTATTTAAGATCGGGTATATGAGAGCATAAAACCGATATTTTGTTTTAAAGATTTATTGTTTCGTAAATTCACACAACCATAAAAGAACAAATATTTAATATTTTTTTTTAAATATTCAAGACATGCACTTTCTTTTGTTCAAAAATATACAAATTGATAACGACTAATGCTTATTTATTTTGGAGCCTACTTACATATTAAGTCCGATTTTCTATATTTACATTGGCCCATTTGTATAACATTAAAGATGCAACAAAACCTAAACATTGATGTTTAGGAATTTAAATTTGTAAGTCTTTAAATAATTTTTATTTATCGTTTGTTTGATTGTTTTAGGTTATTTCCTTCTTTTGTCATCTTTAAGCTGATTTTATGCTTATTTTTGTTTTTGTTTATTTAAAACTTTTTTATTAAATACATTAGAGCTTGCTTTCTATTGTTTTCTTAGGTAAATTGAAAACGATTGTTTTTTGTTTGACTGTTTTTCAAATGTGTTAACTTAATAAGCTTATAAAGACCTCCTATATTATATTACCATTAAAAAAAGTAACAAAAACCAAAAAACATTTAAATTTACATTAAGAGCTTAATAACAAAGTTGTAATAATTCGGTTCTCAACATTTCTGGGCAACAAAAAGTAGTTTAAAATTCTTAGCAACATAATGGTGAAACGATAGCAACAAAGTTATATGTAATTTTATAACTTGTGATTCAAAATATTCACAACATTTTATTTAATCTTAGCAACATGTTTCTGAAACATTTTCAAAAAAGCTATTTGCTTTATTTCAACATGTTATTAAACTCTCTGATTTTTCATTGCAACACCAAAACATTTAATGTATAATCAACATGTTGCGAAATAATGCATGCATTTTTTTTAATAAATATACTAAAGATAGTCAAAGTATAACAATGTGGATGCATTAAAATTACACATAAATCGACTGTTAATAGATTCTGTTAATATAACAGTAAAAACATAGTTAATGTAAACGTAATATGTAACATAAATGAAAAACGTTATATTTATGTAAAAACTCTTAGAATTTTGCAAATTGTTTTGAATTATAGTGGTGAATTTACCCCAACTTCCTTCCTGTCAAACAATAACTGTAAACTGTTGGTGTGATTGTATAACGCTCTCACTCTCTTATTGCTCTTAGCGTAAACAAAGCTCTTGCTTTTTGTTCGTGCCAGCAGTTCGTCATTTGTCCCATATAATCGTGTCATTCTGCAGAAGAGCTTTGTGCGTGAGCATGAAATTCTAGTTTTTACGTGTTGTTTAACCAGTTAACATGTTTTGCAATCAAAAACCGGTAAAAATATTCTACTTAATTAAGACCAATAATATTAATAAAAATATATAAAATATTTATTTAAACAAATCTGAAAGGAAAAACTAAAAAAATGCTGAGTAAAATTTAAATCTGGAAAAAAAAAAAATTATTTTTAAATAATAAAAAAAACAGTAAATTTTCATAAAGTTCATGGACCCAATTAACCTGTATTTCGAAATAAATTTTTTTATAACCCAAATATAAAAAAGTCAAATAAAAAAATCTTATATTTCAACACCTTCCTAATACCTTTTAAGGATTATTTTCCCCACAACTAAAAACACAAAACAGATTATCTCATGTTTATACACAGAAGTTGTTTACACTTCTACTACATTTGCAGCTGAATTCGTGTTGAGGTAAGTTTTTCCTTTTTTTATTCTACATTTGAAAATTTTGTTTGGAAATGGAGAAGAGCATAAAAATCAAAATTTATTTAAAAACTTATGAAAACTTTGTTGGAATTTTTAATGACAGGAGATTATTAAATATTTAGTATTAAATCCATTATAAAAAGATTTTCTAATTATTTAAATTTATGAAAGGTAAATGTAGATTAATGCAAACTTTATGGGTTAAACTTTTTAATTAATGATTCAGGAATAATAATAGTATTCTTTTTAAGTAATTAATTAAAAACAAGTAAGAAAGTGCTATAGTCTGTCAAGCCCGACCATACTATGCCCTTCACCATTAAGGACAAAGGTGTTCTTTTTCGTGTATAAAGACAAATATTTGCTAAATTTTGTCATCATACAAAAATTTTCTCAAAACTTATATATTTAGGCTGCTTCCATCATTTTGACTTATATAAGGGCTAGGGTCAAATATGGACCGATTATCTTGAAATTTAGCAATTTGATTACAGTTTCTTCAAGAATTATGCAAAAATAAACATAAAACAGCCATTATCGTCAGATTAACGAGCGTTTTAGTAATATATGTCTCATTTAGTGAGTTTTGATAGAAGAGTTTGCATGGGATCTATGGTCAAATGTGAACTGATTTCAACAAAATTAGGTTCAGTATTTACATAAGCATTATTTGTTTTAAATTCCATGTCGCCAAATCTCAATTAAGGTAAGTGGGACCTATGGGAAGTACCATAAACTATGAACCGATTTTGACGAATTTCAATAGACATGGTCGCACTATCGAAAATATTATCTTTGCCAAATTTTATCAATTTATCTTTAGAACTGCGACCTGTACTTTGATGTCATGGTTTACATGGAGGTCCAGCCAGCCGTCAGTTAGCCGTTCACACAGACGGGCGGACGGAAGGACGGACTGACATCGCTAAATCGACTTAGAAAGTGATTCTAAGTCTATTGATATACCAAAAGGTGGGTCTAAGATAAATATTTCTACGCGTTACATACATCATCACAAACTATAATAAGTTTAGGCTAAGAGTAAAAACCATAAATGAAACAAATAAGAATTTTATATAGCGACACCCTGGATACCCTATACTAACATACATATTTGTCAATATATTTTTGAATACCTTATCAAGCTTTTGTGTTTAATTTTGGGGTCATTCAAACATTTTTTTAAGATATTGTAAGATATTTTTGACAGCTCATCGAATATGGGAACTACGGTTCTGAATACATATATGCATTAAAAGTATCTTTATCTTTGGTCTGATTAAAAAGATCGTTATATATGTGCATTAATTGCACTAATGATGGAGATTTTGGTCTGACTTATCTATCGACTATGTCCATGGAAAGTTGTTATTGAAGTACATTTCCAAATTTTAAAAATATTTCAATGAAATTTGGAAAAAATATTTAATTTGGTAATAATTTGAAGCTGATGCTTCAAGGTGTATTTATGATCTTTAAGATCGGGTTTATAAGAGCATAATAAGCAAAATTCATTGTTTCGTGAATTCACACAATCAAAAAATAAAAGATTTAAAAATTTTAATATTTCACTTTTTTTAATTTCATTCACATTTGATCTGAGTAATAGAGGTCATCAAATAATCGAGAAAGACCCGACTTTCATACATGTTTTTAAATATTAGTGGTTTGTCAAACTTTAAAATATCAAAATTGCACAATGATATTACCACAAGAAGGTTTCTGAGCTTAAATAAACTTTTAAGTTTCTTGACTCTCCGTCCATATTTGCGGAATACCTTTTTAATTGATTTTGTATGTGTTGTGATGGAAAGCTGGTTAGGAGAAAAGTTGTGATGATCAGTCTCTGGGTGAAAATTTAAGCTTTTTGTATTGTTAGCTCAAATTAATGCAAACCCAGCGGACAATATGAAAATAGGAAGAAATAAAAACAAGATATTTTAGGATTTTGGATGATACGGAATAAATGGATTTTTATTCATTACCTTTTCTATTGATGGTTAGTGTAAGAAGAAAGATTTGTTAGAAAGGCAAAACGGAAGCAACATTTTAGACGTTTTGGACCATATGACAGTTAATTTTATTCCTTATTGGAGAAAGAGATAGCCTGAGTTTTGACAGTATTCAAAACATTTAGCTTTTGTATATATGGAGAGCAGATCTCCATATCTGCTAGTTACAATATTAATGCTAAAGGCGAGATGATGCCTTTTGGCATTAACAATACTATTGTGATTATTTCAAGATTATAAATAAATTTCAAACATGAAAAACTTCTCCGTTCTTAAATCTTATTTTTCTTGTTTGAATATGTTTGTTAAACATTATTCACTCTTTCAAGTTCTCTTTTCAACTGTTAACAATATCCGAGTTGTTTGAAGAGACACATTGAAATCTATAACTTCAACAAAATAAACATAAGCAACTTTTCCAAATATAGATAAACTTAATAGTAATGATGATCCTTAAATTTTTAATTGAAGTTAAAACCTTTTTTTAGCCCTTTTTGTTTGTAAATGATTCTTCTTATCTTCTCCTATTTCGCTTTAAAAAATTAATTTTTATTTTAACTTAAAATGCAGTTTTTTTTCATTCTGTTTTAAAATACTCGTTTTCTCAAAAATATCAATTAAAAAATCCCAACATTTTTTAAATTAAAGCCAAAGGGAATGACATTAACAGAGAAGTAATAGAAATGAAATCAAGCTTGAAGATAAGAAAGATAATTAAAAATTAAAATGGTTTCATTTTGTCTATTAATATTCCTACATTTATTACTTATTCCTCTTTCTGGATGTTTGAATTTCAATGCCAAGAGTTATACTTAGAAACTTGTTGACTAAATTAAAATTTTTACGTGTAGTAAAGAAAGCAAAAAAGGTTTAAGGATACAATTTCTGACAAATTATAGAAAAAGACAAACATGTAATGTTATCTGAACAAGTTCGGTGGAATAACCGAGCTGTGGTGTGTGTACTACATTGGTTTTACCAACAAAAACAATAGATAACACTAACATCCTTTCTACAATGAAATTACGATTAAATAAAGGAATTTAAACATGACTTTATTTTTCAACATTATTGCACAATATTGTGTTCAACTTTTCATATTAAATGTTTGTTGGGTTGTGTCCCCTTATTTCTTTCTGTTTATTGTTTTTCTTAAATCTTGTATTAATCGAGTTTATGCTGTTGTTGTAAATGTTCTGTAATTGTTATTATTATGATTTTATTGTTTTATATTTTTGTTTGTAATTTGTTCAATATTTATTTTTTTGTTATATTTTAATTTGTCACTTCTATGTTAACTGCTTTCTTTTTCTTAAAGTCTTAGTTCTCTCTTTTAAATCTCCTTGTCGTATTTACACCAAAAAAAGAGTTACTTTTTTTGTTGAAGTCGATCAAGTTCATTACCAGACATGATCGGTCTTCAACATTATCTATTTGTATGTGCAATTGTCCATAATACTCCATAGCTTAGAATTTCTAGTTACTTGAACAATGCTAATAAAACTGTTAAGAAAGAGAGAAACTAAGATAAACTAGAAAAAACTTTATAAAAAGAAACAATTACTAGGAAATTGGCAACAAAACAACAATATAACATTTGTATTGTTTATAATGAACGGGGAAATATCTTAGCGAAACAGCTCTATAATAAATTCTGCCGGCTCTATATAAGTTCTGCCGGTACACATACACGACACGCAACAATTGAAAATATCATAAAAATACTGTTACTCTTCAGATTTTTTACAAACTTTCCTCAACAAATTCAATCATTCGCTATGAAACGCATTTGGAACAGCAAAAACACAATTCGAAGTTTTTCAAAATTTCTCTGCTGCTACCAGTATAATCGCAAATTTTCTTGATATTTTCCCTTTGGTTACAGTCGCAAACATAGTATATCTTTTTTCAGTATATGCCACTGTATGTAAATGTCTACAGCACAAAACTTGAAGTCCTGTTTTCCTTATTTTCTTTCCGTTGCTGTCTTTTTTAAAGGTATTATATTGCAACAATATAATGCCGCAGAAGAGTCAAAGGATTTTTGTAATTCCAATTGCAATTTTTTATGCTACGATTGTGCTTTTCTTTTGCCATAGAATAGACAAAAGAGAAAAAATGTCTTAACTCTATGTGTAGACACTTATTCATTCATTTACTTGAAATCTTTAAATTCATTCAGGTTTTGCCTTGTTTTAAGTGGAAAAATGCAGATTCTTTTGGTTAAGATTTGCAATTACAAAAGTACCTCAGAATTTTTAAAGGACAGGTAGAAATTGCTAGGAAAATTATTTTTCGAATTGACGGTTTTGTACAGTGGGTGCAAAATTGTATATGTAAGTTTTTTTTAAATACATATATACAAATAAATTTTTACTTTTTAATTTATTTTTAGTTTTTATAACCTTCATCATATCGAGGACAGCAAAAATATCATTCGTAAGCGACAAAAATCTTAATTTAATAAAAACCGGCAATATTTTGATGCATAACATTTTTGGTCTATGTTAGTTTTCTACTTTCGATAAACTAATTAAATTTTTTCCAAATTGTTTAGAAGTTATAGTGCAAAGTGTTGTGTGTGTAGTTTTTGAACAATTTTTAAAAACATGTCTATTTTTAGCAAAGTTTCCTATACAGTGGGCCAAAGTCGAGCACCTCTTGTTTGTAAAACCTATTGGTCCTTATAACTTTCGCCAATTTAAACCTATCGAAAAGATTTTTACACATTTGAAAACTACTTAAGAAACGCTATCTCTAATAGTTTCGGAGATATTTAACGGAATATCATTTACGATTATTTTAATCTAAGGGCACGATATGGATACATTATGTAATTTTTTTTATACAATTTTCAAGAAGCTGATCCATTAATTTTATCATATCTTTAAAACCTATTGTTCGATTTTGTTGAACATTACAGAAAGTAATAAAAAATACAATCTTTAAATGCTTTTAAGATCATTTTTGGATATGCTAAACGGATTCAGAGTTATTTGCACTTCATTGTACATCTTTTTTTTCTTAAAATTAAAATTTTTATTAAAAAGGTTTATCAAAATTTTGGGACATCAAACATTTAATTAAAAACTATTTATTACAATAATAATAATTGGGATCTTAGTGCAATACACTACAGTAAAACTTTTAAATAAAATTTGTTAATTTTTTAAAAATTCATAAAAAATCGAAGATGACAAAAATATGCAATTTTTATTACATGATCACAAAACTATGAATGTTTTAAATAAAATAAGCCTCATTTCCTGAAAATCTATTCATAAACAGTCATTTTGTTAACAAAAAGGTAAATGAAGTGAGTAGCAATGCCAAGTCTCATTAAATTATTTTGAAAATTGTAGCCATAGAATTTTAAATTTTGGGGTGTTTTTGTACTTAGGGGGCCATAATACATCGAAATTAAATAGTTAGACTTCAAAGTAATTTGTCTTGATGACCAATGTTATTTTATACTTTATTATGTGTATAAATAAACAATTTTTAATTTTTAACAATCCATTCTAATCGGTTAATCGAACAATTTATCATTATTCGATTATTAATCGATCAAGTTTGAACACCGAATAATTACTCGCACGATTAATTGAATAAACCAAAAAACCGAGTAATTTAAAATCTTTTTGTAACCTATAGAAATATTAATATCAAGCTTTGCTTTTCCTTCAGGAATTCAAACTAATTTGTTCTTAGCATAAAACAATGTCGTTGACAATTAGTCCTCATTTGACCTCTGTAGCATAGGGTATCATAGAGTCGACCTTGATTGTTTTCTTTCTATTATAATTCTATAGCTTAAACTATTCTATACAAATTTTCATGTTCAGAATAAAAAAAAAAATATCAAAGTTTCTTCCATTCAAAGATTTATTTTGAACTTAAGGATCAAGTTGCATTTAAAAACGTAACGAACATGCACGACAAAATAACATACATTTCAAATTTTATTTTACTAAAATTTTTTTGTTTGTTGTAAACTAAAACTTCTTACTACTCTTTCTTGTACTCAAGCAAAAATTTTCTTTTCTTTAAAAGGAAAGTTTTTTCTTAAAATATTTCTAAGGCATATGTAAAAAACAGTAGTTATAAGTCTTAAGGAAATGAAAATAAGAAAAAGCTTTATTAAAAAAACGGAAGTTGCTAAAGAACAAAAAGCGTGCCATGATATTTTCTTATAAAAAATTGAGATGGTATAAAGATGTATTTATTACAAACATTTACTTACGTAAATATGTGGAAGAATGTGCTCGTATGTAAAAAGTGTGGCATGCATTTCACCACCATACATTGTCTAAGTATGTGTGATGGATTTTTTTCTACCAAGAGTTTTTACTTACTTTCTGTCACATTAGCCAAGCACCGGTTGGTATCCTGTATCCTGCCAGCAACCTAGTGTTAGCAGCTTGCACTTACATACACGTACAGTGGGAAAAACAACAACAACAAGTTTGTTACAGTTAAAAGTTGCATGCCACCAACGGAGCACATTTTTTTCTTTCTGTTTTGTAAAATTGTACATTTTTTTGCAACTTACATTTTTATATATTTTAGTGTGAGTTTATAATTCCACTGCTCTCTGGAGTGTCATACATACAGAAATAGAATATCCTGCTAAATGTTACAGTATTTTTTACTTCTTTACACATATTCGCACATAAATAAGTATTAGTGAATACATATGATATATTTTATTATATAAATTTTATATGTTTCATGTGAAAAAAAGTGAACATTTTTTTTTTCAAGGAAAACCTTTAAATTTTTCTTTAGATATTTTTATTCTTCACAATTGTTCTATTTCCTTGCTTTTTTTATTATTTTTATAAGAACATGTTGTTTTTATTTTTAACATTGTCTGGAAGTGTGGACAGGATAGTATTAGCAATGTTTCTGTCTGCAACACTATTTTTTGTTTAAGTGCATGTTTCGTTCTGCGTAAAAGTTTGTTTTTCTAATACTTTTCAAGAAAATTTTTCTATTTATCATTTAGTTTTGCTATTTTTGTACACCTGGCGTTTACACCTTTTTTAAAAATGTTTTGTCATCTTGTTAGCAGCTCATTTCGTTTTACTACAACAACAACAATGTTGTTATTAAAGAGCTCTCACATATCCTTTTTTACAATTTCCGTTTTCTAACTGAAAGGAAGGAAGTTAATGTTTCTTAATAACTTGTTTTATTTGGGTCGATTAACTTAAGTCAATCAAAATATATGTCAATTTTGTTCCAGACGATACCCTATAGAAGTGATAGTTATGTCAAATTAATTATTGACAAAATTTTTTTAAAATTGGAATTGTCAAAATAATCTTTTATTTCGAAATTACTGTAGAATTTCGAAAATTCGTATGTCAGATATTCATTATGAATACATTTTGTCAAAATTTTTTGCGTTAGAGCGAGAGATATCACTTTAACACGTTCACGCCGGCGTGTACCACTGGTAGCTCGCACATGTCTGCCTGATCGGGCGGCGCGTACCACCGGTGGCTCGCATATGATTGTACTACGAATCAGTGTGCATCACCAAATAACATAACCAATAACATAACCACAATAGCATCGAAAGAAAAATGCAGACCCATGTAGATCGTTTTCCCGTGCGATAATCTTTCGTTGAAACATTTAGTTCGGCCCCGTCCGATGGAACAAAAAGCTTTCAGCGCAACCGCCTATGGGCGCGCTGAAAGTGCCGGCGTGAACGTGTTAATATGAATAGTGTACAATTACACGAAATTTAGTTTCGTACCACTCGTTTTAGAATATCAAAGAGTGGTTTAGAGCCGAGTCAATATTTTATAGAACTCAGAAGCGGAGTTCAACAACAAATACACAGCAAATTATTCAACCTGCCAATGTTGATATATAAGTGTATTTGTGTGGCAATATGGAGGAGTAGCTTAAGTCGACATAAGAGAGAATTAAGTTAAAGCGTTTATTGCATTATAGAAGCAAAGGAGCTTTAATGTGTTTAGTCCGTTTTGAAAAATTTGGGTTTTTGTCAATGTTATATACGTTTACTTTTTAGCTTAAGTTTTTTGAATCAATAATGCATTGATCAAAACAACTTATGTACACATATTTTCGTGTACACATTCATATTTTTCTTTCATTATATAACGATTTCACTTAACTTCACTTAAGCTGTATAAATGTTGACTTTGAAAAACTAAAGTTCTTATTTTTAAATAACTTATGTTTAAATAAAATTGCACAATATATACCTTTTATTTAAACAGAATCGCTTAAAGTTACTTCAGTCCAGTTCAACGCAAATTTCAGTATCGAAAGGAGCTTAAGTAGAACAAACGTAAAATCTTTTGAATTTAATAATATTTTTTTTAAATATTCATCCTTCTCAAATAAACATGTTACCAATATATTTATTCATAAATTATGCGCAGAAATCAAGCAGACGACAAAGACACAAAATTGAAATATCTCAGAACTTCAATTTTAGACTTAAGCTATTCCTTTATATTGTCACAGATATGATTGTAACCTACGAGGATTGAATGAATATTCAAACTTTAAATGATTTTAATTATTTTTTAATTGTTTTCTGGGGTTTAGAAAAATCGTGTACAGAAAATGTTTCCTTTTTTTGGGTAAAAATTTGTTTTCTACTATTTTTATTTTTAAAATCTGCAAAAAAACAAATAAATCTGTACACTTGACCAACGCCGTCTGTGGCAATAAAGAAAAATGCTTAAGCATAATTTGTTGGTTTAGCAGGAGAGCAACTTAAATTTTGAAGTAAATTGTTAAAAAATTAGTCCTATACCACGGTGGTAAAATACTGCCAAAAATCAATAACTTGTTTATTTCTTCTTTATTTTCAACTGAAAGTTACTGAGCTGACAAATTATGGTCCTTTCTTTATATTGTATAAATTATATAGTAAAATTAAAAGTGGTTGGCCAAATAAAAGGAGACATATAAGAAATATTAATAAAATTTGTTTAATAATTTTGAAAAATATTCAATAATTTTCATTTATGTACGGGCCTTTTGTCTACCTTATTATATATGATTTGTAAAATTTGGACAAGTAGTTTGAGAGATATATTTAAATTTCTGAAAAGATTGTGCATTAGTCAAGATTTATTATTATATAAAAAAACATAACAAAAGCTCAATATTTCAATAAAATGTTGAAAATTCATGAGAAAATATTCAAGACTGTGATTTTCATGTTCTTTATGCATTTTTTAATTGTTCATTGTAATGTGGCCACCACCTGTATGAATGTATTGCTTACAGAATTTCTTTAAAAACAAAGTATTGTTCCATTTTTCTCAATCTAATTGTAAGAATTTAACTCAAGAACGTGTTGTCTAACAAAGAGGGCTGAAAAATTCAACGCCACGCCCAAATTTTCATTATACAGGTCATTTAAACTTATTTGAACTCATTATATAATTTGTTATCCTAAATTGGTTTTTTGGTGGTAACTAAAGTAAATTTTAATCTAATCATTTACTGCTTTTGATTATTTTCAAGTATTTTATGGACCTTTTTCTTACTAAATTGCACCCTGGTGTAATTAAAATTGTTTAAAATACATAAAAATATGAAGTTGGTAAAATGATTCTGGTAAATAGGCCGGCAAGAGAATGCGGCTGAAATTCGAAATATATGCTACTACTACTTAACAGTAGAACTTTACTTACTTCAAAACACTTTAATAATTTTACCCGATTGTGTCTATTTACCCCAATTTGTATTATATATTATATGCAGCGTTGCCAATTTACAGTTCATTGCCAACGTTGCATAAGATTCTTATATATGCATCGTTGTTTTTGCAAAAAAAAAAATACAATTTCTTCTTTAGACCTTTCAATAATCCATGGTTATATCACGTTGTCTTAGAGAGTACATAAGCAAAATCGACAAACTCATAATCATTTTATAATTTTCTGTTGGTTGACCCTTTTTACACATGTCAATGTTATGTCAAGATGTTCCAATTAATCCAATTTAGTATTCTATAGTCGATTCTGCTCAAAGATCATTTTACCCAAAATCTATTTTACTAAAACGAGCAAATGATCTTTGTTTCTTTGAATAAATTTTTAATTATGTTTAATACTTTAATTGACTTACAACTTCATTATTATAATAATGTTTGTATAAGTGTAAGTTCATAATTTACTTCAGTCTTGGTACCTAATTATTTATATAATATGTTCAGAGACTGGCGCTTAGTTACTTCCATTGAATTTCTGGCACTTCCACATTAAATATTTGTCTGTTTGTGTAGTCTGTCCATTTAAGAGTCTGTCCGCTTCCTTTGGATATTTAACTTATTATCTAACTACATACAAGTTAGTATGTATTTGTTGTTGAGCTTGTTGCACGCATGTATGAAAGTTGTAAATCAACCGTGTGGGTGGCATCTTCAACATGTTGGTAATGGTTGTTGCTTTTAATAGCCCTATTAGTGGCATTAAGATACTTATTGTCTCTGTTGACACACCTTTGTTGTTGTTTCGTCTCTGTCATTGAATCAGTTGTTTTCTGAATAAATACTTACGGACTAAAAATTTAATAAACAAAACCCAGAAGGTCGTTGAGTTGAATCAGCTTAAGTTTTCTTTACAGTTTATAACTTTTCTGCTCGTTCATCGCATTAATTATGGTTATTTAAGCGTTACTAATGGTAACTAAACAATTGTTTAAATGTTTTTTATTTGTTTGTTAAGAATTTAGCTGTTAATTTGAAATAATTTAAACCAGAAAGGGTCTCTTTTTATGGCTTTAGTATGAAAGTGTGTATTTAAAAGTTTTCTTTTTCATTTAATTTATAAGTTGTAAGTTTACTTAAAATTATATAAATTATAATGTTAATGATTAGGTACACGAACAGTTTCCTTTTGATTTAAGGCTAAAACATGTTCATTTTCAGATTTTAGAAGGAGCCTTAGATATTGTAAATATAATATGTACAAAGTATTTTGTACCTGTAGTGTATATTTAATTACATTTTTTATTACGATTTCATGTAAAATATTAAAGACTTAAATATTTCAATTCCTTGTTTAAATAATTTTTAAACTCATCCACAATTTTTTACCAACATTACACCACCAATTTTTGCGTTTTACGATTATTTTTATTTTTGCACTCACATTTCTTTATTTATTATAGCACTTTGATATTTTCACTTAAATGTTAAATTAAATTGTAACCAATCAATCTTAATTAAAACTTTTAACAATTTCCAATAAATTCATTTGGGGAAACGTTGCCATCCTTTCAAAAAAAAAAAATATATATATATACGTGCATGTCCTGCAAATATACACATGCATTTTTTATGCAGTTGTACACTCTATCTCCATAAATGGAAATGGTCCTTGGTGTGATTAAACCTGAATTTTTTTTAAATAAAAATTTATATTACAAAAGTTGTAAAGTTATTAAAAGAAATGGATAAAAAAAGTCGAAAACACACAAAAATCATCCATTGAAAATTATTAAAAACACAGAACTCGTAGTAATAAAAAAGTAATTAAATTTTAGTATACAAAGAGCACATTTACCCCAATTACTTTACAACAATACAAGATCATTTTTGCAGACATTTTCTTCTTCCTCAATTTAACTGTAACAATTTAAGTAATTTAACATAAAACAGTAACAAATGTACGAGTATTAGTAAAATCGGTAAAATGAAAAACAAACATTACCGACAAACAGCAATTAAATTTTTATATTGTCAGCAATTTCCCAGTATTTCCAAATTTTTTCTGGTTTTATTATTGAGTAAAGAAAATTTTTCTTATAACAAATACAAATACTTAATTTAGTTAAGTGTTTGCAAATTATATTGATATGCTCTTACAATTTCATTGATTGCTTTATTATATTTCTTCAAATATAAAAGTGAATATTGAAAACACTTTTCAAAGTTGGGAAAAAGTTGATAAACTCTTGAAAAATGATTTTATTAAGCTGATCGTAACAAAATTTGATTGTTCCCGATTAAAAATTTTCCATCACATATATTTTCATTTTATCTTAAAATTTTAAAGATTAACCCTAGAAAGCTAACAGTATTTAATTATACGTTGAAATAAAAACACGTAAAATTTACGTACTATGAAATTTTTTATAATATTTCTTGAAATTAATTTACCGCCTTCACTGTATAGTAGTAATTTATTCCTGACTCATCCGTTATTGCCTAAAATTCACTTTTTTCTACTTTTGTGCTATCTGGAATGTTACTGTTTGGTTTATTTTTTCCGCTTGATATTCTTTTGTTAAATTTCAAGTATTCCTTGTCAATTGCTTTGGTCAATGAAATGGTACAGTTGGGTCTCAATATAATCATGTGGCAGGAATAATAAAAAACACTTCACGTTTAAATTATGTATTTTAGCCTTAAAGGGCTAAAATACACTGTGCAACAGGAAAAATCAGACTCAACAAATTCCAATGGAACCGCCAAATGGTTTTGAAAAGTTAGCTTTTTTATGGCCTCTTGAAGTTGTATATTTGCAAAATTTTACTTGAAATTTTACTTAAAATTTCTGAAAAACTGTACAAGCTACATACACATTTTTTGCAGTTATAAAGTTTATTTTATTGTTTATGTAAAACAATTTGAAAACTGTCAAAAAAGAAAACCCAATTGATTTTTTTATGAAATTAAAATTTTGGTATATAGAAATTTTCCATTTTTTATAAAATTCGATTTTCTGGATTCGTTTATGAATTCGCACTACTTCTTATTTTTGAAATCTAAAGAAAATATATTGGACTATATAACTGCATTTCAGAAAGTTTCAAAATCGGCTTGATTTTTTTGTTATATATTCGAAAACACCAAAATTTTCTTAAAAATTAAACAAATTTCGTTCAATGAAGTGTTGCACTGACTTGAGTTTTGGATTTAAATCATCTTAAAACCACAGTCTCTACGAATATATAATAAAACATTAACTTTCGAAAAAAAAAACTTCTTCGTTTTGAGGTGTTCTATTTTTACGACCAATAATTCACCCGCAATTTTTAATGCTTGGCTCCTCCCTAACAATTCCTTCATAAATACTGATGCAATAAGACTTACAATTTATAAAATATAGATTAATTACCATTTTTATTTGGGTTTAAGCCACTGTGCGGCTATGGCTCGTAATTTGCTGCATAGTGATATAAATTAACTAAATAAGAATTATAAATAAATCCTATATAAGCATATTCTTCCGGCAACGTTAGATTCGCTCAATAAAATGTCTCTTTTTATGTTAATTTACTCCTATTGAAATAATAACTTAAAGACAGTGTTAGCTGCTCTAATATTTTAAAATTATTAATTAATGTTATTGTCGGTACAAAACACACATGCTACCAAAAATTAAACTTTTTAAATACATATTTTATTTGAGAATATTAAATAAAGAAAAAGCTTTTTATGTTTTTCTTGTATAACAGAGCGGTTTTAGAATAAAGTTTAAAAAGAAACATGTACTTTCTTTTTTAACAGATTTTTCCTTAAACACAATATTTTGTGGAAATTTTTTAATTATACAAACACCCAGGGGATAACCCTGTTAATTTTGTTTATATTGTGCTAGAATAGAAAAAGTAAGTAGAGTGTTTCACATTTGAATAATACGTGCATGAAACAAATTTTCCCTATTATCCCAGCAGTTTCTTATCAGTTGTTAAAGTGTTTGTTTGTAATTATAATGGCAATTTATATTGTAAAAATTTTTTATTTGCTGGGTTCGAATCCTACTATGTACATATAGAGCAACAATTTTTATACCCTTTACCAGCAAAGGTGGATCAGCATAAACCCAATATACCCTGGGCTTATGCTGATGTTCATAACGCATAGAAACTTTTAGTCTCACTCACTCCCTGAGTTGTTTTAACGAGGTCCGTCCGGCTGGCTGGATATCCATGTAAGGTCGTTCAAAGATAATTTGGTGAATTTTGGCACAGACTTAAATTTTGGTCGAAGGATGATCCCTTTACTTTTAAGGCAAAGTCGGATTACTATTTCGTGTACCTTTCATAGGAATGTCTTCCCGGGATATAGTTTTTAGCTCTTTACAGCCACAAATTTAGTTGTACTTTAAAAATATTCAGCATAAATATTGCATATGGTGACTTTAATCAGTCTAACTAATTTTGTAGAAATTGGCCCATATTTGACCATAACATACAAGACAAATTCTCAAAAGTCGTTTAAATACCCATTTGCATTTTGTTACTAAAACTTTACACAGATAAATATTTTGTAAGTCTAAACAAGTAACCGAAATTTTATAACAATCGATAAACAATTTATCCCAGCTCCCATATTAAGCTTTAGACGGAAAAGACATTAATATACTTAAATCTTGAAATTTTGAAAAAATAGCTCATAGTATGTGTGTGTCTCTAAGATTCAAGGAAAACTTTATAAATTTTGGTCGATATATGACTTTAGCAGTGAAGGGTATCATATAGTTGGCCTTGACCGACTAAAGCTTTTCTTCTTCTTATTGCTGTTCACTTCAATCGCTTACTAAAGTCCTTCCTTTTTAATTGGTAAGTATTTATTCCCAATGAAGCCATTTATTTTATCGATTTTAATATGAAATAATGGTTCAAAATAAGCCCTTCTCTCAAAAGCCACTTGAATAAAACGAAAGCACACATTTTTTAGTTAAAAATAAGTTATTATGTAGAATAGACCCTCAGTGAGCTCAGTGGTGTAGTTCATCATGATCAAATATTATAATACACTCTAATTTGAGTTTTACATTTTTGCTTTTATTATAAAACATTGGGCCATTGCACTTAATTAATTAATTTAACCATGATTTTACGACACAATGTTATGGAATGACCCACAAACCCTTTCCATTGACAAATTAAAAGCAAACATTATTACACCAATAAAATTGTAAAAGGAACGAATATTTATATGTAATGCAGAAACAAAATATGCATGTACTCTAGTTTACATTTGGTGAGTTCAAAATAACCAACTTTGATTTTTGAATTTGAAAAAACAAACGAAAATTTTAATAATTGAGACCAATATCAAATTTAAACCTTTGTCAGTGACATACGAAAATACTTTAGAAGTATTAACTTTTTTTGTTTCAATTTTTTTTATAATGCAGTTGGTTGGGCCTTAACCTTTTAAACTCAATGTAATATTATTTCAAAGTTTTTTTTTTTTTTTTTGAAAGTAAATTAAAATTAACGCATTTTGAGAATTGTTTATATGATGATCTTGAATATTAAGAAGCAAAAGCTTGGTCAAAAATGGGTTAATGTTTTAAATATTTATATATTTATGTAAAGTGTTATTTTGGCAGATGAAACAATAAATAAAATTTGCCAACAAGGACATTGTTGATACACTCTAGGACATTATTATATAGAGAATATTAAACCAGTTCATTAACATCATTAGGTTATTTATACATAATTATTTATTTTATTTTGTTGTGTATTTTGTTCTTTGTTATTATGTAAAATTAAATTGTTATAAATGTAAAATAAAATAAATAAATTTTTTGTTGGTGTATGTGGTTTTGTAGATACAACTAGTGGGTAAGTAAAAAGGCTTTAACTTAAAAGGCTCCTAAAAAGCTGGAGGCCTGGTAGACGTTTTTAGTAGACGTCACCAGCATCTAAATAAAAACGAGCATTTTTCTGAACTTTTTTGTTTCATCTTTTTTTGAAATAGTTCAATTATGCTTGTTTCATTTGTAATTGTATTTGTAATGACTACAATTTAATCATAATTATAAAGATTTAAAGAAATGTACAATTTTCTGTAATACATATCGTTACTTTAACATAGAAAAGCCCTAACTAATATTTTTCTTACGCTACAGAATAGGGGGAAAAAACTAAATAAAATCCTATGTTTTGAATATACAGAAATTTTTTAAACGCAGTTTATTATTTTATTCTCTAAAGAATTTAATGCAATGAGAATTTTTTTTAAAAATTAAAAGATTTTTATAAAATGTTATTAGATAAATCTTTTAAAAGCAATTTGAATGAAAAACGACTTATTGCCTTTCTATATTAAAGTAACGATATGTACTTTATATGTAAGGTATACTGTTTAAGAGATATTGTTTGAAGTAAAGTGTTTTATATAATTAGAAAACTTTTTACATTAATTAGGCCTTGAAACAACTATTTTCCCCTTATATTCATGTTAATGTGCTATAGTGCGGTTCACACTATTATATACTATTATTTAATTATATAATATTTTAAATGGTTATAAAGTGACAAGAGTATAATAGGTATTTTATTTATTAACAGGATAAAGTTTGAGCTTATCTAAACTAAATTGAACAAAAACAAAAAAGGAACTAACTAACCATAATTATAATAAACAGGTTAAAACAGGCATATAATGATTAACACGTTGTGTGTTATTTTGAAAGCATTTTTATTTATAAAATTTCATACGGTCATTCATTGCAACCTTATGATACCCGACACTACTGAATAATTTGCATTTTGTAGCATTAAATTTTTATTGATTTCTTCTATTGACTATGTGGGCATTGGTACCGATTTTAAGTTAATCATGTCGTTATTAATTACAATTTTAAAGTTTTATACAATTGAATTACTATCCTTAAATGCACTTATTTATCTTATAAATCAGTGTATCTCAAACTCATACTTATAACAAGTAAGAAAATCTATAGTCGGTAAAAGCCGACTATTTGATACTCTTCACTACTTAGATTATATATGCCCCTAAATTTAACAAGTTTTCCTTAAGGCTTAGAGACATACATACATACATACACTTTGTGCCTTTTTTTATAATTTCGAGATTTAATTTGATTAATATCATTTCCGGCTAAGGGCCTGATATGGGAGCTAGGGTAAATTGTGGATTGATTGTTAAAAAATTACGGTTATTGATTTACATTTACAATATGTTTATCTGTGCAAAGTATTAGTAATAAAGTGCATTTTGTTTTAGATTTATACGCTTTTTTTCTTGCTTTGATGGTGATTTAAATGGCTTTTGAGAATGTGTCATGTATGGGAGGTATGATCAAATATGGGCCGATTCCTACAAAATTAGGTACACTGATTAAGGTTACCATAAGCAATATTTGTGCTGAAAATTATTAAAATTCAACAAAATTTGTGGCTATAAATTGCCAAAAACTTTATTCCGGGAAGACATCCCTATGGGAGGTACCCGAAATAGCAAACCGATTTTACCCAAAAAGTATAGGGATCGTCCTTGCATATCAAATATGAGTATGTGCCAAATTTCACCAAATTATCTCTGAAGTTACGACCTGTAGATTGTAACGAGCTTACAGCCAGCCAACCAGTCTGCCGGACGGATGGACATAATTAATACAACTCAGGGAGTGATTCTGAGTCGATCCGTATACTAAATGGTTTGTCCCAGACCAATATTTCTGTGCGTTACAAATATCAGCCCAAACCCATATTAGAATATTATTTATTTCGTTTATTATAGTCCCATCTGTATGGGTAAAAGCAAAAAAGTATAATCGTCCGCAGTCGGAATTTTCGAGATGACTGCTCTAAATCAAAAACTGAGCGGACATAATCAAGCAGTGATAATAAGTCGGTCGATACTGCTCTTTACAACTGGTTTCGTAGGGTATACTTGTAAGTAATTAAGAAACATTTAACAACTTTCTACCCATACAAATAAACTGCCTCTTTAACATATTTTTATTACTGTCTGACAAAGTTTTCTGTAAAAATTGTAAGTTAATACGCATTTCACTTGTTAGCACTCGATGATTTAAAACATTTCAACATAAATGAGTAGGAATTTTCAGAAATTCAGTAAGTAAATCACTTAATACTTTTCATCAGTATAAATAATACTTGAAATGGAGATATTGTTGCGGGTTATTAAAAACTTATTATCAACTTAAGTCGTTTGTGTAATATGCAGATGATTTTAATTGCCCACATGACAGATTTTATCTCTTCTTTTTACAACTATTTATAAAATAAACATTTTTTTTATTTTACTCTATAAATTAATAAATAAATTGATAATGTTTAACGGTATTTAAGGTCACTTACAATTGACGTTATTATGTATTTAACTCTTGTGATTATGGGGTATTATAGGCTTTAAATTATTAATGAATTCAGTAATTAATAGCAATTGCTATAGTCGTATTTATATTGATATTACGATGCAACAACTCAAGCCCAAAATCAGTTAATTACGAGTATTTCTCTCATTATGTTAAACCGATTACCTTTTATGATGTTTATTTGTTCGATTTATTGTTTGAGGAAATTCAGATTTACATGAATATGTATCTGTATCTTGGTCGATTACATTTCAAAGGACTTGGTCAGATATTCATACATATATTGCATATAATTAAATAATATGTGACCCACATTAATTACTATTACATTTACCTCCTACACAGATACACATATATGTATGTATGTTTAAGGTTAATCTATATATTTGATTTTACTTCATTTAGGTTTTGTTGATAAGTTTGAAGTAGTGATTTATAGTGAATGATATTTATAAGTAAAAATGATTTATAATTTTGAATATTTTAAACTTTTAATAATTTGTGAACAAACTTAATATTATAGGTTAAACTTCAGTAATTAATTAACATTTACATGTAGATGTCCACACTAAAATATAACAATTCTTTTTTAATTATTCTCTTTTATTAGACCCTTCACCATCCTAGGTGGAAAGGGTATATTGGGTTTGTGCTGATGTTTGTAACGCATAGAAATATTCGTCTGAGACCCACCTTTAAGTATAAAAATCGACTCAGAATCACTCCCTGAGTCGTTTTAACGATGTCTGGCTGGCCGGTTATCTATGAAAAGGTGTTATCAATGTTCAGGTAGTATTAGTAAAGAAAATTTGTAAAGATAATTTGATGTATTAGTAAAGATAATTTGATGACATGTAGCACAGGCTCATATTTTAGTTCAAGGACGATCCCTATACATTTTTTTATTACTATTTCGGTTACCTCTCATAGGGATGCTTTTCCGGAATAGAGTTTTTGTTCCTTTACAGACACAAATGCAGATGTATTTTAATAATATTCAGCACAAATATTGCTAACTCGGCCCATATTTGACTACACCTCCCATATAAGACAAATTCTCAAAAGTAGTTTAAATACCTATTAAAACGCTTATAAATCTAAAGTAAAATGCATTTTTTACTAAAACTTTGCACAAATAAATTTTTTGTAAATATAAACCAATAACCCACATCAGGCCCTTGCCAGAAATGACATAAATCTGCTTAAATCTCGAAATTCTTAAAAAATAGCACATAGTATATATATGTATGTCTCTAAGACTTAAGAAAACTTGTTAAAATGTTAGGCTATTTTTGACTAGATGTTTTTTTTATTGAGTTGGGCATTCACCGATCACCTTCGTTCTCGATCGATCAGCTTTAGAATAGACCTTAAAGCATTAGCCAATACATTATATTTGTATTTCATTTTCGGTTTGATATAAGTAGCAGAATTGCTAAGAAAATTAAATGAAGTGAAAAACCTTTTGATTTAAATAGCCTAGATACTTAAAAGCTTATTTTAATAACACTGCCGAACATCACACTTTAAACTCATGTCAAGAAAATCAAGAGTTTCTGAGTCCTCAATATATATGTATATGGGCGATTTTACGTCAAGTGACCGAAGTTTAGAAATCAATGTCTTTCGATTTGGCCTTTAAAATTTATTTTCTTGTCGAGCTTGAAAACTGTAATAAACACTTTCTAACTTGTTTTGTAATTTAATTTTTTCGTTCTAGTATCGACAAAAAAATTTTTGATATGACAATTTATTCTAATTTAGTTTCGACCATCGTATTATTTTACATGAATTAATTAACCCTTTAATATTTTAATTTCCATAAATTACAATTTATTACAAATTATATAACAAATTTATAAGCTAAAGAATAAATAATCTATAAATTTATATACATATATCTTTACATACTAAACATATTTTACATATCTAAAAGATACACCTAAATCATAAGTGTATCTAATCGGTAATGAATGTAGAATTTATACTTTAGTTTGATTTACGGGTTCTATTCTTAAGGGATTAAAATATATATTTAAATATTTTATTAATACATAAGAAGTACATTTCGTAGCGTAACGAAATGTTATAATCTTTTATAAAATGATTACACTCCACGAAAGATATACACGGATTTCTAGCTTTGTATCATTGGAGTCTATAGAGTACGAAAAGTAAAAATTACCTGTTTGACGAAGATTTTAGTTACCAGCCACAAATTGCAAAAAAGCCAAATGAGGTTTTTGAAGAAATCAATCTGGGAGTGAAAATAGGTTTAGTTATAATATGATTTTATATTATGTACATAATTGTACCTTCACTTAAAGGGGGTTTGCAAAGCATACCGGGATTTTACTTGTTTATCATAATAAGATTTTCAAAATAACAATAGAAAAATTTAAAACGCTTAATGTTTAAAAGTCAAAAATTTGAAATGCAAACAAAGAAATACCTTCTTCTAAAATACAATATTTAGATAAAATAATACTCTTAAAAGTTGTTGCATAATTTGCTTTCATTTAAAATTTTCTTAAAAATTAATTACTAAAAGAAATTCTTGGAAATGTTGTTTATTTTGAATTTTCTTTCTTTTGTAACAACAATTTGTCAGTTTTCGTTTGTGTTGAAAAGTTCACAATATTCATGCACAAACATGTAAGTACATTAACATATTTAATTGTCCTGACAACTGTCAAATCATTGTTTTTTTTCTTCTTTTCTCTCTAGTTTTATTGTTTATTTAAATAAATACTTTTTGGTAAATTTGCTTTCAAAAATATTTGCTTATATTAGCAACAATTTATTATTCTAATTTATTTAGCTGAAATAATTTTATGAGAAATGTATTTGTGTGTGTGTGTATGTGTGTGTGAGTTTTCTACTTAGTTTATAATTTTCTTAATTTGATGACCTTGTTGTTGTCATCATTGTAAATGTCTGTGGTATCTCATCCTTTGAAATTTTCTTTTATATTCATGGTTGGGGTTCCTTTCATATTCTTCTTGACATTTTCAAGATGAGTTAGCAAGAAGAAAATAATTTATTACAAAAATTAAAAACATTGTTTTTCTTAGTATAATTTTTTTACATAATTTTTCTATAATTTTCTGCTGTTTCTCTATTGTTTTGCATTTTTTTTTTATGTTATAATAGAAATAATATCCTTTTGTTTTAAAAGGAGATTGCATGAATACATTCCTTAATATTTAAATAAGGTTGAGTTGTTATTTTATATCAAAAATTCTAAGATTTCTTTTTATTAAATATTACTATTCCTAAGAACTCCCAGGAATAAATAAGGAAAACAGAAAATGTGAAAATGATTTCAATCGAATATTTTCTGGGTTATAATTCAAAAAATCGTGTGGAAAAATTCATAGCTGACGTTATTAGATATCAATTTAAATAAAGAACCAAGTCCCAGTTAAGCAATCGGTCTTCAAAAATCAAGTAGAATTTTTCAGAAAGGTTTAATATAGTCGAATCTTTAAAATTTTTGTAAACATACAATTTTTATACCTATCACTTTCTACATGACAATATGTTAAAGTTTCTTATTTGTTTCATTTTTGTTTTCCTTCAATTAAATTTTGTGGAGTTATATTTTTAAATCTACATATAAAAATTTCTTTAACTCTGTATATTAAACTCATTATACTTAATATTAAGAAAATTTGTATATTTTTAAAAACTTTCTTTATTCTTCTCATATTTTCCGCTATTTTTGAAGCAAGAAAATAAAATACATCTATTTTTTGCCATTTAAAATGGTTGCATTAATAATGAGGTTTTTCCTTACTTTCTTTCGTCTTTTTATAGCTAAAAAAAAAAACTGTTGTTCATATAATTCTTATAAGAAAAATAAGTTTTATTCATAAAGTTTTCTTTATTTCTTTAAGTCTGGCGTAAAACAATGTTTTTATAATAAAATAGTGAAGACTGATAGAAAAAGATGAATGAGTTGTAGGTAAAGATCAGAAAAAAGAAGGAATTTTTCAAAGTATTAATAACTATAATAAAATTTATTTAATCGTTTAAATTTATATAAGAATAAATTTGTAAATTTTGCGGGAATTAATTCTTTATATCAATTATGCAATTTTAAATGTTTTAATAATCTCAAAGTTTTATTATTTAATTGGATGATTTTTTGTAAATTTCAGAAAATTTACTCAATTTTGTATTTCGATAATTTTGTTGCTTTAATGCAAAAATGAAAAATTTACCAATAATGTAAAATGTAAATTTATTTAAATGTTGACAATTCCTTGTTGTCATTTATATTTTTTAAAAATTGTATTAAAGTAGATTTTTTCTTTCAACTTTGGCTCTTATCTCCTATCTTCACTTTAAAAACAATTAATATATTAAATAATTTTAATCTATAATATAACAGATTTTGTTCTTTAATATCTTTTAAAATGCTTAAAAAGAAACACGATGGTTTTTCACACGGCCAGTTTATTTACTAATGCCCTCTGAGAATTCACACGCGTTTCTAGTGTTTAAACAAGATACATATGGTGCTACAGACAGACGGATAGTTATACATGTGTATATTTGTACACATTTTTAAAACCAATGCAATTCACTAGAGACCGCTAATGCGACATAATCATATATTTTTCGATTACTTTTAAACACTCCCAAATGATTGAAAATGAGCCAAAGGAAATAATGAAAAGATAATACAGTTTAAAGTTAAATTATTTAATTGTCATAAGAAATATGGGTCATTGCTTTCATCCGCTTCAATATCAATGGATTTCAATTTGTTTATACAAATTTTTAAAATAAAACAAATAACAAATAAGAATGACTTATAGTGGGTCCAGCTGAACTTATGGTGTGGTCAAACGTAGATCCAACAAACTAAAAAGAGACAAAAATTTGCAATATTTTGTCATCCTATAATCATGTGTATATAAAGGCCCATAAAATAAATAGTACCTTATTATATTGTACTGAACTTACGTACACATAAAAGTTTTTTATTAATACAAAGGTACCATAAAACAAGTTAGAAAGTGCTATAATCGGTCAAGCCCGACCATACTATACCCTTCACCACTAAGGTCAAAGGTGTTCTTTTTCCTGTATAAAGACAAATATTTCCTAAATTTTGCCATCATACAAACATTTTCTAAAAACTTATATATTTATTTATTTATTTCCGTCATTTGGACTTATATGAGTGCTAGGGTCAAATATGGACCGATTATCGAATTGATTGCAGTTGTTACAAAAAATGCATACAAAAAATAAACAAAAAATTCCCATTATCTTTAGATTTAAAAGCGTTTTAGTGATTTTTGTCTCATTTAGTGCGTTTTGACAGAAGAGTTTGTATGGGATCTATGGTCAAATATGGACCGATTTCAACGAAATTTGGTATAGTGATTTTGGTTTACTTAAGTATATTTGTAAATTTCATGAAAAATATTGATATTTGTGGGCAATATATTAATTCCGGACGAGTGGGACATATGAGAGGTACCATAAATAATGGACCGATTTGGACGAATTTAAATAGCCATGGTTCCACTATCAAAAAAAAATATCTGTTCCAAATTTTATCAAATTATCTTTAAGATTGCGACCTGTACTATGATTACATAGTTTACATAGGGGTCCAACCAGCCATCCAGACGGACGGACGGACTGACATCGATAAATCGACTCAGAAAGTAATTTTAAGTATATTTTTTTTCCAAATTTCAAAATAATCGGTCCACATTTGACCCTCTCATATAAGTCCAAATGACGAGTATAGCTTAAGTAAAGAGTGTTCTAAAAAAAATATGCATTTACTATTTTAGACAAAATTTATCCATAGTGCAAAAAATAATTTATTTTTTGATCAAGTTAGTTTCTATAGATATGTCAGATACTATTATTTTAGAAATTATTAATTTTCAATAGTTATTTCAATCAAAATGGACTGCGAAAAAAAAGTTCGTGAAAATATAATTAAAACTTTTCAAAAAAATCCGTCATGGACTTTTAAAAAAATAGCTAAAAATTTGAAAGTTGACCCTCGAACGGTTTCTAATGCCATCAGACGGTATAAGGAAAACCTGAGCATTGAAAGAAAACCTGGATCAGGGAGGAAAAAACGTCCTACAGATATTGGTAAAGCAAAAGAAGTCGAGCGACTCTTTCGAAGAGCGCCTAACACTTCTTTAAGAAAAGCAGCTCGTACGGTGAAATTTTCTACGAATTTTGCACATAGAGTCAAAGCTTATGCTGGACTGAAGACATACAAAGTCCAAAAGGTTCCAGATCGCAATGCTATAAAGAACTTAGAAGCAAAAAAACGAGCGAAAAATTGAAGTCTGATTTTATAAAAAAAACACCTGTTGTGTGATGGATGATGAAACATACGTACTAGCAGACTTTTCTCAACTTCCTGGTCAAGATTTTTATGTTGCTGATAAACGGGGCAATGTTCGGCAAGAGTTTCGCACAAAAAAACAAACAAAATTCCCTAAGAAGTTTCTCGTGTGGCAAGCTATTTGCAGTTGTGGCAAAAGAAGTAAAGTATTTGTGGCATCTGGCACAATAAACACAGAAATTTATATAAAGGAGTGCCCACAAAAACGGTTGTTACCCTTTTTAAGAGAGCACAGAGTGACTACATTTTTTTGGCCTGATTTGGCATCATGCCATTATGGAAAAAAGGCACTTGAGTGGTACTAAAAGAATAATGTCATTTTTGTACCACGAGAGGCAAATCCACCTAACTGTCCAGAACTTCGGCCTGTGGAAAGGTATTGGGCTCTGGTAAAAAAGGAATTGAAGAACACAGGAAAGATTTCCAAGAACATGTCCGATTTTAAGCGCAGGTGGAACACATGCTCCAAAAAGGTATCAGAAGCAACTGTAAAATCTTTAATGGGAGGGTTTCCGAAAAAAGTCGATAATTTTGCAAAACCCGAGTACTAAGTAAACATTTTAAGCTAAATGATTTTGTATAATATGTCATTATATATAATTTTATTTAGAGCACTCTTTATATAAGTTTTTAGAAAAATTTTGTACGATGGCAAAATTTAGGATATGTTTGCCTTTATACAGGAATAAGAACACCTTTGCCCTTAGTGGTGAAGTGTATCTTATGGTCGGGCTTGACCGACTATAGCACTTTCTTACTTGTTTTTATTAAATTTCACTTTTGGCAATACTGTTTTTCTTATTGTTGTCAGTTCATAAAAGTTTGTTAAAGTACACAACAAAGTACTTTATTTTTAGCGTACTTCGTGAAATTTCGTTATGATAGGGGTTGTGTATTTTAATAGGTACTTTAAAATTTTAAGGTACCTATACCTTATTTCAATGTACCGAAATTGCTTAAAAATACGATACCTTAAAATACAGTACTTTAGAGTTTTTTTCTAACCTTGCCATAAACAAGAGAAAATTCTAAATTGATTATGTGTTTGTGATTTTTATATAAAAAATATTAATATTATTATCCGCCTAGCATACCAGAGGTCCCAAGTTCGATCTTCGGCCAGACCCACTTGAAAAATAAAATTATTTTATATAGTTATTTAGTATAAGGCTATGTAAAACTACTTGAACTAATGCATTTTCCGTTCGAAGTTGAGTTAAAACGTAGGTCCTTTAATGAGTCTAAAAATAGAATCGGATGCAGATCGTTGTCTGAGAGAAGTACCCCTTGTTCCAATTGGAATGTCGTGGGAATTTTGAATTAATGTATATAAAACAAATATCTGTGATAAAATTAATCAAATTTGCTTTAAAGTTTCCACCTGCTCTTTGGATGTCAGAGAAGTTTGCGTTATCTTCATATATCAAAATTTTTAAGAAGTCTCCTAAGTTATTTTTCGTCTCTGTAGCACTGATTTTGTTTGTTATTTGTGTGGTTCTGTATTTGTAATTAAAATGACAACCTGGACATTTGGGAATTCTGAAGTATTTATAATAAAATGAAATATGAAGACGATTATTTAAATTTCTAGTAATACCCCAACATGTCCAGAATTAAATAAATAAAAAAAAATAACAATAGAAAAACAAATAAAACAAAATATTATTAACTCTATAATTAATCTCCATGGAATGGACTTGAGTCAAACAAGAATGAATGATAGAAGGGAATGTGAAATGGTTTTGTGACAGATTCCCAACTTGCTTTTCTGTTTGTTTTTAAAATTAAATAGTTTTGAAGTATCTAAATAAAATTGTACGTGGGCGAAGTAGAAACATTTCGAATTTTTCTTATTCATGAGGGGAAATGTTAAAACGAAAGTTTAAATAAAGTAGGAGGGTATAAGTCATATATTAAATTCTCAAAATAGTGTCATTTAAAATGTAAACATAAATGTTAAATGTCAAATATGTAATTAATAAATTATAATACAAATTAGTTTCAAGTGTAAGTATGGTTACTAATTTAGAATTTTATAAATTCTATATTTTTAAGTTTTTACAGGGTTAAGAAAAATTTCGTACAGAATTAAGGCATCTTCAAAGTTATATAAAGTCTAACAGTTCCATACTGAACATGATACCAACATATATTTCTATACCTTTTAAATATCTAAATACACTTATCCTTAAGATTATATCCCTTTTCTCAATCATATGTCTGTTCTGTATTAAAAAATTCTAACTTTATGAAACATTATTTTGCCTTAACTTATAACATCAATAAATTTTAGACAGATACTCAAGATGTCTCAATATGTTTCATGTTATTCATTTGCTGTCTGTTATAAGGCAAAGGACATGTAGTCAGACATGAAAGAAGGATAAATTCGTCAAATATGAAGGGGTCATAAATTTGTAAAGGATGTTTATAGAAAAGCATGACGTCAGCTTAAATACATACATGTAGTATGAAATATTTTTTTTTAAATATAAATAAAGGGAAAAAGTACATAAATTTAAATTTTGATGTAAAAGTTTTCTTAGAAAATTTTTGAGGAAAAAGTTTTCTATAGAAAAATTTTAACGAAAAAGTTTTCTTAAGAAAATTTTTGATGAAAAAGTTTTCTATGGAAAAACTTTTGTTGAAAAAGTTTTTTATAGAAAATGTTTGATGCAAAAGTTTTCTATAGAAAATTTTTGATGAAAAAGTTTTCTTTAGAAAATTTTTGATGAAAATGTTTTGTATAGAAAATGTTTGATGAAATAGTTTTATATAGAAAATGTTTGATGCAAGAGTTTTCTATAGAAAATTTTTGATGAAAAAGTTTTCTTTAGAAAATTTTTGAGGAAAAATTTTTTTTTTAGAAAATTTTTGATGAAAATGTTTTCTATAGAAAATTTTTTATGAAAATGTTTTCTATAGAAAATTTTTGATGTAAAAGTTTTCTATAGAAAATTTTTGATGAAAAAGTTTTCTATAGAAAATTTTTGATGAAAAAGTTTTCTATAGAAAATTTTTGATGAAAAAGTTTTCTATAGAAAATTTTTGATGAAAAAGTTTTCTATAGAAAATTTTTGATGAAAAAGTTTTCTATAGAAAATTTTTGATGAAAAAGTTTTCTATAGAAAATTTTTGATGAAAAAGTTTTCTATAGAAAATTTTTGATGAAAAAGTTTTCTATAGAAAATTTTTGATGAAAAAGTTTTCTATAGAAAATTTTTGATGAAAAAGTTTTCTATAAAAAATTTTTGATGAAAAAGTTTTCTATAGAAAATTTTTGATGAAAAATTTTTCTATAGAAAATTTTTGATGAAAAAGTTTTCTATCGAAAATTTTTGATGAAAATGTTTTCCATAAAAAATTTTTAATGAAAAAGTTTTCTATAGAAAATTTTTAATGAAAAAGTTTTCCATAAAAAATTTGTAATAAAAAAGTTTTATTAAAAAGGTTTATCAAAATTTGGGACATCAAACATTTAATTAAAAAGTTTTACTGTAGTGTATTGCACTAAGAATCCCAATTTATTACAATTATTTATTATTGTAATAAATAGTTTTTTGATAAAACCAAAAAATGTTGGTGGGGAAACCTTTCCTCGATAAACCTTTTTAATAAATATACGGCTGCACATGTGCCAAGCTTTAAAATAAACTTTTGTTTATTTAAATCTTTCTTTGAACCCCCTTTATAGCACTTTTGTCTTAGTCGCCAACAAAGCAACAACAAAAGTGTGGGAAATAAAGAAATGATAAAACTGAAAAATGTTTGTGTGTTTCTGTTCGGATGATAATCTGCGCTTTATGTTGATATTTGTTGGACACAATAATAATAATTCGTATTTATTCAGTCCCTCAAATTATACATAATGTGAGGTTTTCGCTCTGTCTAGAATTAGGGATAATCCTCCTGATGAGATGGTCTAACCAACCATCGAAACGCGTCGAGGAAAGGTTTCCCCACCAACATTTTTTGGTTTTATCAAAAAACTATTTATTACAATAATAAATAATTGTAATAAATTGGGATTCTTAGTGCAATACACTACAGTAAAACTTTTTAAAAAAGTTTTCTATAGAAAACTTTTGATAAATCATTTTTCTATAGAAAAATTTAAAATAAAAAAAATAAAAAAAATAAAAAATTCTAATAAAAAATTTTCTTTAGAAAATTTAGCTAAAAAAGTTTTTTATAGAAAAATTTTGATAAAATGTTTTCTATAGAAAAATTTTTATAAAAAGTTTACTATTGAAAATTTTTTTATAAAAGTTTTGCTAAAAAAAAAATTTTTGATGAAAGAGTTTTCTACCTAAAATTTTTGATGAAAAAGTGTTCTATAGAAAATTTTTGACGAAAAAGTTTTTTTTTTGAATGAAAAGGTTTTCTATAGAAAAATTTTTATGAAAAAGTTTTCTTTAGAAAAAAAGTTTTCCTTAGAAAAATTTTATTGAAAAAGTTTTCTAAAGAAAAATTTTGACAAAAAAGTTTTCTATAAAAAAAATTTGATGAACAATTTTTTATGGAAGACTTTTTATAAAAAAGTTTTTTATGAAAAAAATTTGACAAATACTATATATAGGAAAAATCTGGATGAAAATGTTTTCTATTTAAAATAAAAAAAAAAAATAAGAACAATTTTCATGTTGTAATTATTTATAGGAAAAATATGATCAAATAGTTGATATATATATTTTGTATTAAAGTCTCTTCTTTGGTTTGGCTTAGCCGAATATAAGCCTGTGACTGGTTAAATAGAAAATATTCTTTGTAAATTATATTACTTCATTAAATAAAATATTCGCTGTTTAATATTTACTAAAATTAAATAAGTCAAATCAGAACATAAAATCTTTTCTAATGTCATGTAAAAAAGCCTATCAAAAGCTCGTAAAATTGTTTATTTAATACGTGACACATGATTATTGTCTGCTTTTAGTATTAATTGCATTCATTAGCAATATTTGATTGTGAAAACACATACATTCTTGTATGTTTATGTATTCATGTTAAAGTATAAGTACCCAGAAGTTTAACATGCAGTGACCGGATATTTAGAAAATTTTCCAGCATTTCAAAACTTTTTGTGTAGATTTTCCCGGAATTAGACTCTTTGCTATGCAAAAATGTATGATTGATACCAACATTGACACAAGTTCTCTTCAATTTTGGTGATGTTCTATCATTTTCGAACCTCCGGGTATGTTTAAGTTTTCCTGTATTTGTGTTTTATTAACGAAAAAGTTTTTGTGATTAAATTTATAGCACATAAAATAAAATAAAATTTTATAGCATACTCATACAAGTTGATTAAATAGTATATAATTTTAAGCGAAAGCTTCCACTTGGTAGTCCTTTCCAAGACAGGAAATTTATGCATAATAAACCTGGTTTTTAACTCTGACGGTTCTTATTTTAGAAGAAGCAAATCTTCCACAGTATTAAGAAATTATTGTTTAAGAAAAACGTTCTGTTCTGGAAGAGTTCGTAACCTAATATTTCTATCTATAAGTAAATATCTAATACAAATTACAATGCTAACACAAGCAAGTATTAAACATGAAATTTTTATTGCAAAAAGTTTTTAGTACAACTTCTATAGAAACATGTAATATATACTATGTATTTCATAAGTACTTTTCTATGGAACAAGAAATCATAATTTCATTAAACTTAAAAAATATAAATAATTAAACAGATTTAAAATTTGTTAAGAAGTTGTAAGGATTTATTTACAATGTTACTTACACACTGTTATTTGTTAAAACTTTTTGCTAAATAATTATGTACTTTAATATGTTTATATAATTGCTTTAAGTAGTATTTGTATATAATATATACATATTATGTACTTATATGTATGTATATAAAGTGTTTTTCTAAAATTACAAATTTTGTATATTAGAAAACACAGACACAAATTTATTATTATTAATTTCCTGTAAATACAAGAATTCACATTTTCTTGTAATAATTATTGGGGGTAAACTGAATCGCAATTTTTTACTCATAAAAATTAAACTTTTTTATATTTAACTAAAATCCCTAAAACTTTTAAATGTTTTATGATGTAAAAATAAAACATTTTATAGGACTTAAACTTGAATCCCTCTTGCATTTTAATACCCCTAATATCTATTTTAATAGTATCTTTTTATCCTATGTCAGAAGTAACAAGGAAATTAGGATGTTCATAAGTAAGTTTCTGTCTATGTTAAATTCAATTTTAGAAACTTTTTAATTTACTTAACAAGTTCTTAGAAATTAAAGTATTTAGTTTTCAATTTTACAGAGACTGAATTTTGTTTTCTAATTTATTGTTAAATAAAATAATAATAAAATAATTAATTAATTTTAAAATCTCTTTTGTAAATATTTGCTTAGTTTATAAAAAAATATATTTTTTGTTAATATCTTTATAAATTTGTTTATCTAATACATATTAAAATGAAACAATTTTATACATTAATTGCAGTTTATTGTTATTTAAAATAGACCGAATTTTATATAGAAAATATTCTCAATTTTAAGATTTCTGGAAGTATCAAATTTCAACCAGATTCCGTGAAAGGAGTTATTATCCGTTACCACGGCAGTTGGTTATTAAAACCGAAATGACTCGGAAATCGCAAGATTCAGACCAATGACTGCTACTACTGCTATATTACCAAAAATATTGTTGTAACAACAAAGAAGTGATAAATTTAGTTTAAATGTTCACACTATCCACTTTCTAGCAATTTTTAAGCAATTAAACTCCAAAACTTTGACGAAAATAATATATTCTGTTATCTTAGACTCCAAATAAAGCAAAGGGTCCCATATACAAAATACAAAATTAGTACACTAGAAAAAATTTAGTACACTAGATTTCCAGTTTAATAGTAATTTTTATAACAATTTACACATTTAACGAAAAAAGGGGTTTTAAATCAAATATAAGTTGACCAGCTTAAGTCGGAAGGATACATTGGGTTTTCGCTGATATATTAAATGCACAGAAATATTAATGTGAAACCCACGCTTAAGAATACCGATCGATACAGAATCACTTATTGAGTCGTTGTCAGTATTAATAAAAAACACTGGACTAAAATCTGTTTGATTCGGTATAATTTTATAGTTTTTCAAAAACACCGAAAATTATAGAAACTATCAGAAATTTAAAGATAAGTTTACCTTTATATTGGGCTTATGCTGATGTTTGTAACGTATAGAAATATTGGTCTGAAACCCACCTTTGAGTATACCAATCGACTCAAAATCACTATCTGAGTTGCTTTAACGATATCCGTCCGGCTGGCTGGCTGGATACCCATGTAAGCTCTTTGTCAATGTACAGGTCGTAACTTCAGACATAATTTCGTGAAATTTGGCATATATTCATATTTTGATCCAAGGACGATCCATATACTTTTTTAGGGCGAAATTGGAGTACTATTTCGGGTGCCTCCCATAGGGATGTCTTCCCGGAATAGAGTTTTTGATCCTTTGCAGTCACAAATGTAGTTGTATTTCAATAATATTCTGCATATATATTGCTTATAAATATGGGCCGATTCTAAAAAGGTACAGTTATTAAAGTTACCATAAGCAATATTATCGCTTATGCTAACCTTAATCACTGTACCTTTTCAGAATCGGCCCATATTTGACCATACCTCCCATACAAGAGACATTCTCAAAAGTCGTTTAAATACCCATAAAAGCACAAAAACGCTTATAAATCTAAAGGTGAAAGCATTTTATTACTAAAACTTTGCATAGATAAATGTGTTGTAAATATAAACAAATAACCGAAGTTTGGTAACAATCGATCCACAATTGATCCCAGCTCCCATATCAGGTTCTTAGACGGAAATGACATTAATCTAATTAAATCTCGAAATTTTGAAAATTGTCTTTAAGACTTAAGGAAAACTTGTTTAATTGTGGTCCATATATGACTATAGTAGTGAAGAGTATCATATTGTCGGGCTTGATCGACTATAGCTTTTCTTACTTGTTATTTAATGGTAAAACCGGAAACAGTCACTTAAATATTTCATACATATTTAGTTCATTGTTCAGTTATCTTCCTCAGCTTTGAAAAAAAAAATTCACGTACTTACTTACCGATCAAATACAGATACATTTTAAGAATTACCCTGTGGTTTCAGAATGAAGCCTTTTCTCTAATACAAATGAAATGATGAGACATTTAAGAATGTTTACTTTTGTAGTTGCAAGTTTTAGGAAAGCAAAGAACTAGTTTTATAACAAACTAAATGTAGACCTGCTTCAAAAAAAGCTCTTAGAAAATTCGCATCGTCATTTTAGCAGTTTGTACTAAAATCGTTTAAATTTTCTGGATACTTACTTATATGTATGTCGTATAAGTATTTATGTAACTTACTCATACAAATCCATATTATTTATCCAAGTATGTAATGTTTTATTTAAAACACATTAAATCCAAAACATTAAACCCATTTTTATAGCCATTTGGCTGGAAGTCGAAGAATTTCTTCTAACTCATTCCATTTCCAACATTTAAATATTGTTGTTAGTAACAAACATGTTCCATTACTTAAAACAAGGTTAAGGAGTGTAGCAATTTAGTAGCAAATTTGCTATAAAGGAGGCAATTTAGGAGGCAATTGCTCATTTAAGTGCTTAACTAAACTATAGTTAGTGGTGGTGGGACTGATGTTTTATTTAACAGTAATAAGCTATTTGATATACATTTTTAGGTCTTAAATTGAACTTAGTTGTTTAAAGAGAGAGTGCATAATAGTATATCGATTTTAAAGCTTTCTTTAGTGTCTTTACAGTGTCTTTAATAATTTAAAAATAATCAATTAATACCACAGTTTATTATTACTTCCTATTCCTATTACCTTTGTAAGCTTTCAGGCATATTCACTATTTTCGAGTCAATTCCTATATGCAGAGAGCAAACTGTGATTGGCAATTTAGAGGCAATTTTAAGGTTTATTGTCAAAAACTAAATAAATATTTTTTTCCATCTCTACTATTTTTAGATTGATGGACATTTGATTTTTAAAATTGTATGTTAAATTTTTTCGACCTAGTCAAAATGCAGTTGATTTTTACTTTTAGTTTTATTTAGTTGAAAATTTTCACTACAAATTGAAACTGATGCTTGTCAACAATTTAGGAAAAAATATCGAAAATATTGCTCTGCATTCGTGTGTGACAAAAATATACATTCACTTTTTATACACTTCACAGCCGGAGGTAGAAAGGGTATTTTGGGTTTGTGCTGATGTTTGTAATGTATAGAAATATTAGCCTGTTATAACTGACTTAAACTGATCGACTCCAAATTATATTACTTAGATTAAAGATCAAACTAAAATGAGTTTACAAAATTTTTAAACAATCGGCCTAAATTTGATCCTAGTTTTGGAGGGAAGTGACCTATAAAGTCTCGAGAAAATGTTTGTATGATTACAAAATATAACATGAAAAATAAACTTTTGAATTTGTAGACTTTTGAAACACATTTGACCTTAGTAGCGTAGGGTATCATATAGCCGACTATAATACTAGTTTACATTTTTTATTTTGGTGGATTTTATTGACAACGGTTAACATGGTAATTTCTGTGTGAAAAGTTTTATTAAATTTTTATTTTGAATTTTATTTAAAGGCTATATTCAACGAAAATTGATTTTATATTGACCTACATATATTAAAATTGATGTAAAATGGAAAATTTTAATAAAAAAAATGTTCTCAAATTGACACCTAGTAGTTTATATAGAAGTTTTAGAAAAATTGTATCGAAAATATAGTTTGTTACACCCTTTCATCTTTTTATACCCTTCACCACCATAGGTGGAAAGGGTATTATAAGTTTGTGCTGATGTATGTAACGCATAGAAATATTAGTCTTAGACCCACCTTGAAGTATACCAATTTACTAAGAATCACTTCCTATGTCGATTTAGCGATGTCAGTCCGTTCGTCTACTGGAAGGCTGGCTGACTGGACCCCCATGTAAGCCTTGTTATCAAAGTACAGGTTACAATTCTAAAGATAATTTGATGAAATTTAGCACAGGTCATTTTTTTTGATAGTCAGACCATATCTAATGACATTCGTCAAAATAGGTTCATTATTTATGGTACCTCCCATAGGTCCCACTTTACGGAGTTGATGTTTTGGCCACAAATACCAATATTTATTCATGAAATTTAAAGCAAATACTGCTTATGTAAATTAACATTACTGTACCAAATTTCGTTGAAATCGGTTCACATTTGACCATAGCTCCCTTAGAGACTCTTGTGTCAAAACGCACTTAATGAGACAAAAATCACTAAAACTCTCGTAAATCTGAAGATACTAACAATTTTAAGTTTATTTTTTGCATACATAATTCTAATCATTATGCTTAATTTCGAGATAATCGGTCCATATTTGACCCTCATATAAGTCTATTTTGCGAAAACAGCTTTAATATATAAGTCTTGAGAAAATGTTTGTATGATAACAAAATTTTTCAAATATTTCTCTTTATACGCGAATAAGAACTCCAAAGATCTTAGTGACGAAGGGTATCGTATGTTCGGGAATGACCGAAGAATATAGCTCTTTCTTACTTGTTATTAGTTGCACTTTTCAATAATAAATATAATATAACATAAATTTATTGCACTTCATACATTTTTTGCTGTTGAATGTGAAACTAAAGTGGATAAAGAACAATGAAACAAATATTTCATGAGCACGTGTGTGTGCCTTAGCTTTCTCTCATTAGATAATCTTCTCCATTAGATGTTTCCGAATTAGAGTAAAACCGGTATTCTCTTTGTTTTAAGTTTAAGGAGTTTTCAAAACGACCATGCTGCAAATCAATGTGTGCAAGTGCAACATTTTTATATTATAAAGTCTTTGTCTATACGAAGGTTTCTATGCCATTTTTATGATTTAATAAAGTAATCAAACAAAATTGGTTAATTTACAAAAACCATATTAATAAACTTAGTTTTACCTCTTTTTTCCTATAATTTTTTAAGATTTTAGTTTCACAAATTTTAAATTCTTTTAAAGTTTAGTTTTTTTTTTAAGTAAACTTTAATTTATGCCTTAAATAAATTGTGTTTGCGCTATTTCTGTTATTTCTTCAAAAATAGACTTGACGGAAATTTTGTATGATCTTTAACTAAATATGACTTGACTTATTTTTGTTCTGCTGAAGCATCCTTATGTTGCATGTTAAAGTGTCATTAACTTTACTTGAAATTTGTATTGAATTCGAAAGCAAATTTCGTGAAACTGTTTTGTAGCAACTTTTAAATTAATGACTTCGATGTTTTTTTTTTTAACAAAATCATCATTAACAGCAATAAATAGTAATTTAAAAGATATTATTTAGTATTTTATGATTTCCATAAATTGTACTTGAGTCAAAAGTATACTTAACATAATGATAAATCATTAGTGCCGAAAAATGTTAACAATTTTTGAAAGAAATATTTTAAAATAAATTTTAAATTTGGTAGAACCAAAATATTTTCTTAAAACATTTTAGGTGATTGTGATAGTAAAGAGGTTCAGAAAAACGAATTTTATGCAATAATTTTTTATCAATTGTGCAAAAGTAGCCAAATTTTTTAAAAGCTTCATATGAAATATGTTCTTGAGATAGCTCCCTTACTTTTCAGCTGCTCTAAAATACGTTTATATTTTATGAGTGTTCATAAGAGTATGATTTATTTTGTTTATTTTTATCATGTCTATGAAATAAACGTTTAAAAGATTGCAAAAGTATAAGCGAAAGCGGGCTTTTGGGTAAGACGGGTGTAGAGTTTCGCATAGTCATACTTGACCGACTATTCTGTGTTACTTTGTTTTAATTCATACATTTATCTCAGATAGATTCCGGCCTTTGGGTATTTTTCCTTTCATTTGGTTCTTGTTTATAGGTTTGCGTGTGACAATCAAGTCATTTTATTATGAGCTAACACTTGAACAAATTGATTTCCAGATTAAATCTTTTTATTCAAACATTTTTTCTTTGCCTCTTCTAATGATTATTTCGTTCTTTTTTTGTTTCTATTTTGTGTCAAGCTAAAAAAACTAATGATTGAAAAAGTAAATGAAGAGTTTTTTCCCCTAATACATTAATTTAAATACATTTGAGTTTTTTTTCAGATTCTATTTTGTGCGAACCTTCTTTGTTAAAAAATTTCTATAAAAGATTAAAAGATTTTATTGATTTGCCTAAAATTTTGCTTTATAGGGAAATAAATCATTAACAAAGAGAGATTTTGTTTAGTAAATCTTATAAAAGTGTAAAAGTATTAAAAGGGTTATGCTCCAATAGCCAAAGGTTTTCTTACCTTTTAAATGTAAGTAAACCAAAAGTAATCATAAATTAAAATTATTTGTGCTAAAAAGTTTTCAAAAACAAAAACCAATCAACATAATTAATGATTTCTACTCAAAATATCTTTTTATTTTGTTTATAAATAATTTATTTCATTGCTCATTTTGTCCTTTTGTCCTTAGCCAAGAAAAAAAAAGAAACGAAAATAAAATATTACTTTGGCCATAAAAACATTAATGAGACTCTGACCATTAAAAATAGTAATTATTTTCAAGATTGCTACTAAAAACAAAATTCCAGTATAACTTCTTTTACTACGTTTGTCCGAACTTCTATATAAAGTTGGTCCTGGCATTTCCCAAAACAAGCAACATTTAATTTTTGTTTTTTTTTTTGCAGAATTCAACAAAAATCATTGAATAAATAAAAAAAAACTTTTCACTTTTTTAAGTGTTTTGTAGAGTTTTTTTATTTTTATTATTTAACCCGCAAAAATTAAAACAGGAAAGAGAAATGTGTAAAACAAGTACCATTCATATTTTTTTTTGAAATAGTCAAACTTTTCTAGGAGTGAGTATTTTTATGGAAAGGCCATTTTTGCCCAAAAGTGCTTTACCAAATTAATTTATCTTTTTTTCTGTTGATGGTTTTATTGTACAGAAATGTAAAAAATTTGTGCTGTAAATGACTTAATGAATTAATTTCTGTCAGGTTAGGCAATTATTAAGTATAACAATTTTTTATTTGACTAATAAAAGAGAAATTTCAATACCTATGTTGTAAATATGTAGACTTTCGCACCAAAACGTAGAAATTTCATTTAAAAAAAAAATTGAGTTAATGATGTACTTTAACTTTACATACTCTTCTCTTTAGCTACATTGTTATTTAATGTAACTAAAGAGAAGAGTATGCAATCAATTCTTTAAAAACGATCGATCGCACCAAAACGTAAGAATTTTTGTAAAAGGTAATACAAAAATAACATCTTATTAGACTTTTGTTCTAAAAATATATTTTTTTCCATTTCGATCGTTTCTAAATGTAACTTTTTACTTTCGTAAATCATTGTGGCGATTAGAAACGCGAGGTAATTGAACAGGTGACCTAGGTCGTCGTCTTATGACTTCATTTTTAACACAATTTTTCTTTGATATACACATAAATATAAGCAATTGTTGCGTAGTGAGGAGTTTTTATCCTAAACGACAGCAATATTTTTATTTAATTTCACTTTTGGCAACACTGTTTTTCTCAGTTTCATAAAGTACTCAACAAAGTACGTTATAGTACTCGAACGAAGTACGTTATTTTTAAAGTACTTCATGAAAGTTCGTTACGATAGAGGTTGTGTATTTTCACAGATACTTTGAATTGTTAAGGTACCTATACTTAAATAGTTTGTTACGAATGTGACTATGTACCGAAGTTGCCTAAGTACAGTATGGTACCTTAAAGTACAGTATTTTAGAGTATTTTTTTCAAAGTTTGCTTAAAATCATTTATTATTAAATTGTTGTTTTGGTGTGAACGTCTTCATAAATATGTAGATGATAAGATGTGAACAATTATTGTAGTAAAGTGTTTGATGATTATATAAGTATATAAAAATGCCTCAATAAAGTACTTCTAGGTGCATAACTTCACTTCATTTTATTGTCATATTTGAAAAAATCGAATTTAAAATATAACGCTTAACTACACCTATTCCAAAAGTCTTTAATTAAAAAGCACCCACTATGCGTTAAATGACATTCTAAAGATTTGCTTTTTCAATACAACAAATTTTGTTATAGTTATAGTTTTTTTTTTGTATATTTTTTTCCCAAAATTATCAAGATATTTTTGCTATAATAAAAGTCATATTAAAACTTGATCTATACTGATATGTTCAATTTACCATAAAAAATTTGTAGAGATAAAATTCACAAATATTTATAAAAAAATTTGAAAATATTAAGAGTAAAAATTTCAAATGTTGTATAGAAAGAGTCCTTTTGTCATTTATTAGTTTTTTTAATTTGATTTTTCCTTTTTTGTAAATATATTTTGTGTATATAAAAGTCAGTATCGAAATAATATTTTATTTGTTGAATCATAAAAGTTTACTTTTTATAACATACAAATATTTTGATAATATTTATGCGTAGAAATTTGCATATTTTTGTATATACAATTTTTATTTGCTATTTTATTTGGTTTTAAGGTCATTTGTGAGTTTACAGAGTTTTGAGGCAAATTTTCTCAGAAATATATATATGACAGTAGAATCTGGATTGTGAATAAAACTTTTTTGTAGAAAATTTTAAAATATATAATAAAAATTTTGTAGATTAGGATATTTTTAGCTATGGGTCTTTGCTAGTGCGAATAATCGAGATTCTACTCTGTATTTATATTCAGATTAATTCTACAATATTGTCTGTTAAACATTGTCAATCAAAACAATTACATCAATATAGATTTTTTTTCTATCGTAAAATTGAGTTTTTTGTTTTGTACAAAAATTACACCGATTCCTTTTAACAACTCTAGATGTCTCATGGGTTATATTTTGTATTTCTAGATTGGGCAATACCAGAGCCGTCAACTAGTTTTTGGAAAAAAGGCATAAAATGCTGAATATCGACGTAACTTAGTACTCAAAAGTTCCCAGTCTGAGCCGATCTATAAGAGCTTACATTGTCGTGATAAAGAATGATTAATCTTTGGCGGTTGATTATTCAAATAGATATTTCTTTTAAGAATTGACCATTTAACGATCCTTTGAAAGTTCCATTGTGACTGGTCTATTTTGTAAAAAAGAAAAAAAATATAGGGGAACATTTTCTTCGAGTATAAATTTTTGTTAAGTATTATTTGTCCTAGATGTTCTATACCGTCAAAGACTCTAAGTATAAAGATGTTGCACTTCCATATATTGATTTTCTATATGGTCCATTTGAAAAGTCCCTAAAAAACAACTTTAACTCTTATTCGGAAACAACTATTGGAGACTATTATCCGATGATAGAAAGCTAAGGCACATACACGTGCTGTTGAAATGTCTGTTTGTTTATGCGTTTATATATTTGTTATTGATCTTTATCCATTTTAATGTCACATTTCACAGCAAAAAAAATATATGGAATACAATATGTTTATATTATATAGTCTTTGCTTTTGGGCCCTTTTGCGTAGAGCCTTAATTTATTCATTGATCATTTAGGATGCTTTGTGAAAAAAATGTAATGTAGAACCTAAATCGATTTGCCACAAAAATTATATTATTGGAACAAAAAGTAATTTTAGCAAAAAGTACTGAATCCTCAAAGGAAATGGTGTAGTTTACATGATTTTTTTTTAATTCTGTAAAATTTCCTAAAATGGTTTATTTGTGTATTCTACTTCAATGTTTACATTTAAATATAGAACTTCCTGCAATTTAGTACTAAAAAGACAAAAACCTTATTGAAAAAAGAATTAATGACAAAATAATATCACTCAATCAAACAAATATAAGAGCAAAGAACCAACAACAATTTTGTTAAGGACTAGAATTGATTTTATTTTTGTAATTTGATTTCTATTGTGTGGGTAGATTTCAAAGTTACCCTAAGGAAAATAGCTTAATAAACTTAGCCCCTAATTCATAAACGAAAAATAGTGTTATGACAAACTAAATCAATAAATTAAATTTTCCATACGAATTTCCTACGATAAGCATTTGATACATTATTTCATAATTCGTTTACGAATTAGAGGGTTAATTTTTTTTATAAAGAATAGAATTTGTAGACTTTTATGTTTGACTATTGAAAAGCTAAACATTTTTTTTATTAAATTTTCAATCTCACCACTTTTTCTATTTTGAATTCCATAGCTTAAAATAAATGTCTCTTCAATCGTTTGTATTTTTTTTTTTTTTGTAGTTCCTTAGAAAAGGCTTCATCCCTTGTCAAGGTTAAGCTTTAAGTTTGTTAAACTGATATGGATGACGTATGTATATGTATATTTCTGTCTGCGTGTTTGCGTAAAATATCAAAAAGTTAAAGTATTATGATGACTTTTGTTGAATAACAAGGATAAGGATGTTTTTGTCTATGAACTTGAATCTTTTTTTAAATATGAGCGAATGTTTTCACAATTTGACTTAAACATGTTTAGCATTTAGATTTCTAGTATTTTTTCCAGCTGTTAGTGTATTTGTAAATACTAAATCGTACATTTCACTAATAGATTTTCCGTTGCTTTACTAGCAAATGTTTATGTTACATTGACATTTGCGGTTATAATTTGTAATAGTTGAATGACAAAGATAGTTTTTTTTGTGAAGAAAATAGGAAATATTATTAGTACTTATACATATTAATACACATAAAACATTCTAGGAAATTATAATTGGTCAAGCTCGACTATGAAATACAGTACATTTAGATTTTTATTAAATGTTCTTATCCAACTAGATCGCTTAATATATATTTGTGCTTAAAAGCCACCTAATAAATTCGATTAAATGGGACCCATACGAAGAATTTACTGTAAATAGGAAACGATTGTTATACTCTTCACCACAATAGGTGGAAAGCGTATTATAGATTTGTGCTGATGTATGTAACAATAGGTGGAAAGCGTATTATAGATTTGTGCTGATGTATGTAACGCATAGTAATATTCGCCAATAGACTTAGGATCACTTTCTTAATCGATTTAGCGATGTCAGTAAATCCGTCCGTCTGGCTGGACCCCAATGTAAACCAGTTCGCAATTCTAAAGATAATTTGATGATATTTGGCACAGATAATTTTTTTGATAACGGAATGACATTCGTTAAGTGGTATCTCCTAAAGGTCCCACTTCTCTGAATTGATATTTTGGCCACAAATATTAGTATTTTTTCATGAAAATACTGTTTATGTAAACCAAAATCACTGTCCGAAATTTCCACATTGTCCACATTTGACCATATCTTCAAGCTCTTTTATAAAAAGGCACTAAATGAGACAAATATCACTAAAACGATCGTAAATCTGAAGATAATGACAACTTTATGTTTATTTTTTTAATACATACTTTTGGTAAAAACTGTGAAGAATTTGCTAAACTTCAAGATAATCAGTCATATAAGTCGAAATGACGGAAACAGCTTTAAATATATAAGTCTTGAGAAAATGTTTGTATAATGACAAAATTCAGTAAATATTTATCTTTATACACGAAAAGAACACCTTTGACCTTAGTGGTGTAGGGTATCGTATGGTGGAACTTGACCGATCAGAAATTAAAGTTTAATGAATTTTATTAATAAACAATTTGGTCATCAGATCGATATGTGATCCTTTTGCTGCAAATTAAATATTTTTTCTTTGAAAAAATATTGTTAGATTTTTACGAATTTCAATAGATGTTATCAAACTTGAACAAAATTTATATTAAAAATTTCACTCTTGTCTTGACTTTCATAAAGTTTATTTTTTTGATATGTTTCAATTATATTCACTATAAGAATACCCCCATTCTCGTGTATTTTCTGTATCTTTTTTTGGCCTTTAGATATACATACATGATAAGTGCTATTGTATAGTGTAAGTAATACAGACACGCTTAGTTGGGTCCATTGAGGCAAATAACAATTTGCTAGACAACGTGTGTGGCATTGTAAAAGGACAATGTTATGGCAGACAGACGCTATATAATGAAATTTAATAATAAAAACAGAAAATTACACAATGGGTGCTAAGCCCACATTGTTACATATACAATATAACATGCAGACTTTAGTATCTACATATGTATGTATGTGTCTAGTAAGATATGCAACCAAGTACGTGAGTTGCAGACACATTCAAGGACTTTTTCTTAAGTTCGTTAATACTAAAATCAAAGCAGAAAATTTTCTTAAGCTTATGCGTGTGTCTTTGCTGCATTGTTTACAGGGAATTTTGTTAAGTTTCTCTGTTCAGCTGTTTATGCTTGTAATGAAACCGGAAACGGAAGTAGCCGCTTGTTGGGGAATATGAAACCAACAAGACAAAGTAGAAGAAAGTAAAATAGTAAACAAGAAAATAAATGATAATCGAGCTAAGAAATCACTGTCAATTACATAAAATATAAATGAAAAGGAAATGATAATAATTGAACTATAACAATGTAATTTGCAAATAGTTATAACATTTAAAAGGGCACACATTCTAGTGTATGTTAAAGTCATTTGTATTTCTAGTACATAATTTTTATTAAAATTGTTATAGTTAAATATTATTTTCATGTTAGTTTATAAGGCAGTTTCGTTATAGAATATGATTTTACTATTTTTGAAAATTCTTTAACTTGTAGTTAGCGCTTAACTATTGGATTGAAGTATTACAAATCAATTGCAAAAAATAAAATCTGCAAAGGCGGTAAATATAATAACTTTTTGTATCTAATATATACATATTCAAAGTTATTATAAAGTTATAATTTCGTTGAAAATCCTTTCGTAGATCAAAAAATATTTTAATATATTTCACTGTTACAGTTTAAATATGACAAGTGTAAGTCATACATTGTATCAGAAGAGTGTGTGTGGGTGGGGAGAATATATTTTTAAGTTGAAAATACATTCGCCCAGCTTTTTTACTGTTAGTGGTTTTTATAGTTTTGTTAATAATGTGAGTAATTGTAGGGGATTAAGGTTTAAAAATTATAAATTATTTTGCGGTTAAGAAGTTAAATATTTCACAGCACATTTCTCGGCTTTATTTATTAAATAACAGCTGGACTTCCAACTTGCAACTATTCTAAATATTTGGGTAGAAAATGTAAAAAATCTTATTTGTTTATACAAATTTATATAGGTTATTTACATAATTAACGTCATTACTCAAAAAAAACATCATTATGATGAGCCATGTTCTTACAATCAATATTTGATATTTTTACTTGTTTAGAGAATATTTCTGGTTTGTGACTTTGCTTAGAAAATATTACTGTTTTAATTTTTTATAACACTTTTATGGGAAAACATTTAAAAACCAAATTTTATATTTCAATCGGTTTAATATCTGAGAATTTATGTAAATATGCGATATGTATGTAATCTTTTAAACGGAGATGGGTTATGTATTAAAACAATATTTTATCTACTTAAATTTGTTTCCCTTTTATAATCATTGAAATAAAAATCTGTTATTTTGCCTGTATTAAATAATTACTAGTTACGATTATGACTTTTTGCTTCATAAATTTATGTATAGACGTCCGTACCAAAATGGCATAATTCCTTTTTCTTTAATATAGTTAAATGATACACTTTTTTCTAGATACTGGCCTTAACAATTAACAATAACCAAACAAACTTTTCTCAACTTTCTTAAATTAGTTAACAACAAAGTTTTACGTTTTGGTGCGGGCGTCTACAAATTTATCGTAGTTAGTAGAAATATGCTTCTGTTTTTGTGGTAAATTATTTTAGATTTATGGTAAAAATAAATGCAAATAAATAACTTTATATAATTTATATTTTTTATTTATTGTATAATATGTAATAAATTGTTTTCGTTTTTTTTCATTTAAAAAAACTTTTTATTTTACATACAAAAATTTATATTTTTACTTTGTTAAAAAGTTTTTATGATAGTTTGATATAATTGATATACATTTGTATAATTCATAACATCTCTTTTCATAATCAAAATGATTTTAAATCTTATATGATAAGATTCTTATAGCATAGTCGCCACATAATTTTATAGTGTAGGGCATTATATGTTTTTGCTCGAACTACTCTATTCTTAACTTAGTTTCTTACTAATTGTTATATTTTTATATAATGTTTTGCTAATAGTAAGAATTTTTTTAGTAACAAAAAAAAATAGTCAATTAAATAAAACTTTAAATCTATTACTACTTTGTCTGTTATACCCTTCACCATCAGTTTGTGCTGATGTATGTTACGCTTAAAATATTTGTCTTAGAACCATCTTTAGCTTATCAATAGACATAAAATCACTTTCTAAGTCGATTTAGCGATGTCAATTCATTCGCCTGGACTGCTGTGGACCATGTTATAAAAATATAGGTCGCAATTCCAAAAATAATTTGATGAGATTTGGCACAGATAACTTTTTTCATAGTGGGACCATGTCTATTGAAATTCATCAAAATCGTTTCATTATCTAAGGTACCTCGCAAAGGTCCCACTTCCCGGAATTGATATTTTGGCCACAAATATCAATATTTTTTCATGAAATTTAAAACTAATTACTGATTGAAATCGATCCACATTTGAAAATAGCTCCCATGCAAACTTTTATTTGCTTATGTCTCAAATCAAATTTAAGTACACTCAAAATATTTTGTGAGTAAATTTAACTTAAAAGTTAATTTGAAAAGAACTAATATTATTTTTAAAAATGTTCATACAAATTCAGAAAGTAACTCATTCAAATTTAAGCATTAAAAAATAGTCGGCAAGCCCGACTGAATGATACCCTTTATCACTGAGGATAAATAATTTATTTTCTTTTTATGCATAAAAACAAATATTTGCCTAAATTTGGCACCATATGTTATTTCCTTAAGTCTTATATATTGATATTATTTCATTATTAAGTCTTATATAGGAGCTAGGGTCATATATTTATATGCATGGCCAGCCAATAAATAGACTCAGATTCTAAGTCGATTGGTATACTTAAAGGTATTTGCGTTACATACATCAGCATAAACTTTTGATTACCTTTCCACCTATAATTGGGAAGGGTATACCAACTATTCATATAGAAAATTTATATTTATTGTACAAGAAATCATTGCCTGCCTTTACCACTGGCGTCTGTCCGATTTGTTTTTACAAATGTCAATATGTCATTTTGTGGTTACTAAATAAATGTGTTTGTTGGGTTTGTTTGTGCGTCAGAGTGCTTCCACAATACGACATGTTTTTAGTTTGTTTGATTAATTAAGACATTTTTTGTATACAAAAATCAGTTATTCCAACTATTTAACTCATTTTTTGCAAATTTTTTTATACGCATTCATTTCAATAAAAGAAACTGTTATACTTATTTTTGTTAATAAAAACCTCATATTTTCTTTGAAAAAAAAAGTAGTTGCATACTTTTTTTCAACTGTTTTGTACAATTCAATTTGTAGAATAAAAACCGATATACATAACTTCATAATTTTATCTATAAAAGATTTTTTTATAGAAATATATGTATATGTATATGTATATGTATATATATATATGTATATTTTTTGTAAAAAGAGCTCTTAAAAATAACTTTTACTGAATAAAAACTATACATAGTTTTGGTTAGTTTTCTAACGAAAAATCTTCAACAGAAAACTTATCTTTAAAAATAAATGAATTTTTCTCGTTTAAAATTATAACATAATACCTAATTATATTCTCCATATAACCTTCAATTTTGAATCTTTTGGTAGCGTGACAAGTCAAACATATAGCAAACTTAAAACCACTGTTTAGTCAAGTGAAAAAAAAAAACACCCAAAAATCACGCTTTTTCAACGAGAACAAATCATAAATGATAACATAACATAATATGTTGGAAATAAGCAAAATTATGAATTCTAAATTCACAAGGAATTAACAAAATACACATGTTACCTTGTTTCCCAGAAATAAGGAAAATAAATGAGAATACTAATAATCCCGCTCCAATGTTTGCTTTTCATTTTATCATCTATAAACCTTCAAGAGTGTATGTGTTTCTCCTTCCATGCAATAAAATTTTTTTCTTTTTAACAAAAAATGTTTATTTAGCAATTGAGTGAAAGTTGTGCTCTTTTAAAAACACATCTGTAAAGGCAGGATGATGGCTGGTTAGATGGATGAATGGTTAAAAGAAAATATTGGTTTGGTGGGTTTACTGCACGAATGATTCGTTAAGCAAATATAGACACACAAACACTTGCAAAACATGTAATGGATGTACTTCAAAACGGAAAGACCGATAAACTTTACCAGACACATAACTTATCCCTTATACTGTACGTGTGGATTCACTTTAAAGGTAGACGTGTGGAAATAATTTTCTCATCCATTTAACAGAGAAAAACTTGAATAGAAAAAGAAAACAAAACAATTAGTTTACATTGATTTAATTTAAGTACATGTGTAGTTGTTAATAATATCATTTTTTTTAAGTGGTAAGCAAAAAAGTCTTATAAATATTTTTTTTTTTCAAAGAAAAATAAGTTTTTTTTTAGAAAAATCTGCAATACAAATAGAAAAAAATGTATCTATTAAGCACAAAATTTTTTATAAAAAAAAAATATATAAAACAGAAATTTTTCTGTACAAGTCTTGTAGAGGCTTAGTTGTGAGTACAATTAAATCCTTTTTCCGGGAAAAACGAAATTACTTTGCGAACAGCCCATTATTTATTTTTACAATTTCTAAATCATTTTGTTTACATACTAAACATTTATATTTATACTAGCTTTATAACCCGCTACTTCGTTAGCGGCACCATTTGAATTGACAAAGTTACAAAATTTACCAAAATAACTTTTTCACTTATTTATCAATTATAAATTAAATTAAATACTTATAGGTTCTTAAGATACATATAGGACAAAATAAGTACCTACCCTCTACATTTTCAAAAAAGTACTACACACGCCTCCCTTATTTTTGTAGCTGACCCAATTTTGATTGCTAACCCAATTTAAATCTTGTTCTTATCGCTTTTGATTTTGAATATTTTACAAAAGTTTCCTTTTTTACCCGTTGTTTACCCCTGATCAGCCAAATTAAAAAAAAAAATCCGGATACATGTCCTAATATTTTTATTGCTGATCTTAACTCCATTTTTGTTAATTGAAAAAAAAATTCCAAACACCTGTCACAATGTCAATAGAACAGTCCATAAATTATTGATTTATTTATTATTTTATTGATTTAAACAACACAGTTTAAAAGGAAAAAACCTATCTATAAATTTTTGACCCGGTTTTGTTATTTTCGATTGCGGTATAAATTTTGTTTCTATAATAATTGATTCAAAAATTATATATGGGTCAAAAAAGTACCAAAATTTAGTTTTTATCCTTTTTATTCCCTATTTTTAGCTCATTTACGAAAAGTACCTACTAAAAACATGACTTTTATTTTCCTATTCGATCTAAATCCAATTTAAATTTTTTTTTCTGTCGATATTAGTATTAGAGATATAACTTTACTTAAGTTTTTATTTTCTACCCTATTTTAACCCCAAAACTGTTTAATTTGCAAAAAGTACTGAAAAGTCCCTTAATTTTTAGGGCTGATCTTAGACCATTTTAGTGTTTGTTTCCATCCATTAGGTTTAGAAGATATGTCATCAATTTTTCCCTTTTTTATTCCTTTGATTGACACATCTCTAATTTATACTTCTGACTTCATTAGCTTAAATGAATATTTTCCCGTTTTCACCTTTTGGAACCCCATTTATCGTAAAAGTACCAAGCACATGTTTAATATTTTGTTAATACTTATTGATTGTGGCATAAAGTGAGTCTTTATGTTTATAAGTTCAAAAGATACGCATGGGTTAAAAAAAGTACAAAAATATAGTTTTTACACTTTTTGCCCTTATTAGTGCCATTTCCAAAAAAAGTACAGAACACATGTCCCTTTCATTTTCTAGCCGATTATATGATTTATTCATTTTCTAGCCTGTTTTAACCATAAGCGGCCAATTAAAAAAAAAAATACCGAACCCGTGTCCTTTAATTTTTAATGCTGATCATAGACCAATTTAATCTTTGTTTCTATCACTTTTGATTTATGAGATATTACGTTACCGATTTTCTCCCTTTTTACTCCAAAAATTAAAAAAAGGAATCAACTTTGTTTCTAACGATGTAAATTTCGGAGATATGATGTTACTAATTTATCCATTTTCTTTTTCAATTTTTTTCAATTTACTTTTTCAATATGAATCCACCCGTCTGTAAATTATAGTTCTGGCTTCATTAGTTAAAAACCTACCCTTGAATATTTCCCAGTTTTTATCTTTTTTACCTCAATTATCGTAAAAGTACCAAATACGTGTCTAATAATTCTTTGTTACTTATCAATTTTGATGTTTACTGTTTCTCTATGTTTGTTATTTCAAAAGATACGTATGGGTTCAAAAAAAGTACCAAAATATAGTTTTTGCCCTTTTTTACCCTTATTAGTACCATATTCAAAAAAGTACCAAATACGTTTCTCGTTTTTTTTCAGCCCATCCGAAGCAAATTTCAACTCTATTCCTATCGTTTTGAATTTCGGAGATATGACGTTACTAATATTTCCCATTTTTTCCCTGTTTTAACCCCAAAACGGCCGAATTAAAGAAAAAAGTACCCTTAATTTAAAGTGCCGATTTTAGACCGATTTAGTTGTTGTTTCTATCACTTTTGGCTAAGAAGATATATTTTTACCGATTTTTACCCCAAAATTAAAAAAGTACCAGACACTTATTTTACTTTTTTCAGTGTCAATTTACCAGCCAATAAATTATGCTTCTGGCTTCATTAGCCGAAAAGATATTCTTAGCTAAAAAGCAAAAAACCTACTCTTGAATATTTTCCCTTTTTTTACCCTTTCGTCCCACATTAATCGCAAAAGTACCAAATACGTATTTAATAGTTTTTAATGCCTATCAGTTGCGATATAAATTATGTTTCTATGTTTATTAGTTCAAAAGATATATATGGGTTAAAAAAGTACCAAAATATAGTTTTTACCCTTTTTTATTCTTATTAGTGCCATTTTTGAAATAGTACCAAATATGTGACCATTTATTTTTTTATCCGATTCAAATCCAATTTAAACTTCGTTTGCATCGGTGTTAGTTTCGGAGATATGATGTTACTACTTTCTCCCTTTTCTACCCTGTTTTACCCTTTAAAAGGTCGAATTTCAAAAAAGTACCGAACACGTGTACCTTAATTTATAGTGCTGATCTCAGACTAATTTAGTTTTTGTTTCTATCACTTTTGATTTAGAAGATATATTTTTACCCCCAAAATTAAAAAAAGTACCAAAAATGTATTTTATTTTTTCTTTGTCAATCGACCAGTCAATAAATTATACTTCTGGCTTCATTAGCCTAAAAGATATCCATAGCTAAAAACAAAAAAACCTACCCTTAAATATTTTCCCTTTTTTACCCTTTTGTACCCCATTAATCGCAAAAGTACCAAATACGTATTTAATTGTTTTTTAATATCTATCTGTTGCGATATAAATTATGTTTCTATGTTTATTAGTTCAAAAGATACATATTAGTTGAAAAAGTACCAAAATATAGTTTTTACCCTTTTTTATCCTTATTGGTGCCATTTTCAAAAAAGTACTAAACACGTGTCCCCTTATTTTTCTAGCCGATTTAAATCCAATTTGAACTTTGTTTCTATCTGTATTGGTTTCGGAGATATGATGTTACTGATTTTTCCCTTTTCTACCCTGTTTTACCTTCTAGGAGGTTGAATTTCATAAAAGTACCGAACACGTGTCCCTTGGTTTTAAGTGCCGATCTCAGACCAATTTAGTTTTTGTTTCTATCACTTTTGGTTTAGAAGATATACTTTACAGATTTTTACCCCCAAAATTAAAAAAAAGTACCAAACTCGTAGTTTATTTTTTTCAATGTTCATCGACCAGTCAATAAATTATACTTCTGGCTTCATTAGCCTTAAAGATATCCATGGCTAAAAACCAAAAAACCTATCCTTGAATATTTTCCCTTTTTTTACCCTTTTGTACCCCATTAATCGCAAAAGTACCAAATACGTATTTAGTTTTTTTTTAATATCTATCGGTTGCGATATAAAATGTGTTTCTATGTTTATTAGTTCAAAAGATACATATGGGTTAAAAAAAGTACCAAAATATAGTTTTTACCCTTTTTTATCCTTATTAGTGCCATTTTCAAAAAAGTACCAAACACGTGTCCCTTTATTTTTGCAGGCAATTCAAATCCAATTTCAACTTTGTTTCTGTCTATGTTGGTTTCGGAGATATGATGTTACTAATTTCTCCCTTTTCTACCCTGTTTTGCCCGCTAGGCGCCGATTTTCAAAAAAGTACCGAACACGTGTTCCTTAGTTTTTAGTGCTAATCTCAAGCCAATTTAATTTTCGCTTCTATCGCTGTTGGTTAAGGAGATATAATGTTACCGATTTTTCCCTTTTTTACCCTTTTAATTGAAAAAAGTACCAAACACGTATTTAATATTTTGTACTGGGCAATCGACCTCCCTATAAATTTTATTGGTAGCTTTATTGGTTCAAGTCAAATACAAAGAAAAAGAAAAATGGACCTACCCTAAATTTTTTTCCCCGCTTTTCCCCCTTTTTGAACCCTGAATCAAAAAAGTACCAAACACGTGTCTAATATTTTTTTCTTGTTTACCGGCTCCGTTTTGAATTTTGTTACTGCGTTGATTGGTTCAAAAGATACACATGGGTTTAAAAAAGTACCAACATTTTATTTTTACCCTTTTTACCCCCTATTTGTCCCATCTGCTAAAAAGTACCAAACACGTGTCTGCTTATTTTTGCAGCTGATCACAACGCAATTCCAATTTTGGGCCTATGACGTTTACTTCCGGAGATACAGCATCACTAATTTTTCCCTTTTTTACCCCTTTTTACCCCCTTAGAGGCCGAATTTCCAAAAATCCCGTCTTAGTGGATCTATACTTTGAAAAAGGTACTCGCTGTCAAAATTTCAGCTCTCTAGCTTTAGCCGTTTGGGCTGTGCGATGATGAGTCAGTCAGTCAGTCAGTCAGTCAGTCAGTCACGTTAGAGTTTTATATATATAGATTTAAGATAGATAGCAAATTTGCCAAAATTATTTCCTATTGCCATAAAATAACAAAACAACACGTGCCTCGAATATATAAATTTAAACAAAAAATAAATATATGACACAATTATTAAAATGTCTAGCTTTTGACTAAAATACATTTTAAATTCTATGTATTTACAAATCCTTGTCTTATCCTTTTTTTATACAAAAGCAAATATGTAAACCACATATGCTTGAATACGAACGAGTATCTTCAATATGTCTAGAGGATTGTTGTTTTCTTTGTTCTTGTACTTCAAATTTGTTTATATTTACATATGGATTTTGAAATTCATTCATAAAGTATTTACCTTCCAATAAAGAATTCAATGAACTCAAAAAATAACGAAAAATAAAGAAACATTAACTTAGTAAAAATGTTGATATGTATGTTACATTAGAAGTATCAGTTTGATTCAAATTTAAAGCTCATTTGTGGATAGAAGGGGTTTATTCAAAATTTACAGTTTTATATTTATTATGGAGAAGAAAGTTATTAGTAAATAATATCATTATTTTGAAGATTTTTAACATTTTTATTGTAATGCCCTAGTCTTGACATAAAAATAATGTTTCTATTGATCTTCTTTAAAATTGATTTATTACTTTTTTCTCACAAATGAAAATATAGATACCCTGCAGTTCTTACAGGACTGCCCTTTACCACTAAAATATATGTATGTTTGTATATGTAGAACTTAACTTAAAATCATTTAATATGACTTATTGCCACTTTCAAAATAGTTTTCTGTAGTCCCCCACTAAAGACAATATAATATAAATTTTTTCTACCAAATATGAAATTAAAGTGGATAAAGATCAAAACATAAACGCACAAACAAACATGCATTTTAGTAGCACGTGTATGTGCCCTAGCTTTATCTCATTGAACAATCCTCTCCATTAGTTGTTTTCGAATTAGAGTAAGAGCGGTATACTTTCTTTTCTATGGGATTTTTCAAAACGACCATATGGCGAATCAATGTATAGACGTGCAAGACTTTTATATTATGGAGTCTTTGCCTCTAAATTCTAAGTAAAAAGACAATTTTTGAAGTATTCTATGTTTACTTGTTTTCGAAATCATTCTTGACTTTAGAACTACTGGAATAACGATATCTTTAAGAGATATTTGTACAGAAATACATGTTAATAGAACAGCAATCGACAGGTATGTAAATACAGTCAGTATTTACTAGAAGTGTTGTAAAAAAAATGAATATTTAATAAGAGTTAAAGAAAATGGTTATCGGTATAAGTAAATATCATGTTTAAGTTTTAAAATATGCCAACATACAACTTCATATCACCGATTACAAGCAGTAGTAACCTAAGTCGGAATAAGAAAATTCGGCAATATGTAAATGGTTATGACTTTTGTAACTAAGGAGGAAGTTCATGTGCATAATTTTAGTTCTAAAGAAATCAGAAAAATTGTTTCCTAAACTCGAACTCTTATGCAATATATCTTTTCCATTTGCGACATTTTTTAAAGTTTGCAGAACAGCACACAACTAAGACAAATTCGAACGGTCCTTTTATCATAAATATCAAATCAAATGTTCATATGACTATACCTTATACCAATATTTCTCATACCAATATTTAATTATGAGACCTTTTCCAACAATGATGGGGTAGGGTTGTTAAAAGATTTAAAAACAAAGAAAGAAAGTTAAAACTTACACTTAAATTTAGATTATACGATATTCTAACACAATTTATTATTAAGTCGACTTAGGCAGTTATTGCTAGCAACCACATTATATTGACATAAATTGTTCACATATGTATTTTACATTTAAGTGTTATCTTCTTCTGCAAACATCGATTTGCCAAATGTTGCAGTAATAATTTAGAAACAAACATTGATATTTATACCGAAAATGTTTATAAAAAGATGATATAGCTCTGGTGAGAAAAAATGTTTAATATTTTTTAGTACCCTACAGAAGGCCTTGAAATATTTGCCTGAGACCTATGCTGAATTATATAATATTTTAAAGATAAAGTGACTTACTTTTTCTTAATTTCCCTCTGCCTTTTATAGTCTCAAAGTTTCTTCTACATATTATGAGTCATAGCCAATTCAATGATTTCAAGCAGGTAATGATCTTTAAAATGTAACCAATCGTCTGGTGCCATCTGTGCACTTGTTATAAACACCAGGGATGTAACTTAAAGAATCTAATTTTCACTTGCTTTAAAAAAGTAACGAAAATTCCTTATGCAGTACAAGAGTAAATTGTAGAAGAGTTGAAGAAGTGAGAAATGCATTAAAGTGTTTTTTTTTTGTAGATGTATGTGGTTAGTTTGAGTACGAGAGAGTAGGAAACGAGAATTTAATCATGTGTTAGTATTTTTGGTTTCCGTTTTTTTTTGTGTTGCCGCTGCCTTTGCTGTAGTTTTTTGCCTTCCGTTTAGCATGTTGCCATTTTTATGTCTTTGCCTTAACCTCAAAATGTAATTTTTAGTTTAGAAAGAGGTTTTGCTGGTATTGAAGTTTAGCAAATAACATGCAAAACCAATTTTCGAAAACTAAAATAAAATTTTATATTTTAATTTAGGGTTTAATTTTTAAGTGTTTTTCAGTAGAAATTTACATTTGCTTATTTAGTTAAATATCGAAAAAAATGTTTTGATTCCAAAATGGTAACATTCAAAATTAAAATTAGGTTTTAAAAACATTTATCCTTTAAGATTAGTTGGTTTAAACTATAAAATTTACTCACTGTTTTTGCAGTTTTTTTTTTTGCTTAAATTCTCTAGTTTTAATAAATTAGCTTATTTTTATTTACTTTAAATACTTAATTAAGTCTACTTTTAACATTAAAAAATGTATAGCTGATGTCTAGAGTCAATGACGAAGTTTGAGGTCCAGGGGTAAATTAAAACAAAAATAAGTTCTATTTTTTTTAAATTTTTTTCGACCTAGCTAAAGGTTTTGAACATTCCAAAGTAGACTTTTTATGTAGCAAAAACCGGCAGCCAGTAAAAAGTTAAAACTTGCATACAAATAAATCCACTACTACTCAGCCGCTTCTGTAACTGTAAGTTTCTAAGTGCAGAAAGGAGTGGATTATGAATGAATAACTAAAAGTACTCTTTTGGAAAATGATGAGGAAGATGGCGTCGTTGAGTAGCAACATTACGACAAGTACAGGCAGTCATGTTGCAGTTGAAGATTTTTTTAAAGGTTTCTCTTAAGGGTATTTAACACTAACTTGTTTTGTGGATTTACTGCGGAGTAAGTACTAACTATGTACTTAGTACGTAAACAGCATATTTGGGGGAAACATATAAATTTTCGTGCATATACTAACTAAGATTTCTTTTAATGCACATATGAATGTATTTTATGTAAGTGATCTAAAAAGTGTACTTATGAAATTTAAGGGGAGTTTCGTAACGAAATGCCGATAAAAGAAACACACAACAATTCAAGAGCATAGTACTACTTATTTACAATAAAATCCTTAGAAAAAAAAAATTATTTGAGTAATATTGGTGATTCTTATAGGAAATTTTTTTTACAAATTTTAACTTTAACTTTTTTTCTGCTTATTGGCAGAAAAAGTTAAAGCCAATATTAATCATTCCAAAATTCTACACAACCCCTTGTATTTACCAAAATGAGCAATTCCCCACATACATCTTAAAGCGTTTAAGTAGCAGTAGCTTTAACATCTAAGCAGTTGATTTAAAAAAGAAAAACATTTTTATACATTCGCCGCCTACTTGGTTGCATGTTAAAAGGAATCATGTTTATGTATGATGATGATATTGTATTGCAGTTGCGGAAAAACATCGTAATTGTTGATGTTTAACAACTACTTGTAACTCACAACTTTCTAAAGCTAAAAAATTCTTTTAGTTCTATGTTTCCTTTATCATTTCGTGGCTACTTATTTATGTTGTGGTCTTTGGACTTATTAATGGTTATACCATAATATACCTTTAATTGATATCGACAGCCGCCAATTTAAGAGTAGAGAATGATGAAAGGATTAAAGTTTTTGCTACTAATGGTTACCATATACTAAAAAATGAAAATGGGATGTTATAGATAAAGTTCTTACTTTTGAGCTGATTTTAAAAAGTTATACCTAACTTATACTAATATACATATCGCACTTGTTCAACAAGAGGGTATTTACTCAAAATTTTTAAATTTTCACTTTTTTAAAGAAATTGGAGTTCATTTGGAGTATTTTTCAGTGGCGCCACCTGTCGAAAATTATTCATACAAACTTTGAAACCTTTGTCTGCTCATGCGCAACAATGCAGTTTACGATTTAATTCATTTGGAATAATTTTCAATGGCGCCACCTGTCGGAAACTGGTCACATTAGTTTAGAAACCTTGGTAGGCTCATGCGCAACAACTTTGCTAAAGATCATTGTATGATCAAATGAATAGTTTACTATTCTGTAAAGGACATACAGACAAACAAACTTCATATAAAGCATCTTCTAAATAGTCCGAACAAAGCCTAAACATTTCGCTTGGAAAGGGGAGCCCGTTCTTGAGTTATAAAATTGTAACCAAAAGTGGCATTGATTTATATATATATATATATATATATATATATAATGATAACATGTAGGTTTGATATTTTTCCTATTTTTTTTTTGTAAATTGTTCGTAATAGAAAAGCCCAGACACGTGGTTATACAATTAGATTATGCATACATCTATTATTCAGTTTGTTTCCTTCTCTTACCATTTCGTTCGACATTTAAGATCATATGAAGAAAAAATTTACATACATTTTTATATAATAAGTTCAGCTGTCTTTTTCTTTGTATGCCAAAGTCACATAATAATTGAAATTCATAACGTATTCAACAACTTAATGAGCCAAAGTTGCAAATTTTTATTAATTTTTCCTTATAAAAATAACAAGTAACAACAAATAAAATTTGCATTAACGAAATTCTTCCTACGCATCTCCTGCGTAATTGTGTTGTAGAACAAAGCCAAAGACTTGATTATATTGGTAAAGGGAAAACTTACTTACTTACCTAAATGGCCTATATTTACAACCTGTTAAAGTCAGAGGCCGAGTATATTTTAGAATACCATGCGCTTTGATCTTATGCGCATATTCTGCAATTTTGTAGGACAAGCTTTGAAGAGGTTGGTTCGCAGTTGAGATGAATCTGAGCTTACCAACTAAAGAACCTCTGCTTGATATCCAACATCCCCTATATCAGCCGAAGCGAAAACTAATGTTGAAACAGTCATGAAGTTATAATTTTAATGGATTTACTAGGCAATACATTTTTAACGGAATTAGTTGTTCTTATATTGATTTTTCGGTAAACAAACGACTTTTAGTAATATTTTGTAATATTTTTTACAAAAAATAGATTAAACGAACGGACTTAATAATAATATAATAGTAACATAAACTATTAGTTTTCTTGATTGTCCTTAAGCTTTTGGAATTATCTTGAATCATAAAATAATTCATTAAAAAATAATGTTCACTCCACTTTTTTTTTTGTATTACTAATTCGATAAACATTTTGTGACGTTATCTATAAGTTACCCAAATATAGACTGTGAGCTACCAAACCGCCTACTGATAAGCTACGAAGTTCTGGAATTTAATAATAATGAATGACAGTTGCATAATTGGACTGCTTCAAGGTTAAATTTTCAAAATAATATAAAAACGTTTATCATTAAGATATAAGAAAATGTCATTTGTTAAGTTTCAAAATTAATAAACTTCCTTTAGAAATTTAGTTGCTGTTTTTGAATGATTGTGGGATGTTACATGAACTTGAAGATAAATATTAACAAATACATTTAAAGGAAATGTATAATGACTGTGTCTTAAGGCATCATTTATTTTAATTTTCTTTGTCTGGTTTTTCTAAATGTCTTTTAATTTTTTCCTTTTATATTTTAGGGAAAAAAGGATGACTAGATTATTTTACCAACGACAAATAGTTCATTAAACTGATGGTCACTTACATATTACAGAATAAAAATTTTGACTTCTGTTTTTCACTTGTGGTAGAAATTTAACGAACAAAGCCCACGCTTTTTTCTAGCTTTCACTTTATACTTATATAAAAATATAAAATACTTGGTAGTTAATTTGAAAAATTTACGAAATAATTTTAATAGAAAAAAGTTTCGAATTTGAATATAAAATCACTTTAATCACGAACGTCTTATTGACAGTTTTGTATAATGATAATATGACCACAACTTTTTTTAAGTAAAGCAAGTCTCGTTACTCAAAAAACTTAGGAATGATTTGGACTCAATAATTTTGAAATCCATTTATAAAAAAGATTTAAACTCAATAATTTTGAAATCCTTTTATAAAAACATGTTTTTAGTTAAAAAAAAACTTCTTTAAGATACGAATTCAATAATAAAAATACATATCTCTTTTTCATTTCAGATTTTAAAGATGTTAAACAAAGGTCTATTTAATATTTGATGCCTCTGAATCAACAAAATTCTTCATATTCGTTTCTTCAATATTTCCTCTCATAAGTTTTAAGAACAGATGTAAAATCTTCTTAGAAATAAAACTAATAATAAATTTGATAATAATTTTTAATTGGAGTTTTATTTATATTGGGTAATGTTTTTAGATTTTTTTATGGCAACACTTTTTTCTCAGCTCAGCTGTTTTGGTTTAATATGTTGGTATCAAACATACAAAGTTTGGTCTGTAATTTGAATCATGAAGGAACGTTGTGTATGGCAACAGCTACTTATGGTTATATAAAGCTCATCTACATATGGACAAGTTTGCAAATGCTGGCGCAATGGAAGAAGATATTGATCAATCTATTCATAAGAATCTGGCCGGACTCCTTCCCTTACTTGTCAGCACATAAGAATAACTAAACTCGACATCTGCCTGCAACGAATGCATCCTCTGATAGACTAGCACTTTGATAATTTGATGTTTTTCATGATATATGTCCCTCTTTTCAAGTTTAAGAATCAGCTTGTTAAAATATGTAATAATATTCATTTGTTGTGTAGTGCAATTGATTTCTATTAAAAATACACACAAATTTTTGTCCCCCACTACGTATAAGTGACATTTAATACATCTAACAAATCAATATCAATCATACGCATACGAAATATTATAAATAAAACAGTTTTTATTAAATATTTACGAATATGAAGAAAATCTATAAACAAAATTTTACATTCTATTAATAAATAATTTTGTCACAACATTTAACATTATTTGGCATAGGCGGTATTGATGCTGAACAAATAATTTATATAAATTTATAATGATGATAAATATTAAAAAAACATGAGTAGGTTTTAAATATTCAATGAACAAAGTTTACTTTAAAATATTTAAATTTTGATGTTAGAAAATAAATTCAGATGAGAAAGACCATCATTTTGTTAAAATTTTTGCTAAAAGGTTTTCACAAAAAATACAAATTTTTTTTATAAAAAGTAAATATTTTCATTTTTCTTTCAAATTTTGACTGAAATGTTGCCACCAAAAATACAAATTTTTCTCATAAAAAGTTAAAATTTTTCATTTTTATTTATAGCACTTCTTTATATTATTTTAAACTCTTTTAAGTTTCTTGGCTTTTTTCTAAACAAAGATCACATTTCCTTTACTTTTAATGCCGGCAGATATTTGTTTAGGTCTGAATTTTGAATGCTTGCTCATTGTTTTTCAACTTTTAATATAGAATTATTAGTGTTTGGTTTGAGTAATTTTTTGTTGTGGGTTGTTTTTACAATGTTTATTTGCCAGACTTGCAATGTTTTCTTAGGTCAGTTTTAAGACATAAAACCAAACCTAAATAATCCTCGTCTACAGTTTTACATATAAGTTTAGTCTCTAATGATGGAAAACTCTTGAAAATTTTGTAACAGTTTTTAGTGTTTGATTTTCTTTCTGGATTTCCTTATAAGATTTACATTCGTTTCCATTTTATAGCAGCAAAGAAACATTCTTTAAGTTTGGGTTTATATTTTGAGTATATTATTTTAACTTGTTGCTTTATTAAAAATATAAATATTAAGGATACATATTTTAAAACCACAAAAAATTTAGATTTGTATAAAATATAACTGAAGCCTAGAATATGTTTCATTAAAATAAATTAATAGTATTAAGTAGGTTTGTAGCAACCAGCTGATATATTGACTCTAATAAATAATTTTATCTTTCTATGTTGTTTTTGCTGTTAAATATTATTGTTCTGATAAACTTTTGCCATTTATTAAACAATATGTTGTAGATACTAATATAATATTTGTATAAAGGCAAGTGTATTTTTATACTAACTTTTCATTTATAAAATTAAAATCACAAATAATTTTTGTAAATAAAAAAGTTTTTGATTAAATTTAAAACATTCACATTTTGTCAAATTTAGTTAATAAATGAACTTCTAAATTTAAAACGAATTATATTTAAAGTTGAAATTAATTTAAATACACAAGTCAAATAAATGTCAAGAGCAAATTTTAAAGTTGTTTAAAAAATCTACAATATAAAAAATGTTTTTTGTACTATAAACTTAAAACTAATTTTTAACAATTTATTAATCGAGAGTAAATTTTTCAGCTGTATTTGTTTTATAAAAAGTTTATTTCAAATAGTAAATTTAACTTTTCATTTTGCAAAATTTCAAACTTTATCTATTTAAATAATTCATCAATCATTTAATACACTTATCTATTGTTTTGTTTTAACTAAGTCTATTTGGTTCATTTATTTTAGCCATTATTCCAATTATTTGAATATTAAACAGATACTGTTAAAACTTTTACACACTTAAATAATCATAGAAAATTGACTGCTACATGAAGTCCATTCAAATTGAAGAGATTAAATTTACGCGATACCAAAAATGTTAATTATGCCAAATGCGCATTGCACATATCGAACAATAACATCAAAAGTGGCATAACTCTAAATATGCCGGGTTCAAATCTAAAGTCAAAGTATAACTACGAATATATTGATTATCAAACAAATTTTTGTTTTATATCAATTTAAATAAAACAAAGTTCTGACTTCAGTAATATCGTTTTTTTAATAGCATTTTTAACTTATATAAATATTCATATAAATAAGCATTATGATGCCCAAACAAATGCAAATAAGTGAAAGTGTATATAATTTTGTTTGTCCGTATTAGTGCAGTCGGCTGTCAATTGTGATATTTACTGGTGCAATGAATTTGTCATCAACATGAAAACTCACTTCCGTTTTCCAGTTTGTTCAATATTTAGTATCGCAAAAAACAGCGAAATCAGTTTATAATGTTAAATTAAATATAACAATTTCGATTTGGAAGTAGATAGTTAACAATATAATGAAATAGTTTTACTTCAATGGAGTAAATAAAAACCGAGTACGATACATTTTGATACAAAAAATGTTAAGGGTTTGTTCCCAAAATTTTCTATAGATATATCTGTATGGAAAAAATTTCTATAGAAATTTTTTCATGTTTTTTTTTATATCGAATCCTTTTCGAAACATATTTTAGAAAAGAAGTTTATAATGAATTTGTTAGGAATATTGGTTTGAGACACAGATTTTATATCTGATTCACTCAGAAAGCCTCATTGAGTTGATTTAAGTATTTTAGTAGGGCTGGCTGGATATCCAATTAAGCTCGTGATTAGTATACAGATCATAACTTTAAAGATAGTTTTGGGAAAGACCATATTTTACCATACCTTTCATACAAGTCACACAAAAATGCGTATAAATATAAAGACACTTAATTCTTTTTGTCTAAAATTTTGTACAGATACATAAATAAGTATTTTGCAAACATAAACCGATAACCGAAATTAGATAAGAATCAGTCAATAATTAATCCTATCTCCAATATCAGACCCTCTGTCGAAAATGATATAAATGTACTAAAATCTCGAAACGTTAAAAAATAAGCATAGATACATATGTCTCTAAGATATAAGGAAAACTTGTGAAGCTGTTAGTCCATATTTATCTTTAAATTTGAAGGGTACCTAAAAGTCGGACATTATCTAATGCACCCTTTATATTCAAAATATTTCAACAATTTTTTTTTCATATCGAAAACTTGTGCAAAGAAATTTTTATACAGAAAACTGTCATAAATATCTAAAAAATTGTAAATAAAACTTTTTAAAACTCAAAAGCTTTTGTAATTTAAAAAAATCTAAATAAAATATAAAAATTATTTTTAAAAATTATCCAAGCATTTCAATTTATATAAATTGTTAAAGTAAGTATACGTTTTAAAATATCAAATATTTAAATTTATTATTTTAATAAAAAAAAAATAAATTTAATATAAAAAAGTAAATTAAACCTTTTTCGTAATACTTTCCATTTAACCTTTGTCACAGGTATTATCACAGATTTAACACCTTTAACTTTTGCAATCAATCATTTTAAATGAAATTTTTAACTGACACAGATTGTATAATTTCAAAACCTTTAAATCTTTTGAAACACACAAAACAGTGATATCTTTTGTTAAATCACTAGTTTAGAGAGAATGAATGGGTGGTTTGGACTAGTTGTTAATGCAGTTGATTAAAGCTTTAACTGATAACCAAAACAGAAAACAGCCCACAGCAGCTTTAGCTGGATAATGTGATGACACTGATGAAAACATGGTTTATTAAACAAAAATATTTTTGTGACATTTGTTTGTTAACAAAGGACACAAACATATAAAACAAAGGTCATGTTTTTTTTTTGTCAAAACAAGTCCTTGTTATTAAACGAACTGAAATTGCTTGTATAAGTATAATATAAAAAAGGGAAAAGATAACTAAGACTTAAAGGTGATAATAAGCTTTTACATATACCAAAAGCCTTAAGAAAATAATAAACACCAACCAACGATTCTGGTAGGCTTGTAAGAAAAAGTTTTTATTTTCAAAAAGGTGGGTAGATAAATAAGTAAATAAAATACACTTGCTTAAAAATTCCCTCCAATTACATCAAAAACTCTTTGTACTTGAAACTAGTACAAAAAATATAACATACCTTTAAGGCGTAAGATTGAAATTTTGTATATTAAAAGGACAATTTGCTTAAAAGGTAAATACGTGTTTATTTTCTTAACAAAAATTTTAGTAAGAAGATAAAATTACTAAAATCTACAACTGTACACAATTACTGTCATCAAGTTTTCTTAAAAATTGTTCCACGTTTATCAAATTTTTCCTCCTGACATATATTTATGGGTAATGTATTTTTGCTACTTTCAAGCATTAGATACAAAAATGGAAGATATGTATGTTATATTGTAACATACTCGTAAGTGTGAGCTATATACGACTTTCTTAAATATACAGTTCATATATAGTTTATTTTTTATGCTTGTTTTTTGCACTGAACAAATGCTATGAATATATTAAGGAAAATTGCAATGTTTAAATAACGTAGGACATAAACATAACAACTACAAGGAAATTGTTAAGCCTCCAGCATATTACGACTACCGATGATGAAGTCACAGCCATAAACCGACTACCAGCACAGTCCCAAAACTATGCAAAGCATATGAGTATACAGATTCCACGAAAGATAGGGAAATTGCGAATGAACAATGCAGTAGAATTTGGAGGAAGACTATCCAAAATAACTATGTAGGAAAATTATTATGTTTTTATGACAGCATAAATGTAAACGCTACATTACCTAATGATCTACAGATATAATCAGTGAAATTGCTCTAGTGTAAGTTACTAATTTAGCTGTAGGTGTGTACATAAATAAAACACAAGGTGGCCCTAATGTTATGTAATTTTTTTGAGCCTAAGGCAATGTAAGTAATATAATATAATATTCCCTGTTAAAGTATTATATAAGTCCATAGTAAACATTTTTTGAAAATACTTAAATGGGAAAACAAAAATGTTTTTGGAAATTGATTTATTATATTATGTACTAGCTTTTTATACTACACAATCTCTAACTATGAATGTATGGATGGTATAGGGTATAAAGTATAAGAGTTATCCACTAAAACTAACTGCTAAGAGTTTAACTTGTAAATTGATTCTCTACCAAATTTGGGTTGGTATCAGAATAATATTCGATTTCGTGGCAAAAATTAAAATATTGTATTAGGGTCAAAACTATGATGTAGAGTATAAAGATAACCCATTTACAAAAAAGCAATCAAAAGACATTGATTGTTTTCTTTACCACTTTAATTGCAATGAATCCTCCTTCCGAAAAATTTTCCAAAAAAATTAAGAAAAACGAACGAGAAATAAACAATTTGTTAGATTCCACTAGTACTCGCTTGCATTTTAAACAATGTCTTCAATTTAATTGAATGTCATGGTAAGACGTTGACAGTTGAAAAACGAATGAATCTATGTGGCAAGAAAATCTATTGTCTTGATGTTCATGCAGCTGAGGGGGAATGTAGGTCCTTAAATGAATAGAAACAATTGAAATTTTATTAAATGACAGGAGCGAGCCAAGTCATTTAACCAAAGTAAATGAAGAAAGGACATACATTCTATGTTTGCGGCATATAAGGATGTGTATGTGTGTGGCGTACATAAACTGACACAATGATCTAGGATCTATATATACATACACTCTAAGAGTATTTTGTGGTAGTAACATATTTGAAGATTCTATGTGAACACATTAAATTTAATTTACAATTTTCTACCAAATTCTAAGTACTTTCGAGTATATTGTAGGCATTGCATGATTTTGTAGGAGGTATATCTTAAAAGTTATTTTAAGATGCAAGAATTTAGATGTAATCTAAAATCTAATTATTTGCTTAAAATTTTATTTACTTTTAGTCATATAAATTTGTAAAACGTCTTTATTTCAAGTTGTTAAAATATGTAATATTGATTGCTTTGGGACATCTTAACTTCAATTATTTACCTCGATATTTGAAGATGTCATACAAAATTTGTATTAGTGTCATTGTTATATTTTGTGTAATGTAATGTATGTTACTTTATTAAGAGCTTTTGTTGCACTTATATATTTTGGACTTGCATTTACTTGTTAATTTTGGGAATTGTCTATTTTATTGGATTTGATTGCTATAGATTCAATTGAGTCTAATTTGCAATGCAAAATTAAATGAAATGAAGTATTTAGTTATACAAATTTAATATTTTTTTTGACTTAAAACAATATATAATTGTCATTTCCAATCCGATTTGAAGAATGATACTATATACTAAGTACGTAAGTCAAGATCTTTAAGAAACGTCGTTACATGCATTTGCTATCTCTTACGATTTAAAAGATATTTGAATTCAATTTAAATTTTTGTTCCGTTTGGGCCATCGAAAAACACCTCAATGAAATTAGGGGCCAACCTTAGGATAACAAAATATTACATGTTCATCCAAGATTGGCTTGTGGCCTAAACTTGAGCCAAATCGATTAAATTTAATTGGGTAAAAATGGGAAAGCACATTTGAAACGGAATTACAGATCGAAAATTGAATATTAAGCTTAATTATTGATGAAACAATTTTAATTTTTGTGAGCAAACTTTTCAAGAACTTATCAGCGAATAATTATCAAAAATTTAAAGTTAATGCTTCAAGACTATTTATAAGATTTACTCCAATTTTCATTTTTAATTTTGCTAATTTGAGTATATAAAAAAAATTTAATTTTAAATTTTGTATCTTTTCTTAGTTTAAGTAAAATAACGAAATTTTGTTTTTTTTTTTGCAAAACACTAAAATATCATGTCTCTGCATAATTTCGTTTAATTTGAAAGACATAAACTTTTGATAGTTTCGTAAAGTTTTACAAAATATTTGCCCTGAACACCAAAACGTGGTTTTCTTAATACAACCGTTTCACTAGAAAAATCAAAAAGAAAAACAAAATATTTGTTTCATGATTAAAAATTAAAAGCACCCTTAAAATTAAACTACATGTTTTAACCGGAAATCCGTTGAAATTTGTACATTAATTTGTTGTCTGTTTGCTGCTGCACGCTTTCATCTAACCCAACCAAGATAATCAAATACAAGGACATTACGGGAAAACTGCAGTTCAGCATAATTTTATAGGGAAAGTCAAAGGAAAATGAAACTTTTTAAGCCACAAATTTGTTTTTTGCAGGAATACTTAAGACTAGCAAAAGTAAAATTATATCCTGGTTTTCTGTGTTGGAAATCATTTAAAGTTGTAGGAGAAAATGTAGTGCAATAAAATACAAAGCATTGTGGTGTTTTGGTGAAAGTGTTAGCTGAAAGCTTAGCTCGAAGATAAGTTGAACAAAATTACCAAGCACGCGTTGGGTGTATTAAACACAGATATGTATAGTATTGTTTATATTACATAGACACAAATCCATTTTCTCGAATTTTCATATGTTAAAGTACAATTTACAAAACACAGCAAATCCAAATCGAAATCCAGTGCACGAATATGGTTTCTAAATAGCTTAAGGACAAAGTAACACTTTTATTTTAGTGAAATTGAAATAATTTAATAAAGTTTAAGCATTTTCTTTATGTATTTAATTTATCTAAACAAATTGTATACTTTAATCCCTTACAAAAATCTATCTTAACATCTCATAAATTGTATAGGTCATGAACTTCTAAATTAATTTAATTGCCACAACATAAATCCTAAATTTTGGCATTACTCCATTTTTCAGTTCACTGAAATTGTCACTAATCCTTTGCCATAAATAATGTCCTGCGCTAACAACTTTGAAATGCCAAATAAAAACTGTTTGAAAATTATATCTTTTAAGACGCCTTAAAGTCTGCAATAAAGAACTTGATGTCGCAGTTTATATTATATTTTATATATTCATGTTTCAATGGTTTTTTTACCCCCCTACATCATCTTTTACATACATGTTGGCTGTTTCTTTATGTTAGACATTATATCTTGTTGGTGGATTAAATATTTGCTCAGCCAAAATGGAGTCTATTTGAGTTTTAACTTGTAAATTATTGTGTTAAAAATTTAAAAAGTATATAAAATTTTAGATATGAATATTAAAGTGAAACAAGGGACAAATCGCCGTATTTGATATCAATCGATATGTAAGATATTTCAGAAACATTTGTGTAGCATACTTTTAGGTAACTTAAAAATATATAACATAAAAGGTTCACTACATTATAATTTATTTCTCAAAAGTTCTTTGATAATAAAATAATTTAGTTTAAGGTAAATGTTTTGACAAACAAACGGATATGTTTAGATATCAAATTTTATTAAAAAGGTAGCATAAGAATATGGTATTCCCACATACCAGTTCCAATTACACTAAAAAAACTAACTAGCTTGGGTTATTGATCTTGTTGAGTACATGACAAATCGTGCAAAAAAAATTTCAGAAATCAAAATTTAAGAGTTATATGAAAAAGTTGAAATAATTGCTTTTGAATTTTAAAGATTGTGAAAAGTGTTTTAAAAATAGTGAAACTTTTGAAAAAACTTACCTAATTTCTTAAAATATAAGCATGCATAGGTTGTAAAAGCTTGACCATTGGCTTTCCAAAACTGTTTAAAATTTTTAAATCGCTTTGCGGGTATGACAGTTGAAGGTTACTCAAGTTTTTTGCGAATATCTCAAAATTTTCGAAATTTTTGAAAATGGTTTTGTATGTCCTCACCTAGGTCTATAACCCCCACTAAGTTGCTTTCGAAGTTTTTACAAAAACTTAATGGGCTTAATGGGCAGACGATATTGTTGTGGCAATAAATACAAACAAGACTAAACATATTCTGTTCCCTAGGAGATATAAAAATCCAGCAGATAGTAAAATACTCTTGCGGACCGTGACAAGTACCTAGGAGCAGGACTTGATAATCATGTTAGGTTCGGGATCTACTCTAAAGGAAGGCTTTCGGATGTTATGTCCTTATAACATTAGGGATAAATATATTCTCTGATGTATTAAGAGATGCTTACGCTATCTTTCTTAAATTAACATCACCCTCAGATCTCCAAGCGATCAGTTGTTTAGTGGCGAGTGCCGACCATTTCTCTAGCTACTTTCAAGCTCATTCTATAAGAAAGAGCCCGCAAGTGATATATAGATATCAATCAGAGGATGTATTCATTCCACTGTAGATTACTGTTGCTATTAAGATCCAAATTGTCTGTCATATCAAGACAATTGTGTTTTGACTAAATGTTAAAACGAATGTTTTTTGCAGAAGCTGTGGTTATGAGGATGACGCTGATAACTAGACTGGTTCGCTGTCATCTAATAACCAACACACACTAAAAACTAGGATTATCATCATCAGAAGATGACCACCAACCTCTTTATAAGATAATTTTTTTGTAATTTTAGATGATATAGTCTTAAAATTAATTTTGAATATGATTTAAATTTATGGTAACAATAATTGTATTCTAAACTCTTATACTGAAGTATATTTCTGCAGTTAAAATTTTGTTTTTATCTTTTTCTATTTTATTTTATTTATCATGGCGACAAGAATAACAACTACAAACTTTTGTCCTAGTCTCTTTTAAATTTTGGCAACAACTCAAATTCATATAATTCGCATATAAATGTTTGATTACGAAACACACGAGTTGGTTTCAAGAGGATATTTGACGCCAATCAATTGTTAACAAATTTTTTCTTAGAAAAAACAAAAACACTATTTGATAGCTAAATGTTATTTTATACAAAATGTATTCTTGCAAAAATTCTGTTTAATATTTATGTGTTTATTTTGTTTCAAAAACTAAACAATATTAAATACTTTAAGAATAAATTTTTAGAATTTTCTAAATTCCTTGAATTTTTCTGTCCTTTTTCAGTTTAATAGTTTACGGCTTTAAACATGATAAACAAAATTTTTTAAATAGAAATATTACAATTTTTTAAAAGACTTCAAACAAATCGAATTTATTTAGTGATTTTCATAAAACTAAAAGAAAATTTTCATTAAATGAACAACTTGAAATAAAAACCAAATTAAATAAAACAACTTTACATTTTCTGTTTTAAGGACAATTAAGTATTAATATTTACAAAACTGAAAACTAATAAAAATTTATATTTCTAAAAAATATGTATATCCTATTTTGTTGTTGACATTTGTAAATTTCAAAAACTAACATATAAGTATATAAATCTACAAAAGCAAAAATAATATGTAAATTTTTGTCTGGACTTAAAATTATCTCCAATAAATGGCTTTAATAGTTTGCATATTGTCTTGTTCTTAATTTTTATTATTGCAACAATGCCCAAACTAAAACTTCCTTGTCATTATCATGATAAACTTTATTATTTAAATTTTTTTCAGTTTCCCCCCTAAGTCTTTCAATTCCCTCTATTATAATCTTAAACTATTGAATTGTTCTTAATCATCTTTTCATTTTCTATTCCGTCTGTTGTTTTGTTTTGCCTGACATTTCTATGGCTTAAATTTAATAAGGAAGTCAGTCAGTTTGTGTCTATTGTCAAATACTTTGAATATGAAATTTCTCTGTTCGTTTGTTTATCTTCTTTCATATTTTATGACATTTTGGGGATAAATGCATTCAATTTAATTGCATTATTTATAATTCAAAGAGAAGTTTTAATTTGTATCTTTAGAGACAATTTTAAATTAATTTAAATAAATGAAGTCAAAAAGGAAATTGAAAAAAAAATAACTTATTGGAATTCAACTTTGTTATGACAGAAAATTATTTGTAAATTATACAAAAAAAATTAAGTATCATATACATACAAATGTTTACAAATGTTTCGGTGTTAAAATTATTTTTAGAAAGTTTTCGATGTTAAAATTTTTGTTAGAAAATCTTTGATGTTTAAATTTTTCATAGAAAATTTTGTATGTTTAAATTTTTCGTAGAAAATTTTGGATGCTAAAATTTTTATGGACTTTCAATATTAAAATTTTTATTAGAAAATTTTATTATTAAACTATTTCATACAAAATTTCTAAAATTAAAATTTTTTAAAGAAAATTTAATTTTTTTTATAAAAAATTTTTGATATAAAATTTTTATAGAAAATTTTTGATATTAAAATTTTTTTCTAGAAAATTTCGATACTAATTTCTTTTTAGAAAAATTTAGATATTAAAACTTTTTATAGAAAATTTTAATATTAAAAATTTTGATATTAAAAATTTTTAAAGAACATTTTCGATATAAAAATTTTTTTATATAAAATTTTTTATAGATAATTTTCGATATTACACTTTTTCATACAAAATTTCCAAATTAAATTTTTTAAAAAAATATTAAATATAAAAATTTTTTATAGAAAATTTTGGACATTAAAATTTTTTTTATAAAAAGTTTTCGATAGTTAAATTTTTTGTAGAAATTTTCAATGTTCAAATTTTTTATAAAAAATTTTTTATCGATATTAACATTTTTTACAAAAAATTTTAATTTTTTTCGATTTGAAAATATTATATAGAAAATTTCCGATTTTTAAATTTTTTATTTTAAAAATTTTTATGGAAAATTTTTGATATTCAATTAAAATTTTTTATAGAAAATTTTCGATTTTAAAATTTTTTATAGAAAATTTTAAATTTTAAAATTCTTTATAGAAAATTTACGATATTACTTTTTTTTTAAGTATTCAATATTCAAATTTTTTAAAGAAAATTTTCAATATTAAAATTTTTTAGAGAAGGTTTTTGATTTTAAAATTTTTATAGAAAATTTTCGATATTAAAATTTTTTATAGAAAACTTTCAGTATTAATTTTTTTTTTTCAGAAAATTTTCGAAATTAATTTTTTTTACACAAAATTTTTGATTTTAAAATTTTTTATAAAAAAATTTTAAACTAGAATTTTTAAAAGAAAATTTTTAAATTAAATTTTTTTTAAGAAATTTTCTTTTAAAAAAGTTCAAATCTAAAATTTTTTAGAGAAAATTTTCATTTTTAAATTTTTTTTAAGAAAATTTTCGATATTACAAATTTTATAGAAAATTTTCGATATTGAATTTTTTTTATAGAAAATTTTCGTTATTAATTTTTATAAAAAATTTTCGATATTAAAATTTTTTAATGAAAATTTTCGATATTAAAATTTTTTAATGAAAATTTTCGATATTAAAATTTTTTATAAAAAGTTTTCAATGTTAATTTCCGATTTTTAATTTTTTTTTTAGAAAATTTTTGATTTAAAATTTTTTTTATAGAAAATTTTCGATTCTATTATTCCGATTCTATTATTATATACGAAATGTTTAGTCCAGAAATAATTTATTTTTTCTTTAACTTGAGATATAGCAACAAAAATTCAAATATTTAAATATTTCATATACTTTTATTCCCATATTATAGATTTAAAATTAAGCAGCAGAAGAATCTGCTTTTGATGGGTTTCTGTTGGTAGATTTTTGTAGGTGTGAGTAAATAAGATTTAATTTTGTGGGTTTTCTTTTACAGTTTCCTTTAGGGTAAATTTTCAGACAAAGTCTTTTTTACATTTTACTAACGAAAGAATGTATAAATATTGAAAATAAGTAAGTCTCCATCTTCCCTATCTCTGTATCTGCTACTTATCAATGAAATGAACCAAAAGTAACTAAAGAAAACCAAAATGCCAATAACTGTAAGTGGATTAGATGCACATCTTGTTGGAAATCTTTAGATTTAAAAAAAAAAAAAAAACATTCGGTAGAAAAAATGTAGTTGTTATATTGGCTTTATCAAACACTTCAACATTAAGTGCTAAATAGTCCATTATGTTGGCACCTTTAATGGATTAAAAGTGGTTTGCCTCTTAGCGTTTGGCGGCACTAAGGCTCAATAACTTACTAATGCGTCGCAGAGTTAATGTGTTTTTTATTGGATTTTTGTAGAGTTATTTTATTTTATTTCCATTGCTTTCTCATTGTTTTTCAGCCACATATTAGCATTATTGTTAAGAGCCTTTTTTGTCTATAAATCTCAACAAAACTTTGTCGTTAATCTATAATTGGCTGTTACCAACATACAATTGATGGGGTCAGAGTAAGATTCAAAGACATAGTAGATTTAGGTAGATATTACTTAATACTCCTTCTTGCTTTTACTGTTAAGTGGTTTAAATGGAGTTTTAGCCCTTGTTAGTAAAGTAAGTGTTTATGATATAAATCTTTTATCGGTGGCAAAGATGTCAAATATTACGAGTTTGACTAAAACATATTAAATTCACTCAAAACTAATTCTGACTCTGCTCAAACTTAAACCAAATTTAAATTTAAACCAATTTAAACCCCCCTCTGAAAGCAAAGTGCTCTATCGATCTCTTCGAATAAAGTAGCAACAACTAAAACACTTTTGTTAATATTTTGGAACGATAAACCCTACTGTGAGTGGATTTTGATAATGGGCAGCGATTAGTTTTAATGACACATTTTCGTTAGACTAGAGTTTAGTGAATTTCAAACCCAACATTCATTGTGTGTAAATGTCTACGAGTATAGAAAATTTATATGGTAAATGTTAGCTATTGTAAATGTATGCAGTGAATTTGATGTAATATCATAGGTTTGCGGTAGATAACCTTGTAGTTTAAGCTCTTTAATGTCACATTAGATAAACATTATTTTGTCTTTTGGAGCTGATGACCTTTTATGTAGATATGGAAAAAGAGTCTATATTCCTCTGGAATTGTCAAACCTATATATACATATATATATATTATATACATATATATATTAATACATTTCTTAAGGCATTTGTTTAAAACTTTTTTGTTAACCGAAACCATTGATATTGATAAAACAAATTGTTGTTCACTGAATTTAAGTCTTTTAAATCAGTTTTTTTTTTTCATAAACCCCAAAAAATACCAGGAAATTATGAAATATTACACGTTTTAACACTTAATGACTTAAATAAATGCGTTTTTAAGCTTTTTACAAAAAAGGGTTTAATATTGGAAAAAATACAATTTGATTGTGGTCTTGGTCTGGTTGTTAAAACATATTACGTTGCATTATTAACTTCATAATTTACATAAAAAAATAATTTAAAATTAAGCATGACGGTCAAAGGCCTTAAGTTATAAAGCGCCTAAAACTGATCCAATTATTTCCTAAATCTTAGAAAGTAAACACATAAATATTGGTATCACAAGTCGGCTATAAAATTTGGTATTAAATTGATAATGTTTTTCTTTTGAAGCCAATGTTTACCAAGATTTTAAAAATTTAAACATTAAAAAAGTCTTTATAAAACATTTATATACTAAATGATTTTTCAAATTAGTAATTATTACTTAATATCTTCAAGTATAGTTAAGTTTTTTAAATAAATTGATTTTTTTTAATAATTGTCTTCGCGATTGTTTATTACGATAATAAATAATTGTAATAAATTTAAATCCTTAAACAATACCTTTGTATAACTTTTAAATCGAAATATTATTTATGGTTAGTGTTTTGTATTCCTAGATGATGAATCTAAATAAAAGTGGATTGCTTTGTCTGTTTGTTACTTTTGACATGATTTGAGCCCATATTATATAATTTCTATAGCAAATCTTTATGCCCTCCTTCATAAACCTCTCTTGTGGTTATCCCTTTTATGTTTTCTATTGCTCAATGTCAATTTAGTTTTGTGGTAAAGATTTTTTTTCAAATACTTAAAACTTTTGGTTTCTTCGACGTTTTAAAGTACCTCACGTACAACACCTGACATTATTGCTAAAATCTTTACAAAATACAATAACACAAAAACTGAAATCCTTCAAAAAACCTGTAATATATAAAACCCAGAGACAAATTTGTTAGGCTGACCCCCAATTGCTTAATAGTAGGAGTTTTAGATGCTCCCTTAGTTCCTTTCCAATGAATCAACCAAAAATTACTTATTGGCTTAAGTTTAAACATCTTTGTTATTGTTGTTGCTGCGGGTTTTGCTTTCTTATGCAGATGGGCCAAAGTTTTGTTTCTGTTTTATAGTGAAATATGGCTTAAAACTTAAGAGAATACTTAAGTAAAATGTTTCCTTTTATCAAGGGCATACAATTTGATGGTTGTTTGTAGGATTTCGGGGAAACAGAAGTCAGTAACAAAAACTAAAACGTGAAGAATATCAACATAATTTTTAGGTTTTTCTTAAGATATTTTGGTTTGATTTAATATTAGGCACAATATTTGTCTTTGCAAAGACATAATATTTTCTTCAACTTTCAAATACATATAAGATTTCGCGAAGTAATTTTCGCTTTATTTAACTTGTGCTCCATATCAGCGTCATTATTGTAGAAAATGACTTTGCACGTTTTAGAGGTAATAAAAAATTATGAACTCCCTTGGCTTTGAACGTGCGGTTAAAGTTGGTTCTGCTGCATATATTGTATTTATTCACATACAATTACATAAGCATCACTCTACAGGGACCAGGAAAAATAGAAGGGTAAGCATATATGTATCTATTACAAGATTATTGTTAGCATATAATCATAAATTTTTAGTCAGAAATATATGCTATTTACGAAACGTTAAATTTTTTATAACTTTAAATCTAATTAAACCTTGAAATTTTTACTCCTCCTACAAAAACTTTCCCCCCAACTCTGCCTTATGACTCAAGAACTCTGTTTAACAAATTATATTGCTTTTGTTTCGTTTGTTGGTTTTCAATTTTTACTGACTTTTTAGTTTTATTGCTTTCGCCAGAGACTCTTAACAAAAATTTTAGTTATTTTCTAAATTATTCACTTTTAACGGTTTCGTCTAAACTTTGAACATTAATGTTTCCTAGTTCTTGGGCATGAACTAACTGCATGTTCTATATATAGTTCAGGCATGTCTTGTTGAATAAATTATAACTAAAATTATAGGCTGAAAGAATTAAAGAAAAAATGAAACAATTTGTTTGTCTTTATAGCATTGGTGCATATTTGAAGAGAACTGCCAAAAGAAACGTGTTATAAGATGCTTCATTTAAGAAGTAAAGTAATCAGAAAGTTTAAGTTTAATTTCATCGAGAGGTAAAGAGGTTCGATTTCGATGCCTTAGCAAAGTCCTGTACAAGAACATGCGTTTAAGTTTATTAAATAGTTGAATTTTGGAAAAACAAACAAGTAAGAAAGTGCTATAGTCGGTCAAGCCCGATCATACGATACCCTTTACCACAAAGGTCTAACGTGTTCTTTTTAGTGTTTAAATATTTGCTAAACTTTGTCATACAAACAATTTTAAAGGCTTATGTATTTAAGCTGTTTTCGTTATTTAGACTTATATGAGAGCTAGAGTGGATCGATTATCTCGAAATTTATCAAATTGATTACAGTTTTTACAAAAAATATGCAAAAAAAAATGAACTTAAAATTGTCATTACCTTCAGATTTACGAGCGTTTTAAAGATTTTTGTCTCATTTAGTGCATTTTGACAGAAGAGTTTGTATGGGAGCTATGGTCAAATGTTGGCCGATTTCAAAATCTTGGTTCATATAAGCAGTATATGTTTTAAGTTTCATGAAAAAATATTGATATATTTGGCCAAAATATCAATTCCGAGAAGTGGGACCTATGGGAGGTACCATAAATAATGGACCGATTTTGACGAATTTCAAATTTCATCAAATTATCTTTGGGACCTTACTTTGATTACAAGGTTTAAATGGCCAGCCAGCAGTCCAGACGGACATAGTTAAATCGACCCGGAACGTGATTCTTAGTCTATTGGTATACTTTAAGGTGGGTCGAAGAGCAATATTTTTAAGCTTTACATACAATAGCACAAACTTATAATACTCTTTCCACCTATGGTGGTGAAGGGCTTAAAAATACCTGTATGTTAATTACAAGCTTACATCGATGTGTTTAATAAAAGATGGGTCTCAGACAAATATCTAAAAAAACATCAGCACAAACACCACCTATGGCTGTGAAGTGTATAATAAATATTTGTCTATATGATTCGGAAAGTAAAAATAAACTCTATATTTTTAGGCTAGGGTGTTGTGATGAAATACTTATATACCCATTAAGTTAAATAAATCTAATTTATATACAAAATCACTTTATATTGTACATACATAGACTGTAGCGAATGCTAGTTTTGTAAAACAAGTAAGAAAGTCAAGCGCGAATATTTGATATAGAACAATTGTGGGACAACTGGAGACAATTTTACAACTCTTAGATTCATATCTTATCCCTTCTAAGACCAACTTTTGAGTTTGAAAGACGGTCTAGTCTTCATATATTTAATAAACATAGACTTATGTAGTCCATATGTTTTAATAAAAAGTGTATATTTTCTCATTAAATGGCACATCAATTAGGTTTGAAATAACATTATATGATATATCTCAAAATATTAGCAAAGTTCCTTTAAATTTGTTTCAAGCTTTTCATCTAAATAAAATTTTATAACGTGAGAAAAGTGATATATTATGTTCTGCAGGCTTATTATGATTGTTTAAATGAATAATTTATCAAACACAAAAAATAAATGAATTTTGTTAAGATCTATAATGAAAATTACGAAATGTCTATTATCGTCCGTTTTGACAAGTAAAACTCTAATAGACCCTTCCCTAGTTTCTGCTAATGTTTATAAAATTTTATGTTAGAAATGTAAAAATATCATGTACAAAACATCTTAATTGAAAATAAAGTGCAAAAATGTGCAAATTAGATTGTGGTCCCAGTGTTTAATTTTTACATAGAGTCACATACGTTTTAGTCAATACAACGAACGATTTGTTTTCATTTGTTAGACGTTTTGTGACTAGCAGGAATGTGTGATATACGTATGTTACATACACATAGGAATACCTCGCACCAAAAAAATTTACGTATACATACATTGTGTAACATTTTAACGCAGTTTTGTTGTAATTTACATATATGATGTAACAATTTTTTTATTTTAATACTTGTAACACATTCATTTACATATTACTCTTTTACTCCTAAGGCGTTTCGTTTCTAATGAATTAATTAACGCTCGAAATGAAGTATAAAAATGTTCATTTGACAAGCGAACAAATGTTTATGCGAAAGTGGAATGAAAAGTTATGTAAAACAGTTTCAACTTTTATTTACTTTACATTTAAGTAAACTTTACCTTATTGTATGTACAATTTCTTAAAGAATTTTCAAGCTACTCTTCTTATTAGGTGATATCCTCAAATATTAAAAATTGTTAACATCTTGTATTGTTTTGTTGCTGTACCCATTTATTAGGCGTCTTGGTATGATTTTCGTAATAAAAGCATTTGAAAGTGAGTGGTGGGTAGCCTTAAATGAATTGTGGTTTATGCTTTTTAGAGCTTTGGTTACATAATTTTGCTTTTGAAATTGTGTCAGTTAAAAAGATTTAATTTTTCTTAATTATCACTTAGCTTCAGAATTTTTGTCTGCTTTTACTTCTTTCAAAGTAATTTATGTTGACTTTGAGTGGGTTATAAAAATCTTTTATATTAAGTAATATAATTTTTAAAGTTGAGGGGTATTATTTAGGGGATTTTAAAAATATAATGAACAAAGGAATTTATTTACATTAGTAAATAATTTATTTTTTACTAAAGTATAGGATGAAATCAAAATTTTTCGAAAGAAAAATACCATCTCAGACTTTGTATATACATTATTCTTGCTCATGCTATTTGTAAAGTTCGCTTTGTTTAAGATTTTATGGCGGTCCAAATTTCGTTTTTTTTTAAGATTTTTTTTGTATGCCTATAATATTTGACCAAATTGGTATGAAATATCATAGAGCCGATGTAACCTTTCATATCATTAACTCAGCACCAAAAGGCTATTCAAATTTAATTGCTTAGCTTTGCGAATGACTTAACTATTTATACACTTGCACTTTGAGAATGACTTGCACTTTGATATGACTTTGAAAATGACCTGCACATTAAAAATACTTGCACTTTATATGGCTTTGAAAATGATTTGCACTTTGAGAATGACTTGCTTTTTTAAAACGACTCGAACTTTGAAAATGACCTGCTTTGAAAATGATTTGCACTTTGAGATTGACTTGAATTTTGACTCTAACTTGCACTAAGATATTGCTTTGAAAATGACTTGCTTTTTGAGAATGATTTGCACTTTTACTATGACATACACTTCAAATATGACATACACTTTGATGTGGCTTATATAGACTTGTGCTGCTTTGGAATTTTAAGTGGCGACATATTATTAAGATATTTAAGTTTATTTAATAAAAACATAAAATACAAGAGTGCTACTTCTGACATATTGTTAAATCGATTTGCGTTTCATCGACAACGTTACATAAGATTCTTATTTTTGCCACGTTGTTTTTGGTAAAATTAAACATTTTATACAGTTGGTTTGAGTTATTATTGAACTAGAGCAATGCTCATCATCCAAAGCACTAAGGAGCCGAGTACTAATCTTTTTCCACATATATCCACATAAACAATACAAATAGTAAAGAAATTCTCAACAATGAGAGATAATGTTTTCAACTTGCGTTACCATTGTTAGAATACAAATGTTTTTAAAACTTACAAAAATATGTTGTTTTATTAATAATAGTCAACCTTTGTATAAATTAACCCAGAAAAATTGGAAAATAATTTATTTACGTTTAAACAAATTTTTAGGCAGGATCATACCACGATTTTTTAAAAATTAACACTTACACATGCAAAAACCACAAACATATTGTAACGTTTTTCCTTTGAAAATGTGAAAGGAATTATTTTTGCAAAACAACCGAAAACAAAATTAAAACACTTTATGTAGTTTTACAAAGTTATCGTTTTTATTGACTTTAGAGTTAATCTCTTAAAGACACTTCACAAAATTGTAAACAAACTTCACAAAACTGCTTTACAAATATTCTTAGTCACACTGTTCTCTTATACGCGTCTCAATTAAAACTCTTCCACGATATCAGTTCGTCAGTCTTTTATAGTAGAGAAGAGATTTTCTAGTATTTTCTGCAGATGTAAACAAAGAGCTGCTGTCGCCGATTACACAAACAACGTTCCTTAGAAAAGTTCATGCATATTCCAATACATTCTCACATGATCAGGAACACACTGACCCATACGTTGTACATATAGATTATCTGAAGATAACAGTAACAGATAGAGAGAATGTAGATAAAATAGAAAAATGTTGTTATACTCTTTACAGCAAATAAGAGAAACATGTTGCTCTGCTTATAGACATAAACAGAATAACAACAACATCAACAGAAACATTCTAGAAGACTAGAGAAAGGACATTAAAAAAATTTCCTAGAAAAACTCTAACCTTAGCACAGGATAATGAATTTTTTTACTAAAAAAACTTTTATGAATTTACCCAGAAAAATGTATTAAATATACAATTGAAATGTTAAATGTTTATAATTGCGAAGAAAAATATTCTTATTAATTCCGAATGTCATTAACAGGCGTAAAGAAGACAGTGGCTAAAAATTAGCAGGAAATAATATGGTATTATAAAAATTTATAAAAGAAACTTAAGAAGTAAAATCTATGTTTAACTTTTTTTAATATTTCTGACTAACCTTTAAACAAGCATTTAAGTTTAATATATTTAAAAATATTTTCTTTAATAAAATCCAAGTTAATATTGTCCTAAAAATAACATATATAAAATATAAGCCTTCACACTAAGTACGGAGGAAATTATCTGTTAGTATTTAGTAATTTATTCAAGAAGAGACGTTTAATTCTTTCATAATCTACCACAAATAAAATAAGCAACTTTAAACGCTTATAAATAACAAAAATTTATTATATTGCAACATAATTGATTTTAAATATTTTTCCTAAAAATCATTAATGAAATTGTTATTTTAGCAACAGCCTTAAAAACTTTACACAAGTTTTTTTATATTTTCTCAAGATACTAAATTTAGCACTAAAGCTAAAGTTTCTGTACGTTTTTTTTTTTCTTAAAATTGTTTGCTGTAATATTTTATGTAGGTTCAAAATCGTTCACCACCAACATATTCACTCAAGATAAGTTTATTTTTTAAATAATTCATTCAATAATTACAACTTTGTTCAGCTAACCATAAAAATGTTCAACGCCTCAGGCTCTTTAAAATGGCTTTTACAAAATTATTTTTGCTTAAGTTTTAACATTTTTTTTTTTTTTGTGGCATGAAGAAATTTCGTATGAAGAAAAAATTAAGTTAATAAGTTGTGGCGGAGCCTGAATACATAAATTTAATAAGACTAAACCTACATATATAAGGGAGGGCAAGAAACCTTATCCATTTATTAGTAGAAACTTCTTGTTTGAGTTACTTTTAGGTCCCAAGAATTTCATTACTAACTACCCATAGGCTTTATTAATCGGATGTTTCGAAGTACAACACACAAAAAATGGAAAAAATTAAGACGTTATTGTCAGTTATTCTTTGCACCTATTGAAGCTGATCTATTATTTTGGGAAATACCTAAGGAACCAAACTAGAGGAATTTAAATTTAAGTAGATCTAAGCCAGAAAAAACGTCTTCTGAATGGCTCCGAAATTTACCATACAATAAATACCTACTTTAAAAATCACAGTTTCGAACTTTGTGCAGACAACTTTTCTGTGCTTTATACCATAAGTGCAGAACTACATATATACGAAATTTCGCTACAATATTTCAGTTCTGTATTTTTGCAGAACTGTTCAAAAATACATACATTAATATTTGCATTTCTGTTAGCTTTGAAAGCTCTTAAGGTCAGTGTTGGCAGATTTACATTTTTCTTCATATAAATATTTGAGCATTCTTCATATAATCGAGAAATAGACCTAGTCGGCTCCTGTGTAGAGTATAAATAGTCTTTATAATGAGCGAAAGTCATGTTAACTAATATACGTCTTTAAACATTGAAATTAATTTCTTTTTGTGTAGTGTATCACATGGTCTGTCATGGATGATTTTTGTAACTAAAGGAATATGAAACTGTATACACTCATAAACACAGAACAATTTTGAATTAAAAGTAATGATTTTTAAAAAAATACATTTGAATATTGTACATATTTTTTCGAATCTCCTTTTTGCATTTCAGGATACGATATTTAGATTATGATTAATTTGTAAATACATATATACTATGAACTTTTCATAAACCATCAATATTTTCGTTAACGCCCACTAAACAGAAAGACTTACAGACATTCTTAACACGTTTACACTATTAACCCATTAAGGACTGTAAGGATTCCCAATTGAACTTGGGACCTCTAGTATGCTAGGCGGATGACTAACCTGCTATACCACGGCGGTTCACAAATTATAACCAATTTACTTTTATCAAATTTTTACCAATCTAGTTCTTATTGTGCCTTGTGGTCAAAACTGTATATTTTAAATACCATCAAAATAGGTCAACACATTTAGGACTGATTGATGCATAAACAAAGAAACAAACTAACAAACACATTTGTTCCTCGATGACACAATGGGTTAATTCTCTTTGATAGCTGTTTTTGTTGTTATTTATTGCCTATTTTTAAGGAGATACAACTGCACGCCCTTGTTACAATTAAAGTATCATAATCATTAAATAAATAATAAATAAAATACAAAATTAATAGCCAGGAATAAAAACTTAAAGATAATTTCAGAACCAAGGAATAAATCTCTCTCTATAAAATATTAAATGAATGATTGTATTTGTGTGGTCTTTAGCTGAAGCCTCAATTTCATTTATATTAATTTTTAGTGGAAGCGGAGGGAGTGCTGTAATTTGGTTAGAGGGTCAACATTATAATGACCTTTTACTAGCCCCAGGGTTAGATTGTTTACAAGAGCCAAAACATTTATCTTTAGATTAAGGAAGTCTTTGTGGCTGATTTTGTTATGTTAATTTAATAGATTTTTGGGTTAAAATAATAAAAAAAGGGCTGCCTAAAATAATAATTATAAGTTAAAGCGTTTGTAAGACATAACCCTTTTTTATTGATTATCTTAACAAGCCAAGAAATTGAAAAACTCTTAGAGGTCTTGTATTATTAAATATGCGTAAGCATGAATTTGGTCAAATGAATTTAATTTTTAAAACAATTTATACTAAATATAATATTTTAAAAATTCTTATAAATTTCTTAGCTTATGTTATTTCGTTTTAACAAACGTTAAAACAAATTTCTTTATATTGGTCCAATTTTATACACTTTATAATTATAATCAGAAATATTTATTTATATTTGCATTTCATTTTGTATTACAGTTTTCATTCATACTCTTTTCTGCAATTCTTTATAATCAAGTTTAAGAAAATGATTGATTGATGAAACGTGTTCTTTCTCACTACCCTAGGCTACTGCAGCAGCAGCAGTGTGGTTTTATACTGTACGATGTCTTCAACAATATTTCTGCCACTGATCTCCTACGACTGCTGCAAGAAAGTTTTACTTAATGCATTCAATAATCAATCTCTTTCAGTTGCAAACATATTCGATTTTTGCAATGCGTTAGTTGTTTAATACCTAAAATTGCCATTGAATTTGTTATTTGTGGTGATTTTTTGTAAAATTTTAAGACTGGAATTAAATGGGAAGATTACATAGCGTGATTGTTATAAGCGTTGGTCAGCACAAAGAAAACAGAACAAAAAAAAGTCGGCATTTTTTTTATCAAAAATTTTTTTGGAACATTTTTTTATCAAAAATTTCTCAATAGAAAATTTTTTATCAAAAATTTTTCTATAGAAAAATTTTTGATTAAAAATTTTTCTATGGAACTTTTTATCAATAATTTTTCTATAGAAAATTTTTTAGTAAAAATTTTTCCATAGAAAACTTTTTTATCAAAAATATTTTTATCGAAAATTTTTCTATAGAAAAATATTTTAATCGAATATTGTCACAGAAAATATTTATATTGATCATTTTATCAAAAATTTTTCTATAGAAAATTTTTTTATCAAAAATTTTTCTATAGAAAATTTTTTTATCAAAAATTTTTCTATAGAAAATTTTTTATAGAAATTTTTTTGTATCAAATATATTTTTATCGAAAATTTTTATCAAAAATTTTTCTATAGAAAATTTTTTATCAAAAATTTTTCTATAGAAAATTTTTTATCAAAAATTTTTCTATAGAAAATTTTTTTATCAAAAATTTTTCTATAGAAAATTTTTTTATCAAAAATTTTTCTATAGAAAATTTTTTTATCAAAAATTTTTCTATAGAAAATTTTTTTATCAAAAATTTTTCTATAGAAAATTTTTGTATAGAAATTTTTTTGTATCAAATATATTTATATCGAAAATTTTTCTATAGAAAATTTTTTGATAGAAAAATATTTTTATCGAAAATTGTCATAGAAAATATTTATATTAAAAAATTTTCTATAAAAAATCATTTTTATTAAAAAATTTTCCAAAGAAAAATATTTTTATCAAAAATGTTTCTGTATTTCTGTTATGATTCTTCCTTCTGTCTATTCATTCTTTTTTGTGGTAGAGGTTACAGGTCAGAATATATTTTGATGAAATTTTAACATTTTTTACTTATACCAATGAAAAAACTGGAACACAAATATACTCAAACTTTTCTATTTTCGTTGAATTGCAGCATTGTTTTTATGAAACAGCGCTTTTTTCTTCTTTTATGGTTGTCCCTCAAAAACTTTAATTTTATAATAGTCGCTGTAGATGGCTTTACCCTTTTCATAATATGTCGATGAATAAAACAACATGCTCAACTCAAAATACTGATGCCATCACTTTGCCAGTCGGCAGTTAAGTCTTTCCACAATTTTGAATCAACTGACTGTAGCCATTTTTATTATCAGCAGGGATATACCTGGATGCGGAAGCAGTTCGAAGTCAACTCTATGTTATTTGCGATCGTTTTCATTGATTTGTCATACGATGCATCATTCTAATAAAACAGCACTATCATCTTTTTTGATATGATGTTTTTCTGCGATTTCATTCTTTTAGCATTCCAAAAATGCTTTAGTCGCTGTTACAAGATTTTCCCTTTTTAACAAATGTATTTGATACATGTGGACAAATTGTAATGCATTGCATATTCCTAGAATTTTAGGTTAATAATGTTCCTGAGTCGATTAGTTCAATTCCAATTTTGGAACCCAATTTTTTCTAGTGTTCATTTTTTTTCATACTAAATAAAGCTTTTACCTCATTAACTTTCTTCTGTGCATTAATGAAGCTCATTTTCACTTTTTTTTTGCTTAGTTTGAGCAAAACAATGAAAACTACATCATTAACGACATTAGCAAAAACTAAATAATAGAAACACATAAACTATGAGTAGCTCCTCTTGAATCTAACACCAAAAACTAAAGTTATAACACCAATTTCTGCCTTCATTTAAGCAGTTTATATATTTTTTATGGGATCCTGCTGTTGTTGTTTTTATTAAACTAGGATATTTTTTGTTGTTGCTAAAGGATTAAATTGTGTGGGTGCAAAAAAAAAAAGAGAAACTTAACGGGACCAAATGAGTTACGTTTTTAATGATATTTATTATTTTGCTGAACCTCCATGGTATAGCAGGTTAGTCATCCACCTAACATACCAGAGGTCCCAAGCTCGATCCCTGCCAGACCCACTGGTCGTGGATTGAGCTCAGCTACCCACTGATTATTGAGTATTAGGCTATGTACAACTTCTCTAATTTGCATTTGCCGTTCGGAAATAGAATCGAATGCTGCTCATTGTCTAAGAGAAGTACCGTTGTTCCAATTGGAATGTCATCTGAATTATGTATGTATATAATATTTACTATATTTCAAAATATTGTCCCAATATCTCCTAAGAAACCAATTCTTAGGACTTTTACACGGCATTTACACATGCAAGTGCAAGTGAAAAAAGCTCAATAAATTTATACTTTTTTACTAACACAATCACACTTCTGCAAGTTGTAGGCTCACTTGCAAGCGATTTTTATTGCCAGTGATTTTTTTACTTGCATGTCAGAAGAATACGTATACACAACTTGTAACAAGTCATCTACGTACTGTTAAGATACTAAATTTGAGTTAAATCATTAAAGACTATAATTTTTTAGTTAAATGTACTAATCTTCGGTTAGTTTTTATGGAATTTGAACACGAAAATCTTATTTTTTTCAGTCTGTTTGCTGCTCATATAATTTTATTGCTTCATATTAGAGTTCTAGAGACTTTTATGAATATACTTAAACATAGTTGGTCTTACTTTTATACCCAAAATTATGTCATCATCCCTGTTAGATATGACTTCCGCAAATATAACTCATGCTCCAAATATCTCAACTTATTCATTAGCTTTCAAAGCATCAGAGTAGAGATGTTGATACATAAAAAATTTAAAAACACAACATTTTGTTTATGTTTATGTTTTTATTGTTGCTGTTTACTTTAGCTTGGCATCTGCCTCCACACAAATAATAGAAAAGGGTGGCAGACAATGTGGCACATATAAAAAAAGTGAGTTTATTTCTATATAGTTAACTGTTGATGTTTTTTATACTGTCATATAGCCTTTACGACATGCCAGTCTGCCTATTAAATATGAACCGGTTGGTACTAGCCCGTATTAAGTTGTATGTAGTTGCTGCTGTTGATGATGATGATGTTGCACGTTTAAAGGTGTAGAATGTATAATGTGGCATTTGTTGTCTTTAGCAAATTACAGGTTATGTATAAAAAAAAATACAAGTAAAAATGTATAAAGATTGTTTAGCTGTATGTGTCTGTATGTGGGGCATAAGGTATTACGAGATGATTATGAGATCAGTTGCCATAAAAAGAGACATTATAACAAAATTCAACAACAAGCTAAAAAAATATAAATTATAACAGCTTTATTTTATCAAATACTTAGAAATACAAACGTTTTTGCGCTTCAACTAGTAGCAGCTTTTTAAACATACAGATTGTATCTTTTGCATATTCTTTCAAAGGACATATGAGTAAAGGATAACAATTTTGTAAGGTTGCAGCTACATTACTGTCTATTGCCACCATACGTGTCTTATTCTACTCTTTTTTATACTTTTTTTATTTACATTTGGCGTAATATGTTTTGTTTATTAAAAAAGTATGTGGTAACAACTTTTTATTAAACTTTGGCTGACTGTTAAATTCTTTAGCTTTTCATTTGTGCCAATGCCAATTGTGTTCATTGTTACAAGATTGTTGTAAAAGTTCTTAGCAAATAAATGCTTTTTTGCCATAGCTTTTCACCGAAAAGCACTTTAATGTTAAGCTACAAGAAATATGATGACCAAATTCATAAATTGAGTAATTTAAACATCAAACTTTCTGTGAAATTTGATAATAACCAATAGATGTTTTAATACAAGCTGTACACTGGGCGCGTAGCTATACGATTAAATTTTTTTGAAAAATTTTCAGTAACTCCATCTATCGGAAAGCCTCCGTCGACTCATGCGCAAAAACTTTGCTAAATATCAGACTCACAGTTTATTTCATTTTGAGTAATTTTTAGTGTCACAACCTTTCGGAAATTAGTTCTACCAACATAGGAACATTCGTCGGTTTATTAGCAACAACTTTGCTACAGATCATAGCATGATCAAATCAAAAATTCATTTTGAGTAATTTTTAGTGGCGCCACCTGTCCAAAATTGGTCATACCAACTAAGAAACCTTACGCAGCCCATGCACAACAACTTTTCTACCAAATGCATAGTTTACGATTTAATTAGCTTTAATCAATTTTCAGTGGCTCCACCTGTCGGAACTTAGTAATGTTTGTCGGCTTGTGCGCAAGATCATTTCTAAAGATCATACTATGATCACATATATAGTTTACTATTCTATAAAGGAGATACATACAGACAAACATTCATTTTTATACATATATAACCAATATATATATATTCCTAAAAAATGTATATCATCACATAGGAAATTGTAAATTTTTCCCCTATTGAGTAAAATTTATAACTGCCTACCATAAAATTAATTTCTACCTCTATATTCAGAAAATTATATAATAGTTCTAAGGCCAAATCGCCTCACACAATTTATTTGCCAAAAGTTTAATAAAACTTGATATCTAAACATATGCGGTTGTTTGTCAAAACATTTAGCTTAAATGAATTTTTAGGATCTGGGATCTTTTGACAAATAAGGTACAATATAGTAAAACGTATATATTATATGTTATTTAGATTATCCTAAAAGTATGCTGCGCAAATGTTTCTAAAATATCTTACATTTCGATCGGTATCGAACTTTTACTTTTATTTCCATAAATAAATTATAAGAAAAAGATTTTGTCGAATTTGATAAAGCGTTTGATTTGTTTAAAATACATATTTTTCAAGTTCCTCAATTAAAATGGAAATATTGAATATTGAAATTTTATTAAAAAATGTTCTTTCGAGAAATGGCAAGAAATTTTGTCCAGCTCAGAATAAATTTCTAGCTAAGCCTCTATTTATAATATTTATATAGTACAATATAATCTTATTAAAAATTTAAAAATATTCAAAAAAGTCATAGATAAAATATGAATACGAGTATTTTAAATATTTTATTTCAATAAATGGTCAAAGTCACTCAAAAATATTCACTTAATACGATAAGTATGACAAACAATTTCCTTGAATTTTAACAAAAAAAAGTAATAACTAACTAAAAGCTTTTTTATGTTCCTGCAATTGGTAGTAAATTGCTATTACTTTTATTATTATTTTATTAATAAATTGACTAGAGCAACGTTATTATAAAAAATTTATTAAGAAAAAAATTGGTCTATTGATCTTGTTTAAGGCATACATTTATAATGATTTGTTTATATAAAAACTACTTTTTTAGATAGTGTAATAGAAAAATAAAATAAATTAAATCAAATTGCCTTCTTAAACAAAATATTATGAAAAATCTGCTTTCTTTCTACTTGCCAAACAAATTTATACATTAGGTACTTTTTTTTCTTCTTTCATTTCTATTTCAAAAATATTGACTTAGAAATTGCATTGGAATGTTCTCGATTCGTCATCATTATTTTTTGATTTACGAGTAAAATACTTGAACTCATATTTAAAATTACATCAAATGAATATCATGATTTCTAGTGGTAAGAAATACTGACCAACTGTTTGCTCCACCAATGACCATCTTCGTAATGATGATTTTACGAATGTGGTAAGTGAAAATAAAGAAAAGACAAAGATATATTGATGGTAGTGGATTATGGTAGTTAATCATAAAAAATATTAAGTTGAAAAGAAAATTAATTTTATTGAATTGAGTGGTTCTTATATAATTATACGCATTAGTTTTTGGTTAGCGACATTTTAAATATGGAGGAGCTGGAATAACGAATTTGATGCTTACCTTTGTAGTATATAAAAGTAAAACATGCTATTTAATTCTGAAAAAAATTGGGCGATATACTCGTATATAAGAAAATTTAACTTACAGTAAGCTAATGCCTGAACTGCATTTTAAAGTTTTAATCCGCCATTTTTGGTGTCTAATATGCTACATGTTCCGGAAGGCCGGTGAAGTTGATAAATGCATTAGTCGAAGAATAACTACACATTTAAGGTAAGAAAAAAGTACTTAGTTATTTGCTTACCTTGTTGCCATTGCCAATTTAAGTCCTCCTTAAATATAGTAAGAAGCTTTCTTCCTCATTTTACATTTGCTTATCCTTATTCTGACTACAATTTAAATTTTTATCGCGTAGAATAGATCAATAGTTTACGTGATATATTTTTTGGAATTTAAATTCATTTTACTTTGCTGATTTTACTGAAATGACAGCAATAGTTTGTTATGAATTGTCTATCTTTTTAAGTCACTAGCATTTCTTTCTCTATTTTGGAAAATAACAATTGATGGTGATTGTAGTAGTACGAAATGGCATCAGCCTTAAAAACTATATTCTAATAACTGCAACAGTTTTTAATTAATAAAATAAATTTTATGACTAATAAGATTAAACAATTATTTCTTTAAGGCTTCAATCATCTTTTTGCTTATTAATCTATTGATAACTAAATTATCTCGTCAAAAGTGTCAACTAACTAAAGCTTTAAAATTAGGAAAATTCTAACAAAATACCTAAAATTCACAGAACTCCATGAATACGATGAATGAAGTGATAATGATGTTGCCAGTGCTTAAACTGCAAATGAGCATTAGAATGATGAGGACTGATGTTGATGGCAATAAGACTTTAGTTGAATGTGCATGAGTGAAAGACATATTTGTCAAAATGTCAGGCATCTACTCTAACCATAAATGAATGAATGCAATGCTAAAGGATGTCATATCGTAGTAGTATACAGTGGGTTTTATAGGAAAAAAAAACTAAAAAAATCTTATAATGTTTTTTGGCATAGGGTGCATTTATATTTTAAAAATATGTGAAAAATAGTTTTATTTAAAATATTTTTATTGTGTCCCACTGTACACCAGTAAAGTAAGGATCCATCAAGGACATGGAGATAAAAAATGTTGTTTTATTTGTTCTTGTATATTGTTTCAAATTGAAACTTTCAAATGAAAGCCTGTAGGTTCAAGTAGACATTTGTCATATAAAAACTTTATCCTACTTCTTTGCATTTGGCTTATGGTTTAGAAGCAAATAATACTAAAGTTTATCTGTTTAACTGATAGTTTTGGTAAGCAAATTTATTTGTATATCTATTACGATACTTTTTATAATATTTAAAATTTGTTTTATTTATTGTGATGTTGATATATAATTTTTGGTCGTTATTTGCATTAATAACTTTAACCTTAATTAATATTGGCTGCTACTAAGTCTATGTCAATAGTATATGTTATAGTGTATGACATAGTCTATATCATAGTTTATATATAGTCCATGTTATAGTATTTGCCATAGTATATGTCATAATCTCAGTCTATGCCTACAAAAAATTAAATTATACCAAATTTTTTTTAAATTAATAATTTCTCGCATCTATTAACTATTTATAACGGGCGTACAAAGTATCATAAATTATTACTTCCGGTTATCTATCAAATTACAGGTCGTAGCATTAATGATAATTTAATAAAATTTGGCACATACCAAAAGAATGATCCCTATACTTACCTCCCAAAGTGATGCCTTCTATAGTTATTGACTCATTGCCGTCACAAATTAAATTGTATTTTAATAATATTCAGTATAAATCACACCGACTATAACTTTTTCTTACTTGTTACTTTTATACCCTTCACCACCATATGTTAAAAAAGGTTATGTTTGAGTTTTTCCTGATGTTTGCATGCATGATCGATTCAAGATAATGTTTTTTATACATAAAACGACATTTTTAAGATAATTTCATGAAATTTTGATACTTCGTATATAGATTTTCGTACAAGAGGTACGTTCATGGAATCTTTTATCCCTAATGAGTTTGAGCAAAATAGGATCATAAGTTTGCGTACATCCCCTAGCACGACCTTTTCTAATACACAATTTATATCTTTGCAGCCAAAATTTAAAATCGGATAAGTTTTCAGCAAATATTACTTGCGGTTTCATATAGTATGAAACCACTGAATCTAATTGTAATTGTAATCGCCTCATCTTTAAAATATCTCCCTTACAAGACCAACTCCAAAAATACACTTAAATACCCCAAAAATTGAGGCTTAAATCTAAAAAAATCACTTTAAAAATCTGTCACATTTGACTCTATATTAAGGATTAAATAACCCCCAATGCCTGAAATGTCATAAGAAAATTTAGCACAGATAAGTTCACAAGAATAAAAGAAAAATGTAAATATATTGACAATTGACCCCCTTTTCACCTTTTTTAGTGAGAAGGGATAGCAAATAGTCTTACATGTTTATTATTATTATTTGGTCATGCTCTGTTGAATTTTATTTGCTTCATTGTTCACTGGATTTTTATTCGCCTATGGCCAATAAACAACCCATCATCGTTCAGTTATTCATTTGTTTTATAAGGTAAAAACAAACATATGTGCCTTCAACCAAGAATTTCGCCCTTAAATATTAACATTCCTCTGTACTATTTTTTGAATAATTTGCGTATGGAAAGATGGTATATAGTAGCATCGTCAGAGTGATATGTCTCGTTATTGCTGATGACGGAGAATTGTTAGATTGTGTATTTTTTGTTGGTAATGGTGAATATGTGGATTTCATACAAATACTTACATAAATGGTTTTGTATATTGTTCGTTATTTAACAGAGCCTACTCAACTAGACACAGCATTATACATACATACATACATATAAGTTTGGTACCCTAAACTTACAAAGGTGGTTAGGATATTTTAATATTGTGCAAGTATATGTCTGATATTTGCAAAATTACAGATTGTCTTAAAACTTGTCTATTAACTATAATTTTCATTTAATCCTTCTATACATATTTTTTGAACCCGGCTCAAATTTAATTCTTATTCGAATTTGTTTTTAAATATGCTTAACATTTTGGTAATCCTTTAGTCAATTAGCACAATTTTGATTTAGACCTTGTGTGTGTTAAATACTGTTTTAATATTTGAAATTTTGAAATGTTGATTCGCATTGAAATTTTTCTTAAATTATTCCTGATTCTTTGAAAACCTTGAAAATAATTTATTTAATAACGCCAGATTTTAAATTTTTTTCCCTTATATTGTTTACATGTTTGTCACATGCACAAATTCTTAGTATTTCCTTATTTTCAAGCATCAACGATCGTTTGATGTTTCGTGACGTGCTTCCTTCTATGCAATCTGATGATGGCAAAAAAAAAAAATTAATAAATTTGATTTGCATGTGAAAATGAACGTGGAATTGAATTTTATTATGCATGAAATATTTATAATTGAGGCATGAAGACGTTGTCATCATCAAATGCTCTAACACATTGAAAGAGTTTGAAATGTTTGTGGTAAAATCTTAACGGAGACAGGAGAAAACAGGAGATTGTCAAAAAAATTGATTTTATAAACTTACATTTAGTATAAATCTTTTTATTATCAAAAATAGGCTTAGGGTTCAAAATATTGGAACATTTCTGTTGTCCCGATTTCGCCTTAGCAATTAAAGGGTTAATAGTACATGCAACATTTTATGCTAAAACATTCAATTATAACTTCTATGTTTAAATTTACTTCTTCCTTTATTTCACATAAATACATTCATAATGATGTAAATTTACTTGAAAGACAGATGATTTCTCATAAAGATTCTATTGTGCGTGTTTTGCAAGTGAAAAATTTCAGTTATAAATTCTAATTTATAATATTATAAACAATTTATTTCATAAAACTGTTTCATTTATGTAATTTTCAACACATTTTACTTCAATGCCTTAAACTTTCTTTAGTTAGTCAATACACCTACATCAAATGTTTTTTTTTCACTTAACTTTTATGCCTTTGTTCTTGGTATTTATACTTATTTACACACATACATTTCCACTTTTCTATTTCAAGTATTTCATGCATCGGAAGTAATATGCTCATATACATACATGTCTACACATTCATACATACATATTTATATAGTTGTATGTCATTATTCTCACATATCCTTCCTACCTTAAAATTTCAGTATTAACTCATGCATATCATTACAATTCCTTGTGTTTCTGTTGTTATTATTCCTTTATGCAGTTGTAGTAGTTTCATGTATGTATTCCCACTCGTTGCAGATTCCTGGCCAAGTACTTGGTAAAGTTTGTTGTTTAAATTGTTTTACAATCGTTGCAGGATGTTTAAATTAAACTCTCAAGAGAGTTGTACAAGTTTTATTATATATCAACATTTTTACATACATATATACATACTTGAACGCTTATATACCAATAATAAGTTTATATTTTCATATGTAGATTTTTTGATAAATAAAAAGTTTAATTAAAAAAAAAACTAAATTTAGTTAAATATACAAAAAAACAACTTTAATGGCTACTAAAATGGTCATTACTAACCAGAATTTTAAACACATTTCTGTTTGAAAAAGTAAAAATTCCAAATATAGAAACAGATAACAGAGCGAAATTTCAAATTCGCTTACTACTTTACTCCTAGTTTCTTATATTAATACTGTTTCATATAAAATATTTTTTCTTCCAATTTAAATCTATACATTTTGATTTATTACCCCTTATATCTTCGTTTAAGGAAATCCCAACTAGGCTGTTTACTTCATGTATTTACATTAAATTCTATGTATGTATTGGAATACAGATTCTTTTGCTCCTTTAGAGTGTAAAAGTCAAACGACTTCAGTTGTTAACGTTTCGATTTGTCAACTTGTCAAGGCAACAACAGCCACCAGAACAACATAAAAATCATCCGTTACATAAAAGAAATCAAAACAAAGTGCCTTTGTTTCAAAACAGTCATAAATCAAAATTTAAAATTTTTAGCTTATTTCGACAGAAGTATTTTTAAGGAAATTGTCTTTAGGGGCTATTCACAGATTACGTAATGCTCTTAGAGGGGGGAGGAGGTATGACTTTGTTACGGTGGAAGAATTTTGAATTCGTATTTTTATTAAAATGTGTGGAAAAAAAATCTGTGTTACTTAATATCTGAACAGCCCCTTATTAAGAAAAGCAATCATATTTTTATTTTAATACCGTATTCTTTTGACCATTGATGTTTGTTTTCCAAATCCAAATTTAAAGATGTAATTTTTGTTTTCTATTTTGAAAAGTTTGTAAGTTGTGACGTTATTGCAGCAGTTGTTCAATATTTATTTTTTCATTCCTAGAAACTTGTCTGTTTTTGTTGTAACAAATGTCTTTGCCCTAAAAAAATAACAATATTTTTAAACAAAATGTCAGCACATTATATATGATTGCCTCCTAATAAAAATATTATAGAAAAAATATGAATATATTTTAACATGGGTCCCTTCTTGTATTTAAAGATTTTTTTTGGGTGATATGGAGTTATTTAAGCCTTTAAAAATATATAAATTCGAAAACAAATAACATAAAATTTAAATTCGATATTATTGGTGTTCGAAATTGAGCTTAGAAAAACTTTCCTTTAAATTCATATTAAACATTTTTAGACTACGTATAAGACTAATCTAAATTTTTAATCGTTTAAGTCAAAATAAAAATATTAAAACCTTATATCTATAAAAAAAATGTAATATCTCTTTATGAGCGTAAAATATTTATTAATACATTATTATCATGAATTATTCCTTATAAATATTTATACTGGGTTTATCTGAGCATATCAATGATTTTTGTTAATATTTTTATTTGTTATTTTTTTATTACTTTCCATCAATAGCAAGAATAACATAGAAGTATCAGACATCATACATATTTTATGGGTGCAAGTTCAATTATAACACGTATACGCCTGTTTTTACTCATGAAACGGAAATAATACATTTCCACACCTTCATACCAACACACACACATTCATTTCTAAAGGCGGAAACTTAAATATTCGTAGCATAGCTTAAGGCTTAACTCGTGCCAATTGATGTTTTATTTGAAAATGATTTACTTATTGATGGTAAGAGTTGCTAGGGTACAACATTTTTATTTAACATTGTTAACTTTAGAACCATGGCTATGTTTTGTATTTTTTTTTTTTTTTGTCTATTTATAGCATTAATTCCCAAGTTAAATTTAATATGAAAATTTCAAATATTGCTAAATATTTGCTTATAATTTTGAAGGCTTAAAGCAAAATTAACAAGTCTTTAAATTATTCTCCAATATATCCCTTTAAATCATCATCATCATCTATATACTGGTACTCCTAGTGTTGTCTATCAAACCTGTTGTTGTCTCTTAAGAAATGTTGTGGTTGTCTTATCAAATATTTAAGACTACAACAAATTTTGTTATTCCATGAGTAAATACTGGATTTGTATGAGCAGCAAGCAACATTGTTGTGACAAAGTAATTTGTAAGCAATTGAGTTGAACAAAAGAAATGGATTGGATATGGAAAATGTCTTCTGCAATCTCTTTCAAATGTTTCATTACAAATTCAGCATAATTTTGAGTTTGTAGGAAAAACTCGACATAAATGAAAATAAAACGAAAATTATAGATGTAAATCAATTTTAGAAATTAATCATGAGCATATAAAATTTTATATGTAAACAGACATCATATGGAGCTATCATATATTTTTAGAAGCTTTCAGATGTCGTAGCTGTAGTTGTAATAAATTTAAGATGATTTTTTTCTTTCTAAATTAGTGTACCTACGTGATCACTAGTACAATATGGTAGATTGTTCATCATTTTTTTGATAAAGGTTTTATACTTTGCTTAAGTATTAGTAAGATCTTTCACATACACATTTATTACGCGGAATACTCCATATCATAAATACCATTATTATAAATTGAAGCAACTAATTTAAATTTCATGCAACGAAATTTTTTTATATATGACTTTTTCGTCTGCTTATATAAAAGTAAAGAATTTAATTAAGCATTCAAGCAGCTAAATATTGATTATCTGATAGATTGAGGTATAATCTTGCAAAAAATTGTTTCTTTAAATTTATAAAGTGTTATATGTACAATTTCAGCAAGAAAGGATGCAAAAATGAAAAAAAAACAAATAGTTTAAAGAAAGTTTTCAAGGATACAAATATATTATGTAAGTAAAATTAACTTAAAATGTAATTTAAAATGAATGAATATTCATTTAAAAACCGGTCAACTGATTTTTCATTCAAATTCAATAAATATTTCATTTAAATTTAACTGACAAATATTTAAACTACATTTTCAGTTTTAAAAACGGAATATGCATTTGTTATCAAAAAAATTACTGACAAAACTTTAGACTACATTTTCAGTATAAAAAACGGAAATTTTCATTTATTTTTAAAAAATTGAATAGTAAAAGATTACGTAAATATCCGTAAAACTGACAATTTTCATTTGTTTTTGTAATTATCGTAACAAAAAAGACGAAACCATATAAAGGTTACATCCTTTAAGGCATCAAAAAACCAAATAGACAAAACAAAGTTTGCTGTTTGCTTAGGCCATACCCGTGATAGGCGGCCAGTATTATAAAAAGCTTCTTCAGTAAGCAAACCTAGCATACTTAAGGAAAATCAATAATTCAACAAATACGAATTATATTTTATACAATAATTGAAAATATATATAAAAACCAAACAACTGATATTTTCAAATGTTACGGATTTTCAGTATTTTTTTGTAGGTTGTTTTTTAAACAAATGTGTAAATATGTTAAAAATCAATTTTTATGTAATTTTAAATGAATATTCATTTGAAAACAACATAACCGAAAACTTCCTTAACAACATACAATCAGTTACTGTAATAATTTCTTGAGTGTAGTAAGCTCCTAAAGATAGCAAGAGAATAGACACATCAATTTCAATAAAAAAATAAAAAGGGAATAAAGAAATAAAAAATGTATAAGTAAACCCTTAATTAAAGTCTAGTAACAATTATAACTCTAAAAAATATTTTCTACAGTCAGTTTAACGATGTTCGTCCGTCCGGATGGCTGGCTTGAATTTCGTAAGATATTTGGATGAAATTTAGTACAGACAGTTTTTTTTCTTAGTAGACAGGATCATTTGTATTAAAATTGGTCAAAATTAGTCAATTTTTTTTTGTACCTACCATAGGTCTCACTCTCCGGAACTGAGTTTTTGGCCACAAATATCCGCTTAGCATACAAGAGGTCCCAAGTTCGATCCCCAATCAGACCCACTTGAAAAAAGAAATTTTTAAAAAAACAAAGCAGTTTATACTCATTTGACATCAATTGACGTCTCTAAACTGTTTATATTATTTGTATATACATTTCCTTCTTTAATTTCATATTGTACCCTACTGTACCTTAATTCTTTACTGTTACTTTTATTTGCACTTTTCAACTTTTTACTTTTTTTTTGATAATCCTTAACGGTGACATCAAAAATGACCCTGAATATCATATGCGGTCAAAAATCAGCAAATCCCCAATACAGCAAAAAAAGTTTGACTTGATACACTTGCAATTATTTACAACTACAATGCTATAACATAATGCAAGAACACTCAATCCTGAGACTAAATATGATTGTAATACCCAGCAAGAACAGTGTCAAACGTTTGAAATATGATGACTTCAACATTTAATATCAAACGCTTTTTCAAACTTTTATCAAACCTGAACAGATGTTTGAGATTCACATTTATTTTCAAATGAAAGTTCATTTGAGAATAAGCTTTGAATAATGATAGTTTCTCAAATTGAGAATGAAGGTTATTCTCAAATCATTATCAAATCCTAAGGTGATTTGAGAATAATTTGAAAAATGGTGTTATATAAATTTGATATCAAACCTTATTTAAAATTTTTTTCAAACTTTAAAAAAAAAATAATTGTGTTAAAAAAAATTTAATGTTTAAGACATTTTAATGGAATGGCATTGCATTTCAAAGAAATTCGTTATTTCTTTCGGATTTTTTTAAATTGATCCATATTTACCATAGAACCTAACTTAAAAAGGCACCCAAAATTAGGGACCAAATGCCAATTTTAATTGTGATAGTCCGTCTACAGAAGCAAATGTCTGTACTAAATTTAATTAAATTATTTTGACTAAAATTTCAATAATATTCATATGAATAAGTAAATTTTCTTTGTTTCTTAAAAGTCTTTTTACCTAACATTAAAAATATTATATTTTAAACAAAAGAATTTAAGTATAATGCACCGTTTTCAAAAACAAAATAAACAAACTCAAAAATATCAGAAATACAACGCCATTTTATTTATGTTCCACATGTAGATGATATCCACATTTGAAAAACCTTTGAGAATGAGGCTTGATAATGATTTGAGAATAAAGGCATTTCTCAATTTGAGAATAAAGTCCCCTTTTTGTTGAGAACGCTATTATTCTCAAATCAGTATCAAATCAGTATCAAACGTTTGACCTTAAAAAAAAGATTTATTTTCAAATCATCCTCAATTTGAGAATAAACCTTTTTTCTTACTGGGTAGGTATGGACATAATAACGAAGCCAATAAAAAGATTATTCCACATTTTCGTAGATGTCAATGAAATAAGCAAATGAATGATATCCACATGAATTACAACATTATTTTATTCTTCTACTGTCAAATATATAAAATTCTTTTCTCGCTAAAGCATTTCAACTTTGGCCTTTTCAAATTCTTTTTAGTTCAGAAATATTTTAAAAGTGTGGCTTTCATTTTCACTATGTAAACTATGACATGGGTCAAGAGTCAATTATCAATTGAAATATTGTCAGAAAGGAAATTTTTGCAATCAAATACTTTTCCCACTCCTTTGAAAAATGAATATCAGACAAATATTTTTAGCCAAAAAAAAAAATCTTTTTGTGTAGAGTTGTGGTTGCGATACTGTGCAAAATTCGAAAAATAGAATATAGAAATATTTAAGAGAATAGTAAAACACATTCTGGGTTTTGTTTAACGAGTGAACATAGGAGCAAGTTTCATCAGGATAAAAAAAAGAAAATTTCAAATATTTAAAAATATGTGAATGGGTTATAATTACCGACTTTGAACCAAATATAATATTATTAAGGAGATGCAAACAACTGTTTAATATCCAAAATATTTAAATAGAAGTCAATATTTCTTCTACATTATGCTTATATGCTTCTTAATAACTACTAAAACAATTGAATTCTTCTACTGCAATGCCCTTATTATATTCTCTATTGTATTATATCACAGTGTTATTGGTATTATTTTTCTTGCTATTATAATCCTTTTGCTGTCATACCAACTGGGTCAATTAAATTATCATATAGGTGTGACCTTAGGATGCCTGAAAAAATTCAAAGAAATTATATGTTGTATAATTGTCCAAATTAATTTTGACCACAAGGTTTTTTTTAAAGAATTTTTAAATATACCTTGTATTTTCACTAAATAAATTACACAACCCCATTTGGTAAAATGACACATGTACATTTTGAGAATGACATCAATATCCCCTTTGATGATGTGCCAAAAATAGAAGAAAAAATTAATTTTGAAATGTATACAAATATTTTTCCTCCAACAAAAGACTAGAACAATCACATAATTTAACCTAAATTTTTTAGTTCTACTCAAAAATTTTACTATCAATTGCCTTACGGCCGTGTGTGATTTTAGCAAATAGAAAAGAAAGGAAATATAGTTTAAGGGAAATACATAAGATGACAATTGATTTTTAGTTTTAGTAAGGATAAGTAAAATAGTCAGTAAGTTTCTATTACAAGTAAGAAATAGACAGATATCAGGTGCATAAAAAGAAAAATTTTAGGGGTATCAGCTTGCAAAACAATTTTCTTTTATATCCTAAAGGTAGTATTTGGGGGAAAAATGTCATATTTGTTGTATATATGCACAAGATTATCCGATAGTATTTACTCAGACTTAATGGTATTGTCTTTTAAGAATTCTCAAGAATTCAAAACACTTGTCCATTGATCCCTTTGCAACAGAATTTAAATAAAAATATAGGAGATAAAAGTTTTATATGACTGAAAATTACATATAAAAAATATGTATGTGTATTTCTTGTGGGAATGTTGAAAGTTGTAAAGACTAAGTTTAATAAAGAAAAGTTTTAATTTGTTTGCAAGAAAATTTACACAATAACATTTTTCAAATCATCACCAGAAACATACCCAATATAAATATCTCTACGGATATTCCATTACATCTAGGATGTTATTTTCTATGACAATAAGTAATAATGGCTTAAGTCGAAATTTCGTGTTTTGAGATGGTTTTATATGAAAAAGTTAAAAATACTGAGTGATCTTGAAGAAGAGAATTTGAATATTGTCACGAATTTTAAATTTATCTTTCACACTATGCAAAGTTCACTGCTAATAACCAGGAGTAGGCAGCCCATACCACCTGAAGCCGATGTATACTTTTAGTTTTCGTAAATACCACTATCTTTAAAAAAAAATTTGATAAAAATATAAAAAAATGGAGTGGAAAACTTTTTCTTTTTAAAACGTTAGAACTACACATTAAAAAAATAAAAAATAAAAAAAATAGATAAAAGTATAAAAACGGCAACTCTGCCGACTATTGTTTTTTTTTTTTTGTTCTCTTTTCGCCGACCAGTGCTTATAACAGGATAGTTCAGTAGGAAGAACATATTTCTATTCGTTTTCCAGAATGTTTCTGTTGTTGTTGTTGTGTTTGTGTTTATATACGGAGCGGCATGTTTCTCTAATCTGCTGAGCAACATGTTGATCTTTCTCTATCGGCTCTCGATCTCTGTTGCTGTTAACTTCAGATGGTCCATTTGTACAACGTATGGGTGAGTGTGTTCTTGATCATGTGGGAATAAATTGGAACGTGCGTGAACATTCGTTAGCCGCAGTTTTTGTGTAATCGACGACAGCAGCTCTTTGTTTACACCTGCAGAAAATGCTAGAAACTCTCTTATCTATTATAAAAGGCTGATGAACTGATATCGTGGAACAGTTTTTATAAGTACGTGTAAGAAACAGTGATACTAATAGCCTGTTTCACGATTTCGATAGAAAATCTATTTGAAAGAAAGTGAGTTACTCGCATTCGAATTAATTTTGGTTTCACTATTTCGAAGAAATTCTTTCTTTTTTATTCGAAAGCAAAATATCAAGTGACTCATTTTGACATTTGCTTTCGTATTGCTGGTAACTTGTTCGAAATAGTGAAACAGAAATTTGTATGAAAATACTTATGTTTTCTTTCGACTTGTTTTTCGACTTATCTTTCGCATAAAATAAAGTTAGTGAAACGAAAAACAAATTTCTTTCCTATAGGATAAGAAAGAAAGCATTCTTTCGAGATCGTGGAACAGGCCATAAGAATATTTGTAAAGTGACAAGTTTGTTTACAGTTTGTGTGAAAGTGACTAACTCTAAAAGTTTATAAAACAACATAAAGTGTTTTAATTTTGTTTTTGGTTGTTTGCAAAAAGAATTCCTTCCACGTTTTTAAAGGAAAAATGTAACAATATGTAAATAATTAAGATTTTGCATTCAATCCTAGTTTCTCTTAGTTTTTTACTTAAAATAAGACTATTTTTTACAAAATATTATTTTCATAAAATTTTAAATTTCCCTAAAAAATTATATTCTTGCAAAAAGAGTATTTCATTTTGCAAAAAGAAACCAAAATTCATCTATAAACTTTAACATTTTAGAAAAAATTACCAAAATTTATACTTCTACGAAATACACTTAAAAAAACTTCTTTTTTCTTTCGAAAATCGTTATAAAATTCCTCCTAAAAGCAGTTCCATGTATTTTCCCGCTTGTTTAATGTCAACCCAATTAAAAGTGCAGTCAAGCACAATCGTACTACTACAACAGAAATAGAAAATCTGATATGGTGTGGGTATCGTTATCGACATCATACACAATCTCCGCCTTTGTTTGTCTTCTTTTTAATCAATTCAAATTTAATCAAAAATCTACCAATTAGTTGAACAGAGGTACTAAATGTCTCTTTTTGTGGTCATAAATTGTGACAATAAAATGCGTTATCAGATCATCTAAAGCGATAAGTCAAATTGTGAGTTTTTCTTAACTCTTTAAGACCAAGATGATTACAAAATAATATTTAAATTTGTTCCAAGTTTCTATTACTTAATTAATTCAATATTTTAAAGAAATAGGCTACTTAAAGTCATTTTATCAGACTGGAGTTGTAAAGAAAACATTTTTTTTTGTGAATAAAATTTGTAATAACAAACTTTGCTTATGGTAATTATACAAATTAATCGAAATTAAAATTTTTTTATGTTTGAACAACGCTCACCAGACAAAGCTCCCAGGAGCCGAATACCAATCGGCTTTTTAACATATCGCACTAGTTTCTCGAAAGTGAGTCAATTCAAAATTTTAAAATTTTCAGCACATACAAAAAACTATTTTAGTTAACTACTTCTTTCATATTAAGAAGGGGTATATTTTTTCTGACATGACATGGAGAAAGGTCTATATCTGTGTGATCTCGCTGATGAAATTCTAAAATGAACGTCTGAGTTTTTTAAGAAAAGTAAGACTTAGAGAAATACTGCATAGACAGTATTTCTGTTTTGGAATGGTGATAGAAAAGAGGTAAAAGTGTTAAAAAAAAGTGCGCCAGGATAAAAGCGAGTAACTATATTAGGTAATGGTTTCGTTAAACTTTTTCTTTGTGTTGTCAATGTTATAGGATATCTGTAGAAGCACTTGTGAAGGTTAATATAAATTTATAGCTTTTTTTAAATAAATTAATTAAATCATTAAAGTAATTTTCTTTACTTTTGTATTAATATAATTCATTTCATTAATTTTTTTATTCTTCGTTTATATTTGTATTTCTAAATTCTATTTTTGTAGTTTTACGGCAATCCAACAAATTAGTTAAACGAATGTCTTAAAATATTTATTTTCTTCATAAATAAAACCTAATGACATTTGAAGATAAAAGTCGGAGTTATATTACAAAAACTAAACAAAGACATTAATTTAAAGCAACATATTGGGGTGTATTATCGTTTCTTCAGTTTAAGCATCACCTGTTATATTAAGCCATTATATATCTTAAAGATTTTATCTCCTTTGTCTTTATGTATATTTCTTTTTTTTTTTCTTGGACTTCTTCAAGTTTGATTATTTGGTTCATAAATTCTTTTAAATTGTTTCGGTTGTTGTCGGTAATTAACAACATTGTTTAACTAATTTCCAGGCAATAGAACTTTGAACAAAAAAACCAAACAACCATAACAAAATACTTAAGGGAAAAGTAAAGAAAATTCCTTTTTAAAAAAGAGAAAATAGTTAAGAAAACCAGCAACAAGTTTCGTTTTACTTTTATCTTAAAGTAATGAAAAAAAAAAAGAAAAGTCAAGGTCTATTTCAGGGAGTTAAGAAAATACATTTATATATGAGTTAGTGTCTTACTACTAAGAACTAACAAAAATTTAAGAAACTACCCTTCTTTGGAAAAAAGGACCCCTGGCCGAGAAGCAAGCTGACCTTTTGTTTTAAAATATTTTATTGAATTTAATAGAAGGGTTTATACCTTTTCTAGTGGTTAAAATAACTAAGTGGTTTTCATAATGATTCATAAATTGTCTACACTTTTGACCGGGGCTATTGTATCAATAAGATACGCCTGTTTACATTATAAACTCATTAGATAACAAATAAGAAAGTGCTATAGTCGGTCAAGCGCGGCCATACGATACCCTTCACCACTAAGGTCAAAGATATTCTTTTTCCTGTATAAAGACAAATATTTGCTAAATTTTGTCATCATACAAACATTTTCTCAAAACTTATATATTTGAGCTGTTTCCGTCATTTAGACTTATATGAGAGCTAGGGTCAAATGTATGTATTGGATTATCTCCAAATTTAGGAAATTGATTACAGTTTTTACAAAAATTATGTATATAAAAAATAAACTCAAAAATCTCATTATCTTCAGATTTACGAGCGTTTTAGTGATTTTTGTCTCATTTGGTGCATTTTGACAGAAGAGTTTGTATGGGAGCTATGGTCAAATGTGGACCGAGTTCAACGAAATTTGGTACAGTGTTTTTAATTAACATAAGCAGTATTTGCTTTAAATCTTATGAAAAAATGTATATTTCCGGGAAGTGAGACCTATAAGAGGTGCCATAAATAATGGACCTATTTTGGCGAATTTCAATAGACATGGTCCCACTATCAAAGAAATTATCTGCGCCAAATTTCAGCAAATTATCTTTAGAATTGCGTACTGTACTTTGATTACATGGTTTACATGGGGGTCCAGCCAGCCAGACGGACGGACGGACTGACATTGCTAAATCGACTCAGAAAGTGATTCTAAGTCTATATGGTGGTGAAGGGTATACAAATATTACCTTAACCCATTGTTTTCAATGAGTCAATAGAATGCTAAAATCGTCTTTGAGGTTTGAACTGATACATATTATAAACGCCCACAAAATTAAGAAATCAGTAGATAGAAGTACACTACAAATCATTTTTATGTCCGTCCTTCTTAAAGGTCGGCTTCTTGAGACGAAGTCAATGCATGTTTGACTTAGAATCTTCCTTAAATTGTAGTTATACATTCTATTAGAGACCTCTTCATATCATACAATATTCAAAAGACTTGTTAACAAACAACCAAAATGTTTTTTTATTCTCATCAGCATTATCATCATTGTTATTTTTATTATCATCATGATTTTTTTAAAGACCATTATCACTCAGTCAAGTAATTGTTAGACATAAACCAAAAATACCCTAAAACTCTATTAAACGATTAATAGGCACATTCGTCTTAATCAACAATTAGTAACGCACCAACAGGACACAAATGAGATGGCTAAAGCAACAAATGACCCTATAGACATAAAGACAAAACGTTTGATATTACAATGCGGCCAATAACAGAATGTTTAGAAAAGGTTTAATTGTAACAAAGGGGATAAAAAACTAAAGGCTATCGAGATTATATATAAGTATTTTTGAAATATCTATTGTACAATTTTTTTTTATGTCTTGAGTGTGTGCACTTGAAATTAATCCTTTTTTGGCTATCAGCAAAGTAAAGCAACATTTATTTACGAGTAGCACATGACTCAACATTTCATCACCTTGGTCAAAGTCCTCAACACCCCTTATCAACATAGCCATTGTTACTGTTTGAATTCAATTTTTGTTTAACGTAAATCTCTCACAGGTATTCATACAAGGTTTGATAATGTGTGTTAGTATTTTGTTGGGTCTGTTACTGACATCAGTTTCATAAACAATACATTTTGATGCTGCTGTAGTTCTTGAAAAGTGTGTGCTAAACAAAAGAATCAAATTCTTTATTTGGTATTCATATGTGTCTGTGCCTGAACAATTTCAACATAATACAAAAACACCATTAAATTTCAAAAGGTACTTTCAAGATTGTTCTCGTATTTGCTTCATAAAGCAATATTCATATAAAGTGCGTTCAAAAGAAGAGAAACACTTGACAGTTCCATGCCAATACTTGATAAAACTACTTGCCTATAAATGTTCGCTTTGTTTTTTTTTTCCAAACTATATGTGTATGATATTCATTTCTGTATCTTTCTCATTCCCATCTTCAACTTCAATATTGACAAAATAACCATTGATTTGTTTGGATCTTCGGTTCGCTGTTTATTTATGGCTCGATGGCTCTTTATACAGAGGCTGACATGACAGGCGGTCCTTTGGTATCCTTTTTATTGTGAATTATTTTCCGTTTATTCATATTGATGACACTTTCAAGGGTCACTATTAATACTCATATCATATAGAGTTTTATTTTTCTGTTATTGATATAAATGACTCCTTAATTTTAACTAGAACAATAATAATTATATGTTTAAGTCAACAATAGTTTATAGTAATTAAAATATTTCGATATCATTATGGGAATGTGTTTAAAAATAACTATAATTTCGATAGATATGTATATATATAAACTCGTATGTAAACATTCACATACATATGTATTTATGTATGTGTTTTGTATGCAACCGCAATATGTATGTGTAACTTTTCCAACAGGATAACTATTAAGGCCTTAAGTAAAGACATTCCAGTTGGATAAACTTCTAACTTGAATCAATGCTAAGTTTACAAAATAAATAGGTTAGAAAGTGCAATGTTCTATTATATCCGACTCTATGATAACTAGGCGTTGGCAGCCCATATTACCAGAAGCCGAAGACTTTTTTGAAATTTCTAAAAATATCACGATCATTAATGCATCTGGTGAAAATAAGTGTTATAAGCATTCAGTTGGAATTTAGATTTAAGGAAAGTCGGTTGTTGCCGCTTTGTTAAAAAAAAATACAAAAACAAAATACACAAGAAACAAAATCAAAATCTAATTTATTGTAACAAAATACATGGTTCGAGAGAACAACGAAATATAGTCTCGAACTTATTTGTAACTACATTTTTTTATCAAAAATTTTCTATTGAAAACTTTTTTATCAAAAATTTTCTATTGAAAACTTTTTTATCAAAAATTTTCTATTGAAAATTTTTTTATTAAAAATTTTCTATTAAAATTTTTTATCAAAAATTTTCTATTGAAAGTTTTTTATCAAAAATTTTCGATTGAAAATTATTTATCAAAAATTTTCTATTGAAATTTTTTTTTATAAAAAATTTTCTATAGAAAAATATATGATAAAAAAATTTTGATAATAAAACTTTTTATGGAAAAATTTTGATAAAAGATTTTCTATACAAAAATTTTTTATCAAAAATTTTTGTTAAAAAATTGTTGATAAAATATTTTTGTTAAAAGAATTTCTAAGAAAAACTTGTTAAAAAAAATTTCAATAGAAAAATGTTTGATAAAAAATTTTTCTATATAAAAATTTTTGATAAAAAAATTTTCTACAGAAAAATTTTGAAAAAAAAAAAATTTCTATAGCAAAATGTTTGATAAAAAAATTTTATATAGAAGAATTTTTTAAAAAAAAATTTTCAATAGAAATTTTTTGATAAAAAAATTTAAATAGAAAATTTTTGATAAAAAAATTTAAATAGAAAATTTTTGATAAAAAAAAATTTTCTATAGAAAAATTTTTGATAAAAAAATTTTCAATAGAAATTTTTTGATAAAAAAATTTTAAATAGAAAATTTTTGATAAAAAAAAATTTCAATAGAAAATTTTTGATAAAAAAAATTTTCAATAGAAAATTTTTGTTAAAAAAAAATTTTCAAAAGAAAATTTTTGATAAAAAAATTTTCAATAAAAAATTTTTGATAAAAAAATTTTCAATAAAAAATTTTTGGATAAAAAAATTTTTAAAATAGAAAATTTTTGATAAAAATATTTAGGTGAATAAAATATCATATCACATATATTTTATTGAATATATTTAAATAAAATATTTCCAGTGGCCTAAATACTAGTTTTTCCTTTTATTTAACAAAAATGTTATAATATTTAATATGATAAATTCAATTGTGTATTTAATTTCATCATAAATTCCTAATTGCTACAATAATATCAAATAATAAGCTAAAATTATAAGCAAGTATTATTATGGGACAATTAAAATTTAAATTAATAATGAAATTAGGAATCCTATTAAGATATTAAGAGAATTAGCTAAATAATATGTTTTTGAATAAATGTGAAAATATTTGTGCTTAAATTGACAACACATTTTATTAACTCTACAACATAAGGATTTTAATTTTATTGATTTTTGGTGAAAAACAAATTTTGTATCATTATTCTTCAATCGATTGTTGTGTGTAGAAATGCATTTGTAGTATGTATAATTAAAAAAAATCAATACTTATAAAATTATACAAAATAAGTATGTATCTATTAAAAATAGTTGACTTTACCACAATAAAATTTTTATATTAATGTTTAATTAATTTACTGGTAAATGTTTTTTTTAAATTGACTAAACAAAAAAACCACCAAAAATAAATAAAAGGTTTCACACCTCAATACACGTCCACATTTGTAATAATAATCTCAGATTTTTGTTTTTTATATAATTGCGTAACGAATACTATAATTATCATATACTTTATCTACATAAAAAACTATGGCATTTCACACATAGAGAAAAACATTCTTTAGCTATACGACAATTTGTTTTCAAAATTGAAAATTTTGTAAAAACAACAATCTAGTAATTATCATATATACAATTTATAAGCTTTCTTGAAAAACCACCAAAATAAGTCTTTTTGACTGATTTGGAAGACCAAAAAATGATTTGTCGAAAAAATTATAGTCGAAAGAGATTCGTAAACGACTCTATATTAATGTCTATATTAATGTCAAGAAAGACTTATATAGCTCTCGCGTTTTAATCGCGCAGTAGGATCAAAAAAGACTAGAATTTGATTAAAATCTGGGTGGATTCTAAAGCAGTGAAGGGCACTAACACATTTGCAAATATGCGATTGTATTAGTGGAAGTAGAGGAAATTTAAAGAATAAGTGCGTTCTCGCTTCGTCAAGTGGGTTTTCCCAGCCAGCAATTGGGAGATTCTTGATGATAATATCAGCAAAATGAGTATTTTAGGATTCCTTTAGATGATCAAAAAAAAGTTTACAAAAAAGTCATAGAAACGCTTAGCAAGCGACTAGTTAAAAATAGCACAAACAAATCTTGAAAAATGTGTGTAGTCATAATATAATCACGCAATTGATACTAATATAACTGTTTTTATGGTAATCTAAAAAGGCCACAAAAAGACTTATGACTTATTGTGAGTGATGAGGTAAGGTTGGTTAGTACGTCGACTTCTATATTTATATATAGTAGTGAATATATATAATATTCAGTTCAGAATGGGTTCGATCCTCGGTCTCGCAAAGTTCTTCTCCACTGTTCTAAAAATAGAAATAATGTTGTACTGCAATTTTTTTTAACAAACCTAGCAAAATGTGTGCAGAAATAATCTAGTCATAATAGTTCAGAAAGACGAGTCATTAAAGACTCTTTCTGAAGGGTCTTATGAAGGGTACCATTTTCTCACACAAAAAATTCATTTTGGACTCATAAGTGATATCATACTCGTAAATGATCATTTTAATAGTGAAGTGGAGTCAAGAGACTCATTAAAATTTTCCAAAAATTCTAGCTGGGTTATAGCGAATGATTGAATTTGTTGGGGAGAATTTGTAATAGTTTTTGTAGTGTGTGTGTGTCGGCAGAATTTACTTGCCTATAACTAGCAAATAAAATGATCTAATGTTATACCTTTATTTTATTTATTTTTGTGGCAAATAAAAAATTTGCAAAACTAAAAAAACTTCACTTAATTAATACAATTAAAAGGAATTTGAAAAAAATTGCAATCACTTACCAGCTTTTAGACAAATAAGTATAAAACAAATTTAGTATTAAAGTAAATCATTTAAAATTTTTGTATATAATTAGAAATAACATTTATTTTAGTGAATGTAAAAATAAATATTGATATTGGTTTGATATTCCACATTTACTTTTGGAAAATGTTATATTTTTAGCACTGAAATACTGAATGTAGATTCAACCAAACTCTTTATAGATTATTATTTAAAAAGGTTTTTATATTTAACTTCTAGGTTAAACTTAAAAACAAAATTTAAAAATTCTGTCATAATAAAAATATATTTTAAATTATTTATTTTCAACAACAAGTCCTTTCAATACCCTCTTTATTTAAAGTAATATCCGTGCAAAATATTAAAAAGTTTCCATATTTTAGCAACGAATTGAAATATTATTTGCACATAATTTAACTGACTGAGTAAAATGCAACATTATGTTGCAAGCATTATTTTATATATTTATTTCAGCATGCACATGCATGCATATATTTGCAACCACTGAACATTTTTCTTCACACGAAAACAGTAAACAAAAGTAAAACACTTACTCGCAACTACTATTTAAACATATACTCATGCAAATTCCTGTGGATTTATGCAAATTTGCATGAGAACACAAGAAAAATCAATGATGAAAATTTACATTTAAGCGCGAAATCCCCCTGAAATTCACATGAAAATAATATTCAAAATGCAACAAAAGGAATTCGAAAATTTATGAATTGAGTGCTTATATTTAAGTATGTATATGTTCGTATTAAATAATTTTCAATTTATATATTCAGGCTTTGACTTTAAATGTCAGACTAGTTTTAGTGTCATTATAAGCTACACTCCTAATTTTAAATAATAGCTTACCTCATGCAATAACTTTGTCCATATTATTTATTATTCTCTATCGCTAATGCAAAAGTTAGATGTTTTGAATCCTAATATAAACATGAAATTAAAAGTGCCTAATTCTCATCGTTACATCACACTGTTTTGGGAAATTATCAATATTAAAAAAATAATTTTCAATTATCGTCCTGCCATCATTATGACTTCATAAGCTTCTCTGATTTTATGTTCATAATTTATTTGGGGGAAATAAATCCAAATAAAATATTCATTTCAATAGATGCTGGAATTCTGCATGTTAAATTAATAAGGATTTCATTTAAATTTCATATTTCAATATTAAGGATAATCAGAGAAGAAAATGAATAAAGAACAACATAATTGAATGGTTAAATTCAATAGGTCACATTTCAGTTTTTTTTTTTCAATCTATTGGTGTTCCATAAGGAACTTTTGGACATCCCTGGTCTAGACTATGTGGGGTAACAGAAGTACGTTCATGAAATTCAAAGCCTTTAAGTTCTTGAAATATAAAAATGAAATATTTATTTTTTATGCCTTATTCATAAACGAATTATCAAAATCGTATAGTAGAAATTTTGTATGGAAAATTTGAATTCTAAGCTTGCCATAGCTATATCTTTCGTTTACAAATTAGGGGATATGAGTCATAATTTTTAAAAGTTTTGTTATAATTTTAATTCGTTTTAAAAGCACGATAACATTTATAATATTTTTCTACAAAAAAATTTCTTTATAGAAACTAATTAAAGACTAAAAGTCACGATTTTCTCTTTATCGGAAACGTATTATAATAAAGTCTTTACAGCATCCGAAAGTTTTAAATTTTTCAAAAAAATGTCTTAAGTGCAAGTCATAAAACTTTATGGACCCCCCAAAAAGAAAGTGTGAATTTTCTTTGTTACAAAAATCTTCTTGCTCTAAATGATTTAAATAGGTAATTTTTTAAATGATTAGAGTTACTATGAATCATTTTTTAGGAATCCATAAAAAATCAACTCTTAAAAAGGCGTCAAATTATAAAAAGAAAAGTTTTTATAAGCAATTTATTGTTTTAAATTATGATCATGATTTCACATAATAATTTAAAAACAAATAATTTTTGATATACATATATAAGATTTGTATAGATTTCTCAAAAATTACTTTTTACTAACATATATGTATTCAAAGCAAAATTGTAATTACACTGTGCCCGATTTTAACAACTTTTTTTAACGAAAAAAGGGAGACCTAGTGTGTAAAGATAAATCGTGTTCGGTGAATTCAATGGTGCTAACTGTAGTTTTCGAGATAAAGCGTTATAAAAAAAAATTGAGGAGGTGTGCAATAAATATTCGAAATATTTCAACTAAGTAAAAAACCGAAATTCGGCAACAAAATTATCTTTCAAAAACACTAATTATTTTAAATTTTTTTTAAATGTATTTTTTTAACTGTTGAATTCAGCACACTCGAATTATCTTTATCCATTAGATCTCCCATTTGTCGTTTTTTTCATTTAGCACAGTGTTATTATTATTATCACTGAGATGTTATTTAGTGGTCTTTGTTTATTTGTAATATGCATAAAAATGTCTCCTCTATTGTACCTCAATTTCATAAAATAGTAAGAAAACATTAAATTTACATTTAATAAACTAAATTCCATAAAAAACATTTTCTTATACTAGCAATATATTCTTTAATATATAACAAAGCAACATGTAGCATTTTCTAAAATAAATCTAAACATTTTGTTAAATAACGCAACATGTTAGAGTTTAATAATAAAACATTATATTTACTATATCAACATGTTGCTGCAACATTTCAAAAATTATACTCACCACGAAATGATGCTGCTATATTTATTCTAGTGAATTCAATAACGGAAAAATGCTGTAATTTCAGTCATTGTTGTGCCTTTGCTGCAGCAATACTGTTGTAAACATAAAGCGCTTGTCTGGTTAAGACTTCATGCAACACGACAAAACACACGCAACGTTAAGGCAAACGGTTTGTAGACGAGAGAAAAAAAAAGAGATATTCTCTCTAATATATGTTTATAGAGGTGAATTTCCCGACAACTTCCTTTCGCCAAAAAGGATATGGTTTCAGCAACATCTATGAATGTTTGAGTAAAAGCAAGTGTATAAAGCTTAGACTCTCTTGAAAATAAAAAACATTTGCTCTCAATTTCCGTTCGTTTTTTGAAATCGTGTTACTATTTCCTAAAATCGTATAAGGTTTAAGGAGAGCTTTGTACGAAAGTGCGTGAGCATGAAACGTTAGTTTTTAAGTGATGTTTAACGAGTTAACATGTGTTGCGAGTAAAAACCGGTAATTTTTTTAAATAATAAAAAAGGATAAATAATTAAAAAATTTATGAAAAAAATCTGAAATTATAAAAAAGTTTTATTTAACGAAAAAAAAAAACTAAAAATTACAAGTAAAAATAGCACAAATTTATGCAGAACCAAATAATTTAATATATAATTTTGAATAATTAATGTGTTCATTTAAGTCTGCTGCTTACACAGCACAAATCCATGAATTTAAAATAAACCAATCTAAACAAAAAAAAAAAAAACAAAAATAGCGCTTTTAAAAATGCTTTAAGTTTAAAAAAAATATTAAAATTAATTAAATAAAAAAAATACCTAAATTAATCCAGAATATTATATAAATAAAATATTTTTTTGCTATTCAAAAAGTGTTATATTTTTTCCTAACAAATATTAAAAAAATCTTAAAAAATTAAAACAAAAATTGTATTATCGTGAATTTTACTTCCTTAAAGGAATATTTAATTTTTGCTGAAAATATAAAAGTGCAAATCATAAAGAAGTCCTTACGAAAAAGAAATAAAAAAGTGCAATAATAAAAATTATAAAAAATTCATGTTGAAAAAGTCATAATTTGTATGACCTAAAATCCCCCAAAAAAATATAACGTGCATTTTCTAAACCCACAAAAAAAGTATTAAAAATGATGAAGTAATAATATAGCAGAAGAAAAACAACTTCAATATTGCCATTGCTTTTCAAAAGGATTATTTTTTCACACACACTAACCCAAAAACACAAAAGGATTATCTCATGCTTATATAAGAAGTTTACACTTCTAGTATACGGCTGAACTCATGTTAAAGTAAGTTTGAGTTTTTCGTTCTTATTTTATTTTATTCTATTCTCTAATGTTGCCAATGGAAAACCAAAAAAAAAAAAGGATACAATTTATTTTAGAAATAAACTTAACTTTCCTTGAAATTTTAATGACAGGATATCATTAAATATTTATTTCAAACTCTATTAAAAAGGATTTTTGTTAATTATAATTTCGTTTAGGGTAAATATTATTTTTCATACATTCTACCTTTTTGAACTTTTTTAATGAATAACAAGGAAATACTTATTATTTGGATGCTTCTGCTATTAATGAAAATGTAGTATTTTTCAAGAAATAAATTAAACATTTTTATGAAGATTTCAGATGACAGGCACGTGTTTATTTTTATATGAGTTAAAAGTTAATTATCTTATTTTCATGACTAAATAAATAGGAATTATAGCGTCTTCAAATAAAGGGGAGATGGTCAATCCAAACAAACATACGACATTTTTCACTTTTTTTATCTTTACTTCCTACTTCTGTTATCGTAAAAAATTGCTTTAAATAAAATTTTCTTATTGATAACTTTTTGATACAAAAATAAATTTTTCTTTTAAATTAAAAAATTATTCTCATAAAAAATGTCCTAATATAAAGCTTTTCTTAGAAAATCTTAATACCTCAAAAATAATTTTTGAAAATTTTGTTTTGGAAAAATTTCTTAATTAAAAATTTTCTTACAAAAAAATATTCAAAACTAAAATTTCTCAGAAAAAATATTTTTTTTAGAAAATGTAATATATTAATAAAAATGTTTGCATATAAAAAATTTGTCATTGAAATTTTTTTCTTAAAGTGAAAGTATTTTTAATTAAAATTGTCCTTGGGAAAATTGTTTGTTGTAAGAAAATATCTTATGAAAATCCTCCGTAAAAAAAACATTTCTTCGATGTTCAAATTTTCTTTCGATACAAAAGTTTGCCTGCAGTACACAAATTATAACGGAAACAATTTTTCCATACCAAAATCGACCAATAGAATTTGAACAAAAGAAATTTGACATAAAATTGCAATATGAAAAGTTTTAAGATACTAAAAAATTTGTTATAAAAAATTGTTTTTTTGCAGAAAAGTTTGGAATATAAAAAAAATATAACGGAAAAATTTTTGAAATTGAAAATTTTTTATATAAAAAATTTCTACAGAAAATTTTTTATATACAAAATTTCTTTAGAAAATTTTTCATAAACATAATTTCTATAGAAAATTGTTCATATAAACAATTTCTGTACAAATTTTTTCATATAAAAAATTACACAAAAAAAATTCTACAGAAAAATTTTATATAAAAAATTTTCTATTTTTTCTATTATTTAACATTAAAAACTATCTTTAGAAAACCTTTCATATAAAAAATTTCTATACAAAATTTGTCCTATATAAAATTTCTATAAAAAAATGTTCATTTAAAAATTCCTGTATATAATTTTTCATACAAAAAATTTTTATAAAAATTGTTGACATAAAAAATTTCTATAGAAAAATTTTCATATAAAAAAATTCTTTAGAGAATTGTTCATATAAAAAATTTTTATAGAAAATTTTCCATATAAAAATTGAATTTTTCATATTAAAATAAACTATAAAAAATTTTTCATATAAAATTTTTCTATAGAAAACTTTTCATATAAATTTTTTCTATCGAAAATTTTTCACATAAAACTTTTCTATAGAAAATGTTTCTATTGAAAATTTTACATATAAAATTTTTCTGCAGAAAATTGATCATATAAAAAAATTTTATACAAAATCTTTCATGTACAAATTTCTTATGAAAATTTTTTTATATAAAAAATTTTTATAGAAAATTTTTTATTTAAAAATTTTTATAGAAAATTTTTTATTTAAAAATTTTTATAGAAAATTTTTCATATAAAAAATTTATATTTTTCATAAAAACAAATTTTATATCTTTCAAAAATTTTTATAAAAAAAAAATTATCTAAAAAATTTCTACAGAAAATTTTTCATATAAAAAATTTCTATTGAAAATTGTTCATGTAAAAAATTTCTACAATTTCTCTTTTAGAAAATTGTTTGACATAAAATCTTTTTATAAAAAGTTAGCTATTTAATCAGAAGACGGAATATTTATAATCTTAAATATATCGATGTATTATACCCAAGTTTTAAAATAAAATAAATATGAATTATAATTCTTTGTAATCGAAAAAGAAATTTCATTTTCGATATTCAAAATTTTCTAATAGAAACATTTTTGGCAAAAAAAATGAATACAAAATTTTTCGGAACACATTATTAAAAGAAAATTGTTTGAAGAGTCCATTTAAAGATATTTTGTACAAAAACTTCCTTCCCTATATGTAGTTTTCTAAATATGGTCTGTCAAAATATCGACCAGAAAATTGCTATATGTTTGTAAAAGTAAACAAATCGTAGCCAAATCGCCGCATTCGATATCAATCGAAAACACAGACTTTTAATATTATATGGTATGTATGGGATTTTAAAAATAATTTAATTTGAAAAAAGTTTGATAAAAATTGATATCTAAACATTTTATCCGTTTGTTTGTCAAAACATTTAGTTTAAATGAAGTTATAGTCAAAGAACCAGGAACTTTAAAAAAATAAGTTACAATGTAGTGAACCTTATAAGTTATATATTATTTAGATTATCCTAAAAGTATGCTATAAAAAATTTTCTGAAATATCTTACATTTCGACCGATACCCCTGATTTTCATATCCAGAATTACAATCAACAGATACTTAAGCGATCTAATTCCATAACTAAATCCAGTAAATCTTTCATAAACACTAGCCCTTGATAGTGCTTTATCACCAAAATCGAATAAGTTCTACGATATACTACGACTAATTTAACTAACGTCGAAAATAGTAAAAAAGATAGTCACACGAAGATGCTCTAAATTTGATAAAAGTTTTTGCCCGACATGAATTTTTCAAACTATGGAAACGTGTGTTAGCAAATGACAACACTGGTATTGAGCGAACTTGAAATATAAAAGGCAACCTTCGTATCTAAAGCAAATAAATAAGTTTTTAGTTGTAAACTTTGTTTTAAAACCGCTCTATATTTATTTGTTTCAACAACCAGTTTCATTTTCATAAAAGTATTTGTATTCAACTTTAAACTAAAACAAATATTTTTATTTTATATTAAATCTGCTTTAAATAAATAAAAAAAAATCCTGTAACTTCCCTTTGATTCAAAGAAATGAAATTGAAAAAGTTTCCAAACTTTCCAAAAAATATGTCTGTTTGATTACAACCCTCCTATAGACTATTTCAGCTGAGTTGTAATAAAATTAAATTTTTGTTCTTATAGTTCATTTCACCTAAAATTTTCTTTTTGTATGTACGAGTACCTTTAGTCATATTAGTAATAGAAATTCATACATGAACATTTTTCAAATATTTTGTCTGCTTTTAGTGTTTTATCCATAATAAATCGTTAAACTTTGAGTCTTTGGTAGGACTTTAAATAGTTTTCGAATGTGGAACAAAAGCTAAAGTTGGCTAAAGTTCTGTTGGCTATAGAAACTGGAATTATTTATTCATTCATTGTTCCATTTCTATAAAACAGCTTATACGTATGTACTCTTATACAAGAATACTTCTAGGCTCTATTCTGAGTTTAGGTTGTAAAGGAATAGCTAGTCCTATAAAAATACTCAGACATACATAGTATATATGGATATGTATGTATCGTATTTTATATGCACTATATTTTTACCTCAAAGGATATAGGAGTTGCATTGTATAGAATTTTCCATGTGTGGCCTCCTTATACATGTGTAAATATACATTATACATACATACCTATAATATCGTATATAGAACAAGCCCAGTAGTGTTTTCATAAATTTTGTATTTTATATCCTATTTTTTTTTTCTATTTTGCTTTCCTGATCCCAAAAGATTTGTTTAAAGTTTTATTTAGGCTTTTGGGAAATGCAACAAATAATGCATTCAAAAATAAAATTAAAAGAACAAAATATTTATTAATATAACTGGTATAATTTGCAACAAAGGCTTGGTTTTTTTAATAATTAAAAGCGTAATGAAAGAATAATAAAAAAGAAAATGCCTAATTTCGATACATAGGTTCATGCTTCTGGATAATTGAATTAATTAATGGCAGCTATTGTCAAACGTGGACCATTTGCACGCTAGTTACCGGAAGATATGATTAAATGTGAACAGTTTATCGCTAAATTGTATATATTGGCTAATGCTCATACAAACTTTTCAGTTCTAAATATTATTGTATTACCATATATACAATAATTAGAAGTTTATAAACATTTAACCAATTTTATGTTGGAATTATGTGGATACTATGTTCAAATTTGGATGGATCTCTATTTCAATACCAAACATTCATGCCAACACGAAGAAAACTTTGTCAGCCTTTTAAGCCCTATCGTATTTTGGACAGACAGATGGACATTGCTAAATTCAACTCGTTGTCTTCTAGCTTTTTAAGAATCCAGAATATAAACACTTTAATTACAAATAAAACAAGTAAGCCGACCATACGATACCCTTCACCACTAAGGTCAAAGGTATTATTTTTCCTGTATAAAGACAAATATTTGCTAAATTTTGCCATCATACAAACATTTTCTCAAAACGTATATATTCAACCTGTTTCCGTCATTTGGACTTATATGAGAGCTAGGGTCAAATGTGGACCGATTATCTCGAAATTTGGCAAATTGATTACAGTTGTTACAAAAATTATGTATGCAAAAAATAAACTCAAAATTTTCATTATCTTTAGATTTACGAGCGTTTTAGTGATTTTTTGTCTCATTTAGTGCGTTTTTGAAGAAGAGTTTGTATGGGAGCTATGGTCAAATGTGAACCGATTTCAACGAAATTTGGTTGATTTAAGTTTACATAAGCAGTATCTGTTTTAAATTTCATGAAAAATATTGATATTTGTGGCCAATATAGCAATTCCGGGAAGTGGGACCTATGGGATGTACCATAAATAATGGACCGATTTTGACCAATTTCAATAGCCATGGTCCCATTATCAAAAAAATGATCTGTGCCAAATTTCATCAAATTATCTTTAAAATTGCGACCTGTAGTTTGATTACAAGGTTTACATGGGGGTCCAGCCAGCCAGACGGACGGACGGACGGACATCGCTAAAAGTGATTCTAAGTCTATTGGTATACTAAAAGGTGGGTCTAAGACAAATATTTCTATGTGTTACAAACATCAGCACAAACTTATAATACCCTTTCCACCTATTGTGGTGAAGGGTATAATTACAATCTATTAGTTTTCATGGGTTCAAAACATGACGTAAACATTAAATCTTTTGATTTATTTTTACTTGTTTTTTTAAATATTCTAAAAAAATAAAAGTTCAAAAACAAATACTCTTAAGTGATTTTTGACTATATCTTATTGCCAATATCTTGAAATAAATATAAATAATAAACCAGCGACCTCTGGTATATGTGGCCCATTAACATACTTACATGTAAATTGTCCTTTAAACTTTCTTTTTTATCTCTTTGAAAACATAAAAATAAAAAATAAAAGTTTATAACAAATGCAAAAGTTTTCTTTTTGTTTTATTTTTTGCAATAAATGTCAACAGTTACGAAAATAAAAAATGTTTTTCTTTTATCTTTTCTTTTGCTGTTATCTTTATTATAGTTGTGTTCTTTAAATTCTTTAAATATTCCAAAGAGAAAGTCTTCAATTACAATATATTCTTGAGGCCACCGCCACATCCTTTCCATCTCACTAAGAATCCTTGAGATAGACTAATAATGAAAATGTCAGCATGTGTGTAAGCATAAATTACATGTGTCTGAGTATGAGTTTGTTAAAAAAATCTAAGTATTTGAGAACATGAATAAGCTCCAATCATGAAAACTTTTGAATTTTTTCTCACTTTTTTAATTCTTGTTCATGTTTTCACTTGTTCTTTCTTTACCATTTTCAAATACTTACTCGTATGTAGTTGTTTTACTTTGTTTTTTCTTTTTAGAATCTTAACGATATTTGAGTTCCTACTATAAAGTTGAACCAAAAGTACATTCAAATCTTAAACTTCAATAAAACAACTACCATTTACTCTACATTAACCCACACCCCCCCCCCTCCCCAAAAAGATGAACTTTATCCATTGTCAGTAATCGTTTAACTTATTTTTTCTGTAGCTCAAGTTTAAATGTTAAGATTTCAGTTCAAGATTAAAACAAATCAAAAATAAATAAATAAAATTAAAACTTTACTAAACGTACTTAGGGTTCCAGAAAAGGGAAATGAAATACTACAAATTTTATTAAGAATTTCAAAAGTCAATTTTAAAAGCAACTGCTTTAATATCTATTGAAATAAATAGTGGTTTGATTTGATATAGAAACTTTACTCAACTGTTTGAATACTAATATTTTGATATGAAGTTTTTGTTAAGGAAAACTTTTTTCATTAATTCTCCAAATCTCAGTAAAGTTTTTATTAAAAAAAAAAATTTAAAAAATACTTTCTAAAACTAATATTTTCAAAATAATCATAAAATATTAAAAGATCAAATCAAAATAATGAACTTTTCATTTTTTCTTATAACTTTTGAAGCAAATCCGCAAAATAAATTCTTAATGATTTTTTTTTTTAGTTTTTCTACAAACTACAACATCTCAAAACATAAACTTATTTGCATAGCCTTTACCTCTATTGTGGCATTCAACTCATAATCACTTCCTAAAACGTTTTAACGATGAAAGTCCGGCCGTGTGGTGGCTGGCTGGACCTCCATGCAAACTTGTTACCAAAACATACTAGTTCGTTTTTTTTTTTCAAAATAATTTGATGACATTTCCTATAAATAGAATTTTTCGAAAAATTTCCTATAAATAATAAATTTTCGGATTTCCTATAAATAATAAATTTTCGAAAAATTTCCTTTAAATAGTCAATTTTCGAAAAATTTCCTATAAATAGTCAATTTTCGAAAAATTTCCTATAAATAGTCAACGTTCGAAAAATTTCCTATGAATAGTAAATTTTCGAAAAATTTCCTATAAATAGTCAATTTTCGAAAATTTTCCTATAACTAGTCAATTTATAAAAATTTCCTATAAATAGTCAATTTTCAAAATATTTCCTATAAGTTGTCAATTTTCGAAAAATTTCCTATAAATAATAAATTTTCGGAAAATTTCCTATAAATAATAAATTTTCGGATTTCCTATAAATAATAAATTTTCGAAAAATTTCCTTTAAATAGTAAATTTTCGAAAAAGTTCTTATAATTAGTAAATTTTCGAAAAATTTCCTATAGAGTCAATTTTCGAAAAATTTCCTATAGAGTCAATTTTCGAAAAATTTCCTTTCGAAATAGTAAATTTTCGAAAAATTTCCTATTAATATTAAATTTTCGTAAAATTTCCTATTAATATTAAAATTTTCGAAAAATTTCCTATAAATAGTCAATTTTCTAAAAATTTCTTATAAATAGTGAATTTTCGAAAATTTTCTTACAAATGGTCAATTTTCAAAAAATTTCCTATAAATAGTCAATTTTCAAAAAATTTCCTATAAATAGTCAATTTTCGAAAAATATCCCATAAATAGTCAATATTCGAAAAAATTCCTATAAATAGTCAATTTTCGAAAAATTTCCTATAAAAAGTCAATTTTCGAAAAATTTCCTATAAATAGTCAATTTTCGAAAATTTTCCTATAAGTAGTCAATTTATAAAAATTTCCTATAAGTTTTCAAAAAATTTCCTATAAATAGTCAATTTTCAAAAAATTTCCTATAAATAGTCAATTTTCAAAAAATTTCCTATAAATTTTCAATTTTCGAAAATTTTCCTATAAATAATAAATTTCCTATAAATAATAAATTTTCGAAAAATTTCCTTTAAATAAATAAATAGTAAATTTTCGAAATATTTCCTATCAATTGTAAATTTTCGAAAAATTTCCTATAAAATGTCAGTTTTCAAAAAATTTCTTATAAATAATGGTTTATTTTTTAACATCAATTTATAATTAAAAAGGTTTCTTTACCAATAAGATTCCATTATTTATTACATTTCCTTATTTATGATTTGTATTTCAATGCCAAGAGCTTCTACTTGAAGACTAAATTAAAATTCTATTGCTTGTAAATAGCATGAGTTAGAAGATACAATTTCTTTCAAATAAAATCTAAAAACAACAAAAAAATCGGAACACAAACTTTTTTTGTTTTCTACATAGAATTGTCAACAATCCCCAATTGCATAAAAGAAAGTATGAAAAACTTAGAAAAAGCCAATAAAACAGTTTGAAAAGCATAAGAATGAAAGAAGAGATAAGAGACAAGGAAAAACTTTATAAAAATAAACAATTACTAGGAAATTGGCAACAAAAATAACAATAGAAGTTTTAAATTGGCAATACAATACGAATATACATATGTATGTATGTTGTATATAAGTATGTGTGTAGGAATACTTATATTGTAAACTGTATATGAATGTTGGAGAATATATAAGATTATGTAAACATTAAGTCTAAGTCTTTTCTTCCATTTTCTTTTCATTTCTGACTTCTTTATTATGGTATTGTATTGCAACAATGTAATGCAACATAAGAGGTAAAGGATTTTTGTAATACCAACTGCAATGTTTTTTCTTAGATGTTCTTTTTCTATTACCAACGAATGTAGCGTTAAGTAAGAACTGCTACTTTTTTTACATGCATGTAGACATTTTTTCACTCATTTGCAATATACCAATGATAGGCTACTAGTAAAAAATTCTAGGTACAACATTTCCTATAACAAGTAAAAGGAAACCTAAACTGATGCCCTTCTCCGTTCCAGGCTATTCATTAAGTTATATTTCTTGCAACCATCCATCTTGAATTTCAACATTCATTCATTCCGTCTTCTATTTTTGCTTTTAAAGCTATGGCAAAAGATAGCATTGTTACAAATTTTTGGTTTAGCATTTTCGCATTTTTCAGATACTTGAGATCTTTTCAAGGATTTGTTAGAGGTACTTAGTGATGTCAGTTATGGAGTAATGAAGATAACACAGTGTGGCAAAAATAGTTTCATGAAAAACAATAAAAGTAGACAAATGTTAAAAATTTTGATAAATATAAAATTACCAATTATAGATTCTATAAGAGATATATCATCATTAAGTAACCAAAAATCAGTTTAAGAACCCAGACATGATAATTTAAATTTCTTATCACAGATCAATTTAAAGACACTTATATCACATTGTAGTATAAGTTTTTTATTTAGGATCAGCACTCGTATTTATGCAATACATTGTGTTGGAGCTAGGAAAATAGGTTTGTCGGCATTTGATTTGAACTTCCGTATGTTGTAACTGACAGCGAAAACTTCTATGGGAAACAAATTCCACACGAATCGAATTTTTAGTTTCTTATGTTTAGGGCGTCTTGTGCATCTCCCAATCAATTAGGAATTTCATTACGACCAAGAATTTACATAATTAATGAGGTTTATCTCATTATTTTGGGAATTAGAATCCCAATGTATCCCCGGTTCTGGTGGCTAGTATATTCAAAAGATTCCAAGAGAATAAAGATTTCATATACAGGCCCTACGCTCCACTAGGAGTCAGGGATAACAGAATAAGAAGAAGAATATCCACGTATATTTTGTAGCACAGTTTAATTTTTACTAACAAATTCTAAACGGTAGATAGTACATTTATTTCTAACCCATTCAAATTATTAAGATTATTTTTCTTTAAATCTTAAGAACGCTTTATATTACAAATATACAAGACTTCATGAGACATTTTTATAGGTTCATTTTTTGTTTCCTTTGGAATTCTAAAGCTTTTGATTTTTCTTAGTGTTTTTTTTTCACTTTTGTTTACCTCCTCTATTCAAAGATTTATTTTGAACCTAAGGATCAAGTTGCATTTGTTAAGGAAAGAGCATGCACGACAAAATAACATACATCTCCAAAAAAAAATGAATATTATTGCTTTAAACTTTCTTTTTGTTGCACAAGTAAACTGAAACTTCAACAGTCTACACAATTTTCTTATAGGAAAAAATAAAAATTTTCTTTTTTTTTTTCTTTAAAAATAAAAAGTTTAGTTGTTTTTTTCTTGTGAAACATTTCTAAAGAAATGCTAAAGAAAAAAGACATATGAACGTTTTAAGGAAATAAAATAAGAAAAGACTTTAATAAAAAAGGAAGTTGCTAAAGAACAAGAAGCATGTAATGTTATTTTATTTTATTATAAAAGAAGAACTGGAAAAGTATAAAGATGTATTTATTACAAACATTTACTCACACAACTATATGGAAGAATGAACGTACAATACATACATATAAACATAAGTATAATATAAGACTTGCCTCAATGCCACGTCTAAGTATGTGTGATGAAGTATATTTTCCAAGAGTTTTTACTTACTTTCTGTCACATTAGCCAAGTACCGGTTGGTTGCCTGCATCCTGCCAACAACCTGGTGTTTGCAACTTGCACTTTTCTATGATCTATACGAGTATGTAAAAATATATGTATCTACTAAAATTGCTTCTACTTAAAAGGCACCCCCACCTACAGAGTTAAAAAATATTTTTTTTTTTTTTCATTTTGTTTTTGCTACTAATGTTGAGCATTTTTTTGTGCAACTTTCAATCTAAACTTTTGAGTATGTGTGTATAAATAACACTAGAGAACAGTTTTTTGACCAAACGCATTTGACACCTAATCTATATGTAAAATTGTCCGCTGAATCCAAATATGAAGTCAGAATGGTCAAAAGTAGAACAGTTTTCGAGATATTGCAAAATAACCGTTTTTTGTGTTTTTAAAAAAGATGAAGGCACTTAAAATAAAATATTTTCAAAAATGTCCGTCGGTTCGGACATTTCTTTCTTTCCAATGAAAGACAATAAAATTACTAAAATAACCATTGGTTGTTTGTTAAGATCGGTCATGAAATGACAGAGTAATAGTGGAAAAAACTTCAGATTCCATGAAAAATTTGTTAATTTTTAGCAATTTCGCCCTTTTCAATCAATCTCTTTTAAACCGAACAATTAAAAATTTGTATGTATTTTTACATAGCGTATTAGTATATTAAGTGGGAATATTTTGCGTCCAACATGATCCAGATTGGTACAGAAGTGACAAAGCTACAGAAGATTAAGTGAATTTAGCCACTTTTCGCTATTTTTAAATCAAGTGCCCAAAGGAAAAACAAACATTTTAAATATTAAAAAATTTTAATTTTGGGAAAAAAAGAAATTAAGAAAGCGTGAAATTTGTTAACAAGAACGAAATGCGTAAGGCAAAACGGGCATTTATTTGCAAGAACAATCCAAACAAGTTTTGCTATGCTTGTGGAGTGTACAGTTTTGCACAGCCGTCAAATTTTTCAAACCAATTGCAAAAAGCATTTCGGATGTATTTCAAAGTCAATACGGAAAACATATTGAAATCTTGGACCCCGAATACTTTGTGTAATTCATGCAAAACTCGTTTAACTATGTGGATGTCGGGTGCAGAGTGAGTATGCGTTTTTTAATTTTGTTCTTAGAAAATATGTCTTCAGAATCTTAAGCTAATTTACTATACTGTAGTCGGTATATGCCATTTGATGTTCCCGCCATTTGGCATGAACCCAAAAACCACGAAATCGACTGTTATTTTTGCTTAGCCAATGTAAAGCAAAATGGACGTCATAAGTCTGTTGAATATGCAGATGTTAACTCCTTTATAAAACCAATTCCTCATATGCCTGAAGCTCAATATCCCCTTTGTCCAAAGCGGAAGCATGACTCCGATTCATATGATTCAAGTGACGACAGTGACTTAATTGAAAATAAGGAAACAGTAATGCCCCTCACACAAGCTGAACTCAATGACTGGGTTAGAGATTTGGAGTTACCGAAGAAAAAGGCAGAGTTGTTAGCATCAAGAATGAAAGAACGTGGCTTTGTGACACCTGACGTGAGAATTTCGCATTACAGGAGCCGACATGAAAGTTTTTCTAGTTACTTTTCGAAAAAAGATGGTATTTGCTATTGCCATGATATTAATGGCTTGTTCAGTCAATTCGGGGAGACACACAATCCAGACGATTGGCGATTATTTATTGACAGCAGCAAGTTAAGCTTAAAAGCTGTTCTGTTACACAAAGGTAATAAAAAGCCTTCAGTTCCAGTGGCACATGCTGTAAAGGTAAAAGAATCTTATGAGTCCATATCTCAAATGCTCGATCTTGTAAATTATGAAGTCCATAACTGGAAAATCTGTGCCGATTTAAAAGTTGTTGCCATGGTGACTGGTTTGCAACAAGGGTACATAAAATATTGTTGTTTTTTGTGCAAATGGGATAGCCGAGCGCATCAGGAACACTATTCCCGAAAAGATTGGCCGGATAGAACAAATTTTACGCTTGGTCAAGACAATGTCAAATATAAAGCTCTCGTGAAAAAGGAAAAAATTATTTTGCCACCGTTACATATAAAACTTGGCTTAATCAAAAATTTTGTAAAAGCTTTGGTAAAAAGAGGAAACAGTGTCGCATTTAAATACCTGAAAACCGTTTTTCCCAACTTGTCAGATGCCAAAATTAAAGAAGGGATTTTTGTGGGACCACAAATTACAAAGCTACTCAAGGATTCAAAATTTGATTCGATTTTGTCTGAAGATGAGTTAAAGGCATGGAGATCATTTGGTTTGGTTGTATCAGGCTTTTTGGGCAATTTCAGGGATCCAAACTATGAAGACATCATTCGTGATTTGTTAAAAAACTATGAGAAAATTGGTAGGTTTTTAAATCGTTTTTTCATTGAAGAATTTTACTTAACACTCATTTTTATATCTTACTTAAAAAGGAGTTAATATGTCTTTAAAAATACACCTTCTGCATTCGCACTTAAATTTCTTCCCAAATAACCTCGGCGATGAAAGTGACGAACATGGTGAGCGTTTTCACCAACAAATACAAGAAATGGAACGTCGATACCAAGGGGTGTATGATGAGGTGATGCTGGGTGACTATTGTTGGTTCCTTGTGCGAGAGGCAGAAAATAATTACAATAGGCAAAGCAATTCAACAGTTCTAAGTCATTTTTAATATTTATTATTAATAATGCAATTTATACCTACATGCATTTTTTTAATTTTATAAAAATCTAAAAATGGGATAATTTAATTAATCTTCTACAACTCTGTGATTTTTGCACCGATCTGATTCTTATTGGACCCGTAATATTTGTATTGAAATAAATTAATCTCGTAAGTGATGAAACTAAAGAAAAAGTTATTGTTTGGTTTAAAAAAAAGAAGTTGAAAACAGCAAAATTTCAAAAAATCATTAAAATTTTCGTGAAGTTCAAGCTTTGGTCAACTGTAAAACTCTAAATTCTTATCCAATTTTTGCAAGCGTCCCGTGATTGTTTTGATAATTTTATTGTCTTTCAACGGCAAAAAAGACTTTCAAAATCCGCCAAGCTGTTTTGAAGGTACGTTCACTATAGTGACATAACCTTTTTAGAAAACGCAAAAAACTGTTATTACGCAATATCTCGAAAACTGTTCTACTTTTGACCATTTTGATTTCATATTCGGATTCAGTGAGCAATTTTACATACAGATCAAGTGTCAGATTCATTTGGTCACGACTTTGTTGAAATCTTGTGAAGTAGTGTAATTTTACTGTTCTCAAGAGTGCCATACGGTATTGAATATCCTGCTAAAAAGTAGCAAAATTTTTTTACACTTTTTCCCTTAGTCGTACATAAATAAGTATTAGCACATACCTATATTTAAAGTCCCTTTCACAAAAAAATAGAGTTTTTGTATAAAAAGCTACAACTGGAAGTTTTGACTTCTACTGAACTTTTTTTTTTTGTTTTTAAGAAAAGTAAAGAAAATTCTTTTAACTGCATTTGTTTTATTTATATTTTTTATATTATTTTATTAAAAAGAACTAAGATTTTTTTTTCCATTTTTCCATTGTCTGCAAGTGTGGACAGAACTGCATTATCGATGTTGTCTACAACACTCGTATTTGAAACGTGTGTTTTTGTTACAATATATTTTTCTGTTAGTATCCTTTTTTAAACATCTCAAGTATAACTTGAGTTCTTATTGTTTTTCCGTTTTATCTTTTTCCCACTTTTATACACCTGCTAGTAGGAATTTTTGTATGTCATCCAGTTATCAATTTTTTTTGTTCTTTTGTTACTTTTTTTTACAAAACTAACAAAGTTTTTTTTTATTTAAGTGCGTTTATATCCTTTTGATCATTTCCGTTAATGGTAAAGGATGTTGAGACTTAAAACTATAACTGGGTCGATTAACTTATAAACCTTAAGTCAGTTACAATTTATCAAGTCAATTTGGTTTAAGAAGGGGAAGATTTTAAAGAAGGATATGGATTTAAGGAAGCATGAAGCAAGGATGGCTTGTTTTAGAAATGTTTAAAATTTTAAAAATTTTATACTTAACGAGTAAGAAAGTGCTATAGTTGGTCATGACCGATCATACAATACACTTCATCACTTACGTCAAAGTTCAGAACTTTTTCGTCAAATTTTGTCACCACATAAACATTTTCTCGAGACATATATATTTTAGCTGTTTTCGTCATTTGAACTTATATAAGAGCTGGGGTCGAATATGAACCGATTATCTCGAAATTTAGCAAAATGATCAAAGTTCTTACAAAAATGATGTACTTAAAATTGGCATTATCTCTAAATTTACTAACATTTTAGTGATTTTTGTCACATTTAGTGCGTTTGATAGAAATGTTTGTATGGAAGCTATGGTCAAATGTGGACCGATATCAACGAAATTTGGTACAGTAATTTTGTTTTACATAAGCAGTATTTGTTTTAAATTTCATAAGAAATGTTTATATTTGTGACAAAAACATCAATTCCGGGAAGTGGGACCTATGGGAGGTACCATAAATAATGGTCCGATTTTGACGAGTTTCAATAGCCGTGTTGAAAAAAGTTCTCTGTTAGATTTGCGACCTGTACTTTGATTACAATATTTACATGATGTCCAGCCAGCCATCCAGCCAGACGGACGGACGAACTGAGATCGTTAAATCGGAATTGAATCTAAGTCTATTGGTATACTAAAAGGTTTAGACCCACCAATATTTCTATGCGTTACATACAAATTGGATTATAAAACTGAAAAAATTTAGGCAGATATCTTGAACCGTTCCGCCGTACCTGCGATTTAAATTCATAGAATTTCTCAAAAATGTTAATTTTAGTCACAACTTGAGTAGATGGTTGGTAAATTTTTCTTTTTTTTTTAAATTTTGTAAATGTGAAATCGAATTTCACAAATTTTAAATGGAATTCCCCCAAACTCTTTTCGTAGTTTCATTATAATGCAGTGCATATATAGCCATCCCCTAAGCAAAGACAATATAATACAATATAATATAATACAATATAATCCATAAATTTGTTTTCTGCCAAAAGTGAAATTAAAGTGGATAAGGAACAATGAAAAACACATAAACAAACAAACATACATTTCATGATCACGTTTGTGTGCCTTAGCTTTCTCTCATTGAATAATCGTGTCCATTAGTTGTTTTCGAATTAGCGTTAAGCGGTATACTCCCCATTTTATGGAGTTTTCAAAACGACCATACAATAAATCAATGTATGGAAGTGCAGCTTCTTTATATTATAGGGTCTTTGCGCTGAGTGTTTGTCAAATTATATAAAAAATAAAGAATAGCCTACAACCTTAAAAAAACCGGAAATAATAGAACGATTTTTCAAATTTCCCAAAGCTATATATACAAACATTACATAGCAGAAGTTTCTATCCGATAGTTTATCATCGTTTATACTAAAACCATTATTTCTATGAGTTACAAAAATCAACAAAAAAACTTACGATCTACTTCCCATCTAAAGTGGTGTAGGGTGTAAACATAATGGCTAATAGTGATGAAGAAATAAGTTAAATATATTTAAATAGTTTTTTTAACACCTTATTACCGGTAGATTGGCGCTAACCTACTGCCATATAATTTCTTGCTTACACTCTTTTAAACAAGTGTTTGTATGTAATTTATCAACAAGATAAGTCTGTCCACTTCCTCTTAAATTTGTATTTATCTTTCGGTTGTCTGTTGTTGTATAACTTGTTGCACGCATGTATGATATCGTGTAACATCAACATTGTGGGTGGCATCTTTAACTTGTTGTAACTATTAATACCCAATTTCATGGGTACTTGTTGTTTTCCCCGGACACACCTTTATTTTCTCATTGTTTTTTGTCTTCGAAGTCATTGTTTTTATAATAAATACCGACTACTGACTCTTAATGATGCCCCTGACTATTCATATAAAATTTTGTTGGTTGTTATTCGAGAGTTTCGTATTGAGGCTGGTCTATTTTCCTGGGGTTTTATATTTTTTTGTATTAATTATGAATATTTAAGCGTTACTAATGGTTACTAAAAAATTATTTAAATGTTGAATATTATTTAGTACGTAAAGGTTATTTATTGTTGGCAGGCGAAATTTACCTGTTAATTTGATATAATATCAGGAATCAGGGAAGATTTCAAAGGCACGTGTTTGTTTTTTTAAATTAATTTACTAAATTGTAAGTTTACTTAAGAGTTATTAAATAAATAAAAATGTTAATGGTGTTAAGCACGAATATTAATAGTACTTTTTATACCCTTCACCACCAAAAGTGGAAAGGGATTAATAGGTTTGGGCGGGAGTTTGAATGTATGTATAGGAATTTTAGTCTAAAACTTTAACAATGTCTATCCGGTTGGATAATTGGATTGATGCTAGCTCTCAAATCAGATCTATGACATGATATGAAATAAATATACTCAACATTTCAAGAAATTTCTGCTGGGATAATAAGAAAATTAAGCAATCATATGTCTTTTATAATTAGGAAAAGCTTGTAATTTGTAACGGTTGACCTTTGTGGTGAAGGGTCATAAATAGTAGGCCTTTAAAAAAAATAAACTTCAACAAAATGTATATAATACAAATTTGTTAGTTTTGAGTACATTTATGTTTTACTTTTGTATTTACTACCCACTCAAATAGTTTTCTTTGACTTTTCATCAATTATTTATTGATAAACTAAAACAAGTTTCATTTAAATGTTAAATTAAATTGTAACCAATCAATCTTAATTAAAATTTACAATAAATGTTAATATATAGGAAAAAACAGTTATATTCCTTTTAAATATTTAAAACGCTCTAGTTTAAAGTACTAAATTATTAGTACGATTGTCCTTTAAAATTAAATAGAAAAAAAGAAAATATATAACTCGTTAAAAAGTTTAACAAAAAAGTATATAAAAACGAAACCAAAAGCATTTAAAATATTTACTCTACCAACTAAAAGAACATTTAATGCAGGCAACTGATTCTTATATAAAACATATTCAGCATAAAAAGATACAAAAATAAGAATTCAGACATTTAACATTTATAACAGACAAATTTTGCTTAAATGATATTTTGTGTGCAGTTACTATAGTCAGCATTATTATACAATTTCCCTAATTTCAATCCCCTTTTGCTTTTACTATTACATAAATACAATCATTATTTGCAACAATAAATTATTCTAAAGCAAAATGCAAATACTTAATTTAATTAAATGTTTGCTATTCATTGGATTGATTTCCTCTTATAATTTTATTATTTGCTTTGTTGCATTTGTTCCATTCATGTCAGTTTCTTTTGTTAAAATATAATAAGTTTTGGTTGAACAAAAGGAAGATGAATATGTGAAAAACTAGAATAATTTTGTATAAGAGCTGTTTTGAAAAATTTATAAAAAATTATGTAATTTTTAAACCCAGAGCAGAAATCTGATCGAATAGATTTTTAAATAAGCAATGACATCAGAAAAACTCCAGACAGCCTACTCTTATTTATTTGTATTTGAGGTAGTAACAAGACTTTCTTTGACATTGTCTGTGTATTTTGACAAAATTGCAACATTTTTTTGTTTGTCAATTAACGAAGTTTGAACAAAATCCGAAAAAAATTCACCTAAAAAGGTCAACATCGCCAATTTAATATCCTGCAGTACTGGGGTCAAATGTAGACCCAACGTCAGCAAATTTAAAAAATTTACTTAATTCTTAAAAACATATAGTTAATTTTCTAATTTTTTCAAATTAGCAGATTTAAGTTGTTTTATATCATTTCTGACATCGGAGGTGACATGGGAAGGATTTAAATTTAAAGGGTTATGTGGCTTAGTTAATTAGTACATCGACTAACATATCAAATTGAGACTGGGTTCGAGCTCTAACCACGTCAGCATACATTTTGAAATGTATATTATATGTCTATTAACACCCCGTCGATTTAAAAAAAAAATAAAATTGGCTGTAGGACAAGAAGCTTTAAATAATTCGTCTAAATGACAACCAATGGCGTAACTTCACTGTTCCAAAAATAAACAAGTCGTGCAATCACAGTACCACCTTTCACCTCCCTCTCCTGTATCCAATTTCGAAAGAAGTTCACCAACTTGAATATATACTATTCGAGTATTATTTCTCTTAAACAAAAAATAGTGCATTTTCACCCATGATTGTCAAATGTATAATAAAATGTCTTAATGTCTGACAATTAAAAGTAATGTTTTTGGATTGTCTGAAGTTTGTTTGATGTGGGGTATTCATGACTGTCGGAACAATATTTCTTTTCTTTACAAAACTTTTTACCTTCAGTGCGAAAAATTATTCGATTTATAAATAATTGATATATTCAGTAATAAAAAACTACAACAATACAGTAAAAACTTTTACAATTGCACACTTAACTCAGCGTCGTTTTTGTCCGTCAAAATCGGTACAATCTTAGGGGTACCTCCCATAGGTCTCACTTATTGTATTTGAGTTTCTATCTACAAATATCAGTATATTTTTATAAAATTTAAAGCACTACTACTTATATAAACAAAAATTTATGGACAAATTTTGTTGAAATTGGTTCATATTTGGCCATATCCCCTATACAAGCAATGTTTGAGTTTGACATCTCTACGAAGCTAATTAGGTTATGCAGGATGACATTAATTAATGCAACCTCATTAGTTAAAATAATTATGAACCTATTGGAGTTCTTCGTAACTAAACGGAAATTCAGTCAAGGCGAAAGTTTATCATGCGATATCTTTAATATTGAGAAAATCCTGGGTGATGCTGAAGTTCATTTGGAACAATTGTTTACCGAGTGACTGCCGCCTTTTCAAGTATCGAGAAATAATCTAAACAAAACTACTGGTCTCTACAAGCAGATAGTCCACTAGAGTTGGACCACATGTGATCGTTGAGAACTATAACTTCGAGGTTATAAAAAAATTTATTTACCTTGGTACCGCCAACATAAATAACGACATAAGTTTCGAAATCAAATGTAGAATCATATTTACCAACAGATGTTATGTTGGCCTAAGCAGACAGATAAGAAATAAAGCTATATCTGAAACAACTAAAATTACGCTCTACAAAACGCACTTGCACAGGCAGATGAGTATTGACATCGAATGAACCATGAGTTATATGAATGTTACGCTGACATCGACATTGGGTGGGTCATGTTGGGCGAATGGATGAAAATCAAGAAAACAGCAAGAAAAGTATTCGAAAACGATTGAAAGGGAACTCGTAAAAGAGGATGTCCGAAAATTTAATGGAAAGACCAAGTAGAGGAAAATCTTTTAACGCTTGGCCTTTGAAATTAGAGAATATGAGCACAAAATCGAAGGGTAGGGAATTCTAAAATATGCTCGGTTCTTGACCTTAACAGGATGTATATATGAGATGGTTGTTTATGCGCTGTTTGAAAACTTTATCATTGTCTTTTTTGTATGTTTCGTTGTTGTATTAAAAAAAATATACATTTTATTTCCTCTCACTCATACAAATTCACAATGCAGATGTATGTATAGCCGAACTCTGATCAAAAGTCACTAAGCGCGACAAAACAGTTTGAGAAAATCGGTCCAAATATATGTCCTTATATATTTTACTATATGGTCAAACTTTAATCCACTTTCTGACATATTTTTATTATAACGATTCTACTAAATCTCTGGTTATGGTAAGAGTCCGTTGGAAGAGGTTTTACTTTCACATTTAAATGTTTATGTTACTGCAACTTTCTGAAATTTTTTCAAGACATTATAGTTAGCTTAAAATTACAAAACTTTCAGAACTATTTATGGAGCACATGTTTCTATATAAACACAAACAAATTTCAACGAATGTATAAGCAGACATAAATATTTAAGCTAAAAGGATGTTTACGCTATAACCTTTGACTTGACTTTTTTGCATGACTTTAGATCATGAAATTTTTTTTCATTATCTAAATCCATCTTTTTATACAAACCTTGAAAAGAATAAAAAAAATGGTTTAATATTAGTAAAAAACACAAAAAATCATAGTGTAAAAGCCTCTCTTGAAACTTTTCATGTTAGTTTTTTTGTTACATTTTACATGTTTTAAATATGAAATTTTACATCCATCAAAAAAGAACTTATACAGAAATGTTAAGCTCATTAGTTATTAGAGTGGGTCAGTTTGGTAGTATATAAATACGAAAAGTTTTTAGTTAACAAATTTTTTAAAAAACCTTCATTACATTTCTTCTTAGATTACTATTTTTGCCTAGTCGAAAAAATATTTAAAATCACACTAATATTTATACTTATTATGTAGTATAATATAAAAAATATTACGCTAAAGAACCTAATTAACTAAATAAGCCACAATTATATGATAGAAATCATTTAATGACATCTGAAAACTTTTTCATATGAAAGAAATAAATTCACTCCCACTTTTTATAAAAAATTAAAACTTTTTTACATAAATATTAAACATTTTTTAAATATATTGCCCTATAATTTCAATTTAAAATATTTTTAAAATTTTAAAGTTTTTCAAAAAAAAAAAAAAAAATTCCTATATCCTGTAATACTTTATTTTATTAGTTTAGTGTTTTCAAATAATTCAACATACAACTGGTAAAATATGTATATGCAGAAAATTTTGCTAACAACAAAAAAAAAAGGTCCTTGTATATAATCCACAAGGACAGCATAACATACTGAATATTTAACTAGTTCATTTATAATATCAGTTTATTTTAATTACAATATTTATTTTGGGCTGTGTCATTGTCCTTTGTCCTACAAAAATTGTTATCAATGGATAATAAAATAAACATAATTCTGTTGGGGTTTATAAGTAAATTTGTGGAAATTTTTATCTTGCATAATGATACAAACACGATAATTTCATTAACATTTTATTATGCAGTAAAGACGATTATAGAAATTTATGAATAACATAAAATTTAGTTATTTTTAAACTAAATTAAACAACAACAAAAGTTTATCCTTTTTACCATAATTATGTTAAATATGTAATGAAACACACACATACTTTCACACGTGTCCCAGGAGTATTAAAATACCCGGTAGAAAATGGATGTTCATTTTCAAGTCTTTTCTGATACATTTTTTAAACAAATTTATATAATGCAGACAACAGTTGGTCATAAAGGGTTAAACAAAGTGTATTAAATATGGTAATAATAATAGATATTCCGCCTTTTGAAACTCGATTGCTATTAGAAATATTCATATTAAATGTCAATTTGTCCTAGGATTAAATTTTTAAATAATATCAAACTTTACGAGTTTAGTTAAAACTTTGTCAAAACAATTTAATGATTTCTGACAATCTAAAAATTAACAGACCAATCTCAGACAATCTGAGCAATGTCTGATAAGTCATACAAACAAATCAAACAATATCAAACTTTACGAGTTGAGTTAAAACTTTGTCAAAACAATTTAATGATTTCTGACAATATAAAAATTAACAGACCAATTTCAGACAATCAGAGCAATGTCTGATAAGTCATACAAACAAAGTTTAAACAGATATTTAAAAATGTTTTTAAAATCAACTTAAGTATATAAAATATGTAACCAATTTTAGACAATCCAGGCAATGTCTGATTGTACAATTAAAAATAATTCCGACAGCAATCCAATTATTTGTCTCCTAAAAATGTCACTTTGAAAACAATGAAAACTATACTAGATAATTTAGATAAAATTAGTAAAAGCAGACTTATTTCAGAAAATCTAAGCGACCTTAGTAGTAGTAGTAGATGTGCACTACATATAAAGATATGTGCACTAGAGCGGTTCGCCTTCCATACAAAAAAAAAAGTTATGTCAGTCACCCCCTAGGATTAAAGATAATGTTAAAACAATTCCAAAAAATATTTTTTTATTTTTTTACCACGCCTACAAATACCGCCCTTTTACTATTTTGTTCACTGTGTCGCCATTTTAAGTCCGATCATAACATTTTATATATCGGTGTTCGCGGCTCTGTAAGGGCTACATTTCTCTCTTTGATAGTTTTTTACTACCACTTCAATTTATAGTCATAACTTTAAAAAACTAGATTTTTACTCGATTTGATTAGGGTGGGTACGACTCGAATTTTAAAAAGTTATGACTAGAAATTCATGAGGTTGCAAAAAACTATCAAAGAGAGAAATATAGCCCTTACAGAGCCCTGAACATCGATGTATAAAGTGGTATGATCGGACTAAAGATGGCGACACAGTTAACAAAATACAAAAAGGGCGGTATTTGTAGGCGTGGTAAAAAAATAAAAAAATGGTTTTATAATTAGTTTTACACTATCTTTAATCCTAGGGGGTGACTGACTCAACATTTTTTTTTCGAACCACTCTAATGTGCACTACTAAGCCACGCTAGATACCATCATCTAGTGTATAAATATTAGTATTAATAATGTTAAATGAACTTTTTAATTAGTTTGTTTTTTATAATTATGCTGCTGTCATAGTTTTTGTTTTCATTATTGTTGATGTGGCTTTATTTAATAGCCTTGAATATTCTACTTTTATTCACTTTCACCCTTTTTCAAGTTTCTACCACATTCTACTCGATTTCATTCATTTATATCATACATCCATTCATTAACCCAAGCAGCTCTCAATATAAGTAAAGACATTTTTTATAATAATCAACAACCATTAAAAAACTATCTGTACAATAAAAGTAATCTGCTTCTTTAACAGATTTTATACCCGAGTGTCAGTAATTCTGTGTAGGGTGTAAATGTATGTTTTTCACTTTTTTAATACTCTGGCATTAAAAGCACTTGAACGCTCATCAGCTGGGATTGTCGAGCATATAGTAAATCACTTAATGTTTTTCAACAATATCATTCATTCATTCATTCATTTATTCGTTTGTTGATGTTTCGAAATGTGTATTGGAGCTTTCGAGGCATTAAAGTCTCATTGTCAGCTAAAGTCTCGTCCGTCCGTTTATATAACAGATTTTGTGAAATGCATTCAAAAACTATGAGTGGTAAATATTTTTTACCTTTATAAATTTATAATATTAAATGGTATTTACGGTTACATGTCAGTGACTTAATTATGCATTTAGCTGTTGTTTACTCATTATTAAATTATTAAATATTTCTGTAGGTAATTAACAACAATTGTTTGTTGACGATTGTAATTGTGTAACCATTCATGCCCAAAAATCAAGTTAACTTAATTACATGTCTTTACCATGAAACGAGATTATCGTTTATGAAACATTAATAAATTTATGGTTAAAGGATATACTCATTTACATAAATATTCATAACTTTATAGGATCTGGATATTCGAACCCATATAATTTAATAAATTGAGACTCAATATTATTACAATAAACTTATAAATACTTATTCACTTACATATGTATTTATATACATACATATGTATATTAAAATCGTTTTCAAAGTTTGTTAATGAGTCCATTTATAATTTAAGCCCAATTGATTATTGACAAAGTTATCAATATTGTTCCTAAGGATGTGTATGAAAAAAATTCTTTGGACAATTTTAATATGAAAATTTTTTGATTCAAAATTTTATAGAATAAAATTTCTAAATAATTTTTATGTCAAAAAATTTCTACAAAAAATTTTTATATGAAAAAATTTCTGTTAAAAATTTTATATGAAAAATTTCAGTTAAAAAATTCTTGTATAAAATTTGTATGCAAAAAAAAAATTCCATATGAAATTTTAATGTAAAAAAATTTCTATATAAAATTTTAATATAAAAAAATTTCAATAGAAAATTTTAATATAAAAACATTTCAATAGAAAATTTTTGTAAGAAAAAATTTCTAAAGAAAATTTTTATTTGAAAAAAATACAATAGAATATTTTTATATGAAAAAAATTTTATAAATAAAAATTTCTTCAGAAAAACTTTTAACAAAAAAATTTCTTTAGAAAATGTTTATATGAAAAAAATACTAAAGAAAATTTGTATATGAAAAAAATTCTTTAGAAAACCTTTATTGAATAAATTTTTGTAGAAAATGTTTATATGAAAAAATTTTTATATGAAAAAATTTTTATAGAAAATTTTTATATGAAAAATTTTTATAGAAAATTTTTATATGAAAAAATTTTTATAGAAAATTTTTATATGAAAAAATTTTTATAGAAAATTTTTATATGAAAAAATTTATAAAAAAAAATTTTATGTGAAAAAATTTCTATAGAAAATTTCTATTACATATTTTTATGTGGAAAAATTTCTATAGAAGATTTTTGTATGAAAAATTTCTATAGAAAATTTTTATATGAAAAAAATTTCATAAAAAATTTTTATAGGAAACAATTTTTAGATGAAAAAATTTCTATACAAAATTTGAATACGAAAAAATTTCTATAAAAAAAATTTTATATGAAAAAATGTTTAAGAAAAATTTTATGTGAAAAAATTTCTATCGAAAATTTGTATGTGAAAAAAATTTTATAGAAAATTTTTGTTATATATTTTTATGTGAAAAAATTTGTATAGAAGATTTGTATATGAGAAAATTTCTATGGAAGATTTTTATGTGAAAAATTTCTATGGAAAATTTTTATATGAAAAAAATTTCATAGAAATTTATATAGGAAAAAATTTTTAGATGAAAAAATTTCTATAGAAAATTTTTAAAGTAAAAGATTTCAACAGAAAATTTTTATATGAAAAAATTTCCAAAGAAAAATTTTATGTGAAAAAATGTCTATCAAAAATTTTAATATGAAAGAATTTCAATAGAAAATTTTTATTTTTTCTAAAGAAAAATTTTATGTGAAAAAATTTCTTTAGAAAACTTTTTTGTGAAAAAAATTTTATAGAAAATTATTTTGTATATTTTCATGTAAAAAAATTTATATAAAAGATTTTTATATGAAAAAATTTTATGGAAAATTTTCATATGAAACAAATTTCAAAGAAAATTTTTATAGGAAAACATTTTTAGACTAAAAAATTTCTATAGAAAATTTTAATATGAAAAAATTTCAATAGAAAATTTTATATGAAAAAATTTTTAAGGAAAAATATTATGTGAAAAAACTTCTATAGAAAATTTCTATTATGTACTATTTTTTTGTAAAAAAAATTCTATAGACATTTTTTTATATAAAAATTTCTTTACAAAAATTGTATATAAAAAATGTTCGTTAGAAAATTTTTTAAATAAAAAAGTTTCTTACGAAAAGTTACCATAGAAAATGTTGTTTACGTATTTTTATGTGGAAAAATCTTTACAGAATTTTTTTATATAAAAATTTCTTTAGGAAATTTGTATATGAAAAAATTTCAATAGAAAATTTGTATATGAACAAATTCTATAGAAAAATTTTACTTAAAAAAATTTTAATAGAATTTTTTTATACAAAACAAGTTTTATATAATAAGTTTCTATAGAAAATTTGAATGTGAAAAAAATCGAAAGAAAATTTGTATATGAAAAATATTTTACAGAAAACATTTATTTATTAATGTAATAGACAAATTATTGACAAAATCATGGGACAACCAATTCTTCGACGCATTTCGGTGGTTGGCCATTTCTTTTAGACTTTTACACAGATCAAAACCTTGCATTATTACCTATTTTACAAAACAGAATCATTACGAATTATGTTTGTAAACCATAACATAAAGCTCAGATAAAAAAATGGTATTTTTTAATAAAATTCAATAATTTAAGTTATTTACATGGGTTTAACTCACTACTATAGTACTTCACTGTTGACAAACTTTCACATATATCAATTTTAAAATTTGAAATAATATTTTCCTTTAATATTAAAATGATTTAGCACAAGCTGTCTTTTCTCATTTGACTCAAAGTTATCAAATCAGAATCCAAAACTTTAAATAAACATAAATTAAAGTTTTAATTAAAAACCTTCTGGTCGTTTTTCGGTAAAATTCAGAAGCTTTAATTCTCTCAATTTAGGCCATCATAAATTAGTTTATGTACATAAGTTCTTTAGCTTTAGTTTCAAAATTTCAATATGTGTAAGAAAAAATATTTAGTTATTTATATAGTCTATTGCAATTTAACAAAAACACTTTGTATTTACTTTATGATCCACATAATCTAGAGGAGTCTATTTATGTTTTAGCCTTTGGATTTAGGCCTGGAAATGTAGATGATGTCTGCAAGTTGTAAATTTTAAACATCTGTGGTTTTATAAATGTTGCCACATTACATTTAACTGCATCACAAAACTTATAAATATTTATCCTTTTTACGATTTGCTTTTGGGTTTTGTTGCAATTATTATTGCTAAAGTCCATAATGAATGGAAATGAATACTTTTGGGACTACATAGTTTATATATAAATATATTTCATGTTATAGAAAATTGTGTAAGCAAACATTAGACCATTCATTTTCATTTAATTTTCGTTTTATTTAAACATTTAGTTTCTGATAGCATTTACTTAATTACTCTACAAAAATAGTGAATATTGCAAACGAATATAGGTTTTTAAAATTTTTAAAAAGAATAATATGGAAATACAAATGCTATAGAAATATATATTAAACAAGTGTTTATTTCATTGAGGTTACGAAATTCCACTCTTTAGACTACAAAGAGTCAGATATATGGCATTTATGATAAAAGCATTTTTAATGTTTGCAATAGAAAACTAAATGACAAATTAGGCAATTATATTGAAATGTGCACATTACTCATTACAAGGAAGACATATGGTATTGCATTACAAATTTTCATATTCTGTCGTGTCTTACTAATACCATAAAATATGAAACAGCAAATAAATTGTTATTTATACATTATGTTAATACGTACGTACCATCGCATTTCCACATTTACATCATAAGTATATTTTACGCATTATTTTCAATATTTATTCAAATCAAAGAAAAATTATTTGCGTTTGTATTTATGTTTATTTGTTCAATACTTTATTGTTTCATTATTATTCTAGTCATTAATTTTGCATGGAAATCAATTTATCTCTCTGTGAGTGAATATTTATTGGCTGTTAAATATTTTCCAATGAAGTTAATAATTAATTTTGATGTCGAGTGTTATTGTGATTCGGTTTGTCAATAAAGCCTTGTTTGATTGGCAAAACTATAATTTTTTTGATATACATTTGCAAACAAGTTTACATTAAAAATTTACACATGTCTTGCATAACATATTTTCCAACAGTATATAAATTATTCTGGAAGATTTAGCCAAATGGTAATCAAATGCCACGAAATTTGAAAACATTGATATTTTAATGCTAAACTTGATCATATTCTCATGGTAGGGCACTATTATCCTAGTGTAGCATTCTGGTAATCAGACGCACTAAGTCTATGAAGTTCTCTGTATGAAAACTCTCAGTCGCTTATATCTGCGTCAGCTATTTGGCTCAGGTCTTTAACCTGAGCGATCTAGCTCACAACCTTCTTCTACAACGAGTGAATGAAGGTTGCATAACAGCGATCATTTTCGTCAACATATTAAGTACTACACTTGTTTTACCCAAAATTTTGAAAACTAACATTCATTAGAATTGCTTTTCCCCATTTCTGTTCGAAAACTGATGGCAATTGACGTTAGTAAATCGATTCAAAAAATTAATCTACTTCGGTCGGAAGTTATATTACAAACATCAGCAGCAATCAACTTCATTAATCATAGTGTAGGGTATAAGTATAATTTATTTGAATGAATTTGTAAAATTTACATTTAAAGTAAATATATATAAACAGAAGCTTTTGTATTAATGTATTATTTTCATATGCATAAAGCGTAGCTAATGAGCTTTGAATCTTGACTTTATTCTCTTCCACGATTAAGTTACTGTAAAAACTTCAAAAAAGCATTAAAGTTAAAGCCCGTTTATAACATAGATATTCTATTCTAAACGGATTAAAATTAGATAAATATTCAAATTTAAAATTAACATAAAATCTGAGGCATCAATACACAAAATCATGTAAATAAAGATATGAACTGTGATGTAAAATAAGATTTTCTTTTCAAATCTAGAACAATAACACAACTTTTACAAGAAAACTTTTGATAAAGAAATAAAAGCCAAAAATTGACTTTTTCAATAATATTTTTTTTATATAAATTTTATACTATCTTTATTACAATTCTTTTTAATATTAAAAAGTCATTGTAAGTTTTTTAAGATAAGATTAACTTTCTAGATTTATTGTTATCGCTTCGGTCAGGGGAGATAAATCTGTATTACTTCAGAAGATTGTATTGATATACAAATTTTAACGGTTCCTTTTCAACCTAAAGTGTTGAAGATAACCATTAACCCTCTGGGACCAACATATAGTCCAGCAAACACGAACAAAATCAAATTATTGTACAGAAAATTCATAACATGCCAATAAATAACATATAACAGGAATTTTCGCTTTGAATTAAAAAAATACAAGCCATGGAAATGGTGTACGGTGGTCTACCACGTCAGTAATTGTGAGAACTATGTATGTATATTACGTCAGTTGCAGAGGGTTAAAATTTTTTTAATTTGTCATATGTTTTCTATTTAAAATTTTTATATGAAAAAAAACTCCTTATAACCTTTTTTTACGTTGCATACAATTTTCTAAGAAAAACTTTTAGCTTTCTAATATTTTCGAAGTTATTATTATTAATAAATTAATTTTAATTACAAATGAATTTACAAAGAAAACTTGCAAACTAATTATTATGTTATAAAATAACCAGAAAACTATTCATAATATTTCTTAATATCTTCTTTTCAATTTGAATCACTTTTATTTTAATATTAAAATCCCTTTTTCCTATTCTTTAAATTCAAAACGAAAGATATTAGATTAAAGTGTTGGTAGTTAGAGTGCAACAATATCCCAACAAATACTAAACTACCCTGCATGCAACTCAGTTAGCTTTAAGCAAATTTAAAGTGAATTTTTCGTCAACTAGTTGTGGTTGATGCTTGATTACTTTTACCAAAGAAAAGTAACTATTTAAATATGGCGATGTCATTGGAGGTAGTCAGCTGTCCGACCTTGCATGACTTTTCAACTAACTTAAAATTAGTTTTTTACTAGTTACTTTATAGACAAAGAGATAAGTATCACACTGGGTTTTCTTCTTTGGAAAGGGGATAGTTGAGAAGCCAATTGATGTTGCCCAGAACGGAGATCGAAATGAGGATGAAATGATATGTTATGCTTAGTAGTCAAAGTGCTAACAAAGCAATGAGTGCTGAAAATAGAACAACTTTACTGCACACAAAATGATCACAATCATTTGGGAAAATTCTACATGACTTTGTAGTTAACTTGTAATAAGTTTTTAGAAGTTGACTATAAATGGATTATTTTCGTAGTCGACTACCGATTTGCTTGCAGGGTAGTTACTTAAAGTTTAATTAAACATGACTTTAGATTTGTGTCAATGGTGTATCTATAAATTTAAGAAAAATTAATATTTTTTACAAAAAATTGAATTTCAATCTTTTTCAAAAATTTCAAAATTTTTTTTATATCAAGTTAACAAAAATTTTGTTTTGAAGTTGTTTTTTGGATGAATGTCCCTCTATACAACTACTATTAAATATATGAGTGAGTGAGTGAGTGAGTGAATGAATGAATGACTTGCAGTTTATTACATAATATTATAAAAAGTTTTCTCTTTCTTCTTAATACCCACCACAATCCACTCATCCATCCATCTTTTACTATCAGTCTCTATTATCTCTATTATAAAAACATTGTCTTACGCCAGACTTTTCAGAACAAAAAGCAAAACCAAATGATAAAACTCTTTTTTCTTATAAGAAAAAAGGATACAAGATATGAAGAAAGAAAGAAAAATCCTCATTATTAATGCAACCAACTTAAATAGCGAAAAAATCATATAAATTTGAGATGAGCTCTTTAAAAAACAAACAGTGCAAAAAGAAATATTGTAAAAAAATGCTGGGTATTATAATGAGTTTAATACACTTGCTTGAATTAATATATAACTACACTGAGAGAATGTATTGTTGATCACATGACATATTTCAGGGATATTAAATTATAATTGATAATATCATAAACTAATTTCGATCAAATCATTTTCATACTAATTTTGCTTTACTATAGATTGCAGTTTTTCTTTAAAGTGATCTAGATATGATAATCATGATCTCAATTTAATGACAATCGACTTCCACCAAATCATATTATGATTCCATTAAATCATAATATACGAACATAGCAATCTAATTGTTTAATTTTTAAGTATTCAGCTGTCAAAGAAAAAATGCAATTATATTACTTCTTTTCCAAATCAATGACTTGAAATAAAATACTACCACATCTTTCATTTTTTTAATTTTCTGCTAATTATCACCCCTAATCATGAAATCATTAAAACAATGTACAAATTTAAAAAATTCTTATGAGTTCTTTAAAAATTTTAACTCATTTCAAAACAAAAGAATATTTTTTCATTGTTATATAAAAAAAAAGTAAAACAATAAAGAAAACCAGAAAATTATAGAAAAATTATGCAAAAGAAATGGAAATAAAAAAACAATTCCTCTAACTCATCTTGGAAATGCCACAAGAATGTATGTATGAATGTATGTATGAATGTAAATGAAAAAAATATAAGAAAAAATAAGACAAACAATTTTAAGGGACCATATGAAAATTTTTCAAAGAAGATACCGCAGACATCTCATTCTGTGACACTACAACAAGGTCATCAAATTAAGAGAATAAATAATAAATTCACTCAAACACATTTTCTTTTATTATTTCAGTTAAATAAATTTAAATAATAATTTGTTGTAAAACCTAACAATTTTTTAAGACGAAATTTAAGAAAACTGAAAATATTGAAATCATGATTTAGATATTGTTTTGAGAAATTAATGTGTATGTATTTTTCTTATAGAACAATTTTGATGAAATTTTTCTCATAGAAAAATTTTGATTAAATTTTTTTCAGAGAAAAATTTTTATGAAATCTTTTTATAGAAAAATTTTGATGAAATTTTTCTTATATAAATATTTTGATAAAATTTTTCTTAAAGAAAAATGTTGATGAATTTTCCTTATAGAAAAATTTAGATTAAATTGTTCGTATAGAATAATTTTGATAAAATTTTTGTTAAATTTTTATTTTAGAAAAATTTTCTGTGAGTTTTTTATTATTTTTCTTATAGAAAAATTTTAATGAAATTTATTTATAGAAAAATTTTAATGAAATTCTTTTTTAAGAAAAATTTGAATTAAATTTTTCTTATAGAAAAATTTTGATGAAATTTTTCTTATAAAAAAATTTTGATGAAATTTTTCTTATAGAAAAATTTTGATGAAATTTTTCTTATAGAATAATTTTTCGGTTTTCAAAATTAATAATTTGAAAATTAAATGAACTCAAGCCTGATTAAACCTAATTTTTCAAAAAATTTTTCTTATAATTTTGATAAAATTTTTCTTATAGAAAAATTTTGAAGTAATTTTTCAGATAGAAAAATTTTGATGAAATTTTTCTGATAGAAAAATTTTAAAGAAATTTTTCTCATAGAAAAATTTTGATTAAATTTTTCAATTAGAAAAATTTTGATGGAATTTTGTTAAAGAAAATTTTTGATAAAATTTTTCATATTGAAAACATTTGATGAAATTTTTCTTATAGAAAAATTTTGATGAAATTTTTCTCATAGAAAAATTTTTATGAAATTTTTTTATAGAAAAATGTAAATGAAATTTTTCTCATAGAAAAATGTTGATGAAATTTTTCTTTTAAAAAAATGTTGACGAAATTTTTTGTATAGAAAAATTTTGATGAAATTTTTCTTATAGAAAAATTTTGGTGAAATTTTTCTTATAGAAATATTTTAATAAAATTTTTCTTATAGAAAAATTTTGATAAAATTCATCTTATAGAAAAATTTTCATAAAATTTTTCTCATAGAAAAATTTTGATGAAATTTTTCAATTAGAAAGATTTTGATGGAATTTTGTTAAAGAAAATTTTTGATGAAATTTTTCATATAGAAAAATTTTGACGAAATTTTTCTTTTAGGAAAATTTAAATGAAATATTTATTATCGAAAAATTTTGATATAATTTATCTTATAAAAAAAATTTTAATTTAATTTTTTTATAGAAAAATTTTAATGAAATTTTTTTCATTGAAAAATTTTAATAAAAAAATTTGAATAGAATTTTTCTTATAGAAAAATTTTAATGAAATTTTTCTTATACAAAAATTTTTACGAATTTTTTCTTTTAGAAAAATTTTAACAAAATTTTTCTTTTAGAAAAATTTTGATGAATTTTTTTATATCAAAATTTTAATAAAACGGTTCTTATAAAAAAATTCTAATGAAATTTTTCTTTTAAAAACATTTTGTTAAAATTTTGTTTATAGAAAAATTTTGCTCAAAATTTTTTTTTATAAAAAAATTTGAATTCAAAATGTCTTATAAATATATATAACTAGTGGGTGCATTCTAAAAGTGGGAAATTAGTCTCAATCTTACTGAAATTTTTCGTAGAATTGAATTATGAGAAAAAATATCAGCTATTTCAAGATATTTCCGCGCAGTAGAAAATGATGCTCAAAAACAGCATTTTTTCCTTCAAAAAGGCAGGGGAAGGAGTTGGAATTCGGGGAAAAAAATTATGCCATTGTTTTTATCTCGTGTAAACCCTTTAAAAAAAAGTATGATATCCAAAAATCCAAAAAAGTAGATTTACCCTAATATTTATACCCTTTGACTCTGACTCACCTTTAGGTATGAAATCGGTTTTATACAAAAAAATTATTATGCAACTTATCTTTTTGAATATAAGTTTAAGTAAGTCTATAAGAAAAGCTTTTTAAAATCTATATTTTGATATAAACTTTTTTTATTATTTAAAATTTTGTAAGAGAAAGTTTTTAAAATTAATCTACTCGTATGTAACTGTTCTCTAATTTCCTAGAAGACTTTCCATTCTAGTCATAAAATATAATTCGCCATCACATCATAATATGGCTCTTAAAACCCTTTTAAGAGCCATATTCAAATCTTTATTCAAACATTAGACTACATTTTTCATTGTAATGGAAAAATTTTATGAGTTTTTAATAGGTTTCCACCAGTAAAAATTTTATGGCTTTTTTTTATTAATAATAATAATTTTTTTCAAACATAATTTTATGCACACGATTTGTTATATCGTTATTTTCTAGTCTTTAAACATTTTATTTTAATGTTCTTTAGATTCATATGAGTAATTTAAAATATTTCCTTATCGTTTTTATTTATAAAATATTTAAATATTTTGAATTTATAAAATCAAAAGAGTTTTAAGAGTTTTCCTTTCAATATTTATAGGGGACTTAAGGCGCCACTTGCGGCAGCATTAAATAATTAAAGCTGACACTTGCTTAACATTAACCCTTTAGCCTTAAGCAAAAGCCTTTAAAAAAGATAATTTTAATTTTATGACTTTAAGTATTAAATTAAGATTAACTTACCAAATTTGTTTTTTCAAAATCATATAAATAACTGCTTAGTTAGTAATTTGAGATAATTTTTTATTTTAATTGAAAATTTTATTTGTGATTGTGACTTTTATAATATTTTTAGCCGCTTTAAAAGCAATTTAACCCCAATATGATATTATTTAAGTATCTCAACGAGTGTTTTTATAACAAATTTTTTAAAACATTAAAAATCATACCCACACAATCTTTTCCAAACATTGCTTTTTTTGTTATTTTATTAATGACTGCTGAGGATACAGCCAACACACATGCACACGCACCGGTTTAGAATGATTAAAAACAGACAGACGGACGGAAGGAAAGACAGACCCAACACACACACACATAGTGTTGACAAAACATAAGCAAACACATGTAATACACCAGCGACCGCTAATGTGACATAATCACATACATTTTTAGATTACACTTTTAAACAATTCCCTTTAGACCGAAAATGAGCAAGAAAAGACAAATCAAATACAATGAAAGTATTTTTTTAGGGAACAATATTTTATCATAAGATAGTATGTGGGTCATCATTGTCATCGGTTTCAATGTCATTTAGTTGTAATTTATTTGTAATAAAACATTGATATATTGTAGAAATCATTATCATTTTAAAGTTCTTGACAGAATATGTGATATGTAAATTAAATAGAATCCGTTTAAAGAACATTTTAAAGGTGAGTAATTCTTACTAAAATATATGGAAAGATGTATCATGGAGACCTGCCCAAGTAAACATTTAACCCCAAAATAACATGAATTTTCAATATGAAAACTCAAACAATAGTATCGTATGCCATTGAAGTGGTAGACTCTTGGTATTAGGGTATTAGGTCATCATCATCTTAAATAAAGAGTTATATAAAAAAACTAAGTCTTTACAACTTTAAAAAGAAATATTTTGCTATGGTTTCCTTTTTATGCACTTCACCACTATAGGTGGAAAGGGTATATTGGGTTTGTGCTGATGTTTGTAACGCATAGAAATATTGGTCTGAGACCTACCTTTTAGTATACCAATTGACTTAGAATCACTCCCTGAGTTGTTTTAACGATGTCCGTCCGGCTGGTTGGTTGGCCGGTTATCCATGTAAGCTTGTCATCACTCTACAGGTAGTAACTTTGAAGATAATTTGATGAAATTTGGCACAGATTCATATTTTGGTCCAAGGACGATCTCTATATTTTTTGGGCGAAATCGGATTACTATTTCGGGTACCTCCCATAGGGATGCCTTCCAGGAATAGAGTTTTTGGTCCTTTACAGCCACAAATTTAGTAGTACTTTAATTATATTCTACACAAATATTACTTATCATAACCTTAATCAGTGTTCCTAATTTTGTAGAAATCGGCCCATATTTGACCATACCTCCCATACAAGACACATTCTCAAAAGACGTTTATATACACATAAATGCACAAAAACGTCAATAACTCTAAAGATAAATGCATTTGCTTACTTAAACTTTGCACAAATAAATATTTTGTAAATATGAACCAATAATAAAAATTTGGTAACAATCGGTCCACAATTGACCCTAGCTCCCATATCAGGCCCTTAGCCGGAAATGATATAAATCTCGAAAATTTTAAAAAATAGCACATAGTTTATGTATGTATGTCTCTAAGACTTAAGGAAAACTTGTTTAATTGTTGGTCCATATTTGACCTTAGTTGTGAAGGGTATTATATAGTCGGGCTTGACCGACTATAGCTTTTCTTACTTGTTTATTTTTGGACTTTAGGCGAAGAGGTAAAGAAGATTTTAAACGAACTAAAACATTCGAAATTTCTACTTGTACACCCTACCTATTGCCAATTTTTTTTGTATTTACCAATACATCGATATATATTAATTCTTTCCTAGTAAAGCAGAGATATCCAAAATATTTGTATATATATAAGCCATTTTCGTCATTGGCCCTTAAATATATGAGAGCAAAGATTATATGAGAGCTAAGATTATATAGACAAATTAAATAAAACGAGAGTATTTGCATACTTAAATTTGTGGAAAAAAACTCAATTCTGAGAAATAAGACCTTTGAGAGTTACCCGAAATAATGGATTGATTTTGAAAAAAATTTAAAAGGTACTACTGCCAAAACAAAGTTTTTTTTGAAATTTTATTAAATTTTTTTTAACTGTACTTTGATTACAAAAAATACATAAGATTAATTTTTGTGCTACGTTGTTTTTGTAAAATGATACATATAAGATCCACGAATTTTATAATTTTCTATCTTTAGTGAAACCTTCTCTGAAGTGATCACCCTAATTGTTCTCTGTTTTCGGAAGTATTCAAATAACATTTAAATCTTTCTCTTCTTTGGTTCATATTCATTCTTATTTGTAATTAGAAAAATGGCATCATAAACATTTGGGAATTCCAATAGTGTTTCGAATAAAAATGATATATGGAAAACTATGAACGAATGAGTGTATATAATGCAAATACATATGTATAAAAACGAACAATAGAAACAAAAAATCAAATAAAATATTATTAACTCTAGAATTATTCTCGGGGGATTAAACTTCAGTTTGTATATAACAAAGAATGAATGAAATGTGAAATGCTTTTGTGACAGATTGTTTTGCTTCTTTTGTTTCCTAAACTAAATAATTCTGAAGTGTAAATTTCAATGTGGGTGGAGTAATAAATTTTGTTATTCATAAGGGAAGTCTTCTCTACAACAATACAATTTAATATATGAGGTGTGAGTGAAATACATCTATTAATTTTTATGGAAAAGGTAGAAAATAAGTTCTTGAGAAAAAAACATAATGACATTAAGACTAATCGGTGGAAAATGTATAAATGTCAAAATACTTAATAACATTATAAATGCGAATTAAGAGACCAAATGTCAAATGTATAATTAAGAAATTGTAACAGAAAATGACAAGATAGAACTACTTAAATTCTAGGAATTTTGAATTATGTATATAATTTTGGAAAAATGTTATGCTTTTATAATTGTTGTGTTCCTTTATGCTTAAAGTAACTTAATATTCTACTCTCTATTTCCATTTCCCACTAGTGTTTTACAGACATTAAATAATTTAACTTCATGAATTTTTAACATTTTTTTTTCTATTCTTGGTTTGCAATAACAAAAAACTCTCGACAGATTCTAGGAATGCTCTTATATTATTCTTGTATCAATTTGTTTTCTGTCTATTATGCATCAAAGGACATGTACTCGGTTATGATTGACGGATAGATTTATCAGAAATGAAAAGGTCATAAGTCAGTAAAGGAAATTTTTTTAACGGAAAAATACTGTGCTAGTGTTAAGACTGCTAAATTTAACAGAAATTACAATAACACTGTACAACAGTGAAAAAAGTACAAAAATCTGACTATAAATTTTCGATTCGATTAAATAAACACTGGAATTTTAGAAAACAAAACGTTTTGATCTAACAAGTTCAAATCTGTAATCAATGTTTTTGCAAACAAAATACAAAAACTACTCAAATATAAGATCGAACTCAAAAATGGTAATCAAAACATATAACAAATTTCGGAAAATTTTATTTTTGTGTGTAATTCCATTAATTTTACGACAAATTACTGGTATTTCGTTAAACAAAAAGTTTATTTACTCCGAATAAGTCTTATGCCATACTTCATACATAAACTCCAAACCAATTCCAAAATCAGTGCTTAAATATTTAAAAGCGTATCAAAAGCTCGTAAAAGCGTCCATTTAATATGTGACACGTTTTTTTTGTCACTTTAACTTTCGGCATTAATTGCTTTCATTAGACATATTTAGTTAATCGAAAATGCACAAACGTATAAAGTAGCTTTGATTAAAAGGAAAACGATCTAACTCAGGAATTTTTTTTTTTAATTATAGGACATCAAATATTTTATTAAAGAGTTTTACATTAGTGTATTGCACTAAAATGCCAATTTATTGTAATAAATAGTATTTTGTTCTATTCAAATTATGTATTTTAACTATAAAAATAACAATTCTAACTTAGTTGGTATAACGCATTTAAGGAAACCAAAATTGTATGTAGCTACATAATTTTAATCATTTTTAGAAAGCAGAATAGATAAAATAGATAGACATTGTTTAAACATGATTTCACCGATTTCATTAAAAATGGAAATTTGTTACACTTTTTTTCAAACATTGAGGTTTTAAGTTATGTCACTATTCATGTAAATAAGCGATGTGTTACTTTAAGTGTAGGAATTTGTGTATACACACATACTTGTAAAAGTTTCTACAAGTTGTTATGTACGAAATTCTATTCAAGTTTTAATGATTAAATCTGTAGCGATTTGTAGGTACTTAACACAAAGTATTTAAAAGAAAGTTTTACATGCGAAAAAAAGAATAAAGAAGAAAAAGAAGTATATATATATTTAAACGCAGGATAAATGTTAACACAAAAAATTTTCCGTGAACAAATTATGCACCCTATTTATATGAGACCTACCTTTAAGTACATGGATCGATGCGAAATCTTTTCCTGAGTAAATTTAACGAAATTTATTTATTCATCCTAAATATATAAACTTGTAGCAGTTTTGTTGAAATTAATGACTCATATTGTGCGTTCGATTCGAAATTTTCTTAGTCTGATAATTTTGTTATCTATGTTTCGATTCATTTTAATTTTTTTCGATTGTATGTATTCTGTGTTATGATCGAAAAAAACAGTAATTTTTAGTAGCTTTTTCGTTAACGGAGATTCGATTTTTTTGTATTAAGTATAAAATTATTTAACTCGGGAAACGAAGTATAAAATATAACTGTCAAAACCAATTTTGAAAAAGTTGTTGTCATTTTCTTTCGATTCCGTTTTTGTTGGAATACCAATCATAGCGGAACTGAATACAAATAGGTAATCGAAACGTAGAATAGTGTTCTATGTTAAAATAGTTTCATAATTCCATGAACTATTTAACCCTAGAACGTCATCCTTCGTCAAAATGACTACGGAAAATTTTATTTTCAAATTAAAACAAAAAAAGAGGTCTATAATATGTTAAGTTTTTATTAATAATTAAGAAATTAACAAATTAATTTCTTTAAAAATTTATTAAAAAGAGTCTATTAATACATAAGAAAACTATTTTGGTATCCATTTTTGCTCACGAAGAGTTTTATAGTCTCTTGAAGTATACGTAGTCAAAATGACGAAGGATGACGTTAGTGTATGTAAAATAAGGATGACTTTCCAGGGTTAAACAATCAGATATTACTGTACGAAATTCCGATGTTATTTGTTATATTTGACCATAGATCCTACATAACAAGTCTCTTTAGGCTAATCACTCAGAAGCAGAGTACCAATCGGCTTATTACCCTTGAAAGGGTCATATTATTAAAAATCCGCACTTAGTAAATATGAATTTCTGTTTTAAACTTGGCCGGTATATAGACTAAACTTAATTTTCAAATAAAATATTTCCATTGTTCTTTTATTTATTGTAAAGGAAATGATAGGATTTATTCAAATGTTTACACATTGTTAGTTGTATTACTCTCTTTTAAGGAATTATGTACCTTAAAATGGTTTATAAATTTATTTGTTCTAGGAATTATTTCTACAAAACATACGAAAATGTTACTACAAAATTACATGCTTGTAAATTTAAGAAAAAACACATACACAAAAATACTTAAATTTATGTAGTAAATAAGCATGTTGTAAATTTCCTGAAAGTACAAAAATATACTTAAACCAAGTATTGGGGGTAGAAAATAAAAATAACTGAGAAAAACCAAAAATTGTCAGGAATATAAATTTCCGTTTTTAAACTTAAGTCTTAACATGTTAAATATAACTTTTTATTATTTTCTGCATAATCTTTCTTTAACTTCATCTTAGTTACCCCCAATATTTAAATCCTGAATAACTTTTTATTTTATCTTATTTTTCAAGGAAATTAGAAGACTTATATGAGAGTTTATATTTAACTAAAATTCTATTTCTACACTCAGAAAAAAGACGTGTACTAAATTTTAGGAAAAATAATTCCTTAAAAATAGTATAAAAAATTCCTTATTCAGAGTAAATTTTTACTCAAAATTAGGAAAAATTGTTACATTCTAGTAAAAAATACAACATGTTAATAAAAAATTTATAGTTCATATACTAAAAAATTGTAAACATTTTTCCATAGAAAAATTGCATGAATTTTGTAAAATATTATTTATTTTAGGGAAATTTTTGTTAAAAACTAGTAAATATGTCCTAAATTTTAGTTCATCACATCGTAAAAGTAGGAAATACTGACTTTAGTTCAAAAAATTTGATTGAGTAAATGATTTACTCAAAAATAGTTCATTAAAATGAACTTACTTAAAATCTGGAAGTTGTTGTCTTAAATTTAAGTTCATTATTTTCCTAATTACTAAAAAGTTATACTTAAATTTAGAAAACTTTCTACATTTTAAGAAAAATTTATTTAAAATTAGGTAACATAAATTACAACGTCCAATAGTATACAATTTTCTTATAATAAGTAAAATTGTAATAATTTGTTGAAAATTATATACTTATAATTAGGATAATTTCCTAAAAATTAGTTCAGATAAATCAGAAGAAATCATGCTTAAATTTATGAAGTAATTAGGATAACTTTTTTATAATGAGCAAAATTGTTATAATTTCTTGAAAGTTATATACTTATATTTGAGAAAAAATTCCTAAAAATTAGTTCAAATTTTCCTAAAATTTAGTTCATATATTGAAAAAAGTAAATGTCAATAAATTATTTTCATTTATAATTTATTTTCAATTGTAGTTCGTGATAGATTTCTTATAAATTCTGCTGTTTTTTTGATATTTGCAATATAAAAAAAATTTTTGTTATGAAAAATTTGTGCCAAAAATTGTGTTTGTTGTTTCCGTCTTTGCATTTCGTAAGTAAAGGAAATATTAGCGACTAAACAATGTATCAAAATAAAAGACAGAAAAATCAACAAGAATATGAAAATTTTCTAAAAATTAGTTAAAATTTTCTAAAAATTAGTTTGAATTTTCCAAAAAATTAGTTAACATTTTCCAAAAAAATTAGTTAAATTTTTCCTAAAAATGTATTGAAAAATAAAATTAAAATTAATTATGTTTTCTAATAATTGTGTTATAAAAAATATTTGTGCAATAAAAAAAACTACGGCTGGAATCTGTGTCAAAAATTGTTTGTGTGACTTATTGAAGTCATGTACTCCAACAGAAAATGTAAGCAAATTTTAAACTAGAGGTATGTATAAATCAGCAGTAAGAGTATTTGTAAGAACATTTCATTATATTCTAGGTACTTTTTAAGACAGTATACTACGGCAGTTTTTTAGTTCGAAACTCAATTAGTACTTCCAGATATTAATTTGGTCATAACGTCACCAGTAGCTCCTTATTAAACTGTTCAGTATTCCACTTTTAATTTAAGGAGAATGCAGTTACAGCAAATACAAATCATATCTTATGCAGTTGGATATCTTTATCTACATATACAGTTGTAAGTATTTTTATGGCCTCTATATTATGAGTTTTGAATTAAACACTTACGCTTATAATCTAGGGCACTTCGTCCAATTTTTGATCTCTACCATGTAAGTGATGCATTATACATATATGTCTTTAGTACACTGTTTCCTCAGTTTTCATATTAGGGAGGGTCATTTTTTATGTTTGCCAGAAGCTTGTTGTATTTAACGCCAAATTTGAAGAAAGACAGAAATTTAAATAGTCCCAAAGCGATCTTCTAAATGTAGGATTATTGGATTTAGGTACAATAAATTTTTTTATAATACATTAATGGGCAAGTATTCAATTTAAATACATTTTTAAATTGAGCTTTTGTGTGCTAATACTTAAATTTTTTATTTTTTTTTGCCTTTTCATAGTAGGAGTCTTTTCCAGAAGTAGGTTACTAGCCTGAGGTCCTAGTCCAAATTCTTATAATTCATACGGGAAGAACTCACAGCACTTGTTAGCTCACTACTTTAACGGGTGTTAAGACAGATAACACGGTGTGATACTACGAGAAGATCAGTTTCCACAGTTGAGATGAGGGATAGACCAAGAAAAGTCTTTAATTTTCAAATTAAAACCGATCAAAACCGTTGCTTGGCTTCCAACAATAACTACATCACCATGTTATCTAGAATACTTCGACAAAATTCTAAACTTATGGCGAGCTCTTGTATTATAAGTGCCACTTGGCAGGATTATTTGGTTGGCAGAGCTTAACATATGACATTTTTGTGCATGGAGTTGTCGTCACAAGTAACAATCAGCCGTTTTCTTCAAATCGAAAAAGGTTATTGGATTCCCCGCATGTTAAGGCTCAACCCATGTAAGTGATGCATTATCTATGCCTCAGTTTTTATATTAGGGTGGGTCTTTTTTAATGTTTACCAGAAGGTTGTTATATATTAAATATCATAATTCAACGTAAAATTTAAAGAAAGAGAGACTTAGTGACAGAGATTTAAATAACTCCAAAAGTGTTCTTCTAAATGTAGTTATTGGTCTTAGGCACAGTTTTTTTATTATAATAAATTAGTGGGCAAGTATTCAAGGTAAATATATTTTTAGATTGAGCTTTTTCGTAATACATTGATAAGTATCAAAAATTTAAAAAAATCGTATATGTGTTTTAAAGTAACAGGTTCTTATAGAGCTTACAGTAAGGGGCAAAACTTAACACATTGTTTATTAATACAAAATCGAATCGAAACTCAAAAGTCATTGTTTGGTACAAATTTTGTTCCTTTAGCCAAATACTTTATGAACGAAATTTATACCAAACAACTATTTTTGACATTTAATATAATTAAATTTTAAACTTTATTTTCTTAAATTTAAGAAAATAATAAAAATAAATAATGTATTTTACTAGTTATCAGTAAAAAGGTTTTTTCCCTAACTAACTGTATGCTCTAAATAAAAAATATATATTAAACACCTATACTATATTTTATATTTTTTGCGAAATGACCTTTGATTAGTTAAATTGGGAAGACTAAGGACCTTTAGTGTTCCGTAGCCAAAGATGCCGTGCGTCACAGAGAGCGTCCCTTCCAAATAACAATTTGACTATGAAAAGGCTTTAATATTTTTCAATGTGTTATACTGCAGTTAATTCTGAAGTACGATTTTTTTATTTATTTACCTTATAAAATTTGTCTTCATTAATAAATACATTAATATAAATATTTATTTTCCAATAACTCACATTATGAACCAAAATTCTTTTATATTGAAGTTTATATTGCATTTTCAAATAAATAAATTTTTTAACTTGTAAAAGAAGATCAGATATTTAATGGCAAGGAATGGATAATGAAATACATTGAGTCATTGTCCGCAGTTATTTAAATTGGAAGAAACTTTCACAAATACGAATGTGGAAAAATTTCAAAACTACTTCATCCATTTTTTATTTCTATGACTTTTAATTTATTGTACTTTTTTTTGTATAAGTTGTTATTGATTGAAATTTCGGTAAAAACCAAAAATACTCCCATAAGAACTAATTTTACAGTTTGGGGGCGGATGCGGCACGCCTACCCCTAATGCAATCTAAACAAAATTTTGTATAACATATTTTTTTGTAACGGAAAACATTTCTTAGGGAAAATTAAGGTTAAATTTTTAAAAAATAAGGTGCACTCAATTTTTATGTACATATATGTAGGTAAATGTAAAAATTGTTATAAATTTAAATATTATTTCTTATTTTATTATATATATGTATTTATGTTATTTAAAATATTTTTGTAAAGTTATGAAAATATATTAATAAAAATACTTTATACCATATTTTTATACTTTTATTTTATAAAGGGGATAAATATATTTTAGAAAATAATTTTACTTAATTTTAGTAATTTTTCTTGTATTATTTAGGAAATATATAATTCAGATAAATATATAATTTACTGAAAACTAGAAATAAGTTTTAATAATGTAGGAAATATTTCATACTGGGAATGAATATTTTACTATAAATAAGTACTAAACTTATTTATTTTCTGACTGTTTTTCTCACTTTTAAGGAAAATATTTCCTAAAAATTATAAATTTTTTACAAGATCAGAATAAATAATTTAATGAATTTTAGTAATCTTTTTCTACTATCGTAGAAAATTTGAACAAGTTTACTGCAGTTTTTACTTGTTTTAAGTAAAAATAAATTATCTTTTAACTAAAATGAAGGAAAATTTTCCTTATTTATACCATTGATAAATATTTATCTGAACTAAATTAAAGGAAATATTTACTTGTTTTTAAGAAGTTTCAGATAAAATATGAACTAAATAATAGTCATTTTTTTAATTTTTTAAGTTAAATTTTATTTGGTTTTAGTTAAAATTTGTTTGATATTAGAAATTTTGTCAAAAACTTAAGGAAATTTTTTTATTGGAATTAAGGAATTATTTTACTTAATTGCTGTAAAAAACGGCTTTGGCGCCATACGACAACCATTTTTTCCTCAAATTTAGTAAATTTTCCTAAATTTTAGTTCATTTTTTTTCTGAGTGTAGCTGCAATTTAATTAAACCAACAATTTTGTAGATTAAGTTCTTAGTAAGGTATTTTTGACTTACATTTTACATTGAGTAAATTTTCCATTGGTTTATTGCTTAAGACCAAAACTAATTAATTTTTAAGGCTTTGTATAACTGTAGCTAAATATTTGTTTAATTTATTTAAATGTTTTGTACAATTTTTGTTATAAATCTACAGAATAATGAATTTTTTTTTATTTAATTTTCTAACAAAATATTTTTCTTTATCTTCTGGTTTCAGTTTAAGACATGTTACGTGGCAAATGCAAAATACAAATATGGTTACTAAGAAAAGAAAAAGCAGATCCTTATCTTTATTACCAACAAAATGCACAATTTCTGGAAAAACACAAAGTCCTACCATCACAAATGTCTCGCTGTGGACGATAGTTTTAATGGTAAGTAAATGAAGAAATATTTTTAAATTAACCCATTTCTACCCGCAGAATAACTGAGTTAAGAAAAGATTTCCTATAAAAATACAAAATTTTTTAAAAATTTTCTATAAAAATAAGAAATTTTTGAAAAATTTCCTATAAAAATAAGAAATTTTAAAAAAATTTCTTAAAAAAATAAAAAAAAAAATTTAAATTTCCTGTGAAAATAAGAAATTTTTGAAAAATTTCCGATAAATATATATTTTTTTTTAAATTTTCTATAAAAAATAAAAAATTATTCAAAAATTTTCTATAAAAACATAAAAGTTTTTCAAAAAATTTCTATAAAAATAAGAAATTTTTCAAAAAATTTCTATAAAAATAAGACATTTTTAAAAAAATTCCTATAAAAATAAGACATTTTGAAAAATTTTTCTAAAAAATAAGAAATTTCTTTTGGTTACAAATAAGTTTGAAAATGGATTAATAATTTTCCTTCATTCAAAAAAATATTATTGAAGAATTTTTGCTTTCATAAATTTTTTAGATTTAAAACAATTAAAAACCTCAAACTAATATCACGATTTTAGTTAATGACTAAAAATAAAGTGCAAAAAATAATTTGAAGCAAAATTTTCTTAATAACATAATTTAATAGCTTAATATGTTAGATAATATCTCAGGAAATTATTTGATATCCTTGAAATTTATTTATTCAAAACATTTGACCGCATACAATCATGATAAGGACATTTGGCTTTAAATTTCTCTTTTATGCATGTGTAAAGCTTCCAACGGAAATTCTTCAATTAAGTTACTAAATTCATTCATTAGTTTATTGTACACTTATAATTCTTTTTAAGCAATAAATATGTTAGACATGTACTAATTTATAACGAAAAAAAAAAACTGTACATGCTCTGCAGTTTTAAAAAGGAAAGATCCTCTAAAAATGTACTCAAAATATTCTGTATTTTAAATCTACTGAAGTTTCAGTATAATTTTATTTTCAAAAATAACAAGCTAATATTATGGAATCAGTCTATAGTATGGACCTGCTGGGTCTTTTTACTTAGAAATACAAATACACATTATTTTATTCCTAAAATGTATTATTTAAAACGCATAAAATCCTATAAATACAACATAAAACCAATTTTTATGGCGTTAGAAATGGTAGAAAAGCCCATATACTAGCTTCAACTCTTCAATGTGGTTTCTTATAACGAAAACTTTATGATTCCAGCACATATTTACAATAAACTTACAACTTAGTCTTTACAATGCGTTTGTAATTCGGTAGCAAAATTGCCTCCTTCTTAACTTATTTTACTGTCTTTATTATGCTCCGGTTAGTGAGTGGTTGGCTTGATATTTTAGTGGCACTAAGTATTTGGTTTCAAAATTTAGTGGGTTTTATACCAAAAGGGAATTTTATGCTTGTAAATGCAAAAAGGAAGGAAGTTATAATTTATGTATGTATGTGTACGTATTTCGTTTTTGTCTTAGGGATAATATATGGATTTTTCCATAACGACTTTCTTAACTCATAGAAGCTATATGAATTGAAAGTGTTGTGTTTAGCCCTTCAGCATCTGTTTAATGTGAATTTAGAAATATATTTCTTTACCCTATGCCCTTATCCTTCTATATCTCTCCCTCTTTATCTCTAAGGTTGCCAAATCCATTTGCTAATTTAATGTGTTTTCTTCAAATTAAAAGCCTTTTTATTGCTTTGGAATAAACCTTTAGATTTAATATCATATTAAGGCAATTAAGTATAAATTAAAATATGATTTAGTTAAATTTTATGTTATGTAAGGTTCTTAAGAGGAAGCTGGTTAACTGTCAAAGAAAAGTATTAGGAGTTCATTTGTTGAATATAAAAATCTCCGTAAGACAAGTATTAAATGAGTTATACCCCCATCTGTTGTTAGAAAGTTTTTTTCGTCCGCAACCGGTTTTCGATCTCATGATCATCGTTGATTATACTGTCTCGATTTTGACAACTTCTTTTACCGACAAAAGGGAGACCTAGTGGATAAAGTTCTAGTTTTCATGATATGGTGTTAAAAACTATGGAGGAGGTTGCGCAATAAACACGAAAACTGTTTTCTTGAACTAAGTAAAAAACCGAAATTCTGTAACAAAATTATATTTTAGTAACACTAACTATTTTTTTTAATCCGAGCATTCGTTTTTGAAAGAACATTTTTTTGTTTGCAAAAAAAAAAAAATTTTTTTTTGAATAAATCACAAAAATTTAAATTTTCAAAGAAAATTTTTATTGGCGATTTATTGATGCTATTTCTAAAAACAGAGCTGTAAAATTACTGAACTCGAACAAAACATTTTTGTTCGATTTTACTGTTGATACTCTTAAATCTATAATGGCAGTTAACTTTTAATACCAATGTTTGTGCTTTCTTTTGTTCAGTTGACAATCTAAGCTTTTACTTATAGCTTAAAAACATAATTCGCAATGATTGTGTTTGTAAAATAGGTAATAATAAATTTAACAGATTGGAATCAAATGCAAATACTCTTTCATTTTGAATTTATCTAAATTTATTGACAACTGCGAACATGAAAACATTTTTGTAAAAATTGTCAAAACACCGCCGCGTGACTTTATAGTTTTTTACACTCGTAAAAGATAATAGGATGTTCTTAAAAGCATTATAAGTTTATCAATTTAAAAGGTAATAAAGTATTTTTTTGCTTAAAATGGAATATTACCAAAACTCCTTTACCTAATATCTTTATTATACATTTACCTTTAATTTTAATGATAACATTATTTAAGTCTAGTAGATATATTCCAACTACTTAGTTAAAATTTTTTTGCTGCAATACGATGCTACCACATCAATGGCATACATCACACGCCAACTAATCCTATATGACATTTAATGGACATAAGTGCCCATAACATAAGCTCTGCTTAACTGCTTCAGAACATACCATCAGAGTAAAAGCTAGACAAGTCTCGTCTGTTTTTAATTAGTTTGGTTGATAATTTTTTAAGTATTTTTTTTACTTTTATTTTTATTTTAATACTCAAGAGTTTGCATGTTTATCAGACGAAACATATACCAGACTGTAAGGAGACATTACTAAGGTTTCAGGCAGCTTAAATGTGGTTAAAACATTATACTTAGACAAGTTTAAAACTATCACACAATTACAAACAAGCCAACGGAATAAATACCAAAATAGAAATGAGCAAATGTTAGCCGGCTAACATGGACTGAAAGACAAGTTGATTGACGGTACAACAACTATAAATAAAATATGATAGTAAAACATACACTGTCTCTTAGATAATAACTTTTAGACTTTTAACATGATGTTAACAACTAACATAACATTTATCACTTTGCTATATAAAGTGGAGTATCTCGCGAAGATTCTAAATGAGCTTCAATAAAATTTCATGAGAAAACTGAATATACATGCAATTCTAAAGTGGAAATGGTGTAGGTTTCACATGACAAGAACTATTATTTTAGTTTTAAAAATTATTGTCTCGTGACAAAATTAATTACAAGAAAAATTTGCAAACACTAAAAAAAATAAAAAGAAAAATAGAAATTTGAGTAGGAATTAAATAAATTTTCAATTACTTACAAAAACTAACTAATACTTAAGAATGAGTAAATAACAGCAAAATAAATACAAAAGTCAAAATATAAATAAATTAAACAGAAATGAAAAATCAATAGCAATTAAATAAATTGCTCAAATATTTATTAAATTTCAAGTAAATATTGATGTGTCACTACTCCATTGTTCTCTTGTCTTTAATAATTATCTAAAAATTTCAAATGTCACTTTAGGATTCTCATTAATATCTTATAAAATTTAAAATTCAAGACTTGTTTTAAATTTGTTGTCCTATTCTCTTACGATCTTTGAATTTATTTCCTAGAACTTGAAGAAAAAGCATAAAATACTCGTACTTTAGGTAGTCGTGATGAAAACTTTGTTGTTGTGTTTTTTCTTTAGATTTTCAAGTTTTTCTTATTTTTCCTCAAGCATTCTTAAGCTGCATGTTGAAGAGCCATTAACTTTACTTGAAATTTTTGTATTGAATTCGAAAGCAAATGTTAGGGAATTTCTGTTGTTGTTGTTGTTGAATTTGTATTGAATTTTAGTTATTGAAGTAGAATGATGTCTTTAGCATAATCATCATTAACAGCGATAATATTGTATGTAGTAAATAATAAAATATAATTTGGAATTTAGGGATTTTTTTTGGCTAAATAAGGAAGATATTGAAAATTGTACTTCAGTTACAAATTTTGGATAAAGAAATAAGATATCATTAGTGATTGAAATTAAAATAATAAATTTTAAAACATTCACGTTGGCAAATTTTTAAAGGCATTGAGACAATATTAAATTTCTATAATAATATTATCAAATATAGCTTAACTCAATTTAAAGTAAAATGATTTATCTATATTATAAATACAATCATTTTCTCAATTTGAGTAAATATTTCAGTTATGCTTTAAAAATATTTTACTATTTACATGAATGTCATTCAATGAGAAAATTTTATTATATTTACTATTTCCAACAAAAGCGATATTATGTTTGTTCCCGTACTTTAACGAAACAACCCAAACGTACTCAAACGTGTTCCCGTACAAAATTTTTAATACAAATTGTTGTTTTTTGAGTAATTTCTGACAACTTCGGACTGTTTTGGGTAGTTTCGTTAGAGTACGGGAACAAACATTTTATGAAACACATAACTTTTTCATAAATACCAAAAAAAACTACAAAATTGAATGCTTTTTTAAAAATCGAGTTTTTGGTCGATTAATGGTTTATAAAGGTAAATACGTCATTTAGTGAACACAAATTTAAACAAGTAAGAGTCTTAAAATCGGCTGTACCGAATCTTTTATACCTACCATCAAGTTGTGTTAAATTTAGAAGCATATCTCATATATCTACGAGAGTGCAGCTTATTCAAAATGTGGACCAAAATCGAAAAAATTTGGTATTGTTGGTAAAATATTTGGACTAAATTCGGTTCCAGTAGCTTAATAGTTCAACACTTAAAAGTATGTATGTGGTTTCCATAGTATTTACTTTGAACAAAATTCGTTTTAGTAACCGGATATGGTTTCACATTAATAAGTTGTTAAATACTTTTCGTTTATTTTAATATTTAGTTAGGATAAAGATGTTGATAGTAATACAACAGGTCCATATTTTTTGTTAGGAGTTCCTAATGCATCCGCCGTATATAAAGTCTGGACATTGGTGCAATCTTAATATGCTGCTTGTACCTCCGAATCTTTTCGATTGTAGATATAAAAAGGGGATGTAATATATATGTATGAATTATAGCCAAATGTTGACCGATAGTAACAAAATTTTACACACTGGCTGGTATTTATATAAAGCTTATTTCTGCAAAATTCATTGGCCATAGCTGTCATAGATTTTAATTTAATAGCTTTTAACTGACCTTTGCTACATTTTTTTTTCCGGGAGTGTTTTTCATATGAAAGCGTTGTCAAATAGGGATACTGACCAATAGTTGCATAAAACTTCTCTACTCTAAATTTAGTCATCATAGCTATTACAATTGTATTAAATTTATCAGCATTAATGTGTTTCCGGGGGCGGGGTTATATGGGAGCTCTTACTAAATATGCATCGTTTTCAGTACACAACTTCTATGATACATCAAAAATACTTTTGTAAAATTTTGTCTCTCTAGCTCATGTAATTAAGGAGCTATCGCACTTTTATCTGACGGACAGACGGTTATAAACCCGTGTTTCCGTAAGTTTTTTATATGGGAGCTATGGTGAAATGGTAACCGATTGTGACAAAATTGCGCACTGGCTGGCATTGACATAAGACTTCCTTATGCTAAATTTGGTTGTTATATATGTTATAATTTTAGATTTATTGTCATTTAAGTGTATTTTAGGTGAAATTTAGGCTGTTTCCGCAAGTTTTTTGTATAGGAGCTATGACTAAATGTGAACCGATTTTGATGAAATTTCATACGCTGTCTGTTTTACTTATGTAAAACATTAATATACCAAATTTTATCATTATAGCTATTATAGTTTGTTATTTATTAGCAAATAAGCGATTAGCCCAGGAGAGGTTATACGGAAGTTTTGGTCAAATATTAACTAAAATTTTCTCAGAAATGGATAATGTTTTTACTAAGTTTCAGTGACCTAGCTCCTTTCGTTTAGGCGTTATCGTGATTTCGACAGACAGATAGACGGACATCGCTCAATCGTCTTAGAATTTCATAAGGATTCAGAATATATATCGCTTTTGATTTTTGAGCCAATATTAAGGAAATTACAAACGGAATGACAATCTCTATATACCCTCATTCTTTTTGATGGTGGGTATAAAAACAAAGGCACTAAAATAAGGAAATAACAAGTCCAATTACATTTACGTACACAAACAACCCATTTTAGCCCTCTCGTGAACAATTAAACAAACGTGTACCAATGAGAAAATTATTCAAAACTAGAAAGAAATTTAGGCTTTTAGATAATTTAGAAATATACAGTGACACTATTATTCAATATATAGTAAGGGTATTCACAAGGGTCTTATCTAGTTATATTGTCATAAGTCATAATTTGAAAACAGCTTTAATGTTTTTGTTTCAACTTCAACAAACAAAAAAGTGCTAAACTAATGAAAATTTTTCTTTTAAATATTTGATTTTAAAACATTTTTGGTTAAAAAATTCATAATTTAAAACTTTTCCTTCTTACTCATAAACGAATAATAAAACTATCACAGGCTTACTGTAGGAATTTGTATAGAAAATTTAATGTATAAGCTTTACATATCAGTATTGTTCGCTTATGAATTAGGGGGTTTATCTTTTAAAATAAGGACTTATGACAATATGGCTAGATAAGGGACCAGGTGAATTCTCTAAATAATCCTAATAGATTTTAAACCTTCAGAAGTTTTAGCAAAAAAAGGTGCAAATTAAATTGTTTTAAAGATTTTGGTAAGAGTCTTAAGGAACTGAAACAACTGATTTATTACAAATTCTTAAAACTATCGGGCTTGTTTCCTTTTCTAAAATTTATGTATACTTTACTCCAATAGCTTTTGCCCCAAAGGGTTTATCTTTATTTCATTTAGTTCTGGTTCTGGGGTTTGCGTGTGACACTCAAGTCATTTTATTAAGAGCCAACACTTGAACAAATTGATTCCCAGATTAAATCTTTATATTAAAACATTTTTTTTCCTTTTCGTTTCCCCTTTTAGTGATTATTTCTTTTCTCACATCCTTGATTGTGATTTCAAGCAAATAGTAATGATTGAAAAGGTAAAGGGAAAATTTAGTAAAATACATTAACTTAAATACATTTGAGGTTTTTCTTACAAATTCTTTTGTTTAGACCTTCTTTTGTTGAAAATTTTCCTTAACAGATTTTCAGATTTTATTGATTTGCCTAAGAGTTTTGCTTCAGTGAAATGAAAATGAACAACAATAGAAGATCTTCAAAAAAAACTTTGAAAGGTTTACAAACAATTGGATTAAGGTAAAATAATTAAAAGAATATAAGAAACTTCGTAACAAGCATTTAAGATTAATTAAATAGTTTTTAGATTAAAATGTATTCACACAAAAAAAAAAAACAAAACCAATTAGAATAATTAATGATTCAATTCAATTTGTTTTTCTTATAAATTTTTGTTTTCTTTTCCACAAAACAAACCGCAATCATCAGAAAATAGCCCCAGTAAAATATTGCTTTGCAAATGAAAATGTTAATGTTTATTTTGACCATTTAAATTTGTAATAATTTTCAACACTGCCACCAAAAATACTGAAACCATAACTTGTATTTATCTTTCTCTAGAAGCCTTTTTTTTAATTCCAACATTTCAAAATCACGCAACATTTGAAATGTGGTTCATTTTGTTGGGTGTAAAATTTTACAGTAACACAATTTATGTGTAAAAAAAAATATATAAAAACTTTTTATTTAAAGTACAATTTCGAGAGTGTTCCTTCATTTTATTTTCATTATTTAACTAGTAAAAAGTAATAAGTAAAATGTATACGAGTAAGTAACATTCATTTATTTATTTAATGTAACTTTTGTGGGAGCAGCGTCTCATTATGTGAATGCCCATTTTTAAGAGCTTTCATTACCAAATTAATTTATTACTTTTTTGCTGTTGATATTTTTTTTATTAAATTCATTATTTTGAGCTGCAAATGACATAATGAATTAATTTTGGTCACTTAGGACATTAGCAGAAATATAAGCAATATTTCATTAATATACATATTTGCATAATTAGAAAGAAGGACATTTTTCAATTTTCCTTTAACGGTTTTTTACGCCTCCCTCTATAACCAAGGAAATAATTAGCATTTTCAATTAAAAAGAATGAAAAATGTTTGTTAATAGTGTCTTATTAAATTAACTAAAATTGCGCCTTTTTATAGCAATATAAGAAATAAATTTGAATTTTATTTTCAATATTTCTTGATTACATCAAAGCCAAGACCCTATAATATAAAGATGTTACACTTCCATACATTGATTTACCATATGGTCGTTTTGAAAACTCCATAAAAAATTAGAGTATACCGCTTTTACTCTAATTCGGAAACAACTAAAGGAGACGATTATACAATGAGAGAAAGCCAAGGTATACACACGTGCTCATGAAACGTATGTCTGTGTGTTCGTTTTTGTATTTTTCATTGTCTTAATTTACGGTAAAATCTGGATAGTTTTTACTTTAAAAAATTAAAGAAAATACTCATTCTTTGTTATATTTATTATGAAAAATATTATGTAACATTTGTTTAAAAAAAAAATCCTTTTCGAAAGGTTTTTCAATAGGAGCGCTTCAAAATTTTTTTTTTAAATAAAACAAAAACAATGAAATTCTTTATTCCTGTAAAAGCACATTTGATGCCATTATGTATGGAACTCGATTTCTTTTGCATGGCCACCACGGGCACGCTTACAAAAGCCCAGACGCTGAACCCAGTTTTTAAGCATAAATTGGCCGATACTGCAATTTCACGTCCGATATTAGTACGAAATTCATCAATCGTTACTGGCTTGTTGGCATAGACCATAAACATGACATAGCCCCACAGAAAATAGTCTGACGGCGTCAAATCGCATGACCGAGGAAGCCAATTGACTGGACCATCTCGTGAGATAGCACGTTCTTCAAACTTGGTTTTCAATAAATTGATTGTGACATTCGCTGTGTGGCTTGTGAAGTCGTCCTGTTGGGACCACATATCCTCCAAGTCCATATCATCCAATTGGAGCCAAAAATATTCGGTTATCATTGAACGGTAGCGATTCCTATTCAGTGTAACGTGCCGGTCTTGATCATTACGGAAAAATTACGACCCAATGACACCGCACCAAATCATAATTTTTTCGGGATACATTGATGTCCATGTGGATTGCTGCCTGACCAATAACTCATATTATGTTTATTGACGAAGCCATTCAGCCAGAAATGAGCCTCATCGCTGAGCATAATTTTTCTCTTAATGTTAAGGCCACTGACTCCGAATTTCGGTGGTAAATTTTAATAATTTCGACTCGTTGTTGGCTCGTATATCTTTCCATCATGAAATGGCAAACTGAAGAGAAATGTCAAAAGAGCAGCAAAAAAATATAGCGCCGTCTGCTGTCCTGGCAGCTGTTCTTTTGTAGCGTCCCTGTTGAAAATCCCGATATTTGTTTTGAAAGTGAATTAAGTCCCTTACATATTTCAATTCAAAAATAAATGTTTTTAAATGTTAATTTTGAAAGTGGTATAAGTCCATTTAATCCGCAAAAAACACATTTCCAAATGGTTTTTATAAATTTATTTAAATGGAAGAACAAATTTTATAAGTCCTGATCAAAACTAAAGATTTAATTTAATAAAATTGGTCAACTAAGTTTTTTGAAATACTAAAATGCAAAACCTTTTATCTCAATTTAAAAAACATAGACTTAATCCACTTTCAAAATATGGTCTTCATATTGTCTTTGATTCAAGATTTCATTAAAGTGAGGTATTGAAATAATGTTTCAAAAGCTAAATTCAAAAAGTTTGAAGACGACCATAGAAATTTTCTTTTTTTAAAACATTTGATTTTAGAGTAAGTTCGGGCTGTTAACAACTAACATAACATCTAACATTTCGCTATACGAAACGGAGTCTCTCGTGAAGATTTTTAATGAGCAGTGAATAGTTTTGGTTAAAATTCAACTTTAATAAATGTTTTTACGTCTTAGTGCAATCGATCTTTTTTAAAACCTTTTTGTAACGAATTTATTGGCAATTTTTTTACTTTAATATAGAAAAGCCCTAACTAAGATTTTTCTTACATTACAGGAAAGAAAAGAAAACTAAATAAAATTTTAAGTTTTAAAGATACAGAAATTTTTCAAAGACAGATTTTTACTAAATTTTCTAAAATACTTTATGTTATAATTATGTTTTTTAAAATTGAAAGATTTTCATAAAATTATAATAGATGAAGCTTTAAAAAGCTATTTGAATAAAAAACGACTTAGGGCCTTTCTATATTAAAGTAACGATGTGTATCTATGAAGACCAGTATGTAGAGTAAAATTGCATTTTTAATTCAATTTTTTTCAAAAAAGTAATTGTCACGTTTTGGTGAGAACGTCTACAATTGTAAAACTTGGTTGATTAAATTGAAAATGTTTTAATCCATTAATAAACAGAAATTACTCTGATTCAGGCTTGATTAACCTAAAATGTAGTGAATTGAATTTGAAAAAATTGTATATATCTACTAACAAAAAAAAATTTGTTGAATTTACTGACTTAATATTTTGAGTGCACAATTTACGACAATTAAATTTTATTGCACTTAAAATCTCTCTCGCTTAAATAAAATATTTTTTTTCCATTTTCATACTATGAACAAATTATTAAAAAAAAAAATGTTACCACAAAAAATGTTCAGATTTGTTTGTTTAAATCAAACACGTGTCGGCTATTTGCATATGAAATTATTTAAGATAAAATATATAAATTTTTGTGCAAGAATTTTTTGCATTTAAAAATAGTTTTTTGTTGCAGTTTTTTTTATATAGAGTTTTATATGAAACGCCAAATTCGACGTATACTTGCATGTGTATGTGTACTTTATATTTAATATTTTATTTAACATATTACAAAAACATACTTATGTCAGTATGTATTTTTCATATATAAAAAAATTTAACATTTATATTTACATTTATGTTTTCATTTCTTTTATAGATTTTTTGTTTTATGTAAAGGTCATTTGTGTCCCGGACACAATAAGATTGTGTAAAATTTAAAACAATAACCTGGCATAGAATTTTAAATATGTTTTTTTATTTAAAATAATATGTTTATTCCCATTCTTTAAGAGTCGGTCCAGCCCGACCATACGATACCCTTCACCACTAAGGTCAAAGATGTTCTTTTTCCTGTATAAAGACAAATATTTTCTAAATTTTGCTATCATACTAACATTTTCTAAAAATATATATATATTTAAGCTGTTTCCGTCATTTGGACTTATATGAGAGCTAGGGTCAAATGTTGACCGATTATCTCGAAATTTGGCAAATTAATTACAGTTTTTACAAACATTATGTATGCAAAAAATAAACTTAAAATTCCCATTATCTTCAGATTTAAGAGCGTTTTACTGATTTTTGTCTTATTTACATTTTGACAGAAGAGTTTGTATGCGTGCTATGATCAAATGTGAACCGATTTAAGCGAAATTTGATACAGTGACTTTAATATTAATTAGAATTTCACGAAAAAAATATTTAATTAAAATATTGATATTTGTGCCCAATATAGCAATTCCGGAAAGGTATCATAAATATTCGACCGATTTTGATGAATTTCAATAGCCATTCCACCATCAAAAAAATGATCTGTGCCAAATTTCAGAAAATTATCTATAGAAATGCGACCTGTACTTTGTTTGCGTGATTTACAAGGGGGTCCAGCCAGCCAGCAGTCCAGACGGACGGACGGATGGACGGACTAAAATCACTAAATCGACTTAAAAAGTGATGATTCTAAGCCTATTGGCATACTAAAAGGTTGGTCTAAGATAAAAATTTCTATGCGTTACATACATACATCAGCACAAACTTATAATACCCTTTCCACCTATGGTGGTGAAGGGTATAAATACTATAACATCTAAAAGTTTATATGGTAATACTTTTGCTCAGGTTTTGAAACTTTCAACAAAATGATAAGGCAGGCATATTATAGGTTATTGTTTTATAAAATCACTTTTTCTGTTACTATTCTTATACATGATTTGTGTATGTAAGTTTAAAGGACTATTTATTATTTAAGGAGTACTTATGTAAACGTGTGTGCTTTAATACTTACTAAATATAAAATTTCCTATAACTCAGTAATAACATAAACTGGCAAAACAGCCGCATTGAAAAAAGATTTCTAATGACAAAATAATGTCACTCAATCAAACAAAATTTAAAAGTAACAACCTAAAAAGCCTTTTTTAGCAATGGATATTTCGGTATTTTGATTTTATTGAGCCTAAATAAAGGTATACTTAAAAACTCTCTAAAACCAAAGCAGCATCATTTTATAACCAGTTTCCGAGAAATATTTTGTTGCAAACTTCTAACATCATTTCCTGTTTAGCCTCATTTTATCATTTCTATTGTCTACGAGTATTCAGACTAACTATGAGTATAAATGTGAATACAATTGTTTGATTGTTTTTGTATTTTTTGGCAGTAAATTTACTTGGAAAAAGCTTCATCCCTTGTCAAGGTTATGCTGTTAGCCTGTCAAAGTGATATGGATGAGGTTATGTATTTCATTCTCTCTATGTGTGTATGTGTGTGTTTGTAATATCAAAAAGTTAAAGTGTTTAGTTCACTTCAACTGAGTAACAAGGATAAAAGTATTCTTGTCTATTTGAATCAAAATTTGAGTGATTTTTTTGTTTTATTGCCATTTATCCATGCAGGCATTCATCCATCCAGCCATCCATCCATCTATATATTGTCTCTTATATTGTGTAGAAACAAAACCAGGAAAAAAAACTTACAATATGATCTGATTTAAAACACGTTTAACATTCATTTTTCTCTGCCTTTTTTCACTCCTAGTAATTGTTGTTGTAATCGCTATTTTATTCGTAAATCCATCTGACTTTCTTTCTTTTTGTTGTTTGATAGTAACTTTCCAGAAAAAAATACTGTTAAGGTATAAGCAAAAAACATTTGCGTGTTACATTGACATTTGCTGTCGTTTTTAATACATCACTGACTGACAGCATATTAGACATATTTCGGGAAAAATAGACAACTACCATGGCAACTTAGGTTTGATATGGGGATGCTACTTCCAACAGAACAAAAAATCTCAAGCATTAGTGAGATTATAAAATTAATTTATTAAAATTTGGGCAGAATACAGTTTTTGGATGGGCAATTGGTACAAGAAGTATCAAAAGCATTAGACCCATCCTAGTTGATTTCAATAAATGTGGGACTTTTTGTGTCTTAAATTATCGATTTATACACAATGAAACAATAGATACATATATGGAGTTACAGGCAGATAGTCGGAAGTATAGTTTCAATGTGATTCTCAATTAAAAAGTTTCATTAAAAAGGGGTTTTGAACTATGCAAAAGGTAATACATGGTATCAGTAGTAGAATGCAAATAATTTGTGACTAACCCGTTTTGTTTGTACAAATAAATAATTAAAAAAAAAATCAAATATGCCTTGGCCACCTGTCATAAATATAGTACATAATTATTTGTATAATTTTTAATACAAATTTTGACTACTTAATAACGGTTGAAGCGATCGTTAGGTTTAATAATTTTGGAAGATTGCTTTCAAAGAAATATTGTTCTGAAAATTCTTTACAGTCGACTCAGCTTCACCTCCTATGAAAATTAGTCATTAAATTAAGAATAGTATATTTGTTTTTGTAATGGGTCCAATAGTCCAATAGTTCGGGTAAACTGGTTTCCGGAGGGGTTTTATACGAAAGTAATGGTTAAATGTTGACCGATTTGCGCAATCGCATGATAAGCATTAAAAACTGATCAATACTAAATTCTAGCATTACATAATAGCTGTATTACTTGATATTTATTAGCACTTAATTGATTTCTTAAGAAGGATTTATATAGGAGCTATGGTCAAATTTGGACCGATTCTCAACTGATGTCACACGCTACCTGACAGTTAAAAAAACTGATGTGTATCAAATTCTAGCAACATATCTACTATAATTTGATATTTATTAGCATTTAACTGGTTTCCGAAAGTAGATTTTCCACAAAATTTGACATACAGACCAGTAGTTGCAAAAAAGTTCTCAGCTCAGAATTAAGTTGTCATATCTTTAAAAATTCCATTTAATTTATTTGTATTAAGTGATTTTCGTTGCGGGGTTATATAGGACCTATAATCAGATGTGAACCGATTTTGCCCAATTTCAATATCAAACATTCTCAAGATATTAGAAATCAGAAAGAAATTTTGTTGCTCTATTTCTTTTCCTTTAGGAGTTATCGTACTTTTAACGGAGGGACAGACAGTCAGAAACCATCAATTCTTTCTTAGTAGTTTTCCTGTTTCCTGCCAATTGTGAACCGATTTCGCTCAATTTCAATACCAACGTTTTTCAATAAATGAGGAATATTCTTATTGAATTTTGCTGACCTAGCTTCTTCCGTTCAGACATTATCATTCCTTCAACAAACATCCAGAGAGAGGGACATTGTACGTCAATTTTATTTTATTAGGATTCAGAATATATATCTTTTTTGGTTTTTAAGACAATATTATGAGAATTTCAAATGGAATGACAATCTTAGTATACCCCCATTCCTTTTGATTGTGTTTATAAAAATACTTATATATATACATATATATATATATCTATATCTTAGCTATTTAATTTGTTAACTATTAAACCACATTTCTTCTCAATGGATTGAGGTATCATATGATCAGGCTACACAGACTACAACAATACTTTCTTATATGTTTAAGTTAATTAAATTGTATATCATATCTATATCATAATAAAACAATATTTGTTATTTCCATGGACTTTCGGATTTAAAAAAATTACGTTGTTACCGACAACAATAAAGATTCCAATGTTTTCCCTTCATTCCTTTTTAAACTAAATACATTCGAATATTGGTAGACACACATATATTAAAATAAAATTGAGGTAGTAAAGTAGATGAGGTCGCATAGCTTCTGATAAATAATTTATATACTTGCTTATGTTATAACAGATTTGTATATTAGGATATACGTATGTATATGTATAGCCATCCATTTATTTAAATATCTATTTCTACCTTCTATCACACAATATATAACAGTTTCCATGTAAAAGTTAGGGTAGTACTTTCCTTGGAAACATTTTCCTATAATGGTTATCTGTGCTTGATTCTGTTGGTTGAAGTTATTGAAACAATTTCAACTTATAAATAAATAATTACCAAATTCTAAATGAACATGTTTTTCATCTACTTTCTGCTCTTCCTCGCTCAACATTGTCTCTCTGTATGTTGCCATTTCAAAACTTGTAGCGGTAGTAGTGATATAAGTGAAGAGAAAAACACTTAACAAAAGTATACAAAATATATAAAAGGGAAATACAAATTTTATCACGATTTCTTGCCTAAACTAATACAAAGATATCTAGAAGCATGTATATGAAAATATCTACTATATGATTATGATTTTGTATCTAGAACATTTGGAATTTTTTTTTTTTTGTTTATAATACACACAAACGTGTAGCTTTAGAGAGGTAAATGTTTTTATTCTTACATTTTTGTAGTCGTTAGTTGTACATAATATTTAGAATATATTGTAATTACTTTATTTTATTTAAATTTCACCAGTCTCACTGTATTTGTGAATTTGTACCTTTAATCAAAGTGCTTAATGAAGTTTTAAATATAATTCGACTAAATTTTAACTGAATTTTTAATTGTTATAAATGGAATTTTAAAAGGACCTTAAAGATAAGGCCTTCAATTACAATCCTTCTCTAAAATATATAATGAAATATGTATACTACCATATAGGAAAAGATATGAATATGTGTTTGTAAAGGAATGGTCTCTTAAATAAAAATTTCATTTATATTACTATCTCTATTATGTAACCTTCTACATATGAGATTATATACCCTACCCATTCGAAAAGACTTTATACTCACACATTTTTACAACATACTCATACCTACACCTAAACACATTATGAATACTTCTACATATATGAAATTTTACATACATTTCAATGAGACACGTACTAAGCCAAATCTCCAATTAAAAAGGAAAGAATATTAAATACACATTTGGTTTATTTTGGTAACAAAAAATCTTAAATGTAAGTTTCAATACTAATTAATGTTCAATTATAAATTATGACTTCTTTACATTACAACTTTTTCAAATGCCTATGAAGGGTATATGCAATTCGTTTTGTATGAATTTTTCCTAAATTTGCTACCACATTTTCTTTTAACAATTTTAATTTAACATATTGTTTACATACATGAAAAAAATTACAAAAAGATTATCATAGACATTCATATGAATATTTTTGGCATTTTAGGATAAGAGAAAGAAAATTATGGAAAATGCTAATGGTTACAAATTAAGCAAAACTGTTGCCCAAGTTTTTTTTATCTTTTTATGTTTTTTAGTATTGCTTACAAAATTTCATGAGCATCTAAAATTAGAATAAATTATTAATAATATTCTATGAAAAAATTTCATTTAGATACTTACATATTTACCAAAATTTGAATACTCCAAATCAAGGAAATATAAAAATGATGATTGACAGAAATGAACTTAAAACAAGGTAATCCAATAAATCTTAAAGCGATCATTTATTAAAAATCTACATTTTAAAGTATTAAATGTTGTAAATTCACTTTCTAAATAAAATAGGATTCAAATCGCCGCATTCGATATAGATCGAAATGCAAAATAGTTCAAAAACATTTGTGTGGTATACTTTTAGGATAAAATAAATTATATGTAGCATATGAGGTTAACTACATTGGAACTTATTTGTCACAATTTCACTGATAGCAAAAAAATTTAATTTAAACTTAATGATTTGCCAAACAAACCGGTATGTTTCGATATTAAATTTAATTAAACTTTTGCAAAATAAATTATTTTAAAAATCCCTAAGACATGTTACACAATATTTGCTTAAATATCTAAGTTTTGATATTGAATGCAGCTATTTGGCCCCTGAACTTCTAAATTTTTTAATTTAAATTTTCCTTATTTAACATTTCTTTAAGTTATAAATCAGAAAAAATAGAATTTCTTTACATTTTTAAACACTTCCGTCGTTGAAAACTTTAATTGAAAATGTGACATTTTGTTTTAACTCAAGAACTGTTTTTTATATATTTATATATTTTTAAACACAAATGGCTCGTTATAGAGTCTAGACACCTCCATTAACACCCACTTGTATTTTGTTTTTGTTGTTATTTTTTGCCAATGAATGTAGGTTAGAAATTACAACAACTGTCTACGGAAAGTAACAGAAATGCCAACAGACAAAAACACAAAAGACATTTACTTGTACTCTAGGTGCGCACTTTACACATGAGTTTATATTGTTTAAAAGACCCTACACTATAACAGGTGGGATGGGTATTTAAAGCTTGGGTTGATGTTTTTAACACAACATGATATCGCAGTATGATTGATTTGCCTGTATATATGTATGACTGTCTAATGTCTCTCTATATTTCTAAGCCTGCCTGTTTTATATCTATCTACCAGATTGTCTGACTATGAATAAGTCAGTCTCTTGATTATTATTATGCTTTCTTTAACTGAAAGAGTCAGTTTAAAGATATAAATATGTATATCTACCCTTTTTTCGGTCTGTATTTAAAGTTTATATAGAAAATATCCGAATGTTTAAAATTGATAATAATTCCAAATTTAAATTCTGAGTAGCTCAAAATATTCAAAAAGAAAATAATTTCACCAATAGTGAAATTATTTTCTTTTTGCTGATTTTATATATTAATCTCCAATTCAATTTTTAGTCGCAATCCAACAACAAAAATATATCTTAGCTCCTGGATTATTGTTTTGCAAATGTCAGTTCTACTAACCATGAATATTTTGGTATAACTTGTCTGCAACGTCTTTTACCTCTTAGACATGTTTGTATGACAGACTGTTTTGTTTAGTGTAAGTAATACTGACACGCTTGCTCGCGTCCATTGGGGCAAATAACAATTTACCAGACAACGTGTATGGCATTGCAACAAGATACGACTGGGGCAGACAAACAGACAGACACAATACAATGAAATCTAACAGCAGAAGTAATAGCATAAGAAAATTTCAAAATATTATACAGGAAGAGTTGCATATACGATCATACATATGTACCCATGTGTGTATGCGTGTAAGGCACAAAAGAAATGTCTAAGGACTTTTGTTGAGAAACTTCTACACTCTACTAAATATAAATACGTGCGTGTTCTTATAATTTGCAAAATACACTAAAGATATGTTTTTGTTAGATAAATATGCTTGTAAGGAAACCGGAAACGGAAGTAGCCGCATGTTGCTCTTGTTAATAATGACAGGCAGTATTTGATTGCAAATGTAAACGAACAATCCAAAGAAAGGAAAACGTTAAATAATAAACAAGAAAATTAATGATAATAAAGCCAAGAAATCACTGTTGAGTATATAAAAATAAATGAAAAAGGAAATTACTATAATTGAACTATAAAAACGCAAATTACAAACATACATTTTTTTGAAATTATCTTAAGCCTAAAACATTTCATTTAAATATTTAAAACATATTAAATAGTGTATTATTGTCTTTAATTTATTTACAGTTAATAATATTAAATGATAAAGCCTCATGGGCCAAAAAATTAAATGCCAGCCAAGCCTTTGATAATACCTGGAGTACAGCCACCGATTTGGAAAATGAACTAGAAGTAAGTTTTTATTATTAAAATGACTTTTTCATTTGATTGGATTTGATTTGATTTATTTATTAATTTAATTTAGTGTGTTTCATCACAGCAAAAGCGTTCAGCTAAAAGTGTACCCTCACCCTCCATAAGCAGCAGCAGTAGTAGTAGTTCTAGCAATTCTGGCTCTGGCGGTTGGACCTCCTGGTCGGAGTGGTCAACATGTTCGCGCACTTGTGATGGTGGCGTTATGCAACAATTGCGACGTTGTCAAAATGCCAACGGCTGCAAGGGGGACAGTGTGCGCTATCGTATTTGTAATATGCAACCATGTCCGGAAAAATTGGATTTTCGTGCCCAACAATGTTCAGCTAACAATGATGTGCCATACGATGGTACTTTGTACAAATGGACACCACACTATGATTACGTTGAGCCATGTGCATTGACTTGCAGGTTTGTAGCAAAGGACAAAAATAAATAAATTATATACGTTTCATTCTACTTTTTGTGTTTGATCCTGACAAATAAAACTCATATGTCATGTTGAAATCAAATAAGTGTGCGAAGGGGAGTGCGGGCAGTTTTCTGTTATACTTTTTGTCAGCTAAAAGGTTTTTCTCTATGGGTTTTATGTGAGCTCAGCCTTTTTTATAACCAAATAAAGTATGAGCTTTTTTTCTGTTTGTGAAATTTTGCTGTTGACGTCTGTTCGTTTCATACATATTTGTTGCCCTCTGTTGTATTGGGAACACGAAACGTATTTGTGTGGGTTTTTTTGCTTAAAAGCAAAATAAACATAAATTATGTTGCGGTTTTAATGTTAAATATTTCATAGCATATTTTCAGGGTTTATTTATTGATAGTTCAATTCTATTCCCATCAGCAAGCTCATCTTTGTTTCATAGAGTAATGAATTAATAACAAAAAAAAATATTAAAAATATTTTTTACTTTGAATAGGTACAGATAATAATTTTAAGGTTTAAGTTAGCTTTAAATATTATTATGCCTTTAAATCCTATTTTGGGAAATTTTTTCCTACGACCCTGTTATATTCAATAGATGCTATGAATTATTTTAAAATCAGCTTTTTCTTCATGTTATTTGTGGTAAATTATTTCATATTTGTGGCTAATAACTTTAAATAAACTATAGTTAAATAATAATGCAAATAAATATGAATGACTCAATCACTATTTATAAGCATTTTGTAAAATTATTATTCATATTTCAAAATTTATCATTTATATAAATTATAAAAAAATGTTATATTTTTCTATTCAATATTTTAGGAAATAAATTGCGTAAATATCGCTTAGATAAATATAAATAACAAAAAATTTTAAAAATATAAATTTACTACTAATTTTGCTTGCAAATAAAAGTTCATATTTTTATTTATTTAGTATAATTAAAAATTGAAATGGTTCATTTAGAAATTAAATAATGGAAATAAGTTATAAATGTTTTATATAAATAAAGTATAGTGTGAAAAATGATTTAATCAAAAGAACCAATAAGATAGCACTGGTATAGGTGTAATAGTTCTACTTAAAAGTTCGTGACCTGATCCATAGTTGTTAAACTCTTAGTATAAAATCCATATGATATATCCATATCGTCGTGCGGGAGTTTGTGTGCTCTATACGCCAAAAATACATTTTGAGAAAATCGATCTTGAAGTTTTAACTTAATTTTTCTAAAATACTTTGAGATTTTTTCACCATACATTTGGCGTATAGAGCAAAATAGTACAAGAGAAAATGGATTACAGATTTGAAAAGTTTAGGGTCGAAAACCAAAAGTGGCATCATTAACTCAAAATGTGTAAAATGGCGGACAGAGCACATAAACTCCCGCACGACGATATATTAGAGCTAACCTCCAAAGATACGTATACAAATTTCTTAGCAGTCGAATTATTGGCTTGTGAGTTATAGCACTTTCAGTGCTTTTTAGAGAAAAAGGTACTATTGAAGACCAGTTATGACTTGATAATAATTATTCGAACACTGCACCAGACAAATTAGGCGTTTCGAAGTGAAATAAGCATTGAGAACGATTTTGTCGTTGTTGTTTTCAAAATTTAAAATTTTATATTTTTTTATGGGTTATTTGTTAAGAGATCGAGCTAAAGAAATTATGCTACTTCCACTAGATGAGTCCACAAATACGCAGGACTAAGTGAAGTAGGGGTAGCGGTACAGCTAAAAAGGTGGGGGTATCATGAGGACCCTGACCACAAGCTGGGCATACGTTCTATGAAGATGTTTAATCTGTTGCTCCATCTCGATCTCAGTTGAGCCAGAACAACTCTTGTTTTTTGGCGGTGGGCGACCTGCTAATTCAACATTCATGCGATAACGTTAAATCACAGAGTTGGTGGCGTCGCTATAAATGTTGTTTAATACTTCCATGATCATGCACGCAAGGATCTTTCCTGACATGGATGATTTCTCCGATTACGTCCCAAAAGAAACTGCTAAGATACCATAATGTTGTGTTCCTTTACTCGAAGGATCTTTGTTTCTACATGAAGATGATGTGGTGAGATAATTTGTAGACAGCCTGTTATAGTTCTTAGGGCATCATCATGGCAGCATAGGATATTTCTCCACTGAGTATCACTTTGCTATGCTGACCACACCGGAGCAGCATAATTTGCCACTGCTCGCATTATAGACAGATAGTAAGATTGATCTCTCTATTCTTCAAGTACTGCCAGCTAGTGCTTCTGGCCCTTGTTTCTATATCGCAATTTATGCGCAACAGTTATGTCATGTGCTGGTGAAGTAGGCTGCCAAGTGTGACTCCCAGGATTTTCGGGTGGTTCATGGTTGAAATTGATACACTTTCGATCTCGACGCTAAGCATACATCTTTTGCCCATGTGGTAAATAGGGTCGCTAAGGATTTTGTTGGTTCTATATTCAGGTCACGTTCAGTGAATAAATTGTGGATGATATTTAGATAGCGATGATATTGAGATAACAATATTTCCGCTATAGTCGATTCTATATACCGGAATAACCCGAGTTATAGCTGCCAAGGGCGGTCAATCTCATAAACAACAACATCGAGAAAGATGCAAGCGGCAGATTTGCAAAGAAACAAGTTTGGAGAAAAATAAATGTTGTGTTTTTCTACTCAGATAATAATCTTCGTTTAATTTTGATTATTTTATATAATTCGTATTTATTCTGTCTCGCAAATTATATATAATTCGATATTTCTGGAATTAGGAATGCCTCTCCTGATGGTGATAGCCAAACTAACTATCAAAAAAGGGTTTCTTTTCAGCCCAACTGCTATGCCTTAAATCACGGAACTAACAAGTTCAAGATATTTCGCATTAATTTGCCCATAACTCGGTTAGAAAGCGAAAACTTGCGATACTACGATTTCGTGTTCAATATACCTAAAATCTTGTGAGCTAAAATCTGTAATTAGATTTTCCGAACTCCTAAAAATACAAAAATTAATCGAGTTGAAAGTCGATTTCAAAGAAATTAAAACTGTTTGATTTTTGCCCATATATAGTTCTTATTTATTCTCTATCGCAAATTAGATATAATGCGATCTTTCTAAAATTGGGAATAATCCTCCTGATGATGATGGCCGAAACAATCATCACAACAAGTAGGTTGTGTCCATTAATATTATTTTATTTTTATCAATAAACTGTTTAGTATATAAAAATATAATTGTAATAAATTGGGATCCTAGTGCAATACACTTATGTAAACTTTTTAATGAAGTTTAGAGTCTATGATCAGAAGAAAACGTTATGAACCCTACAATCGTTGTATAGCCTCTAATGAAACTTAATTCAATTAAGTAAAATTTTATTTAAAAAAGGGTTTCTTTTCAGCCTAAGATTATAAAACTAATTAGTTAATAATAGTACGATTACATTTGCCCATATTCCGGTTAGATATAAAACGTTATAAAGATACATTTTATTTTTCAATATTTTCGTCTAAGAATTCATTTTTAAAAAAACAGAAAAATGAAGTAAACAAATTCCTTTAAATTTCACATAGGATAATTCGTAAACTATTAGCAAATATATACAATATTTACTTTGTAATTTTTAATAAAATTTATAGTCAATTAAATAATTTATTTAAATTTTATTTCATTATATTATTAACATTTAAATGACAATTATATAATAAGTTTAATATTTAAAAAGTCTGCAATAAAATTTATATGATTTGCATAAAATATGTTAACAATTTGTATTAAATGTGACTTTAAATAGAAGCATATGATAAATTAACATAATTTAATTCCAATTGAATTAAAAAATTATTAACTAAAAAATATAAAACTTGTAATAAAAAAAACATAGCAATCCAATAAACTTTAAGCGATTGACTTCAGGGTTTTTAAAGACTTCATGCAAATTAAAGGATAACAAAAACCAGATTCGTGCTTAACTGGCCATAATTTTTCAATGGTTTTTTTTTCATTTAATAAATATTCATAGAATTTGAAAAATATGTTATAGATATTGCAAAACAACATGACGTATGATTATTTTATTATGACTCTACTAAGTTAACGCAAATGAAAATTCTACCTTGTATATATAAAATTCAATTTAATTTGTAAATTTCAGAGGACGACCAGCCCATTTAACTGAAGACTTATCACCTGAAGCACCTGGTGAAGACTCAGAGCACTATGACGAGTTAAGTGTTGTCGTACAATTGAGTCCCAGAGTTTTGGATGGCACCCGCTGTCGTTCTGGCAGCTTAGACATGTGTATACAAGGAAAATGTCAAGTAAGTTTGCAAAAACTTTTTTTATTTCTTTTCAAATTTAATAGAAAAACTTTTTTTTTACCAAGTTACAAGCCATAGGATTTAACAAATTATTTTAGAAGCTTGGAGGTGTAAATAATATTTTAAAAATATTTGTTTTTTTATTTTAAAGGCTTTTAAAAGTTTACAATAAAAGTTAACAAAAAGGCCATACTTCATGCTGTATTTAATACCTGTGACAATATAGAAAAGTAGCTTAAGTCAAAAATTGAAGTTTTAAGATATCACCAATTTTGTGTAACTTTTCTTCCGTTTGATTTCTGCGAATAATATGAATTAATATATTGATAATACGTTTATTAGGGAAGAAGGATGAATATTAAAAAAAAATATTGTTAAATGCAGAAGATTTTAAGCTTTTTCTACTTAAGCGCTTTTTCGAAACTGAAATTTGAGTTAAACTGGACCTTAAGTAACATAAGCGGTTCTGTTAAATAAAAAATTTATATTGTGTAGTTTTATGTAAATAATAAGTTAGTACCTGGTTTACCGAGCCTTGCTCGGAGCTTTATGATAAGCATTTTGAGGCAAATTTTAATGTTTTCATATTTTTTATATTTTATTTATAAAGTTCTAAAAATTTTAGTCTAAAATACATTTAGAGGAAGGATCTTACACAAATATTCAGTTAATTTTGAATTATTTGATTTATTTTGTCCGATCAACAACGATTTAATAAATTTTTAGTAATTTTCAGTGGCGCCATCTTTTGGAAATTAGTCTTACCAACATAAAAACCTTATCCGCAAAATCGTCGCAAAAAATGTGTTATTCTATAAAGAACATACATACATACATACAGACAAACATTTATTTGTTTAAAAGTTATAACATTAGAACTTTTTCCCCCTTTTTATCCCCTAATTTCAAGAAAGTTCCATATGCATATTTGTCACTTCTTTGGAACCAACTAAATTCGGCACATTTGATTAAAACGCAGTTAACATAATGTTCCTATTCATATTACTTTTTGAGATGTTAAGTTACCATCTTATCCCTTTTTACCCATTTTGGCCCAAAAATCAAAAAAGTACCAAATACGTGTTCAATATTTCTTTCACATCTATTGACTGCAGTACAAAGTTCCTTTTTATATTCTTTGGTTTAAAAAAAAGAGTGGGTTAAAAAAGTACCAAAAAAAACTATTTTCACCCTTTTTTACCCCCCATTGGACATAGTTTGAAAAAAGTATGAAACACCTGTCCGCTTATTTTCATAGCTGTTCAAAACGTAATTTTAATTTTGTTTCTATACCTATTGCTTTAGGAGATATAACGTTTTTGATTTTTTCCCCTTTTCCCCGTTTTTACCCCCTTAGCGGTAAAAGTTCCAAAAGTTCCTTCATATTCGATCTATACGGCTAAAAAGGTACCCAGTGTCTTAATTTTGTCAAAATCGTTAGAGCCGATTTCGAGATAGCCATTATATATATATATAGATATATATATATATATATAGATATACATACAATTATTGCTCGTTTAAAGATATAAGATTTGAAAATAAAGATTTTATTTCTTCAAGGTAAACATTTATATAGCATAAGTAAAGCTAAGCTATACCGCCATATGATGAAAGAAAAATCTGAATATTTAAACAAAAGTATGTAAACATAAGTTGTTTTGAGCAATACATAAATGATTCAAAAAACGGACTAAGCACATTTAAGCGATTTGGCTTCTGTAATGCGCCAAACGCCTAACTAAATTCTCTCTTAAGTCGACTTAAGCTACTCTTTTATATTGCCACAGATAGAGTCATTATTAAAAAAAAATTTTTTTTTTTTTGCTTATTCTGCTCTGCTCAAAATTTCGTAGAAATGTGTGGTATATTAAGACTTTAAACTCTGAACTCTGTGGGTGGCATTGATAAGCCGGCACTTGAAAAACAACTAAAAAAGTATAACAATATAATTCGTATACTTCTTAAAAAACATCTTCGTCACCCTTCCCTCTTTAGTCGTCTTAAAGCTTAGTGTCATAAATATAATATTTCCTCTTAACGTAAACCCTCTACAAATATTTCGTCCTTGTTCCTACAAATTGTTTATATTTATATTTATTTTCAAACAAATCATTGCCAGCCATTTGTGCTTGCGTTGTTCCAATTTGTTGGTAATAAATGCCAATATGTCGTTTTGCGGTAACTGAATAAATGTGTTTTTTTTTTTTTCATTTGTGTGTGTTGGGATGGCATGGGCCCCTGTTTAAAGTAACATTTATAAGGATCATATTTCAAGTGTTTTTTTTTTTTTTTGTTTGTTCAGGGCAAAAAATCAGTTTACTTATGACTTTGTTTGAATTTCGAATCGCATATTATTAAGCTGAAACTTTAGTAGGCATTAGCATGACAGAGCGTCACTGTGACTATTTAAACGGCTTATGATTCTTTGGTTACGGTAACTAAAATATCCGATAAATAGAATAAATCTTAAAAATAGACAAGTTATTATACAAAGGTAAAAATATTTATAAATACACCTGGAAAAATTCGTAAACTTTTATAAAATAAATGAACTTTTTCATAGTAATTTTCAAAGGAAAGAAAATTTAAGGCATTTTATGAAAACTTCTTAAACGTAATTTTTCTTAAAAGAATCTAAGTAACATTTTCTCTTCAGGGAAATCTATTATGTGTTGTGTGTACATTATTTTGTCTGTATCATAAAATCTAGCTAATGCCAAAAGTCTGGTCATCACGTGCAGTCGGCTCTGCTGACTGTCTTTTGACTGAAATGATGAATAGATTTTTCGTAGATTGCAACCCATCCAAAGCGAGCTGCACCCAGTTTAAACAGCGCTTTTGCAAGCATAATATTAATAACAATGTGTCCAACATGATGTCTAGAGTCCCAGTTATCTCAACCAACGTTACCTTGTGGTCATTCAGAATTGATTCAGTGGCGTTCACTAGTTTAAACGTAGCAAATTACTTCGCAATGATTAATTTTCCTGGAGCAGAGTCCAAATAATATTAATGAATCCATGTTTTGGCTTCTAAAGTCAAGAATCAATATTCTTTTCATTGATTCGTTAAAAATACCTATAAATAGCCCGACTTTATAAATTCCATATGTGAATTTTGAAGGATAAGGCTACCTAAAAGTCCTATAGACTTTATTCTGGTTTCAAAATCTATGTGTCAGCTATAATCTATTCAGTTTTGCAATAATCTGCTGACATACAATATTTTCTCATAATAATTGATATATGTAACATAAGCCAATTAATTCATCTCCTCCTTTAATTATTCTTTATGACCTAGAAAAGTATTTTTTTGTCATAAATCTTAATATTTAAACAAGTTTTCTGTCTTAAATTTAGTTTCTTAACCTTAAAATTAAAATTTTACAAGTGTAGCCTACATTTAGGCATTTTATCATTCCACTAATGCTGTGATTATCATTTTTGATTTATTACTTCTAAGATGTCACAATTTTTTTTTGTTTTTGGTAAACAAAAATATACTTCAAGCTTTTTCTTGGTTTTTTTCCTAGGAATTTTTATTTGTTTTACATAAAACTGTCAGATTATGTGAAAGAAAAATCCACCAGAAATGTTAGTCCTGACGTGTTTCGTTACCACAATTGTTTGACTTTAAGAAGACAGAAATACCTGAATTTAGATACTTGAGGTTTATTTACATATTTATGGTATTTTTAACAACATTTACCAAAAGACTTCTTTTTCATTTGCCTGTTTATATGTTTATCTAACATTTATTGTACTAACAAATATTTATTTTTATTTTTTGCCCCCGTTTTGTTTGTTTTCAGCGCGTTGGCTGCGATTTGAAAATTGGCTCAGCGAAAAAGGTCGACAGTTGCGGTGTGTGCGGTGGTGATAGCAGCTCCTGTTCCCAGACACACTATCAATGGGAGATAGCGCCAATGTCTCTGTGTTCGGTGTCATGTGGTGGTGGTAAGTAGCTGTTATTTTTTTTTAAAGATTTATATATTTATTTTGTTTTTTTTTTTTTCTGCCAGCAATAGAGTATTATAGACAATTATGGTTATTTCATGCTTCCTTAGAGTAATCGATATATAACAATTATTATGCTATAGTCAATTGAACGCGATAACAAAACACTCAATAACATTTTTCCTATCAATATAAAACTTGTGCAGAATTCTTGATTTTCTAAAGCATACATTTAGGTGGCGTGACGCGTCAAATTATTTGCAATCTATGATAGGATGTTTAGTCAAGTGAAAGAAAAGTTTATCAGAAAATCTAAATAACACCCTTATAAAAAAGATATGTATGTGGAATATTGAAAAGAAAGACATAAGTATGAATTTCAAATTCATATTTCATATTAAAGAAATCTCTGTTCGTTTGACTTTTTTGCAAAATATAGGGATTTTTATTCGCTTTAAAAGGAAAAAATAAAAAAAAAACAGAGTAAAACCAAAAAAGGAAATATTGAGCTTGTAATCCTGCTTAAATGTTTGCCTTTCATTTTATCTGCCTTAAACGTATTTCGAACACATGAGATTGTGTGTGATTTTTTACCTCGTTCTGCTTTCCAATGTTTGCAAAAAAGAGCCCAATGTTTATTCAGCAATTCAGAGAAAGTAGTGCTCTTTTAAATACTCGTACTTTAACACATCAGAAAAAGTAGAATGATGGCTGGTCAAAAAAAAATGAATGAATGGTTGAATAAATGATTGGTTTTGGTTTGTTGTTTGGATGGATAGACAGATATAGATGTACTTCATAAAACGATAATATATGTATGTATGTATGTGAAACAGGAAAGAGAAACAAACTTTACTAGACATATTTTTTTTTCTTGGTGACTTCCTCACGTACTAATTTTAAAGGTTTAATCGTACGTGTGAAAAAATTCTCACACTGATTATATAGAGTAAACATATGTTAAATATGTATTAAAGGTAAATATTTGATTTATTATATCTTTCATTACCATAGTTACATATACATATAAAGAGTATACAGATTGTGCCAGAATCACTTCCTTAGTCGATTTAACGATATTTATCAATCCTTTTGGCTGGTTGTTTGTATCAAGCAAGTAAATCAAAATAGAGTCTGTTTAAGAAATGAGGCGAAGTAAGGGCTACGTACATTCGATTCTTGATTTTTCTTTATTTTTTTATGTTGGTACCCTCGTCTCCAACATATGCTCACAGTTTTTGCTTTTTAGTTTGTTTGTGAGAAGCATAAAAGTTAGAGAAGTTTTGCGTGTTCGGCGATTTTTGTTCAAAAATTACTGAATTTTGGCCAAAAAAATCGTCACATGAACATCGTTAAGGAATTGTTGAATAATGTAAACCGCGATCCAGATTTTTCTAAAAGGGTTATAACTTGTGACAAATCATGGATATATGGTTATGACATCAAAACCAAAGTTCAATCGTCCCAATAGAAGATTTCCAATAGAAGTCAAGTTCGATCAAATGCGAAGGTTTTGCTGATTACCATGTGCATCAGGAGGTCTTCCCACATATATGTTCTTCCACCGCTGGCGATAAAAATGTCTGGAATTGTGGAAAAACAATTTAGAGCTTTTGCATCACGATAATGCACCTGCTCTATCGCTTGCTTGTTCGTAACTTTTTGTTCAAAAACAACACCGTAATCATGTTTCCAGAATGAAGAGACCTGCGTCGTTTTAAGACGATTTAGGCGAAATAAACCTAATCGCTTCAAGAGCATACCAAAAAGTGCATTTCAAAAATGGATTGGAAAAAAACTCTGGCACAATTGTATTACTTATATCTGACTGTTACTACTTTGAAGGGGACACAATAGTAATTGATGAATAAATAAATATATTTTAGGAAAATTGAAATTCACAGACCTCGTACCTAAGTATATTCACAAAAAACAACACAAACTGATAATGACTTGCACTTTAAGAATGACTTGAACTACGATAATGATTTTCACTTTGAGAATGATTTGCACTTTAGGAATGACCTGCATTTTGACTATGACTTGCACTTTAAGAATGACTTGCACTTTGACAATGATTTTCACTTTGGGTATGACTTGCACTATAGGAATGATTTTCACTTTGGAAATGATTTACAATTTGGCAATGACTTGCACTTTAAGAATAATTTACACTTTGGAAATGACTTTCACTTTGACAATGACTTGCACTTTAAGAATGATATGCTCATTGACAATGATTTTCACTTTGAGAATGACTTGCACTTCGACTATGACTTGCAATTCAACAATAATTTGCACTTTAAGAATGACTTGCACTTCGACAGTGATTTTCACTTTCAAAATGACTTGATCATTTTCTATGACTTCTATTTCTATAGCTCGCACTTTGAGTAGGGCTCTGACTCAAAGACACTTGGAATAAAAGCGACATGTCCAGCTTTTTACAACTCTTTAAACATGTTTAACATTTTTATTATAACTTAACGTGAAATCTCGAAAATTTGTTTATACGAATTAAGAAAGTCTCACAGTTTTTCTTTGTAACCAGAAAACTGTTATTTAAAATTCGACCTATAAAAATTACTTTAGTTTTGTTTTTGAAACCCATAACATAAATAATAAAACAATTTCAAAACAGAAAATTGTTCCTCTTAAAAATCAATAATATTCAAGGCAATAAAAGGTTTTTAATACTCACTTATTTAAATAGAAAACAAAAAAATATACAAACAAAAAATTCAATAAACTATTTATTATATTGTCAAGAAAAATATACATATAAATAGCTACTTAAATATACGAGTATGTATTTCTCATTGCCAATCGATGGCATTTAAATTAAAACAAAAACAATTTAAACTATTTTCATTGTTTCCTTTTCATGACACATTGTTAAAGTTGTAAAAGTATGAGAAAAAGACCTTTTTGGGGGGAAAAAAATACGCAGCTTTACACGCAATGTTGTTAAGCGTTAGAAAACAATAGAAAAATGTGAATAAAAAAAATATTGAAAAAAAGGAATGTAATAAATTATAACAATTTATACAGTTACATCAATGATTGACAATAGAAAAAAAAATCAAACACAAATATGTTACTCCCCTTATTTAACACACACTCTTAAGAAAAAGGAAGAGTAAATTTGTATCCTTGTGATATCATTTGTCTACAAAGGAATAGAAACTCAAACAAAAATGTCGTGTGTATTTTAACTTATAAATAATAAATTGTTTAGCGTGACAAAAAACGTCATCGAGTTTTTACATCGAGCACAAAGAAGGAAATATTTATGAGTATATTTGTATTAAAGAAACACATTTGTACTTCTATTCACCTGATTTTAAATTTTGAAGTAGAAAAGTATAATTTTTTTAATGCAAAATATATATTTAAGCCCTTTTTAAGCTAATCATGTAAATAAAAAATTCTTCAAAAAAATTTAGTTATACATTTTTTATTGTCTTAAGTAATTATATTTAATCTACTACAAGTGTAATTACATAATCAATTCTTCTTTTGTTTTGAGTGATGGACAGCTAAACAATTTCAATAATTTAAATCAATTTATTTGTAATTAACTGTCATTATTTAATGGTCATTATTTTAGTCAATTACTTCTAAGGATAAACAAGGATTATTGCTTAATGATAAGTAAATAGAAAAACATGTTAAATAATGAATACAAATTATTATACATCACGTTTTCCTTTAAAAGTGAAAAAAGTACAATGTCCTGGTGTCACAAAGTAAACTTCAATATTATCAACAATAAATTGAAGTACATTTTCTAAAAAACTCTTTCCTTATTGTTTCCTACTTTTTTTTTCTTTGTATAACCTTTCGTAGTCAAAATAATTGCGTATTTCTTGGGAGGCTCTGCCCAGACAATTCATTGACCCCGTTTGTTATATTTTCATGTTATATTAAAACAAAACATTAATTCAAGCTCTTTAAAATTCAAATAAAATTAGATGAAAATTCCTTTGTTGCTTAACAAATGACTCAGACTTGTATTCTACATACAACGACTTTCTCATTGATGACTTAATTTTGATATTTTACAAATGAAGAAACAATTTTCACTTTAAATTCTTTGAATTCTAAAACTAATTTAATTGTAAAGTGAAATTCCTTAACTACAAAACACTTTTTTTAATAAATTTAAATAGAGGAAGATTTTGTTAAAGACTTTAATGGCAAAGATTAAGTAGAAAAAAATAAAAAAATAGATATAATTTTTAATTCTATTCTTCTTCATGGAGAGTGATAAAAAAATGTTGATGGTTAAAACAAATTTGATAATGGTAAAAACTATTACTTTTAAAGTTTACAGAGGGAATAATTTTTGTATAGAAAAGTTACAAAAAAGTTTAACAGAAAAATTGTCAGTGGTAAGACTTATTTGTAAAAAAGTCGATGGTGGGAAGAGTTTTCTATAGAAAATGAACAGCGAGAAAATTTTAATTTCGGGAAAAAATTTGTCAAAACGCCAAAAAGTATATTTTTTACAAAATAATAATAAAATAATAAGGTTAAATTAACTATTTTTATACCATTAAAAATAATGGAGGTAAATTGAGATTGTCATTCCATTTGTAATTTCCTTAATATTGGCATAAAAAACAAAAGAGATATATATTCTGAGTCCTTATGAAATTCTAAGACGATTATGCGATGTCCATCTGCCTGTCCGTATGTCTGTTTGTTGTCGGCACGATAAAACCTTAACAAAACAATAAAGTTCTCTGAAATTTAGGACAAATATTCTTCCTTTCTTGGAAAATGTTGGTATCAATCGGTTTACATTTGACCATAGCTCCCGTACAACCTCGCATAGGTAGGTTCATCAAAATCGGTTCACATTTAGCCATAGCTCCCATACAAAAAACTTACGGAAACAGTCTAAATTTCACATAAAATAAGCTTAAAAGCCAATAAATCTGCAACTATAACAGATATAACCACTAAATTTAGTACAAGGAAGTCTTATGTCAATGCCAGCCATAGCTCCAATATAAAAAACTTACAAAAAACATAGCTCCCATATAAAAAACTTACAGAAAACAGATAAAAACGCGATTGTGCCTTAACAAAAAAGAGCTACAGTAACAAAATTTTACGAAAGTATTTTCGATATCTTGAAAAACTTGTGTGATAAAAATGGGTGAAATCGATTTACATTTAGTTAGAGCTTCCAATCACCCCGCCCCAAGAATCAAATTAATGCTGGAGGGTATATAAGATTCGGCATTCCGAATATAATACACTTACTTGTTATTTTTGAAATCTGTAAAAACTCAGGGTAACCATAACTCCGAAATTTCGAAGCTTGGGTCTACAGTTTAGAATATACAGATTTATTACCACTTTTTTAGCTTAAAACCACTGTGCGCCCCTAGATAAACCGGATGTCATAGACTAATTGACAATGGAACAGATTTCTATAGAAGATTTCTAAGTAGAACATTTAGCAAATGAAAGATATTCTACCAAAAAGTATCAGAGATTAAAAACCTTTTAGAAACCTCTAATAAGGAAACAGTTAATTATTGTAAAATTATTTTTAAATTTATCTCCAAATTCAAAGAATTTAAATTATCGATTTTATTCGCATACTTAAAACTGTATTTCCAAGAAAAGATTACAAATTTAAAAATTTTATCTTGCCAACTTCATACGAAAGACTTAAAATATATAGTCTAAGTACTAACTTTCTTTATTACTCCCATTTGCATTTTAAGGTTACAAAATGTCTCGAGTTGTATGTCGCAGTCGTGTCAATGGAGCCGAAGTAGATGATGCTCTGTGTAACGTAGCTAATCGTCCGGAGCCATCTGTGGAGTTGTGTAATACACACACATGTCCAGCCAGGTAAGTTCTTTAAACAACTTAAATTTATTTTTGCTTATATCAAATAAGAACTCAAAGTTTGTTGTTAGGTGGGGTTAAAAGGGGGGGGGAATGCATTTAACAACATTAAGAGAAATCTAGAGAGAAAAGAAAAGTGTTAAAGTAGAAATGTTTGTGAAAGTGATGGTTGTATTGTGTGGTTTAGTTTGAGTATGAAAGTTAGGGATAAATATGTATTTTCCAAAGTGTGTGTATATGTACTTACATACTTGGATTCTTGGTTTTTCTTCTTCTGTTGCAGAAGTTTCTCATGTAAATAGTTTCGTCATTGCCTTTGTTTTGCATGTTGCAGTTTTTATGTTTTTACCAAAACCTCAAAATGTAATTTTAAGTTTGGAAGGAGGTTTAACTGTAATTGAAGTTTAGCAAATAACATGCAAAACCAATTTCTAGCAACAAATAAGAATTAAATATTCTAATTAAGCACACAATTCTAAATTTAATCTTAAACAAAAGTATTTTATATTTTAATTTTTACAAAAACTATTTAATGTAGTTAATATATATTTAGAAAAAAAAGTTAAGAACTAATCATGTTTGCAAAACTGCAACTAAATAGTAGACTCCAAGTTTAGTTTGTTTAACAATTATCCTGACAGATAAACTGTTAAAATTGTTTAACCATTAAACTTTCTCCCTGTTTCCTCAAATTACTTAACTTTCACCACTAACTTATAAATTTATGTCTACTTTTCAACTTTTAGATGGATAGCTGATGACTGGAGTCCATGCAGTCGCCTATGTGGACCAGGGGTACGTGAGCGTATGATGGTGTGTGCAGAGGAAAGTAACGGCATTAAAACAAGAGTAAGTTTTTTGTTACTATTTCTAAACTTTAATTTTTTATGTGCACGAGTATTCTAAGAGAAAAAATATCGCAGCAAAAAAAGCTAAAATTAGATATCATTAAATTTGCTACTGCCAGATACTGAGATACCGTTTCCTTAAACTCTTCTCTACAGTTGAAAATATGTACTGAAGTGCTGAAAAAAGCGGGTTTTGAATGTACTATATATTTGGAAACTACAACGATGACGTCGTTGAGTAAGCAGCATTAGAAGAGCATGTAGTTTTTAGTTTATTTTTTTGAGAGGGTTGCTTAAAGGCATTTAGCACTAACTGCTTTTGTGGACTTACTGCAGTATAAGTACTTGCACTTACACATACATATAAACATATAGAGTATATTTTGGAAAATATATGTATGAATGTATTAACATACACGTTTCTTTCAATGAAAGAGTTTTATGAAAGTGGCCTAAATAGAGTTCTCAAACAAATAGGGGCAATTTCATACAGAAAAATACTTTGAATTACATTACGAAAAGTTTTTAAAAAAGAATAGATGTAATATAAATTTTTTTTAAATATTTTAAGATTTTAAAATCTAGAGGTTTATAAAGCAAAGTTTAAAGTGAGATAATTTTACTTTACAAGTTTTAAAATTACAATAAGAGTTATCACAGATAAAATTTTATATAACATAAAAGCATTAAAATGAAAAAAGTTTTATATAGAAAAGTTTACAAGCGGAAAAATGTCAGAAAAATTGAACTACCCATATATGAAAAACCTAAAACTGAACTGCAGAAATTATAAATCTGCATTTAAGTGGTTGTTAGTGTAAAACCTTCTACTATATATTTGCCGCTCGTTTGGTTGCATGTTGAAAAAGAATCATGACTACGTACTTATGATGTTGTAGTTACAGTCGTAGATGATGACGATGACAACGAAAATGTCTTGTAATTGCTACTGTTTAACAACTACTTGTAACCTACAACAACTGACTAATTTCAAAGCTAAGCAAACGAACATTTCTTTTCTTTTCTGTTTTTTTTTTCTATTTAATTTTTTTCGCGTTTTTCTCCTTCTTATTTGGATTGTTGTACTTATTGCAGGTTGCGGACATAATGTGCCCCTTACCAAAACCGGCAACACAAGAACACTGCATGATGGAAGAGTGCCCAAAGTGGGAGGCTGAAGAGTGGACGGGCGTAAGTCTATTTTTATTTTCGTTTCTTTTAACTTTAGTTCCAAAATTTTTCTAATAAGTATTTAAGGGCTTTAAATGTTTCCTTTAGTACTCTTTTTGATGGTCTTTAAAGTTTGAACTCGTGTGTTGCCAACCAAATTTATAGCAATTTTGTTTTACGTTTTTTTTTTTTGTTTTTTTTTTTTTTGTTATATTTTTAGAAATTTTTGTTAACTTAAAAGTAACTCGTAACTTTTGAGCATAATTTTGTGGGTTTTGGGTTTTTTTATAGTTCAAATATGTCAAAATATGTTGAACAACTTAATTTTCAGTTTACATGCAATTTTAGCTTTAAGTATATTTCTATATCTAAGTATATGAAGTTAATTCATTTAAAGCTTTAACATATATCTGGAATAATTTACTTAAAAAAATGATTTTTTCTTGAAAATATAATAGTCAGATTAAATAAAATAACAAAAAAGTGTTAAAACTCAGAATTGTTTTGAATATTATTCTTTACCTTTTTCTTATAGTTTTAATATAATTTTCTCAAAACGTTTGCATAAATTTCTGTTCTACGTTCATTTTTGTTTCTATTCTTAATTCACATAAAAATTTAAATTCTTAACATATTCCACAACTAAATGAACAAAAGTTATTATTTTTTATTTATGTTTTCTTTCAAAAAAATAAACAAGTTGAAACAAATGAAATTTGCATTAAGATTAACATTAAGAAAAAAATTTTCAACACATTTCTTTTACAATTTGCTCATAGCATATAATCAAGATATTTCCTCAGTATTTGCGAAGGGAAACAGTAAATTCTTCAAAGAATATTAGGATTTTTTTATAAATTTAAAAAAAATATTAAAATTGTTTTTTATAAGGAACTGGAAAGAGATTTGTATGGAAAAATTTCTAATAATGAAAGATTTCTGAAAAACTGTATTAAAAAAAATTATTAGTTAGATGACTTGTCATAGAAATGTAGTGGAAACAATCAAAATTAACATCATGAAGAGCTCTAAAAATTTTCTGTAAAAAAATTAATTATGGAAAGAATTTATTGAAAAGAAATGACAGTAAAATGAGTTTTCTATAGAAAAACTGACACTGCATAGAAAAAGCTATCAATAGACAGGATTTTCTATAAAACGGAAAAAGTGTTCTTCAGAAAACTTTAAAGTAGTAAGAGTTTAATATAAAAGCTTTACAGTATTAAGGGTTTTCCAGAGAAAACTTTGTAGCGACAAAAGTTTTCTATAAAAAAAAAACAATCCAGAGACAAGGATTTTTTATAGAAAGCTTTAAAGTGAAAATAATTTTGTATAGAAAACATTGCAGCGAGAAGAGTTTCTTAAAAAAACTTTGCAGTGGAAAGTGTATTCTACAGAAAATTTTTCAGAGGGAAGAATTTCTTATCAAAACTTAACAGTATTAAGGATTTTCTGTATAAAACTTCGCAGTGACAAGAGCTTTCTATAGAAAATTTGTAGTTTGAAGATTTTCTACAGAAAACATGCAGTAGGAAAAGCTCTCTTATGAAAATTTTGAAATGAGAAGAGGTTTGAAAATAATGTTTTGATTAATATACATGTATTACAAAAAAGTTTCTAAAGAATCAGCTTTTTCTCCTAATCAGCGAAAGAGGTATAACAGAACACCTTAACGTCTACATTAAAAGTTCTTGGAGTTAAGCAAGAACGAATTTGACTGCGAACGTGAGATGAAACGTTTGTAGAAAGACTAAGAGTGAATGTATGCTAATGTTCCTCAACCAAGCACGTTGCATTTAAATAAAATTTTGTAAATTTTCTTACTTTTATTCATATTAAAATAAAATATGTTGGTTAGTGGTAATAGGAATGTTTGTGAGTTTATTTCTATAAAGAAAAAATTGTAAAAAAAAACAAAAAGATATTAAGGAGGGAAAAAACACAAAAGTCAAAAAACCTTAAATGCCTAACATACTAACTGACACACTTCACATTGTCTGAAGAATTTTTTCCACTTTCATTTTTTTCTTTTTATTTGTGCTTAAAATTGTAGCTGTGAATAGAAGAAGACTTAACAACACCCACGTTTTTTTATATAAGATTTGCCTGCCTGTCTGTCTGCCAGTTGTGATATAAACTAAAATTAACTTTCAGTTTTTTTTTATTTTTTTGTTTAATATCTAGAACCAACATTCGAGTACAAAAATACTTATAACTTACATCTACTTTCTTTTAAAAATCATCACGTTTCATTGTGCATTATTGTTGTAACATTTTCATTTTATTTTGTTTTCTCTCTACTTTGTTCTAAAAATAACGCACACACACATACATAAAAAAACAAAAGTGTTCCGTATCCTGTGGCCAAGGTATACAGATGCGTGGCGTCGAATGTAAATCTCCCGATGGCAGACTGAGCGCCAAATGTGATCCTCTTACCAAACCCTCCAGTGTACAACAATGTACCACAGGCATTTCTTGTGACGGAGGCTCCATGAGTGGCGGCAAAATAATTGTGGGTAGCAGTGGTCCAAGGGTAAGTCTGAAAACAACTAAAAAAAAACTTAAATATTCTATTATGTGAAGGAAAAAAAACTGTCATTTGTTAAGCTTCAAAATTAATAAACATCCTTAAGGAATTTATTTACTGTTTATGAATTATTATGAGCAAGAAAATGGAAACGAAGATAGAAACTTAAATGTTTTAAAAGAAATTTAATGACTTTAACTTAAAGTATAATTTATTCTAATTTTTTTGGGGTCGTTTATACAATTGTTTTTTGTAAATTATTTTTTTAATAAAACATAATAGAATCCCATGGAAGATGATGATGATATGGAAGAGGAAGAAGAAGATGATGATGAAGATGCTGAGGATATGGATGATGAAAATATATCATCGGATGATGCTTCCTATAATGATCAACCTTCCATGTATTCACATCATACCGTTAGCCGTTTACATCAAGAAGAATCGGATGGTCCTAGGACAATGCGTTTAACATCAGGCGGCTATTCGTCAAGGGATCATGAACCATCAGAGCCAACGTAAGTATTAAATATTTTATGTTGATAAATTGATGGTTTATTATTTTAATTAATTATGGTCAAGACATTAATAATTAACTATAATTTATCTTATTCTATTAAAAAGAAAAATCCTAGAAATTACATTTTATTTGTAGCAAAAGTATCACTTCCCTGACCTTAGCAAATAAAATAATTTTATTTAACAATAAACTTTAACATTTCAAGTGCAGAAAAAAGTATTTTCAAATGTCACCTTCTGCCCATTGATTTAGAAGGCTACTGTTCTAAGCACAAACTCCATGATATTTCTAGAACTAGCATAAGAGACCCTTATTTATTTTCAAAATATCCATACAATGACGGAATACCTGACTGACTAACAAATAAATGCTAGATAAGAGCAAAAACAATAAGAAAGTTTACAAATGTATTTTAGAATAGGAAGGTAGGTTGAAAAGTATTTAGAAACTTCTTGTGTTGACTTAATGATATGCGATGTCTGTGTATCATGTTATCGAGGTCTAAATCGGCCATTCAACTCAATTTAACTTTGATATGGTGGAAATAATTGATTTAATTCACAATAAAAAAGTATACTATGGTAGCTTTTCTTAAAAATATACTTATTAGAGACAAATTAGGATTGTGTAAACCTCGCCTGGAATGTATCTATTAAATATTTTCTGGTATCACTAGAAAAGATTGTTGTAAAGGTTGTCTCATATGCAGATGATGCGAAAGTACACAACATCTTTCAAATGGGCAAAATTGGTAGCTAGGAGGTGCAAATTCGCTTCAAATTACCTTGAAGCGCTCCTGAACAAGAAGCGGAACTCAAAGTGCAAAGTTCTTTGCTGCACTTCAAATATCAAACCCAACATCATTTACAGGGTTAATTAAGTCAAAATAAGCATGATTACCAAATTCAAAACAGAGAAGTTGTATATGTCATTAAACTCCTGTTTGATTTATTGGATTATTCTAAAAGAAACCTGCGATTATTCGTACAGACGTAGCGCATAAAATAGCATTTTCGGCACATTTTACTTTATTATTTTCTTAAAGGACAAAACGCAGTGCAAATTACTAAAAAGTTGAGTGATTTATATGGTGATAAAACCTTAAAAGATACACAGTGTCGAAGCTGGATTGTCAAATTGCGTTAGGAAGATTTTTCACTAAAACATAAGCCACGTTCAGTTCGGCCAAGTGAAGTTGTTGATGACGTTATCAAGTCTTTAATCAAATCGTAACAGAGCGTGAGAATAGAGAGAAGTTAAATATACCAAAATCAATCGCTCGTAACCATAAACGACGTTTTGGACTGGTAAAAAAAACTTGATATTTGGGTGCCACATGAATTGAAGGAAACTCATTAACTAACCCGTTTTAGTGCTTTTCATATGCATCTTAAACGCAATGAACATGATCCATTTTTGAAGAAAATCATAACAGGAGATGAAAAATGGATTGTTTACAATAACGTCAATCGAAAACGATCATGGTCCAAGCATGATGATTGATATTCACTAAAAGAAAATTATGTTGTCAGTTTGGTGGAATTAGAAGGAGGGTGTGGTATTTTGAGCTGATTCCAAGGAACCAAACAATTAATTCGGATGTCTACTATGAACAACTGAACAAATTGATACAGCCATTTGTCAATAGCTAGACCGCACACATCTTTGGTCACTCGTCAAAAACTAAGGAAGCTTGGCTGGGAACTTTTGATGTATCCTTCATATATCCCTGACCTTTCATCGCCAGACTTCCATTTATTTCTGTGGTAAATAGTAAATGGTAAAACTTTCGATAATTACGAGGCTATAAAATCGCACTGGGTTCAGTTGTTTGCAAATAAACGACAAAGGTTCTATGAGCGTGGAATAATGATGTTGCAGAAAAGATGGTAAAAAGTCATCCAACAAAATGGACATTTTATTATTGCTTAAAATTTATTTAAAAATTAAAAAAAAAATCCAAGCCAATATATTAAGCTACAGCTCCCATATAACACTGAACTACGGAAATCAGTTAAATAGTGATAAAGTTTACCTTTGAAAAGATATAAAAATAGGACTCATGTAGAAAAAGAAATTTTGAATCCAACCGATGTTCGTTGTCCGAATTATATAGCTTGTATTTACTTTTCCCCATTCTAAGAAACCACATAAATGCTACAAAATGTTATATCAAGCTTAAATTATTATGACTAAAAAGGTCAGCATAATGCTATATAAAATTCAATCAGTCTCTTAAGGAGTCAAATAACTGGTCTATATTTTATCATGCAAACGCTAATTAAGGCCAAGTTTGCTCAAACAAATATTCGAAAACTTAGTGTTAGGGAAATCTTTTTATATATAAAAATTACATATACATTTTGAATTGACCCTCGTTTATGCAAATGTAGCTGTTGTTGTTGCTATAGTAGTTTTTAGTAATTCCAAGTATATAACAAGAGGCAAATAAGTGCTGTTAATGGTTTTAAGTGCTTGTAATTTTAGTGGGACTGTTGATGATAATAATGTTTGTTGTTGCTTTGCTCTGTTTGTTGGTTAGTTCATGACGCCGACGACGATGATGATGATGATGACTACAATCATGATGAGTAGGCTTGATAAGCTTTATTATTAGTCATTCTTCTTTTTCTTCTTCTTGAAGTGTTTTTTTGTATATGAGAATTTATCATGATTGTAATGTAGTAATAGGGCTTTTCTTTGTTTTCAATTTTACTTTCTCTTTTCTGATGTTTTTCCTTTGGTAACAACTCAATTAGCAAAGGAAGCAATTTGTATGACTTGCTTTCATTATTCCTCTTTCTTCCTGTTTTCTATATTAAAGTGTTGTTAAGTAATTTCCTTAAGTATTTGTTGGTAGCAATAAAGATTCTATGGTTAACAATTCTATTAGTAGTTTTTACAAATGCCAGGACTTAAAGGCTAATAAAAGGCATAAAATATAAGTATTTACTTATGTAGTTGCTACAAAAGTATAATAGAATAAAATGTCTAACAGTGTTTGTTTGCATAAATAATTAAAATATCGGAAAGTATCAAAGAAAACAAAAAAAAATCAAATATATTTAATTGGGAAAATAGAAAACACAGACACATATATTTAGTTCGAAAGTACACACTTTTGTGAAAATAAACAACAAATACAAATAAATAAATGTCCTTGTGTATAAACGAGTACTGTACATGACCCCAAGTGATTAAGTGTGCGTATGAGCAATATAATTTTATTGAGCAATCGATGCGTATACTTAATTTCAACTCACTTCATCAACAATCCAAAATTAATGTAATTCTTTATTTTCTAGTTTTTTCAATGTACGTACACTTGTACTTATGTATGTATGTACTTGTGCGGTGATTTTAATTAAGCCTCAAGTAGAGAATTTCACAATTTATAGAATGTTAAGCGAAACCATCATCAACCCTCTACCATTCCTGTGACCACCAAAATCAATTCAAAACATTTGACAAACAGAAAGATATTGAGAGGAAAGGGGCCAACTTGTGTTTTGTAGAATTCCGTTGTTAAATTAGTTTATATTTGGTTTCGGTTTTCTTTGTCTGCATTTCTATTGTTTTATATGACGACTGTTTCAGTCATTGGCGTCAGTGACAATTTATTATTATTTGTCATGGTCAGGGCAAAACAAACTGAATGACTAACTTTTCTCCCCGATTTCTAATTGGTATGGGAAGTTTGATTAAGTATACGTTTGTACTTTTTGTGGCAGTCTAAAAGTCAGCCACAAATACGAGTATAATATGGAAACTTGCTTTTCTATCAGTTTGCCTGTAGGTGAATTTAATGAATGGTTTGAGTAGATTTTAATAGTTATTTGTTAGATGTTTTTCTTTTATTTTATTTTCCTTATTATTGATTAGAAATAAAGTTTTCTATAGCTGTCACAAGCAAATAAAAATCTTGATTTGTATACTTTATGATTAATGCCCTACAAGAGGGAATTAAAACTTTATAATTGAGAAATCATAAAATACCCTACACCAAGGAGGTAAGTTTTACTGAATTTCAGCATAGGAACTTAGCTTTCTCTACTTTTATAAGACAAAATCCATTTGGCTTCCGCATCTAGGTTGAAGTAAAAAATTTAAACTTGAGAGCTATAAATTCAAAATCGTTTATTTACGACATCCTAGTAATAAAACAAAAATCTTAAAAATGTTCTTAAATGTAAATCGTCTCTAATATTTATCCACAAACAATACAAAAAATAGAATTCTATTATTCATAAAAAAAAAACTTTTTCATGGCGAATGAAATCATTTTTTCTTAATAACTTCATGGTTCTTTTTATACAAGTTTTTTAAGTTTCTTTTCGGCTTCTTGTGCTCCTAAAAAAATAAAGCATTAAAATCACCCAGCAGTTCTAAATTGAAAAAGTGTTTCCAATACCTATAAGATGAATAAAGATTTTAACATGTGTTTGTCCATGAAGAGGCCGGTAGCCACTTTAACAGAGCCAAGAGACATCTTGAGGTTGTTTTAAAGTAACCTATTTTCCCCTTTTAATAACAACCACATGAACATAGGTATTGTAGACACTTCTTCAATTTAAAAGTGCTGGGCTAAAAATGTAAGTATTAGTGAGTCTGTGTTAGTAGGCCACCATGTTCTCTCTCATCTTTGTTATCCATTTGTTTGGGTAAACAAACAAAAAAAGAATTTATTTGGCCAAAAGCAGATTTGATAGTCTTGTGCCAAAACGGATGTTAAAATGTCGCCATTGAGACGCGTCAGTAAGGCGTCTAAAAGATAAGGCCGCTTTATTTAATGTAATAGTTTTATTTTTCTTGCCATTTTTATTTGTGAATAAATATTTCCTATCAGTGTTTCCTTTCGACCAAAAGGCCATTTAAACAAATAAAAGTTATGGAAGGAAATGTTTAAAAATCAAATCGCTTTGGAAGTCAAATAAACAATAAGTCAACTTAAACCATGAATTTGTGAATTAAAGAAATAACAAATTAGTATTGATTTTCTAAATACAGCAATTTCCGAAAAATTAACCTTCATTACAAATAGAAGAAAATGATTTAGTATTTCCAAACAGCCAATTACTTGAACTTTAACTGTTCTCCTTCTTTTCCAAAGTTTCAATTTACTTTTACCATAACTACTTACAATTATTTTAGACCTCATTAGTGACAATTTAGTTATTTTTCGATTCTATTTACTTTTAGTTACATTAAAGACCTTGATTGGTCACCCTGTAGTGTGACCTGTGGTGAAGGCATACGAAGACGTACTCATAAATGCAAAATATTCTTGGAATATTCACGAACTTTGGCCACTGTTAATGATTCTTTATGTGAGGGAATTAAACCACATGATGAGACAGAACGTTGTGTTGAAGATCCTTGCATGTTGCCTTCTCACGGCTATGAAGACCAATATCCCCGCGACTCGATAAAGGTGGGTGTATCAGAGCCAGGCAAAACATATGTGTGGCGCGAACAGGGTTACACCTCCTGCAGTGCCAGTTGTTTAGGAGGTGTGGAGGAGCTTATAATTAATTGTGTGCGTGAAGATAATGGTCGTGTGGTGTCGCCGTTCTTGTGTGCCCCTGAAACCAAACCGGAAGCAAGAGTGCGTACATGTAATGACCGTCCTTGTCCACCTCGCTGGAATTATTCCGATTACACACCCTGTTCTAAGTCCTGTGGCATAGGCATTAAAACCAGAGAAGTCCAATGTATTCATGAGGTAACGAGAGGTGGTGAAAATACTATGGTTGTACCCAACAGTATGTGCCCCCAGCCACCACCAGCAGATCGACAATATTGTAATGTCTTAGATTGCCCTGTACGCTGGGAGGTGGGTGAATGGTCTAAGTGTTCTCATACCTGCGGTTATGGCTTTAAGGAGCGTAAGGTTGAATGCAAGCAAATCATGGCTCAAGAGCATAAAATTGAAAGGCCCGAAACCATGTGTCCCAGTGCCAAACCACCAGATAAGAAACCCTGTAATGTCAAACCCTGCCCCCCAGAGGATCCTAAGCCCATCATTCAAATTAGTAATACTACTCATATACAACATGATCCCAAGAAATCGAAAATCACTTTGAAAGTAGGAGGTGCTGGTGTGGTATTCTTTGGTACTCAGGTCAAGATTAAGTGTCCTGTTAAACGCTACAATCGCACCAAGATAAAGTGGAGCAAAGACCATAAGCCCTTGGTTAAGTCAAGGAAGTTTAAGGTTTCTAAGAAAGGAGCTTTACGTATTTTAGACATAACATTCCGCGATGCTGGAGTTTATTCGTGTCATGCTGGTCTAAGCAGTGCTGAAATAACAATAGATGTTAAGGCAAAACCAGGTCAGAAACAGGAGGAGTTGGAAAGGCATGAATCAGGTAAATAAAGAAAAGAGAATAATTTAATAATCAATTTTATTAAATTTTACGATAAAATACATTAGCGTAGTTCACAATCCGTTGCAAATAGTCTAGCATCGTAGCATTTGCGAATTAGTTTGACAATTGAAATATTTTCAATATTATAGATTTGCAAATGCTATTTGCAACGGATTGTGAACTGGGCTATTGTTTAAATAAATAATATGCAAAATATAATTTAAATTATTTTCTAATAAAAATTTGTTCTGTTATATTAACTTTCAGATCGCTTAGTAAGAGAAAGAAGTGGCACGGAGCCTTTAACTGCTGCGGATATGACAGCAACGGATAATAGGTAAAGAACACTTATTTTTAGGAAAAGTATTTTCCAAAGTAAATTTTGCATGTAAAAATTAGTGAAAATTTTTATAGAAATTTTTGCGTCAAAATTTTTATATAGAAAAAATATGTTCTTAAAAATTTTCCGAAGAAAAAATTTTGATATTATTTTTTTTTCTTTTGAAAACATTTTTTATAATTTATACCCTACACCACCATATACGGAAAGGGAATTTGGGTCTACTGATTAGATTTGTCGATGTCCGTCTGGCTAGCTGTTTTTTCATATAAAGTTTATAATCGCAATTTTATGGATAATTTGATCCAGCAAAATATATAAACAGAAATCATCAGACCAACATTGTCGAAATAGGGCTTTATGTGGTCATACCTTTCATACAAAATCTACTGTCGATAGTAATTCAAATGTGACAGAAATCGCAAAAACATTATTAAGGTTTTTTGGGGTAAATAATATTCTTGGTAATATAAATCAATTTACTAAATTTTGAGACAATCGCTTCATATTTGACCTTAACTCTATATAATTTCCAATACCACAAATGATTTAAATAAATCTCGAAAAAATGTTTAAATGATAACAAAGTTTATCAAAGCACTTTTGAATTCGTCGGGTAGGGTATCATATGATGGGTCTTTCTTTCCATTATTTTTTAACAATTTTAATATGTTTTTTGTAAGACATATTCTTATTAAAAAGATGTTTACCTCAAAAATTATGCATAATAATTTACACAAATATTTTGATAAATCCCATTGGCAACAAGAAAGTTATAACTTTAAAGTGTAATATTTCAAGCAAATTAATGAAAAAAACTTGAAATAGAAAACCTTTATTAATAACTACACCAATAATACTACGTAACAGTTTTTTTAGCAAACGAATCCGATACCCAATCTCTATGTAAAATTGTCTGCTGAATCCAAATTTGGAATTAGAATGGTCAAAAGTAAAACAGTTTTCGATATATTCCAAAAATAACCAGCGTTTTTGAAAAAGATAGATATCGCCTAAATATTGATATGATCCAAAACTTTTATGGAATTATGTTTTTATGTATTTGAATACAAAACAATTGTAGGTCGCAAGTAAAGATAAGTCAAAAAATAACAGGGATACAATGGACAAAAGTTCATGAAAAATATTGTGCATTTTTGAAATATCTCTCTTTTCAAGTTTATTTTATTTAATATAAGACATAAAAATGGTTATATTTTATTCCTTAGGACATAAATGTATTTCAATACAAATATAATACGTCCAAAAAGATGAAGATTAATTCAAAAATAAGAAAACGATATAGGATTTAGTGAATTAACCCACTATAATATTGTGAAACATTGTTATTTTTGAACCGAAATAGATCTTATTAAGTGAAAAATGTACGCATTAAAATAGACCAATGTCTCGAAAATTGTTCTATTTTTGACCATTCTGACTTCATATTCGGATTTAGCGAACAATTTTGTTAAGCAATGTAATTTATATAACATCCTTGTAAACAATACATTTTCTACTTATGACAGTTTTACTAAATCTAAACTTCCATGCTAAAGTATTCATTTATAGAAATGTATATGCATTTTCATATTAAGCAAGTCAAATCAAGGATAAAAATAAGAAAAAATCCTTAATATACATATTTTAGCTGGATAACAATGAAAAAATAATCTTCTGACTAAAGTTGTAAAGAGAAGAAAAGACATAAATTCAAAATATACTTATTTTGCTTATTATAAACTATGAAAAGAATTTTAAATCTAGTTATGTACCAGAATAAACAAATAACAGATAATAAGTGGAAAAAAGTGAAAAAGGATATCAGCAATAAAAAAATTATGAAATTTTAATAAGATGAAGAGAATAAATATGTTTTTATAATAAAATAAGAAAATTGGAGCTTAGTAATATAGAAAAAATGTAGGCTCCCATAATTTATGAGATATATTAACATAAATTACACTAATCCACAAAAATAATCATTACATTCAGAATTTAATTTTGTTTAATTTTTAGATTCTGAAGGTTTTGGACAAGAGTTCTTTTTACCCTTAACTAACTTAGATATACATAAAATAAATATCTCTATTTAATTTTAAATTTATATTTATATAATAATTTAAAAGTTCATAAGTACTTTTCAAACATTTAACAATTTTATTGTATGTTATCACAACCCTGGAGTTCTTATTTTTACAAAGTTTGTTTTTTCTATATTTTTCTTCAATTATCCGTAGAGCTTTATATGGTTAAAAAAATGTGCAATTGTTAGTTTTTAATTTAACTTTTTCTCTGCTTTATTTATTTTATATTTCTGTCTAAAAACACTCCAAAACTTTTGAACTCGTTTTACTGTTTATTATTCATACGCTGGAGTATTTAACAATGAAGACATGATTTTTTTTCATTTTCATTTCTTCAAGAAGGAAAATTTAGGAAAAAACTTTTCTATTTACAATTCTATTTTCAAACAAGTTGAAAACCTTGTTGAGATTTATTTAGTTTCTGCAAAAAAAAAGTTAGTAAATATATATAATAGGTCACTTGTAGCTAGGTACACTCATATATTGTATAACGTACATACCTGTAAAATTGTAAGAAAAAGAATTAAGTCATAAATCTTAATTTTGAAAAATTAAAAAAATTAAGTTTGTTTTCTTAGCAAACTGATTTACCAAGTAAAACAAATTTGTCTTCAGATCATTGCTTGCAATTTGTAAATCTTTCTAAAATTAAAAATCAACATACTATGTTTTACCACATTACCACATCAGTACTGGCTACAAATCATTTACCCAAGTATAAACTGCTCAAAAAAAAAACAATTATTTTCATTTTACCTTCTCATAAATTAATAAACAAGCTCTAAATGTGAATGACTAAATTGGTTGAAAATATTTCTTCAGCTAAAAAATACTATATGGTCTTGCTAAATATCCATCTGTGTGTGTTTGGAACTGACCACTTTATAGCCAATGAAGCAATCTGATTTAACAGACAACTAAACAACAGCACTTGACCACATTTATTTTACTTTGCTGTACAGTGAATGTATGTGATTTAGATCCTGATGTATATACACACAGACACACACTTGTGTTCACATAGGTATCAGGATATGTGTGCATTTGAGCTCCACTGAGTTTTGTTAGTGCTGAGCTATAGCATAAATCAAGTTGAATATATATGAGATTTTTATCATTTCTTGAAAGTTTTTTTTTCCTTTAAATTTTATTATGATACATAAAGTGCACTGTGGGACGGACAGAAAGACAATTTAAAAACAATTTATTTTGTTAACTTGTTTGTCAGGTCAAAATGTTGCAATAGTTTCTTAATTTAATAAATTAAATTAAATAGAGTTAGGGAAAAAGGATTTACTCATTTCCACTGCCAAATTCATTTCAATAGAATCTGCAAATTTTTTATACCCACTATTAAAAAAAATGGGGTGTATATTAAAATTGTCATTCCGTTTGTAATTTTCTTATTATTGACACAAAAACCAGATATATATTCTGAATCCTTATGAAGTTCTAAAACGATTAAACGATATCTGTCTGTCTGTTGAAAGCACGCTTGATAACGCTTAAACGAAGAGCTAGGTCGCTGGAACTCGAATAGAATGGCTATATCGAAAACGGCTCTAATGATTTTTATTAAATTTAGACGGCGGGTGCCGTATAACGGGTAAAAAGGGGAAAAAATCTAAAAAGTTGTATTTCATAAATTAATAGTTATAGAAACAAAATTTAAACTACATTTTAAACAGCTATAAAAAAACCAGGCAGGTGTTTGGTACTATTTTGAAACTATGCCCAATAGGCGGTAAAAAAGAGTGAAAATAGTTTTTTTGGTACATTTTTAACCCACTCTTATCTTTTGACCCAAAGTATATAGAAAGGAACTTTGTACTTCAATCAATAGATGCGAAAAAAATATTAAACACGTATTTGATACTGTTCTGATTTCGGGGGGCAAAATGGGTAAAAAAGGGATAAAATGATAACTTAACATCTCATAAAGTAATATGAATAAAAACAAAATTTTAACTGCGTTTTAGTAAAAAGTACCGAATTCAATTGATACCAAAAAAATACCAAATATGCATATGGAACTTTTTGATATGAGGGGATAAAAAGGGAAAAATATTGGTAATATTATAACTTTTAAACAAATGAATATTTGTCTGTCAGTATGTCCTTTATAGAATAGTAAACTATGCATTTGATCATGTCATGCTCTTTAGCATATTTGTTGCTCATAAGCCGACGAAGGTTTCTTAGTTGGCATGACAGATTTACGACAGGTGGCGCCACTGAAAATTACTCAAAATGCAAGGTTGCTACGAATGAGCCGACGAAGGTTTCTTAGTTGGTATGATTTTGTTCCGACAGGTGGCGCTACTGAAAACCTGATCAACTGGATCAGGCTATGATCTTAGCAAAGTTCTGGAGCATGAGTCGACGGAGGTTTCTAAGTTGGTTTGACCAATTTTCAAAATTATTTAAAATGTATCGAACTGTGTGTTGATGTGTTGAATGGTTTAAAATTAATTGGATATTTGCATAATGTCTTTCTTTTGTAAATTTAAAGTACTTTATAAAATGAAATACATGAAAACTTTAAAATTTGTCTCGAAATGCTTATCATAATGCCCCGAGCAAGGCTCGGTCAACCAGTTACTGTTAAACTATAAAGAAACCGAATTTAGTAAAAATATTTTACCAACAATACCCTTTAGCGTAACATTTTTTTTCGAATTTGGTTCACATTTTGAGTTAGCTGCACCCTCGTAGATATATGAGATATATTTTTTTTTAATTTAATGCAACTTGATGGTGGGTATGGAAGATTCGGCACAGTCGAATATAACACTCTTACTTGATAATTCTAAGATTAAAAGTAGGATAATGTTATTTTTACACATGTGACCTTCTCCGAGAAAAGGGTCCTAGTGTGTCAAGAAACGGGTTTGAATTTAAGAGTGGATTCTGGTACCTTAAAGGGTGCAGAATAAGACGAAATATGTTAATCGATAAAAATGAGAAAAACATTAACCCCCTAATTCCTAAACAAAAATAATGATATGACAATCAAATCAAATTTACCATACAAATTTCCTAATGTAACTCTTAAACAATTTTATTATTCGTTTCTGAATTAAGGGGTAAAATTTTATTTTTCTCAAAACTTTATTTTCACACACTAGGTCCCTTTTGTCTCTCTTAAATATGATTTAGTAATGATCGCTTTATATAGTAAATTAAATTACATAACACTAATCGGCTGCTAACTAATCCCACTGCGGTCCAACTTTTAACATGAAATCTTATAAAGCGTAACAACTCTTATAATTCGCTTTGACTCTATTAAAAAATTCACATATTTATTTGTTTACTTTACCATTTCATTTAATTCGTATCTTTTTTCACATAAAACTACATATTTATATGCTAGTTTAAATCAAATCGTATGAGAGTATGTCTATTATTGTTGTTTTTATCTTATTCCCTTTTAAAATATATTTTTATTTGATCCATTTTTCCATTGCAGCACACAAACCACACGTCGCAAACAGCAACAAAATGCTAGAGAACGTAGTCGTCGACCAAAGTCAGATATTGTGCAACAGCATGCAGATAGCAGTATAATGGGCGATGAGGTAAGTTAGTTACGTTTACATTTTTACACTAACACACAGAAACACAATGTGAGAGAGGAAATTGTTATAAGAGAGATACATACTTATGTTACATACATATGTATTGTAGTATGTATGTTTATTCAACTAAACACACAATATTTGATAAAAACAGATGAAAAGGATAACATCTTTATTTAATGGCTTTGAATACACATAAACTAAGGTATTTTGTACAAGCAAATAACTAAATACATAGGAATCTATAAACATACATACGAGTATATGCATTAAATACTTGAATTTGTATGTTTTTCTGTGGAAATGTAATTCTTTCTGTGATTCTCTTATTATGGCTCTTCCATAATGACAATAACGATGGCTATGGCTATAGCCATGATAACTATGTATAAAATTTTCTCTCTTGGTCCAAGTTTTTGTTTTTTCATTCTCTTTTTTTCAAGTTTTATTTGACTAGATATGTATTGTATATCATTTTCTAATGTTTGCTTAACAAACAATTTTATCCTCAAGTATTGTCATCGTCATCATCATCATCAAACAAACTACAAGTGATATTTAGGATTTCTGCTGAAAGTATTTTGTTAAATATTTTTTTATTACGTTTTCTTTCTTCTTAATTCCAAAAGTATTGGATTCTGTTATGTTTTTTTTTTCAACGTAGTTTGATAGACTTTTTTCGAAATACAAAAAACTTGTATATAATATTTCTTTACTTATTTAATTTAAGCTGCACGTAATGCACACAAAATTTTGTGTTTAGGATTTTTGTGTAGGTTTTCTTTACCCCATTTTTGTTTATGAGTAGCGGGAAAGGATGGAAAAACTTTATTTGCTTTGGACGGAACAAAAATGATTCGTATCTTTCCAAAGCCTTACTTAAATATACTTGTCCTTAATACTTAAACACATTCTACCGAATTATTACTTAGAAAAACAATTTAACATTACAATTCTCTATACAATTAACTTAACTAAGTTGTCTGTTGTATATTTCCGAAATTTAAAATGTATAATACCTTATTCACATTAAGTATGAAATCTCATTTAAGTAGTTTTCATTTGAAAAAAATATTTAAAACACAAGATTTCCTATATAAATTGAAAACTACTTACTTACGTTCGAGTTTTCAATAATAATTATTTTGAAAATTATTCAAACATTTAGGTGTTAATCAACACTTAGCAAATGTAGTTTTAAGATTTACTAAAAGGTGTTAATATTCAGATGTTTTTAAACTTTGACGTAAATCTATAACTGAAAATCTTATAAAAGTCAGAAAATGAAAATGTGCTTGTGAAGTTTTCTTTTGGGTTTGAAATCACTTTTATCGCATTTCAAAACTCGCTTCTCAAATATTATAGTGCATTTCCATATTCGATATTTTGGTTGTTTATGGTCATTAAAATATAAAGATGCTGCACTCCGTACATTTGTTTTCTGTGAAAAGTGAAGAACAATTATAGCTTTCTCTCATTGGATAATCGATAATTAATTTTTTTCCGAAATAGAGTAAAATCGGGACTTATTGAAGGGCAAATCAATGTATGGAAGTGCAACGTCTTTATTTTATAGAGTCTTTGCGTAAAATGTTCATTATTTTCTATTAATGTATGCTTTGAGTTAACAAATATTAATTTAAAAACCCTGGAAGTCGTTTCCATAATATTTAGTTTACATATCAGCAAAAATTTAGAAAAAAAGACTTTGTCGGCATATTACGTATCCTTAAGCCTGTTTAAGGACACGCCCATGTTTACACCCATGTTTTCTTTCTCATGTGGCGTCTGATATAACTTATCTAAGACGCAGTTAAAATGACATGCTGAAAATATACAGTCTTAGCTACAATGTCTTTTATGATTACATTGTCGGTCAGGGATTTTTAAAGGAGTATGCGACATGTTTTTTGTATGTAAAGTCCATTCTTTATTAGTCTAGTAGTTCCATATAAGGTTGGAGCTAAGGATATTTGGTGTCCAAATATCAAATATACTTTACTTGATCCTTATAAATTTTACAAAAAATCTGTAAGCAATTTTTTCAAAAAATTTCAAATCCTAAAGCTATCAGTACTTATTTCATAAAAAATATGTTGGTACTCTTAGGCATTTTTCTCGCTGGATAATGTTATGCAATAATCTAAAATTTTACTTGTCTTTAAATGCCGAATATTTGTGGTTTGAATTATGGTTAAGTTTGCTGTAATTAAGTCGAATCATTAGTCAAAATAAATTAATTGCTATTGAAATACAAATGACAATTTCCTAGTTAATTAATGGTTAAATTCAATAAAAAGTAACTCACTAGACATTTTCAGTAATTAGCCACAAATAGTTCACCACTTAAAGGAAATGAACTTTAAAATAGTTTTTATTTGCATTTAACAAAAAGAAAAAAAATCTAAAAAAATATAAAACTTAGATAACTTTACCCCACCTTATGTTTTATGTGGCGTATGATTGATATCAAATAAATTCCATAATTTAATATCACTCATACGTATCTATGGAACACAAATAAAAATGTTTTAGTAAAAATTGCACTTGCATATGAACTTTTTTCATAACAACATTTTAGTAAAAATTTTTAATAAAAAATGTCATTTTACCCTAACGATAAAACTAACCAGATATTATGATAATAGACTCAAGACTACTGAACTTTTTAAATCAAACCATGCAAACAACACTTAACAAAGTGTTAGTAAAATAGTTTCCTTTTTGGTTTAAGTGGAAAACTTTTGTTGCTTTTATCTCTTATTCGCCAGTTTTCTATAGTTTGAATTTATTTTCCCACGCTAGTACTTGTATTAATTGGTTTATGAATAAAAATTCATTTATAAATCGTTTAAACAACCACTCAAAATTAAACATTTTTATTATTGTACTGAACTATGTTTTATATTTTCTGTGAAAAAAAAAGAACAAGAAATAACTGTAGTAGAATACAATAAAATAATCGCAATGAATAATACTTTCAACAGACATAAAATAAATTGTTTAAAGGGAGTTTCTTTAACATTTTTTTTTTTTTTGAGTTTGGAAGGTATTTTAAAAAGTTTTGGCATCATTTTAATAAAATGTAAAAAATGTTAAATTAAAAACTTTTAGAAAATTGTTACTTTATAGTTAAAAATAAAACACACTTTTATTCATTCCAGTCCAAACTTTTTTCCTACCCCCAATATTTTATACATATATATATATTTTTTTTTAATAAAAAGTGTTTTGCTCTTATTGTACTGCATAAATAAGTAATTGTAATAAACCCATAGAAAATTGTTGACTTTTTGCTTCTCTAATACTCCCCGCATTTTCTTTTGTATTTCCTTCTTGTTCTCTCTTTTTTCTTTCACTTCATCTGTACTTCCTCGTTTAGCATTCACATTTAGTGCAGCAGGCCCAGGATGGTTTGCCACAGCCAAGTGCTAGTAGTGGTAGCAGCCGCACCAACACATTGTTGGCCATGCCATATTTTCAGGCTTTACTAAGTAACCTACAGGTGAGGTATTCCGCTATAAAAAAAAACTACACTCTAGTGTTAAATAGTCAGTTGTCTTATGTTAATTTCTTGTTTTTTATTTTTTTATTTTTCGTTTGGTTTTTGATGTTTAAAACTAAATGGAGTCAGTGGCAATTTTCTTTTTAAATTGTTTACTTTATTTTTTCTTTTGTTTTAGAATTTTTTAATTTCCAGCTGCCTTTTCATTGGTGGGCTGTTAATGCTAATGTTTTTATTATAAATATTGTTGCTCTTAATTTTTTATGAATCTACAAATAAGTTTCATTTATTTGTGTGTTGGAAAGGAGAAAAAGTGATTTCGTATTTTATTTTTTAATTAAACCAGAAGCTTGAGAAAAGTAATTTTTTAAGGAAAATTTCAAAAATTTATAATTTTTAAAAAGTAGGAAATTTTTCAAAAATTTACTATTTTTATAGGAAATTTTTGAAAATTTGATATTTTTATAGGAAATTTGTCAAAAATTTACTATTTTTATAGGAAATTTTTCAAAAATTTACTATTTTTATAGGAAATGTTTCAAAAATTTACTATTTTTATAGGAAATTTTTCAAAAATTTACTATTTTTATAGGAAATTTTTCAAAAATTTACTATTTTTATAGGAAATTTTTCAAAAATTTACTATTTTTATAGGAAATGTTTCAAAAATTTACTATTTTTATAGGAAATTTTTCAAAAATTTACTATTTTTATAGGAAATTTTTCAAAAATTTACTATTTTTATAGGAAGTTTTTCAAAAATTTACTATTTTTATAGGAAGTTTTTCAAAAATTTACTATTTTTATAGGAAATTTTTCAAAAATTTACTATTTTTATAGGAAATTTTTCAAAAATTTACTATTTTTATAGGAAATTTTTGAAAAGTTTTCTATTTTTATAGGATTTTTTTAATTTTTTCAATTAAAATTACAAAATGACTCTTTTTCCTATCTACTATTTTTGAAACTTTTTTCTTTTAGTTTTTATTAAACCACTCACAAAAAAACATTCATTCATCGTCACAAAAATATGAATATGAAAATTTTTTTTTTTTTGTGTTCACTGCATTTTCTGTGTTAAAGTGCAAAAGTTTACTATTTTTTCATATTCATTGTGTTAGGTTATACTATCTAGTTGTTTCTATTGTTTTAAGTTCATTTTTTGGTTTTTTGCCCTTTCATTTCATGTTGCACTTTTTGCATTGTTTGCTGCTATTATTACACTGTTGACTACATTTTCTAGAGTTTTTCTAAAAAGACATTGTGTTGATTCCATTCCGGAAAAGAAGAAAAAATATTAAAATTTTTTGTTATACATTTTTGTGCCACCCAACATTTGTTAAGTTTAAAGTTTTTTTAGTACTATTTCATTTTGTCTTGGTTTAAAATGTTTAGTTTTGAGGTTTTTGCATTGTTTTTGTTTTATTATTTTCCAGTCTAGCGGTAAATTTTCTTTTGTTTTCATATATTTGTAAATAGCCACACTAAAACATTCCATTCTGTTATTTTACCTAGAAGTACAACACCATTAATTCTATTTTTTTTTCTATCCATATTTCTTTCCTGATATCAGACTAAACTTGTATTTTCTTTATTTATAGTAAAACAATGTTGATTTTTTGTGTCTTTTTATTTCCTAAGTTTGCTTTTTAGGCTTTTCTGTTTTTGCTGTATATCCGTTTCCGTTTTTCTAAAAGCGGAAACTTGCTGTTGGTTTTAACTCATTCTCATTTTGCGGCTTATTTACTTATTTAGTCAAAGTAATTTGTTATTTTAATCTTATATAATTTTAAAACTTAACATATTTCTTTCTATTCTCATGTTACTTTTAGTAATTTTTATTTAGGATTTTTTATTATAGGATTTTTAATTGATATATTTTCATAGTAATAGTTAACACATATTACAAAGCATTTATTCACTCTAATTGATTTAATTTTAGGTTCATAAATTTGTTCAATATTTCGATTGTAAAATTATTTTAAAAAAATGTGTTTACATAATTACTCGTATTTTGGCTAGCAACTTTTTCATAACTAGATTAAGTGATATTGCAGTTTCTTTGCTTTTGAATTTGCATATGTAAATATCTAGTAAATTCTCATTAAAACGTCAACGTATATAATAATCTACGTCCATTTATTCCTACTTCCATCCCACTGTCAGTCTGTCTACCTATGTGTATGTCCAAATATTTTTGTGATCAAAATACAAACGAAAATAATTATGTGAAATGTTTTAAATTATCTGAATTTGTAGAGTGTTGTCTAGTCGGATTCAAGACACAAAACTCTATTGTGATCATGTACAAAATTATCCGGATAAAGGAAATACTTTTACAATATTTTATCATTAATTTTTTTAAAATTTCTTTCAGTTTTAATTAATAGCAACATATTTACGGTCTTAAAATTTTATTTATTTGTATAATTTTTCCTAATTTGTAGCAAAACTAACAAATATTTTGTAGAGTCATTTTCATTTATTTTAGCAGTTTTTTTTTCTCTCATAACATTTGTAAATTAATTTTTCATTTCAGTTTTCATTTAAATAAATCAAATTGCAACAAAATACAAATTTCATGCGATTTATTTGTGGTTTATTTTTCAAAGAAAAAAACTTAAAACTTTCTGTTACAAATGAGTACATTTTTTGTGCATTGAATTTTAATATAAATTTAATAATTAGTATTACAAATTTTAGACAAATAATTGTGATAAATTGATTTATTTAAACGAACAAAAAACACAAATCAAAGTAAATAAATGTTTCAAATATTTTAATCACATATGGCTATTAAATGTCAAAAAATAATTGCTGAAAATATGATTAAATATAAATATAATTTTGAATAATTGATTACATAAATGTATGTATACAAATGTGATTTTGACGAATAAATACAATAAGCCAATTCCATAGATTGTAATAAATGTTATAGAATAAATAATTTGAATACATGCGGTAAAGACAACGTGAGAGGTACCATATTTACTTACCATAAAAGAAAAACTTACTCGTGAAAATTTTTAAATGTTTTTCGGGAAATTGGATAATTTTAAAGGAAAAATTTACTATTCTTGAGGAAATTTACTATTTTTATATGAAATTTTCAAAAATTTACTGTTTTATAAGAACATTTTTAAAAATATACTATTTTTATAAGAAATTTTTCAAAAATGTGCTATTTTATAGGAAATTTTTCTAAAATTTACTATTTTTATAGTAAATTTTTCAAAGATTTACTACTTTTATTTGAAATTTTTCAAAAATTTTGTATTTTTCAAGAATATTCTATTTTTAAAGGAATTTTTTCAAAAATTTTCTTCTTTTTTAGGAAATTATTCAAAAATTTACTATTTTTATAAGAAATTATTCAAAATATTTAGTATTTTTATAGGAAATTATTTCAAAATTTAGTTTTATAGGAAATTATTCAAAAATTTTCTATATTGATAAGAAATTTTTCAAAAATTTTCCATTTTTATAGGAAATTTTTCAAAAATGTTCTACTTTTATAGAAATTTTTTCAAAAAATTTCTGTTTTTATAGGAAATTTTAAAAAAATTTTCTATTTTTATAAGACATTTTTCAAAAATTTACTATTTTTATAGAAAAATTTTCAAAAATTTTCTATTTTTATAGGATTTTTTTTTATAGAAAATTTTTAAAAAATTTTCCATTTAATTGGAAATTTTGAAAAATTTTCTATTTTTGTAGGAAACTTTTGGAAAATTTTTATTTTATAGAAATTTTTTTAAAAATTTTCCATTTTTGTAGAAATTTTTTAAAAAATTTTCTACTTTTATAAGAAATTTTTCGAAACTTTTCTATTCTTTTATGAAGTTTTTCAAATTTTATTTCTATTCTATTTTTATAGAAAATTAACTATATTTATAGGAAGATTTTCAAAAATTTACAACTTTTATAGGTAACTTTTCAAAAATTTAGTATTTTTGATAGGAAATTATTTACAGGAAAATTTTCAAAAATTTTCTATTTTATAGGATTTTTTTTTAATTTTTCAGGAATTTTTTATTATATAAAAAAATTTTCAAAATTATATGTTTTAAGAAATTTTTCAAAAACATCAAATTTTTATAGATTTTTTTTTAAAAAGCGATCGTTTTTGGAAAATTTATTTGTTATTTTGTATTTCAAAAATTGATTTTACAGAATGTATAATATTTAAGGAAAATTTATTTTTAAATTTTTAAATTTTCGATTAAATGTCCGGCGAGTTTTCAATTACCCTGTATTTGAAAACAAATATTTGTGGTTATTTATAAATATGAAATCTAAATATTTATATCTTTTCTTTAATTGACTTTTTGATCAAATATGTTTTTTAGCATAAACTTCATTTTTTTTAATAAACACAAGCTTAATACGCAAATGTTTATTCAAAAAGTATTACTTATATAAATATTTCATGTGTATGTTGAAAAAAAAGCTTTGAAATTCGCTATATCTCTGGAAAGAAGTCATATTGTATATTGTTTTTTAATCCTTTTCATAAATTTATTCATTTATCACACAACTAGATACAAAAATTTATTTTATATATAAAATCCTTACTTAATCCTTTCCCAACTATTTTGATACTTTGAATACTTGAGCAAATATTTTTGTAACAAAAATATGACAAATAACTAGCAATGTTATTGTTTGGTAAACTATATTTTACTTTTTATTTTTGTTTTTCTTTTTTTTTCATTCCTACAATAAAAAACTTTATTATATTTAAATTCTAATTTCTTGTTCATTTACCACCACCGCCACTGGTTAACACTTGGTTCAACTTTACTCTTCTATAAACAACCAACCAACACTTTTAAAATATATTCAACATTTAACAAATAAAATCAAATAAAACAAAACAAATCATTTCAACAAATTCTCACTAGGTAACAAAAACAATTATATTTTCTTTTTTTAACTAATTTTATAGTTTATAGTTTTTATATTATTTAGTCGATGAAACTAGCTAAATGCATTTGTGCAATGATGAGCCTGCAAATCGGCCGAAAAAACATAAGGCTTGAATATTTTTTCAATAAAACTAATTGGCTTTAAAGTAATTACAAGACGATAACTATAATACAAAATTTGTATGTATTCTGTTAAGTTTTTTCAAAAACACATAAGTCAATTTGCAGGCCAAGCATAAAGCTTACCAAAATTCTTAAAAAAAACTTAGTTTTCCTAATTAGTTTGAATTTAAATTGCATTAATGTTTCCTGGCTTCAGACCTAAAAACTCTTACCAAAATTGAGCAATAAAAAACAATTTTTAATAAAACTCTAATAAAATGGATAACTAAATTAATATTATTCCTTCGTCCTTCAAAAAAAGCTAGAGCAGCAACCAATTGGTCACTCCAATGCATGACACAAAAACTAGTAAATATCTTCCTTAATAAATTATTTATTTATTTAACAACTTTTTTTTCTTTTTCTTAGTTCCTTTATGATGATTTATGATTTTTATAAATATTATCATGTATCATTTTCCCCCTAAAAGTATGCTTATCTTTTGCAGTTCATTTCAAATGCTTACTATTTTATGTTAGCTTTGAAATTAAGTATTTATTAACTTAACATTTTTAATAAATGTTAAATCTTTATTACATAGTTATTAAAAAGCTTATTTACTCAATTAAGATATGTAATCAATTATATACTCAAATAATGTATCACACATATAATATAAAGTAGAGGGCCAAGATAAATAAATTTTAACTTCTCCTCTGAAGTCATAGTAAAAAATATGTAAACAGAAACACTGTGCTACCCCTACTAAAAAATATTTCATTGTATGCCAAAATTATTTTATGGTTTTAAAACAACTTCAAATTTTGACTACCATCAAATAGAAATGTAAAATTTTAAACTGTCTTAGAACTGACATACACCACTTAACTCGTCTTTTGAATTGAGCTATTGTTAAATACAAAAGTAAATATTCATTAGTAGACTACGATTTATTATTGTAAATATAAAAACAAATACAAAACAAAGAAAGGAAATCAAGACAATATTGTTTCTTACAAAATTATATAATATCGTTAGCTAAAATGAAAAATCATGTAAAAATAAATAAAAATATTTGTATGTTTTAAAGAAGATAACGCCTTTTATTAAACTTGTATAATGAAGGTTTTATGACAAATTATTTTATACCTACCGTTTTCTATATTTATTCTTGAATAATAGTTAAATATTCTTGAATAATAGTTAATAATTTTTGCTTATAATCTTTTTCTTTGCTTAGAAACAAACATTTTTTGCATTCCAGAGGACGATTTGTTTGTATATGAATGTCTATAACTATGATAAAGTTGACAAGTTTCCTCATTATCATCAACCAGTCTCTAGTGGCACTTAAGTGCGACCTCATTTTCGTGTTGTATGGAAACATGTTCTTGCATGCACACTTTCCAACAACATATTGAATATGTTCTATTAACACCAGCAGCACTAAAATGCAAGCTAACACTTGTACCCTGTAGTTGAAATTTAATGGAATGACTCCAAAAGTAATAAAATGAAAAGAGATTTTAATATGTTCTAAGGATATACTTTTTAGAACCTTATCGCCTTTACCAGAAAAACAACACCACTACAATAGCTAGCTCATGTTAAAATAGACTTTTACTTATTTCATATAAGGTTATTCTTTTTGAAATCAGCTTGAACTACTGGTTAAACTTTATTCCTTTATACTGCTACATACTTAAATAGGTACCATTTCTTTATATATTAATATTATTGCATAGTTAAAGGGGTATGTTTTTAGAAAATGTTTATGATTATAATTTTCTTTCCTTCGTATTATATTGTTAGTTAGACAAACAACAAAGACACCATCATCAAAAAAATATACTGCAAATTTACAAATTAATCATTACAAGGTTTAATATTTCATTATCTTACAAGATAAAAGCTTTTGTTGATTATTATACAGAACAAACATTTTAAAGGAGGTTAAGTTCAAAGGAAATTAGTAAAATATGAATTTAAAAAAAAAATTTAATTGTACATTGTTTAAAACATTTTGGAAAGTATAATAAGAGATTTTGAAATATTAAAAGAATTTTTTAGTTAAAAATTTAATTTAGGAATTTTAAAATTACTGTGTTTAAAAAATATGATAACTTACACTTACCCTCAGAAAAGCAGATTCCAGCTAATGACTTTTAATCTTAAGGATTTTTAAAAGTTAAATAAATTTTTTATTTATACCTAATTAAAATTATAACTTTCAAGGTTTTCGAATCGATAGAAAATAGTTTTAAACATTATTTTGTAGAGCATAAAATACATGGATCAAAACTCCAGAATTAATAAAGATGTATGTATATAAAATAAAAAAATTAATAAAATTACTAGGAAGTTGCTTATAAATGAAAATGATAAATTAATATCACATATGTGTGACATGTAGATTTATCAAACCAAAAAAAAAAACTGAGATAAAAACTAGAACACATGTAATAGCAAAAATAACAAAAATGTTGGAAATGTAATTAAATATTTAAAGGATATGCTCGACAAATAATAATATAATAATAAAAGCACGTTAATACGAATTTGAGGGGGTATAAACATTTTTAACAGTAATTTCTTAATAATATATTATGATCATGACAATATCTAAAAGTTTACAGTTACAGTTATATACATACACAAAATTCCAGTTTTAAGTTAAGGTTTTTCATTTAAATATTAAAAAACGTCATATTTTGTCGTACATATTTTGGTTTAGCCGTTGTATTTTTTTAGGTTAGAAAAAACTTTCGAGTATCATAAATATTATAAATTGAGAACCTCTAAAATCGAGTCTTTGGTATTATACTTGAATTTCGTATCCGATATATACAAATGTTTGAAAGAACTGAAATAACCCATAATGTTTTTGTTTAAACAATGTTTATTTATATTTAAAGTAGTACAACGTAAAATATTTACATTACAAAGTTTAACTGTTGTGTATTGCACTAAGATCCCAATTTATTACAATTTTTTAATTTTGTAATAAATAGTTTTTTGATAAAACCAAAAACGTTTCCGCGACGCGTTTCGATGGTTGATTAGGCCATCTCATCAGGAGGATTATCCCTGATTCTAGACAGAGCGAAAACCACACATTATATATTATTTGAAGGACATAATAAATACGAATTATTAATGTGTCCAACAAATATCAACATAAAGCGAAGGTTATCATCTGAACATATTTAATATTAAAAATCAGGGACTTAATCGCAGCATTCGATATAGAACGAAATGTAAGATATTTCCGAAACATTTGTGTAGCACACTTTTAGAGTAATCTAAGTAATATAACATAACATACATTATAATTTATTTGTCACAAGTTCCGTGGTAGTAAAATAATTTAATTTAAACTAAATATTTTGACAAAAAATAATGGATATGCTTACATATCAAATTTTATTAAACGTTTTGTAAAATAAAGTATTTGAAAATCCCTTTACAGGTAAAAATGGTCAAAGTTTATTTCTTCTTATGAGTTACGTCACTCTTTAGGTAAATAAAAGATTACAATTTTAGAGGTTTTCTTAAAAACACTAGTTCTATCTACACACCTCCATATTTGTTTGTCTTTTTAACTATTTATATGTAGTGGTAAAATTTTGTGTTTCCCTAGCTAAAATATACATACATAAATACTTATAAATAAAAGGAAAAATGAATACTAGAAAAATAAAATCATAAAGAATATTTTAAGGGCCTTCGATTTTGCCCTCTAGAAGAAAGCATATGAAATATGAAAGATAAATAAATCTGAATTTATTTAATCTATTTCTGATTTATATTTTAAATACTTTAATCCCTAATAATAAAGGTAATAATTATTTAAGAAATCCAATTATTTCTTTATATTTTCTGTCTGCTATATATGAAAGGCCCTTTTATACATATGTTTATCATTTTCCTTTTCATATATACACCATAGTCGTACCTGATTCCATAATTCATTTCTAAAGTCATAATTTATGGCTTAAACCTTAGCAACTCTATCTGTTTTTCCTGTTCTTCTAAAAAAATATAAAATTTACTCGTAAACATTTTAAACTAAGTGCTGTAAACACTCAGAGTTATAGTTATAGTAAACATTTAACTTTATTTTAAAATCATAAAATTTTGTGTTTATGTATGTTTGTATGTGTATTTAGTGATTACACTTAAACACATACAATAGCATTTGCTTGACAATAAATCAACGTTATATTTTATTTCATTTCTATTTAATTTTTTATTATACTCCAACACCAACTCGAGTGAAGAAGAAAAATTATATTATATATTAAGCTGTTATTTAATAAATATTGAGATATTTAAAAAGTAAATACAAGGAAGTCTAATATTATGCTGTTTAATTAAATAGAAAGCATTCAACTTTATTTCCAACCTCCTCAAAGTATGCAAGCATATTATAAGCAATTTCTTAAATATACAAAGAGTAGAATGAGTAATATTTAATAAAGAAAGATAACTCTTACCACCAGTTGTCCATTGAGGATTTCTAAATAATCTACATTTTAAAATTTTACAAAATGAAGCTGTAAGTCATTTTGTAAAATATATTACAAGATTAAACTAAATCATACTTATTGTAAAATTTACCAAATATTCAAAATCCCTTTGACAAACTCACTAAAAACTTAATTCTCTTAATGAACCAAACTAAATGCTGATTATTTGCTAAAATCGAATGACAAACAATACCTAAAAAAAAAAGAATTGACTATTCTCTATATTTACATTTTACAACCGCATTTTAATTAACCTGCTGCAATGGCCACATCTGTATGATTAAACATGAATGCATTTACACTTATCTGAAGTACTAGAAAATGCATATTTAGGCATAAATTAGATAAATTGTAACAATCTGTAAGCCATTGTAACCCTTGTTCATTCAATATATTTATCTCATTATGCGAATTATTGGACTATTAAACCAGCTGCTGTTAAAAATACAGCAAAAGCTTCAGCGAATATTACCCGAATTACAAAATTGCAACATACGATTACATTTGAAAGGCATTCAAATTGAAGAGATAAATTTTTATAACAAATTAAAAATTTGTTTTGTTTTACTGAAAACGCATTGAATTAAAACGAATGCACACAGATGTGTTAAACGTGTGTAATTTAATGCAAATAAATAAATAGGAAATAGTTATAATCACACAAACCTAAGCTTGTAAATTAATGCTATTGTTAAGTATACATATAAATACGTGTGCATATACATATATGTGTATGTGTTTTAGCTAAGAGTGTAGTGTCAATTGTATTGCTTTACAGTTGCATTGAATTTGTCATCACCGTTGTTGCGCACTTCCGTTTCCCTTTATTGTCGTTGATAACTAGAACAACTGCAACAACTACAACAATCCTATATCCTACAGAAGTTACAATAACAACATCATCAGCAAATAAATGATAGATAACAGTTAAAGCAGATGATGCTTGAAATGTTAAAATAAACACAGGAACTAAGTGTCATTTTGCAGCAGATGCCTGTTTTAGCCATTACACAGTCACACGCCATCACACACTCATATTTAAACAGATAGATATGTATGTATATGTAATGTGGGTGATATTGCAGTTGAAGTTGTTGCGAATAATGGTGTTATTGTTAATATCAGTATTTTTCAAAGCTTACAAATGTGCAATAATTATACCCTACTCCAATATGAGTAGGTATGTTATATTGGTCATAATAAATGATATTGTCTTTCATGACTACATTTATGTATATAAACATACCATCCTTTAGTCTTATCCATACAGCTGTCTCTCTTTATATTATATAGAATGTCTATTATTCTTTCTATATAAAAGTTCTTTTCAAGGAAAAGGTGACGATTTTATCAACTTAAGATTGCTTCGAATTCGGGTCGCCCGTCCTTATCGACAAATGCTGTGCAAATAGACATCTCACTATATGTTTGTATATATACTTATTTATCTAAAAGTTTATTTATTAGGCTTTTTGTGTTTATCAAAGTACAGGTCACGATTTCAAATATAAATATTATATATGTATAATATAATATAATAGTGAGTATGTATGTATGTATGTTGTTGAAATTGTCAAACTTGATCAACGATACTTTTTACTTGTTTCAAATTGTATTTACTATACACATATATTTGTATTTATTCATGTATGTATTAACAATAAGTTCACACATACACATGACTTTGTTTAAAAATACATAAAAACGTGACAAGTTTCCCTATATATATAAACAAATTTAAATTTATCTATATTTGTATATGGGTCTTTTTCTAAGATTTTTACTTAAATTTTTGAAACATTTTTGTGTTGTTAATCCTTTTCAGCCCAAAGATGATTACATAGACAAATACTTTCATAAACCAAGCTATTCTTTATTTTGGGCTCACATTTCTTGTCTATGATTGGTACAAGTTAGTCCACTAACGTGTACCAATTCATTTTTTATCTATGAAAATCTAAAGCAAAATATAAGTAAATACTATTAACTTTAACTATATCATGCTTATATAATGCTAAACAAAGGTCTAGATAAACACAAACAATTTGGCCAAGGAAGAGCTAAGACCGCTTAAATAATAAAGGCACGTCACAGAGCTGAACTACTTTAGGAAATTACCATATTTTGCTTCCATAGAAAAAGTAAAACCGAAAAACTTTTCGGTGTAAAATCATTTTATATTTTCAAAGTTTTATTCAATTCTTATGTATTTCTTTGTTTATTTAATATTCGAACAACTTTTTTCAATAAAACAGTGTTTCTTCTTGAAATGAAGATATAGCTAAAAATCGAGTTTTGTAATGTTTTAAAACTGTTGAATTTTTCTAAAGAAGCTAAAACCATTTCGAACCCAGTATAACTACGGAATACTTTTTATTTGGACTATGCCTTAAAATTTTTTCCTATCTAGAAAAAAATTAAATTTTTATTTAAGCCCATATAAATTTATATATATTTGTTTTTTCTTGTTTGTTCTATAATTTTTTTTTTTTTTTTTTCATTAACCCAAAAACACCTCATTTGGATTGAAATTCAAATACTTACTTTACGCTGTTATTTATTGTATATTCACTTTATGGCTCAATGAATTTTACCAAATAGAACAAAAAATTTGTTCATTGTACATAAATTTAATTAGTTTATCATTGTGACTGAATTATTGCTGTTGATGGTTTTCAAAAAATCCCCTGATAATTAAATTTACATAGAATTTTTTTTCGTCACATAATAAATTTGTAAAAAAAATGTTGATGATTCACGGCTATGTTTAAGTTAAATTTTATTTCAGTTTAAATTTTGAATTAGTATTTAAAACCAAAAAGAGATATATAAAATTCTGTAACTTGAATTCAGGGGACAAATCGCCGCATCGATATCAATTAAAAACTCAGACTTTTTAGCAAATATTGTGAAACATACCTTAGGGATTTCCAAAATAAATTATTTTGCAAAAAATTGAATCAATTTTTTATCTAAACATATCCGCTTGTTTTGTTAAAACATTTAGTTTAGTGCAAATTCGTTTACTATCAGCGAACTTTTGACAAATAAGTTACAATGTTGTGAACCTTATACGTTATATAATATTTAGTTTATCCCTAAAGTATGCTACACAGATGTTTCTGAAATATCTTACATTTCGATCGATATCGAGTGCAATGATTTGGCTTCATTATCGGAAAATGTTTTTAATTGTAATGGAGCTTCAATTATACAGAAATACTTCCAAAAGTATTTTTTCTGAATGTCAAAACTATCCCACAATTAAATTTTTAATAAATGACGCACAAGTGTATACTTTAAACATTCTTTATGATATATGTAGTAGACATTTTCTACTCTCTCACACTTATAAAGAGATTATTTGTAAACATTACGGATTTAGTATTTACTTGGCTAGACTTGTCTCTTTTTTCTATATATAAAAGGATAAATAAGGGACAGCAAGTATCTAAAAGTTAAACAGATTTTGAATTATATAATTAATGCATCTGCTTCTTAAGTTTATCCCTAATTTCCTTCTTTTAAATCATCAGAAGTTTTCTCAAAATATCAATTTCACTTTATCCTTATTTTGCTAGTTTACAGTTTTATTGTTTCAAAATTTTCTATTGTTCAAAATGTCAATTTGGCAGGAAGAAAGTTACACCAGACTGAACAATTACTGCAATTACTTGGTGCACAGTCAACACAATGTGCAGTTTTGTCTGTCTATCTGTAAATACATATTTATAACTTTGTGGCAAGAACAACAATAATGATACAATACAGAAACATAAATAAAATATTGTAGTTTGAGGTTTCTCGTAGCCAAAAGACAAAGAAACTCTGTCTACAAACAAAGACCTAAAGTAGACAAATGGAAAAACTTATACAATAGCAAAAACTTTCGTAATTGATGCAGACTGTTTAGAGTCAGGGATGGAAGTAACTAAAATTTGGAAAATTTTAATTGTTTTCAGATAAAAGAGTTTAAAACTACTATAAAAGGAAATTTATAGACTTAGACATTTATATCTTGGATTTCCCAATTTGTTTATTAACAGTAATGAAAACATTCCTCATCTTTGTATATGTCTTTAAGACCGCATTCTATAGGCATTTATAAAGATAGCCCGACAGACTATTTTACCAAGCTCAGAAGATCATCACTTACTCTAAAACTAGTCAGTAAATTTTAGAGAATGCATTTCTTATGTTTTTTAGAACATATGCTTCTTTTTTTTAGCATACGTATCAAATGATGAAAAATGTGTATATAAGTGACAAATAAAACCGATTCTTAAGCCTGAGGCTTCTTATGTTACTTACATATGTATGTGTATATAAGTATCTGTCAAACGTTATAAAAGTGCCAATTGCATAAACAAAACAATTTTCTAAATAATCTTTTTATAATTCTCGTTATCCTTCTAATCACTACTAATATTTCCACCAAAAGTTAATTTTTATATTTATCAAAACAACTGAATAGCAATCTTAGTTTTTAAATATTGACTAAAACTACCTTCGGTGGCAGTTAATATCTTTTCGACTACAGGGAATCTATGAAGTAGTGTTAAATTTATAAATAAGCATTGTTGCATTATTTTGCATGTCTGTGTATCAGAAGACAAAACGTTTGGCACTCATTCTACATTCACAGACAAATTGAAAGATAACCGCCCCATGACAACAATTAAAGGTTATTTTCTTACAAAAACAAATTTACTTTAATTTGTTTGTAGATTATCATTAATTAAAGCTTAATTTAATTGTCTTTTTTAAATTTTTAATGCATAATTAAAATTATTGCTTTATCAATTGTTATCTTTATGATAAAAATGTTCATTCAATCCTTCCATTTACGTTCTTTTTTTGTTATACTTATCTGGCTTATTTTTCTTTTAGCACAAAATTTAGTTTTTTTCTACATGCGAGGGTAGGTTAATAAGTCCGTGTATTTTTGAGTAAAACACAAGTTTCTATAGAAAAAGTCAATTTACTTTCCAACTTAAATGATCTCCTTTTATCTCTATACACTTAGTCCGTTTACTCAATTGTTTTTATCCCTTCCGAGCTCAACTTTGCCCTCTTTGGCGACAATTGACCTCGATAATTCTACCATTTTGTCTCCATTGTATTGACTACGGTTACGAAACTGTACAAAAACATATCCATATCGCCCTTAAACAATACCACTCCTTCAAGCTGAATTGTCGAACATGGACCCACCTTAAAGTATAGCAATAGACTTAGAATCACTTCTTGAGTCGATTTAACGATGTCAGTCGGTCCGTCCATCTGGACGGCTGGCTGACTGGACCCCCATGTAAACCCTATAATCAAAGTACAGGTCACTTGACCGACTATAGCACTTTCTTACTTATTTTCAATTCATTTGAATGTGAAGACCCAAAATGAAAGTCAGAGCTTTCTCAACTTCTATACTTGTACGCCCATATCGAAATATAGAAAACACTTCTTAAACAAATTTCTTTAAACTTTATTCTTAGAGTTTTCTGATCTAACTTAAATTATGACTTACCATACTTTTGTACTAAGTTAGTAAATATTATTTTTGGACTTTGTGGCTATAATTCTTGCATAAACTTGTGTGGACTTTTCACAGTTTAATAGTCGTTTTTTCTATTTATCAAAATGTGTATGTTTGTATCTGAGTCAATGCGCTTGCCAGTTTTTTTCCCAGTCAATATTGAATAATGGAAACCTCTTTCACTTATTCATATTTGCATACAGATACATACTCGTACATATTTATGCAAAGGTTTGTTTAGTTTTTTCATTGAAACTAAAATTTGTATCACTATTGTTTGCATTTCTGATAAATCTATACTTTTGTAACAAAATGTCTTTTTGGGAATTAGTTATCATTTGTAATGCTCAAAACCGGAAATAATAGGGATTTCGCTTGATTATGATAATTCTAAGAAAAAAATATTTTCTTTGAAAAATATTTTACTTTAAAAAATCATTTATTTGTAAAATTTTCTTATCTTTTGAATAATTTCTTTTAACGGCTATAATTTTATATCAAAAATGCATATTCTTTCTCAAAACTGCAGACATCATTTTTAATCGATAACTTCTAAACTCTCGAAAAGAACAAAATAAGTGAAAAATTTTATTGTTTGTTAATGCTTAAAAGTACTATGAAGGATTCTATGATTTTTATGTTTCACTGATTGAAATCTGTGGCTAGATCAATATCACATATACACAAAATATCAACTGAATAACGAATGCAGTCATTGTTGATGTAAATGTTTATATACATACATATGCATATGTTATATGTATGAATTTATATTCGAGTCTATGTTAAGTGTTGTCCATAGATTCAATGAGTTTAAAACATCTACATATATACAGATTTCAATACAATGCCAAATACTTGTATGGTTGCTTTTTTTTTGAAAAGGACTCTAAAATGACTTTGTTGCTTTTAAATTGGTTAGAATATTGTGTCACTCGGCATAAATACACAATATGCGTTGAGCTCAATTCAATGATACTCTTAAAATCTAATGGATTTACATAAATGAACTGAAATCATTTCAAAGTGTCTATTGAAACTCTGACATTAGTATTGGGACATTATTGATGATGATTATGATTATTCGAACGAATATGCCGCACATATTCAGATCACCGAATTTCGGTCAAAAATGTAAGTGATATAGATCAATACGCTCGATTTATATATTGAAACGTAGTCAACTTCGTTCTTAACGAAAAATGGAGTCCACACCAAACAGGAACTTTTTTTTTGAAGCACTTGGATTGGTATTATTGCAAATTAATTATCTAAGAAATGTTATGACCGATAAATTTTCTTTAAAAAATTTTGTCTTTATAAGATTAGAAAGAAAATTAAAGAAAGATATGAAATTTATAGACAATTTTTCTATATAAATTTTTTTCTTAAAAAAATATTTGTACATAAAATTTTTTCATAGAGAATTTTTCGATATTTTTCTTCCTATGAAAATTTTTTTAAATAATATAACAAAATCTTATAAAGAAAAATGAATCTAATAAAATATTGAGCAAAAATCTTAAAAAAAAATAAATTCTAAAATCACACAACTGCCTTATACAAATATTGCAATACTCTTGCAAAAGTGGCAACACAACACTCATGGTCTTGCAACATTCAAACATATGCATTCATGCCACACAAATGAAAAAAAAACAACTCACAAGTACGTACTTTGTATTTTATACATATTTTATTGTAACATTTTGTTGTAGCTGTTTTGTTTGTTTTGTATGTTCGTTCTCTATATTCAGGGTTTAAGTGCCACTTGGGAAATCAATGCTGTGATGTAGCTGGAATGGATGCATATTGCATGTTGTATGCACCATCCAAAAAAAATCCATTCATTGTTACCCAAAAAAAGTGAATGTCTTTTTTTCTCTTTCTATAAATTTTCAACTATGTTTTCCTTGCGTTACATGGGGGCTTTTGTTAACGTTACTGGCGTTATTTTCAAAGTGTGACTGTAAATTGAAAATACCAAAGTCTATAAAAACAATAAACGAAAATGTTGCTAGGTATTGTATAATAACATACATACATATAAAATTTACCATATTTATGTTTATAAAAATGTAGAGCCTTAAAAAAAGGCTTTTGTTGCCAAAAATATTTTGTTATGTTTGAGACTTTAAGGCCCACCACAATCATCCAACAAATTTTCAACATCATCATCCTATATTCTGTAAAGATCTGAATAAATAACCAAAAATAATAATCCATAACATATAAATTCATTGAATATTTGTAACATTTTTTATTAGAGTCTTTTAGTGGAATATGTAGGATAAAGGATAAAATATATGGCCATTTATATTTTTTAATATAAAAGCTTTTTTCAGTAAATGAAAAATTTAATTGATATCAAATAACTATGAAGAGACTGTAATATTAAAACAATTTTAAAAGAATAATTAAATTTTGTAAAGACTCACAAAAAGTATATTAACAACTAGTAAGTTTAAACTTTGCATTACCTAGTAATTAAGCCTTTTGAAAACTACAATTTTCTATAAAATTTAATTTTATATATTAACCATAAATACTACAATAAAAACCACTTTATTTATTTATAAATTAAGTTTTTTAATAATAAGGAGCCAATGAACAAATATGTCTACGTTTTTTTTTTTTTCAAATGACTTTTTAATTAGAACTACAAAAATATCAAAGAAAAACCATCAATATCTACTGCATACCCTAAGGGGCTTTGACTTTTTTTCTAATTTTCTTACAAATTGTTGGATTGTGTGACAAATGTATAAATTTGGTTCGTGAATGAATCCTTTAATTGACATTAAGGTCATAGTATTTTATTGACGTTTTCACTAAGCAATTAAATAAAGCAACACCTTAATTTAAATTAATTACTATTTATTTTCAATAAATAAATATTTATATATCAAGTACTTACCTCTATTTAGATTTTTATAAATACTTATTAACTTTTATTCATTCATTTTCTCTATTTTGATATGTTTTATATATGAAAAGTAAATCAATCAAGCATTAAATAATATTTTATTAGAAGGGCTCATGATTGTGGTTCTTATATTGGAAACATTATGAGAATCAAAACTAAAATTTATCAACTTTTTATACCCTTCACCATCATAGGTGGAAAGAAAATAATAAGATTGTGCTTATGTATACAAAGCATAGAAATACTGGGGCCAAATCGCCGAATCGGACTTTTATGCATATATTGTGTAACATACATTGGGGATTTTCAAAATAATTTATTTTGCAAAAAGTTTAATAAAATCTGATACATAAACATATCCGTGTGCTTAAATAAAATTCTTTTACAATCAGGGAACTTTTGGGAAATCAGTAACAAATAAGATACATTTGACCCTATAACCCATATAAGGCTATTGAGAACATTTATGATGACAATATTAAGCAAATATATATGCATTTATATAAGAAAAGAAAACCAATTTGACCTTAGTGGTAAAGTGTATCATATGGTCAGGATCAACCTATAATACCACATCCAAACTTGCTTTAATTTCTCTTTAAAGTCAACTTTGGTTTAAAAGCATGGAAATTTATAGAATATTTTAGTACTTAAATATTTGTTCATTTAAAACAAAAAAAAAATAATTTTCCCTTAAGAAAAATGTTTGTTAAAATATTTTTTTATACACATTTCTATGGAGAAGGTTATAATATTTTCGGGAACGAGATGCATTAGTAACCTACTCAGAGAACAGAACAAAAAAGCAATGGGCAGTTGCCGTTTCTTTTACACTTTTAACTAAAGTAGGTATTTTGTTCAATGTGTAGTTCTAACGTTATAATAAGAAAAAGATTTCTACACCATTTTTTTAAATATTTTTATCAAAAATATTTCTCTACAAAATTTTTTTATCAAAAATTTTTCTATAGAAAATTTTTTTATTAAAAATTTTTCTATAGAATTTTTTTTTATCAAAAAATTTTTATAGAACATTTTTTTTATCAAAAATTTTTCTATCGAAAATTTTTTTATCAAAAATTTGTCAACAGAAAAATTTGTATCAAAAATTTTTCTATAGAAAATTTTTTTATCAAAAATTTTTCTATAGAAAATTTTTCTATCAAAAATTTTTCTATAGAAAATTTTTTTATCAAAAATTTTTCTATAAAAAATTTTTTTATCAAAAATTTTTGTATGGAAAAATTTTTTTATCAAAAATTTTTGTATAGAAAATTGTTTTATCAAAAATTTTTTATACAAAATTTTTTTCTGAAAAATTTTTCTATAGAAAATTTTTTTCTCAAAAATTTTTCAATAGAAAATTTGTTTATCAAAAATTTTTCTACCAAAAATTTTTCTTAAGAACATTTTTTTATCAAAAATTTTTCTATAGAGAAAAAAAAAAAATTTTTCTAGAGAAATTTTTTTATCAAAAATTTTTCTATAGAAAATTTTCTTACAAAAATGTTTCTATAGAAAATTTTGTTATCAAAAATTTTTCTATAGAATTTTTTTTTATCAAAAGTATTCCCAATGTTTACAAAAATAATAGTGCCGTGTCCATCTATTTTGTTGCTATAAATTGGATTTTGATTTGTTTCTTGCTTATTTTGGTTTTGTCTTTTCTTTAACAAAGCGGCAACAACATACTCTGATAACATCCAAATTCCAATTGAATGATTTTAGTACTCATTTTTACTAGTTTTATTAATGATCGTAGTATTCACGAAAATTATGGTGGTATGGGCTGCCTACGTACTCCTGATCATATGCCATAAGTGAAAATGAAATGAGTGTGAACATAATTCTCATTTTCAATTTCGCTTAAGAGTTCAGTTAAATAGATGATCTTAACTATCGGCATTCAACAGTGAGTGACACAGTGTATTGATGAAGTCCGTAGCGGGACAGAAAATGCTGCATTCCACACTACTTAGTGTCATATAGTTTTTTCAGTATTCCTACTAATTATTATCTAATTTAAAAAATCATAAAAATTAAAAAAAAAATAATTTATGATATGAACCTAAACCCGATTCGAACTCGCAACCTCCTACATAAAAATCTTTTTTTTTTTTTTTTGAATAAAATTAATTTCTTTAAAGTCATATGAATCCCTAAAAATTTCAGAATCAAAATGTTGTTGATATATACCAAAAAATTACCATACTAATTCTTAATCTAACTTCGAGACGATTGAATACCGAAACTTGATTATTCATAATATTATATATTAAATAGTAATTAATCATAAATTTAAGTACATACAAGTAAAGTCATTTTACATGTGTTTTCTTTCGAGTATGTATTGGTACTTATTTGAGTATAAATTGTTTAATAAATAGTAAATAATTAAAAATGTCATATTCATAACTGATTAATGTATAAATAATCACCACTTATGTATATATGTGCTCGTATGTTTAACACACATACATACATACTTACACCAAAAATAAAATTTTCTTTTTTTTCTCAACTTCAGTTATTCATAAATTTGTCCTTGGTTCTTAAAAAACTCTTCAAATCTTTAATAAATTATTAATTTCTGCATGTTTAAAGTACACAGACGAATCAATAATTATCATAATCATTAACTCGACACTACAATTTTAATATTTTTTTTAATAAAAACGTTTATTTTCTTATAATTGTTTTGTTAAATTTTCATTTAAAAATTTCCTTGAATCTGTATGTTGTGTATTCCTTATAAAAATAACTTAGAATTAAAATTGTGCATTAAAATTTAACATTAAAATTTTTCTTTTACGGCAAATAATAAATTTTTTTCTTTTCCTTTTTCTCTCGATTTTGTTAAATATTTTTGGCCGAATTTCTAGTATTTATGGCCATCATTCCAGAAATTTAGCAATTCCCGTGGTCATCATATGTTGGCGGATAATAGATATCAATATGGCATTGAATTGAATCATCCTCATCAAATGCAACAACAGCTAAAGCGCCCACAATATGTGTCGGAGGAAGAGCAGGAGGAATTACGCAAATCACAACCACAAATAATAACCAAAGACTTGACATTATCCTCGACAAAATACAGCAAAAACAGTGATGATGCCGATGTTGATGCTGATGTTGATGACGATGATATTGATGCCGATGTTGCTGATGAGGATATAGAGCTGGGGACTACAAATGACATGTTGGGAAATAAGGTTTCAGTTATAAATGCAGAAAATGAGGAAAGCACTGAAGGGAGTGAAGAAACTGCAGAAGCAGCAGCAGGACAATTACATTTACCTCATGCCAGATGGCCAAATCATTGGTCGGATATGAATTTACAATTATCTGAAACTACACAAACAGTCACGTACAAATGGCTAACGAGTCCTTGGTCAGAATGTTCACAAAAATGTGGAGCGGCTGGTTCAGGCTTAAGAGTAAGTACTCCTTTCTAATCAAACCAATTCCATTGTAGTAATCAATTTGATTTAAAATTTTCCCAATTTGTTGTTTTTTGCCAAAATTGTATTTACATTAAATTAGAGACGAACCATTACGTGTGTTAGAATTAATTTCAAAATCAATCAACTGCAAGGACAACAGGACGAAACTAATGCTTCAGCCTTAGAAGCTGAACAACTATTGACATCGAATCTTGAAGACAATCAGGAGGTAGTGGATAATGCTCTGTGTGAAGACTATGGCTTAGATATACCTGATACCTTTGAAACCTGTGGTAGCGAAGAGTGTCCTCACTGGTTTAAAGGTGAATGGTCCTTGTGTCATCAGTCACGTTGTTTTGGTCGCAATACAGCCATACAGAAACGTGAGGTTTCTTGTCGTTTTACTAACGACACAGTGGCCACTACATGTGCGGAATATGAAAAGCCTATAAGTCGCCAGGAATGTTATAATGAACGTTGCCGGGGCGTTTGGCGTGTGGAGCCCTGGTCAGAGGTATGTTAACTTGTGTGCCAATTTTAATTTCATTAGTTGCTTTAAATAAATGTTTTACTTGTATTTTTTGTGTTTCTATAATTAAACTTTTTTTTTTTGCATTTTAGTGCAATGCACCTTGTGGCCGCCAGGGTATTAAGTATCGTGTACTGCAATGCGTTTGGTATGGCACCAGACGACCAGCAGGAAACGCTTGCAAACATCAAACCAGACCGGCCGTTATGAAAGTTTGCAAAAGTCCACCTTGTTATGCAAAAGGTAAATATTATACTTAAAGGCTGTATATAATGTTTAAATGTGTAAGAAAGTATAGGTAATCATGAACGACCATAATATACTCTACACCACTAGGAATTAAAGAAAATGTCAGCATTAGGCTTATATCAGAACAAAGTCAAATGTGGACTATTCACATAAGTATACAAATGTTTTGAGCTAAATTTGATTTCATTCCATTAAAGTGGTCTCCAAAGTTTGAGCACTAATGAAGATCTGTTCAAATAATGACCAATAATAAAGAATTCTGGTACAGGTTTTGATTTTCATAGTCTTAACTTTCCCAGTTTTAATTTATTATCATAAGGTGGGTTCCGAATAGAGATTTAGATAAAAGATAATGCCAAATTGGTGTAACGCATACAAAACATCATATACATACATTAGGGTGGGTCAAATTGTATGGAACCAAAAAATGTTTAAGTGCTCATAGCGATTTTTATTCTATAGGTCATTCCAAGAAACTTTGCCAAAGAAACCATAGGTTTAAAACGAATTTTGATTTTAAAGAATTTGCGCCGAAGTTCTGTTTGAGCTTTTGAACAAAAAATGTTCAACGTTTTCAATCTGAAATATTAAAGTAACGGTAAGATATATTAGAAAGGTTTTATACTCCTTCGATTGTATGAATTCTCTAGAATTTTAGTATATTGAAGTTTTTTCTTATAAATTAATAGTGGAGTTGATATTTTGAAAATTTAAAAAATCGCGATGAGCAATTGAGGCAAAAAAATTTACCCAACTTAACATATATATATACATATATTATTATTTATGTAATTTCCGGGAGATAAGGTGGGTTCCAAAATAATGCACCATTTAATTTAAATATTACATTCACCAGATTACAAAAATATACAAAACGACAAAGGAACATCCACCTCACCTTTAAGGATGTAGGGTATAACAACAAAATTACTTTAAATCAGATTTTTTTTTTAAATATTATAAAACTTTCTTAAATGCTCCACCTTCCAGATTCACCTTTAGAAACTCCTCTGTTTCAGGTTAATTAAATGTGTCCTCATTCATCATGTAAAATTAAAATGAAACAAAATGTAATTTGTAATATTTTCCATTTCTATTTTTTTCCATTCCCCCTTAGCTTTACAACATTGTAAAGATACGTCGCGTTATTGCCGCAATGTACGTTCCATGGGCTTATGTCGTTTACATCGTTATCAGGAGAAATGTTGCAAATCCTGCAAATATAACAACATTCCAAATTAGCATAAATACATTTAATAATCGCCATCATCATCGTCATCAGCGCAATCATCATTATCACAACAATCATTATCATTATATTCGCAATCTCATTATAAGCAACAAAAGTAACCAGCATAAGGACTAACTACAGCAAACCTGCAAAAGTAAACACCTTTGGACAAACCATTTGCACAGTAAAACAAACTCCAAGGACAACGATAGCTATAATCTACAAACATACATACATACATAAATACACACACACACAAACACACAAACATAAACAGTTTAAATTGGCTGTTGAAATGGAATGAAATGAAAACCTTTACAAATGACAAGATTTTAGTTAAACAAGAAAAACTTTGTCGCATTAGATGATGAGATGAAAATAAAGGAAAAACTGAGCAAAAGGAGAAAATTATTTAGAGAAAACGAAGCAATTATAGTTAAATGAAAAAACAAAACAAAAATTCAATTATAATTTTTGATAATACTATTTTTAGAAAAACAAATAATGAGAAACGATAAACTAATCTCTAAAATATTTAAAATTTTGCATTATTGCAAAGACAAATTAGTTAAAATGTGAAAAATACAAAAAACAAAACAAATCCTATAATGAAAATGTTTAAATTTTAAGGCTTTAAAAATTAAGGACTCTTTTTGGTTACAAAGAAAAAGATTTAAAAAATCGGCACATTTTACAAAGGAAATAAATATTTACTACTCTATATCTACATACATATATGTTTGCGAGCTATTACATACTCATATGAAAACAGAATGAGAGCTGCAGGCGATAATTTTTGAAAAATCTTCATTTATTAACAAAATTTGTCTTTATTTGAAAAGGGAGAATATTCTTAATTGTACTAGTCCAATTTTGTAAGTTTTAATGTTAAACCAGCCTAAGTCATTAAAGGCATGTAATTATCTAGAGAAAGGTCATTCACTTATATTTTCAAGTCGGTTTTTCTCGAAATTTGAAATAATTAAGAAGACTTGTGTCAAATACTCTATAATATAAAGATGTTGCACTTCCACACATTGATTTGCCTTATGGTCGTTTTGAAAAGTCCCATAGAGTATATCGCTTTTACTCTGATTCGGAAAGTAATGGAGACGATTATCCAAAGAGATAAGGCCAAGGCACACACACATGCTCTAGAAATGTATGTTTTTGTATGCGTTTATGTGTTTTTCATTGTTCTTTATCCACTTTAAATTCAAATTTGACACAAAAAAAATGTATAGAGTCTACTATATTTTTGACTATATCTAATTCCAATATTTTCTTAAATGATATGTAAATCTAACAGGGCCCTCCCGCTTTCCTGGTCAAATTAAAAAAAAATCTTGCCATCCTTCAATAATTATCTTCAATTATAATTATCTTCAAAAAGTAAAAAACTTCGAATATATAAAAAATGGAATTGTATTGGATTTAATCTCAATCGATTACTATTTAAAATTTCTTTCTATGTTTTTTTAACTCATTAAAAATGGGACCCAATATCCAAATTTTTGTTCCCATTTTCCGCATTTTTGCCTCGGTATTCTTAAAGGAGACAAATTTTTAAAAGCCTAAATCTTCCGAATTCTCCTACAAAGAAATTGCTCGATTCGCTTTATCCATTCTCAAGTGATGCACTTACATTTATACATGGACCGTCACATTGTTATATGTATTGATAAATAATAGAACCTATATATTTATATCAATGCCTAACAATAAAGGTTTTCTTGTAAGGTAAGCGGAATTCCCCCTGCTCCGACCCTGATTTTTCTAAATAAACTATATTTTTCGATAAAAATAAAGGTTAAACATAGTTCGAAGGTTATACATAGTTTTTTGAATTGATTGGTATATTTTTTATGGGGGACAAATCTTACCCTTCTTTTCCTACTTGTTAGATATAACTATAATAGTTATGGAAGATTCACAAAAAATATTATCTTTGGATGTTTCACTCACTTCCATTTGCAAATTTTGCAGGAAAATTCAAAATTTCTTAACTATAGAATTTTGAAACTTTGTACTATAAATTAATGCCACGCTCATCGCTTTCATTCTGTTTTGAAGATCCCATTTATGCATTAATTGGAAATTGATGTAAAATAATAATTATTGCTTTATATCCTTATTATTTTCATAATTTCATTTCAACAAATTTTAAGTCATCCACAAAAATAAAATAAAAACAATAAAAAATTAAATATAGTTAAATAATGAAAAATCCCAAGTGAAATAAAATGAAAACGAATAAAATGTTAATGAAATGAAATAAAAAAAATAAATATTTAATATACAATTACATGCATAAATATAAAAATAAATACTTATATGATAAAAATATACATTAAATACTTATACATACAGATAAAAACATACAGACATACGATAAATATGAGAATAATGTAGTTATTATTACGAATAAATAAATAAATAAGAATAAATAAATGTATATGCCCATCAGCACTGTTAAACGAAAGAATCATGTAAATACAATTGGTTTATACTTATGCAAAAATAAAATAATAATAATAAATAAATAGCAATTCAAATAATTTTACAAAAATATGAAATTAAATGAAAATAATAAAAAGTTGAGAAAAAAATTTAATATTAACAATGAAATAAAAATAAAAAATACTACATGATTAAAATGAAACAAAAAATAAAAATAACTATGCCAAAAATTCATACATACAAAACTGAGAAGAAATCTATATAAATATTCATAATTACATAAAACATAAATGCCACCAAAAGCAGCTGAAAATACTGAATTTTGTATTAAAAAGACTTAAAAAAAACATGAACTGTTTCTTTTTTAATTAAACAAACAAAAACGAATACCAAAAAAACAAATCTATTAAACTTTCCATATAAAAAGCCTGCTTGAATAAAACTAATCCCTTTGAAAAGCCCTTAAGCCGAAAACTATCAATTCATGAAATTCTAATACTGGAAAAAGTACATCCGTTTGAAACAATTTGTATACAATAAAAATCTCTTAATCGCAGTTATTTAATAAATTCAGTTTGACAAAATTTTTTATGTTAAATATACGTACCTGTTTAAAACCTATAAAAAACGCTCTTAAACTTCAAACATTTTTTCTTAAAACTTTGACAAATTTTCATTAAAATCAAAAAACAAATAACTTTTTCAAAGATTCCCTTAAGCTTTTTGTAAAATGTTTTCCTTGACTTTTTTTCCAACTGAACTTATTTCAACGAAAACATCAAATACTACTCAAACTTTTTTGTAAATATTAAAAAAAACTCCATTTCTACTACAAATTTATTCCCCCTTTAAAAAAACATAAATTCCCTCCTTTAAGAAAAAATTACTTAGTCTTATATATAATTTATCAAAATAATTATAGTTTAATATAAAATTTAATTAATTAACGAAGAAGAAAAAAATGTTAAAAACGATAGTAAAAATAAATAAAAAATTTAATTTAAATAAGTATGCCTAAGTGTTTTATAAGACAACAAAAAACCACAACATTATTTTTTAGTTAAAATAATATTAAATATAAAAAATACAAACAAATTAATTATAATTAAAATTGTTTAGTTTTAAAACAAAAAATTAAAACTTGTATTATAAAATAATTACAAATTGTTTAATTTAAGTTTCTATAAAAAATATTATTTTGTAAAACACAAATTGCTCATATATAGAAATTATTTGAATTTGATTTGCTTTAATAATAAGAAATTATTTACAATGTATTATTTTTGGTAATAATTATGTTAAACAAAATGAAAAATAAGAAGAAGAAATAAAAATAAATGATTTAAAATAAACAAACGAATAAAACAAGTTGTAACACCATTCAAATAGTAACGTCTTTTATTTATATTTGAAATATTTATTCTATATGATACATCTTTTCATTATCATTAACAGATTTTTAGCATATCTTAAGGCGCCTCTACTTTTTGATTTGAATAAATTCTATCTGGCAATGTCGTAAATAAATTTGATTTTACTCTGATGGCAATTCCGGATAAAACAATTATATATAAGAAATTATTAAATCATTACCCCACAGATGGCGCAACTACAATTTTCGGTTTCACAAACCAACCCTTGACAACCACCAAACACATTATTCTTAAATTGTTTATCACCCTGTGATAACAATTAAACAGTATTTCCGTACTTTGCTTCTTTTCAAAATTTACAGTCTTTAGAGGCTGTTCACGTATTACGTAACGCTCTTAGGAGGGGGAAGGGGTTATGACTTTTGATACATTTCCGGATCAAATGGCTTTTGCACATACATATATTATACAACATGAGTTACCAATGTTGAAATTTAAGTGCATTCATACGACTATTACTGATTAGCTTTTTCAATGACTTGTATTTTGTAAATGACTTACACTTTGATATTACTTTAAAAATGACTTGACAATGACTTGTACCTTAACTTAAGTTTTTATAACGATTTTTATTAATAAATATGAACTTTAATCGTCTTCTTCTTCTGTTATCCACGACTCCCAGCATAGGGCCTCAAACTTTAATCGTGAAATAATGTAAATGAGAAAAAAAATTGTACAAAAATATTTTAGATTTTAAAACCTGACAAAAAACTGGTTTTAGTACCAAAAGTAAATCTTATTTTTCTAAATGACCTTCTATGTCAAACTTCCAATCCTATATACTCTTTTGCAGATGATAGCAACATTTGTCATTCGTACTCAGTCAACTATAGCCCAAATAGGAGATCAAATAGGGTCGATTTCAACGCTCGAAATACCAAATGTTGTATGTTAACACAAAAACGCGTTGCGAACAATGTTGCATCATACATATGTAATTATGAGTGATATAAATATTAATGAATCAGAAACTCTTATTCTAGGCATGAAAATTTAGTGTGATTTCCGTTGGACTAAACACGTTTTGCAAGTGTCGCAAGAAACATTCAAGTGTCTCGGCTTTCTAAGGCGGTGTAATATATACTCTACTCCAACTGATCTCTTTAATCTATACCACTTATATCTGACCGAAAATATAATACAACTCTCATACATGGGCCGGTGCTTCAAAGTCTATTTTGGAGATTCACGACCGTGTACAGTGAAGGTGAAACTGCTTATCGGTGACAGTAGGATAGCTAACTCAAATGACTTATTGGAGCATCGTCGTAATGTGGGTTGCATTTCACTGTTCTGTCGCCACTATAATGACATATGCTTAAACGAAATTAGTTACCTTGTTTCTGAAACCCCTACATTTCTTTATAGCACACGCAATTTAACAAGGGCTCATCCCTTTGTAGTCGATTTTCCAGAGGATCGCACGATGTACCATATACAAAACTCGTTTTCTAGCCGCACATCACGAATGTGGAATAAACTTCCGGCATCAGGCCTCCCATCTAATTATGATATTTAATATTTAATAATATAATATTTAATCGAGTATCAACAAACACTACTCCTTCTATACTCCTTTCCACAACCTTTTTTCCTAGTTCAATGCATATGCAGGGGTCATCCCCTGAGTGTTGGTCCAATAAAAAAAAATAACACTGTTTTGGAAAATTTACAATCATTTTATAATTTTCCTCCGTTTTTGGGTCATGGTTAAATTTCCCAACTTAAGGGCATTTATATTTACACAAAATTTAAGTGTTTAAAATATAACTGTCAATAACTTCAATTTTCTCACCCCACATGATCTAATTTTTACATCTGACTTTTCAACTTTAAAAGTCATTTGTAATTAAGCATTTCTTTAATAAAAGTAGTTTTATTGGCGTCTGTTTTTTTTTATATTTTTGTAACAACAACTGATGTTCGAAGGTATGACAACTAGAACACGCTATAATTGAAATTTTGTCATACGGTTTGCGTCTGACTTTTACAGAAGTAATTTTATAACATGAGATATAGAAAATGTTGTGATTGTGAGGGTTCAAAAGCTCAATTCCTGGAAAAATGTTATAAAAGAACGTTCAACATTCAGTTTCAGGGTTAATGCTATAAAAGTTTATTTTTATATAATTTTACCCAATTTTAAAACTTGTAAAATATCGATGTTGTGAACCGCAGTGGTATAGCAGGTAAGTCATCGGTTCCCTGCCAAACCCACTTGAAAATAATACATTTTCAATAAAGCGGCGGTTCACCTGATAAGTTAACTTAAATTATGCTCAACACAGTTTTTTATTTAAGAACAAACTGTGTTGAGCATAATTCAAGGTAACTTATTAAAGGAAATAGGCACTTTTATTGAAAAAGTAAATAAAATGGGTTATCAAAGATAAATAATCGAAAAAAAACCAATTACTGTCAGTAATTAATAGTGTTATTTGTTAAGTGACATATGCTAAGTAATCAGGTCCAAAACATGCTTTCATCAAAACAAATTTCTATGATTACCTTATATAGCAATTCCTTTCAAGCTAATCTAAATATTTAATATGGATTACTTACAACTGTAATTTTAATAAATATATTTTACCCTTAAATCATGTAATTCATTCAATTTAAAGATTTAATTTCAAAATGACGTCATTGGCCATTAAATTCAAAATATCAAATCAGATTTCATCTAAATAAATAACACCAGGAAACATTAATACGTGAACAGACAAAAAATGTATTAAAACGAGCAAAGAAAGAAAAGTATTTGCAAAATTTAGACTTAAAAGAAAATAAACTTAGAACGTTTCTTCATCCCAAAATAAATGAAATAAAAAAAGTAAAGATTTGAAAATGAATGTATGATTAAGGTTGTTTTGGTTGCTGAGTCGGTCGTCGGGTCGGTTGACTGATTATTTAGATAGATGGATGGATGGATGGATGGATGAATGGATAAATAGATTAGTCGTGGGTCGATTCTAAAAGGCTGGCTAGTCAGTGACATCTATTTCGAAATAAATGTGACAATGCCATATCCATATACATATTTAAGTAATAAATACAAAAGTAAGTTAATATTTCACATATACAGATGGGTTTAGTAGTTTAATAGTATTAGTGAACTAGAATACATATACTTGCATACAATGCATAGAATACTCGTACTATTATTTAAATAAAAATTCAGTGTCAACGGAAGTAATATTTCTTACAGACAATTACTAAAGATTTAGACAGCAACAGCGACAAGAAATATCTAATTTCTAAATAAATGAACATTTGCTCGTACTTAGTTACTAACGACTATATATTCGAGATTTAGAATTAAGACAGGAGCAGGTCTAGTTCATTTCTTTTCCACTTCAAAATTTTATTGTAGAAATTAATTAATAAAATTTTTATAAGAATAGCTTTTCTTTAATTTGTTTCAATGTTTTTTTTTTTTTGTGTGTTTATAAATTTTGGTTTTGGTTTCGTTACCAGCTTAAACTTGAATTGATTTACATTCAAAATGATTTGTACTAATTAGACTTTATGAGTCTACTATTAAATGCGTAGGTTTGACCATTAGTTTGTTAATTGTAAACAAAGTTTTTCTTTTTGAATGATATATAAAGAAAATAGGGAATTAATTATTTTGATAATTTTTACTGTTTGCCTCCCCTAACCAATATATTTTTTTTTTTTTTTGTAAAACTAACTACTAAACATTTTCTCACATGGAGTCACGTTCTAGTACATTCATACATACATATGTAGGTATATTATACAATTTACATATAAGGTATCTTTTTTGCGAGGCTTAATTGTTAATTATTTACAACTAAGTTATATGATATTTTACAAATTTTACAAAAAAGTAAGCAAGAATTATTATTGATTAAGGCCCATGATATGACAACATATTCCCATAATATTCAACATATATTGATCTACCTCATTTCGTATATGAGGTAGATCATTAAACCCTTCAACACCATAGGTGGAAAGGGTATTATAAGTTTGTGCTGATGTATGTAACGCATGGAAATTTTTGTCTTAGACCCACCCTAAATCGACTCAATTTCTGAGTCGATTTAGCGATGTCCGTCTGTCCGTCTGGCTGGCTGGACCCCCTTGTAACCAAACTACAGGTCGCAATTCTAAAGATAATTTGATGAAATTTGGGACAGATAATTTATGATAATGATAATGGAACCATGGCTATAAAAATTCGTCAAAATCGCTCTATTATTTATGGTACCTCTCATAAGTCCCACTTCCCGGATTTGATATATTGGCCACAAATATCAATATTTTTTCTTGAAATTTAAATCAGATACTGCTTATGTAAGCTTAAATCACTGTACCAAATTTCTTTAAAATCGGCTCACATTTGACCATAGCTCCCATACAAACTTTTCTTTAAAATCGCACTAAATGAGATAAAAATCACTAAAACGCTAGCAAATCTGAAGATAATGGGAATTTTAAGTTTATTTTTTGCATACATAATCAATTTGCCAAATTTCGAGATAATCGGTCCACATTTGACCCTAGCTCTCATATAAGTCCAAATGACGAAAACAGCTTAAATATATAAGTTTTGAGAAAATGTTTGTATGATGGGAAAATTTAGCAAATATTTGTCTTTATACAGCAAAAATAACACCTTTGACCTTAGTGGTAAAGGGTATCGTGTGGTCGGGCCGACCGACTATAGCACTTTCTTACTTGTTTTTATAATTATTTGTTTATGTTAGGTAAAAGTTATATTTGTAGTTTACTCGAAATAATGGAAAGGTTTTGACCAATATTAAAAATCATTTATTTTTATTACAAGTTTTGCAACGATGCGAGTTATATGGAAACTTTGGTCATATAGAACTTCGTTCGAAATTTGCTCAACATATCTATTATATTTAAAAATTTAGTTCTATAGTGTTTATACAAGCTATAAAAATAAAATTTGAATACTACTTTTCCAATAAATGGTAAATACTTTTGCCAAATTTCGTAGTATTATTAACAGATCAATTGACATAAAATTTTGATAAGGACCCAGCATATAAAATTTATACCAATATTTTAAAACGAATTTTGGTACTAAGATTTATGTGTATCTAATATTATTTAAATATAATTATGTTTGTTGGTTTTTGGAACCAAAATTATGGGATGTCCAAACTTTGGCGTCAAGTAGGAACGCTTTACCGATATCCGATCTGAATGAAACTTTGTAATTGGATTATTGGGGTCAAATGTAAAAAAGTTGTGGGGTAAGTCTTTCTGTATTACAAAGTTTAATTTCCTCCATTCAAAGGTACACTCTAATATTCATATTTCAACCAATTTCAATAGTACAACAAAAACATTAACCTGTGCAACTTTTATTACACTCTTAATATAATTAGGTCAACTCTCTAGACGGAAACTCAACTCCTAGCAAGAGCCAAAAAAGCTTGGAACTCGATAATTTTTAAACCAATTTGAATGATTAGTAGGCAAAAGTATTCAAGAAACGAATCTATTGTCATATCACTAATTTCCTAGTAAACAATTATTTTAAAAAACTTCTCAATTAACCCACGCACTTAAGATGAAACAATGTATACCACTACTACAATTGATGATATTTTCTACATTGACGCCATCTAAAAAAGAAAAAAGATCACAGCTTAAACGGAATTATCACTGATTAAGAACGACGTTTAGCTGCGATCACACACATTCAGATGCTGCGTAGCTTAACAGAGCTTAAAGCAGCTCAGTTGGCGTAACTGTGACTTTAATTTTTTTTTTCATATTTTATTTAACTTTAACTAATTCTCTGTACCATCCGAACAATGAGATAAACTGTAATCCAACAATAAAATAAGTCACAAATTACATTTTTTTATTATATGCGAATTGCAGCGTAGAGGGACGGACATACTGTATATCTCTCTATTAGTTACTAAATCAGTTAGAGCAACTGCTGCGTTTAAATTTTGTTACGATGGCGTCAGTATAAGCTCCTCTAAAACTTGGACGACTGAGAAAGAAATTTTCAACGTTTGGATTTAGAATGATAACTAAATAAAATACATTCATACTACTCGAATCGGGAAACGTTGATCATTCATTTAACGGTGGAGTCCTGAGTAGCACGCGAATCTCGGTCTCTTTTAATTTGTTTTTGAAATTATAATAATAAAAATAATATAATCAATCACAAGTTAAGACTTAAATCAAGCTACTTAAAGAGGAACTTGCGTAATAGCTTATATAAAGAAAATTCATATAAATTTAAGTAAAAAAAATAAAAATTCTTTAAGTGTCCTGAAATCTTTGATTAATAAAACGTGAATTCAAAGTGTTAAGTACCGTTAAGGGTTTACGCTTGACGGATTATCGTCCTCAACGCAGTAGTCATCAGGAACGTTTACGTCTTAAGGATCTATACTTTACCTTCAAAATGCCCACGGTTGCCGAAGAGTCTATCGATGCTTTCCAAAACTACTATGCCCGTCCACCAGAGAGACCCAAGAAGAAGTCTTTCAAACAAATGCTCTATGATCCCGAGACTAGCGAATATTTTGGCAGAACTATAGAAAGTTGGGGTAAGTTCTTAGTATATACCTTCGGACATTATACAAATGTATGTACGAATATGCAATACACAAAAGACTTTAAATCAAACCAAATTTGTATTCAAATTTAGTCTTTGTGTCTTCAAAAAAACAAAAAATTATTCAAAATTTTATGCAAGCAGAATAAATAGAAAGAAATTCACTAGTTTCCGTTGATCATCTATTAAGATTTATATTCACTTCTTTTTATTTTCATTTCATTTCGTTTCAATTCATTATTATCTTTTTTTTCAAATGACATCTTTATATTTATTTTTATTTGCTCGTTGAAATTTACAATTGCTACCGTCTGCAATCAGAATAAGTATTCATTCAGTTCTTTGCCCCTTCCAAACCGCCAAGTCAACTAATGGATCCACATTTTGCATGTGTGTTTTGATGTGAATGTGTTTGAATATAATTTGAAATGATATCAATTAGATAATTGTATCTCTACCGAGATTTAAGTGTGATTTTCCATTACGTTTGTGACACTGTGACCTCTGTTTTCAAATTCTCTGATTTGTTTTTTGCTACTTTTAAGTTGCATTTGTATTTGAACTATTTTTTGAAACTAAATTTGTATTTGTATGGGAATTAATCTTCAAATTTATGTGGGTGTTTGCGTGTGTCCGAGTTTGTATGAGAGTGTAGAAATTTTTTCTGAAATTTGCGTACAAGATGATTATGTAATTGAAAAGAAATTAATTTTATTTGAGAACTATTTACATACATATGTACATATTATATTTACATTATATTTCAGAGATTAAGAAATATTTAATTTTTAAAGATAAAATTTATGTATTAGCCTTTAGGTTTCTATTTAGTTACTGTTTTTAGAAATTGATATCAGTATTTTGGATTACTATATAAGAAATATTGAAACTCTCCTTCACAATTTCTTTTATTGTAAATGTTTTTTTTTTTTTGTTTTGTATTTATCCAACAAATTTAAATGTTTTGAAAAGTAAATATCATTTCAAATATCCTTTGAAGATGAACTAGTTCATACTAAGATTGACTAGAAAAATTTGTTCTCAAAACTATTTCCTTTTGTATGAAACATTTTTAATTGAAATCCTTTTTATTAAATTGTATAAATAAATTTTTAACAAAAATTATTTCATACCAAAGCACGAAAATATTTATATTTAATCTGTAATAAGACAGTAACACATTTTTCAACTTCAAAATCTTGAACCAATTGAGAGCCCCAACATCTGAAAGCTTATACCCAACAAACCAAACGATATCATAAAAAAAAATTTTATCAGAAAATTTTTTTATCAAAAATGTTACTATAGTACAAACAAAACTTAAAACAAAAAATTAAACAACTGAAAAGGTCAAATAAATAAAATCAAAAATTATTTGGAAATTTTTTTATCAAAAATTTTTCTATAGAAAGTTTTATTATCAAAAATTTTTCTATAGAAAACTTTATATCAAAACTTCTCCTATAAATTTTTTTTTATCAAAAATTTTTCTATAAAAAATTTGGCTGCTTACGCCTAAACTTGATACACGAAACAAATTATTTTTCTAAGAAATATTAAGAAACTCATTAAGCAACATGAAAATATTCCGGCAAGAAAAGTGTTCGGTAATGATACTGAAGGAACTCGTAGACACAAATGTCTAAAACTTCGATGGAAAGACCAAGTAGAAGAAAATCGTTTAAAATTCGGCCTACGAAATTTGAGCATATTCGCACAAGATAGAGGCTCATGAAATTGTAAAACATGCTTGGCCTTTTACCTAAACAGGTTGTAAGTATAGGCCATTTAAGTAAGTAATATTAAGAAACTGTTTAATGAGTTGGAAAATGGTTCATATATTTATGACCTTAATTTAATTTTCATAGGCATATTGAGTCAATTCTCATGATGTGCTATATTCTCATCTAAAAGACCAAATAACCTATCTGCAAAAATTTCAAAATTAAGTTTTTTATGGATTATAATTCCCCATATAATGACGTATATCTGTGCAAAATTGAACATCTAATATCACAAATCACCAAATTATTACAGTTTTTGTACCTAGAGGACCATTAGGCACTTAAAAAAGATAAAACCAAATCATCAAAAATCGCGAAAAAAGTTTAATGCATTGTGCAATTTAAACAATCATTAAATACTTTCATTTGCTTAAACTATTAAAAGAAACTATAACTGTTATTATTTAATTTATATAATATTTATATGTATAAAAAATTTGATTTATTCATACTAATTAGTAATGCAGATAGGTTATTTGGTTTCAGATTTTTGCAATTCCAAATAACCTTAATGACACAACATAGGCTGTGTTTAGAAAAACAAATTTTTTTCAACCGATATATATTTCTGGTTTCATTTTACTCTAGAAGTTTAAATTTTATAACGTGTTTTCCCTCTCCTGTAAACTTTTGAAAACTGTAGATAGGTTATTTCGTCTTTTAGGTACGATATGTAGTATTAGTTTTAAGTAATATTCATATTATTTTCTAAACTTTATGATGAAAATTGTTTTTAGCAATATAAATATATCTAGGATTATAAATATATTAGGATGTTCTAAATAAATCCTGTGTCCTCCAAAGTAAAATGTGTGCATATATTTTGAACCGCAAAAAATAAACGTTATGCATCGGTATGTTAGTTTAAAAATGACATATTTTTGATAATTATACAAAAATATATTTTTTTAAGCTCATGACGAAAAGGTTTTTTGTTTAGTTTCAAGGGTTTTGTTGTATTTGCTCACAACACACAAAAGGGATCTAAACAAAAACACATACTTTAAGGGTGTCAAATAGCACAATTACTTATATATTTACATGCATACATATACATTACCATATATGTATACCAAATATCTGTACCTGTTTTTCAAACTATTTTGATTTTTTGAATAATTCCCTGGCATACTACCTATTTACCTGGATTCATGAATAAGTTTTGTAAACAAAATTGCTACCCTTAATTGTTCTTTGTATTTTAAAATATTAACGTATTTTTTGAAAACCATTTAGTTGGTGAGTTGAGTTTAATTTGGTTTGGATTGATTTGAGATATTTGTTAAATTACTCTTGAGTCATAATGACAGCTATTGTAAATGTATTTTCATTGTGAGTTATTTCCGGACGTCCAACGCTCAATTAAAGTGTTATAATTGCAAGAGCTCTTTGATAATGATTTAGCCGTAATGACAATTGACGTAGAAATTTAATGAATGAGTAGGAAACTAAGTAATAGTATTTTTTTTTTTCATTGTAAACACGTTGTATTTTTTCAATTACTGGCGTATGTTAATGCATTTACATGAACTTGTTTGTGTGTGTCTGGGGGATAAACAAAAATCAAAACTAAACTAAAATGAGTAGACCAAAGGGTGGGGTATTGTCAAAGAAAATTAATTATTTACATAAAAAAGAAAACAAATTAACTAGAAATATATTTAATTTGTTGTATTTTTATAAATAATTACACCGATTTTTCTTTTAATGTTTTTAATTCATTGATAAAAGTTTTAATGATTTTAGTGGAAGTTCTCTTAAACAATTCTTTTTTAATTGATCTTGGCTGCAATTTAATTTCAACTCACTACTCACAAAATGAGTTTCTCTTTAACTCTTCTTTGAGTGATTGTGAAATGTTTTTGTTGTTATCATTTTTGGTTGTCTATAGTTTTGAATTGAGAATTTCTGTTTTGTATTCCAAGCCATGTAGTTGCGTTTTGATACTGGTTTTTAGTATTAATTTTGAAACGCGCTAACGAAGCACCACTTGGAACAAAAATTCCTCTAACTTGTGTCAGCAATAAAAATTGTTCAGTGTTTTTTTCTTTAGGTGGCTTTAAAAGCCAATAAATTATTTTAAAATTTTGTAAACTTATAGGAAAAATTGTAATTACAAAACGTGCTTTTCTAAGAAATAAATATTTTTTAAAACAACAAAGAAATTATTAAGAATTTTTAAGTTAAAAAAGTTATTATTTTTCTGAAGCTATGCTTAAACACGTTGTCTAAGGCCATCTCTGTCTTGCCTTAAAATTTTAAGACTCTACGAAAAAGGTGTGGCTGGCTCTTTTAGCCAAATGCTTTAAGAAAAATAAATTCCATTATTATAAATTTTCCAAAAAATAATAACATTATAAACAAAATTTAAGATAAACCATAAATTAACTATTTGTAAAGAATACGGGTATCTATGTTGTCAAGAATAACTTTTAAAATATCAAGTAAAACTCTAAAAAAATTAATTCATTATTTTTTATTTTAAAAAGTTAAAAAAAAGTAATAATTCATTTATTGAACAAATTTTGTTCATATCAGCAAACTTTTCGATTCGTTTTTTTCTTCATATTAGTGCATTGACTTTAGCATTTGGTTTATATTTGGCCCAAACGCAAAATAAACGTCAACAACAATAAAAATAAACAACAAAAACTAAAAGCCATATTTGCTAGATTTGGCCATATAAATATTCAAAGCAATAATAATTTTCCGTGTAAAAATCTGTAAAATAAAAAAAGGTCAAACTAGTCTAGGGAAAGCGCGCGATCGTGTAAGATCGTTAAGATATTATACAAAAATTTAAAATAAAGAAAATAATTATTGGTTTTTTAACAAAATGTGCTAAAAATTTAAAAATTTTATATAAATTTAAAGAAAGAAAATTGATTTCGAAAACAAAATTAATTAAAGAAATCCCTAAAATCATAAAATTCAGAAATATTTTAAATCTATTAAAAAATATACATATTTAAGTGATTACATAATAGTTTTTCTTTTTTCCTCTTATTCAAAAATCCTTAGATCTCCTTAAAAGTATTAAAATAAATTGTAAAAATTTATATAAAAACAAATAAAAAATTGACGTTAAAATTATATTTTCAAAACTCCGTCCCAATTTGTTATAAATTAATAATAAAAGTTCATAAAAGGAATGTCAAAACCACGCCATGCGCCACAACACTCGAGCCTGGAGGAGTTCGGAGTGCGTCGAGCTGAGCCCTTCAGCTTGGGCACATTTCTTTACAATTCCGAAAAGGGCACTGTAATGAATCGAGACAGCGCGTCTTGGAGTAAGTTAAAATTAAATTATTGATGTCATTTATTTAAATTCTAAGTCATATTTTTTTTGTAAAAACATAAGAATTAAGGCCATCAGGTCCAGACGATTGTTTCTGCTTCTCTATAGATTCTTCCGACTCTTCGATTTACTAAGGGAAAAAGCTATAATTTTAAAACCTTTCTTGAACGTTTTTGCATATATAGACATTGTTATTTTCACAAGTACGCTCTTAATCACAACAGACAAAACAATTCTTAGCTCTATTTGTCGAGTCAGTCTAAAAGAAACCCGTATCTCCCCATTAGAAGTATATATTATAAATTCATCAAACGTTTCGGTTATTTAGCCGTGACGCAATCAGTAATACCAATGGAATCGTTTAAAAATGTATGTTACTGATTCTTAAACGAATCCCGATATCCTTTAAACGCTCTTTGAACTGTTGAACTAGAGCTTTTGAACGAGTGTTACATTATTTATAAACCATACCGTGAAAACAACTATAAAAGGCTTCCCGGTTAAAAGGCAAAATTTTTAATTTATATTTGTTACGAAAATCTATGCTTTAAAGGCTTTTTTAGAGTACATTCTTAATTGAACTCTTTTTTATCTTTAAAGGAAAACTTAAGCTCAATGAATCCACTAAACACGAGAGAAAAACCATTTAATATAATTTCCAAAAGCTAACTAAGGTAACAACTCCACGATTTAACAAATAAGATAGTAAATTTGCTAATGACAAAAGCTATCATTAAATTTTGATATAAATATAATACAAACTGGTGCCAAATCGCCACGTTCGATATCAATCGAAAACTCACAGTTTAAAGCAAATATTGTGTAACATACCTTAGGGATGTTCAAAATAATTTATTTTTTTTTTTAAATTTAATAAAATTTGATATCTCAACACAGTTTACTGTTAGGGGACTTTTGACAAATAAGTTACAATGTTGTGAACCTTATATGTTATATATTATCTAAATTATCCTAAACGTATGCTACACAAATGTTTCTGAAATATCTTACATTTTCATCGATATCGAATACGGCAATTTGGCCCTTGGTTTTATATATGTCTGAGGGTTAAAAAGGAACTCTGGGGCCTTTAACAGAACAAATAGAAAAAATTGTGTTGAATCGTTTTCGAGCACTTCTTATTACTCTTATGGCCAATTAAATAATATTTACTACCGTTTTATAGTCGTATTGTTATCTGGGGTTTCATAATCACAAAATGCAGTTCTATCTTGATAATCGTAATCCTTAAAAAGTTTACAATTAGTTTTGATCTTGTTACAAATGGACTATTTATGATAGTTTTGTTCTAAGACATTTTTTATTACCTTCATCACTTAAGGTTGGAAAGGAGATATTGGGTTTGATACATGTAGAAATATTAGTCTGACACCATTGCAAATAGATTTCTTAATTTTGTTGACAATTGATCCATATTTGACCACAATAGGTATCATGTGGTTGGGCTTGATCCACATTTACTTGATCAAATTGTGCTGAATTATAACTTTTAACTGAATAAACTTTAGACTTTTATATTTGTGCTTTTAGTCAACTTTTTAAAAACTTAATTGTAGAGTGTCTCTAATTTGTATTTAATTTGTCTCGCAGATTACATATAATGCTCGGTTATCGAGTTGTCTAGAATTATGGACACTCCTGATGATGATGGCCTAACCAACCATCGAAACGCGTCAAGGGGAGCTTGTCCCCAGTAATTTTTTTTGGTTTTATTTTTATTAATTGTAATAAGTTGGGATTATGGTGCAATACACTTATAAAAAACTTTCAAGTAAGATGTTGACATCCCATAATTTTTAGAAAAACCCATAATGTTTTAAAATTATGTTTTTTTTTTTTTGCTGCATTTAAAAAAGTAACGTCAAAAAAATCACAAAAACGGAAAACATGTTCTTTTTTCTCGACTTTTTGTCCACAGACAAAAAATCATGAAAAAAAAGTCATGGTGTAAATTGCCTCTAAATTTGCTTAAAATTGATGGTACAGTTAAAGGTTAAAATACCAAATTATAGAAATACCGACTATTAAGTTATATAAGATACTGCCAAGCAGTAAAGCTGCGATGTTATTTCACAGTAATAAGATAAATGCAGAGAAATGTTTAAAGAATTAAAACATTTTTGCTTCTTATAATCTTTTTATGTATGTACATGCAAAAACTCAGAGCATTCTAGGGTTAAGCCAAAGGAATTTGTTTAAATCTTTTTTGGTTTCTTTTTTTTTTGCACGAAAAAATTTGCATAACAAAATGTCATCAATTGTCCAAGACTAATAAAACTTACGTACTTACATATGAACTGTTTTCTACAGAGCTACAAATATTTGTGTTTTGCTAAATGAACATTTTACATACTTTTGTATGTATGTAAATATACATGTACTCGTATGTAAGTACAGAATTATTATGTACAATTTGTTTAAGTAGTGGACTCATCATAAGCATTATCTATAAAACATTGCCTTGCAGTTTTTGCCGCTTTTCTTGTTAATGATCATCATCAATTCATATTCATCGTATTTTGCTCACACATAAATATGTCAAATAATTGGACACAAATTGGGGCACTTTTTTTTGGTCGTTTGTTTCGGTTAGTTTGCATTAGAGGTCTGCAAAGTGCTACCGATGAACATGTGTATATTTTCGATCGTTATATTGGATGAGCCAAACTAAAATACGTCACCCTTTTAATATATTTATGTGTGTTTTTTCCTCGAGCGATTTTCTCACAGCTAATGGCAATTGTGGGCAATTTATAGAGAATATCCAAACTAGCAGCATGTACTAGTACCCCTACAGACAGACATGTGTGTATGTGTTTATGTATACGAGTATAGTTTAAAATTTGAATGTTGCATGTAGCCATGGCTGATTTTGTAGATCACAACCAATGGAAATTAGTTAAATTTTCTTTCTTTTTTGGTTTTAAAATTGAAAATGTTAAAGAGTCATATAATAAATGCAAACCATTTTTAAATATTTTGATCTTGTAAAAATAGAGAAACAAAAAGGCAAATTATAGTTTTTGAATGTCAAAATAACATCATCATTACGCAAATGTCGAATACAATTTAGTGTCGACAAAAATCCACATAAATTTAATTATTAAAGACTAAAATTTTAAATTGATTGTAGCCTTCAGTCAGAAACTGTTTTTGCTGAATATTAAATGATGAATGTTTTCTTGGGAAATCTGTTGTTAAAAGTTTAATTATTTATAGTATAAACAAAATTTTACTTTTAATTACTCATTGGATTTAATTTTTGTTATTTTAAGAAAAGTCATTCTCTTAATAACTCTCTTTTAAGATCTCAACTGTTTACAAACTCACTCCATTACTCACCTGTGTATTACCTTTAAGCCCTAGTTAGTAACTCAAAATGTTTGTTTATTAATTTACTAAGAAAAGAGACGACTATATATAGAAATTTTTCGGTGGAAAGAGTTACCATATCTTAAACATATTTAAATATGGTAACATTATTAGGAAAAGAAACAGTAAGCACTTGGTAAAATGTATAAACAAATACTTCAATTCTTTAAATTAACAAAATGATTGATATATTTTTCTTCAAACCCATCAAGATCATTTTGAAATATCTATAGTTATCTAGACTTATGATCATCTTTAAATAAATAGATCGTATATGTTTGTGTATTACTTATTTCTTGTTTATTTCTTGCAAACTTCTTGTTAAAATGTGTCTTTTTTTTATTGTTTACTCATGTTTTTCCCCCATTATTTTCAATTCAATATTTTTTTTTAATTAAATTTTTATCGTTAACCTCTAGAAATTAACTGGAGCTAGAAGTCAGACACACTGCATGCTCCCCATTCATTAAAAATTACACACAGATAACAATTAAATTATTCTGTTCTCAAGATGAAGCGGGAAAAAATTGTTCATACTCGTACATACATATGTACATATGTGAACCAAATAAACAATAAACTTTTTAATAAAATTATTTAATAAATTATACTTGTAACATGTATTTAATCAAATTAAATCGAAAATGATAATGTGTAATTTTCAGAAATTTTAATATGAGTTTTCGAATCTTAAAGTAGGTCCAATAAACGGCTTTATTAAAATTTAAGCATTTAAACTAAGACTTATCGGCAATTAAGATATAAGGCCTAAGCTGGTGTCAGCTTTGATATAACCGGATCATATTTAACCCCTACATAAGCCTATTTCAACCCCTTAAGTGGAAATTATGATAGTCACAAACATTTTCGGCATCAAATTCGACATTAACGAGATATATTTAGTGCAAATACAAGTACTATATTATCTTGGCTCTCTTTTTGTATAAAATTCTTTATCCATAATAATCTATGTATAATAATATACCTTATCAATATTACAAGAAACAAAATATCTTAGATTCTGTTCAAATATATTTTAGATATATTTTATAATTCAAATTCCTATTAAATGATAAAAATTCATCACAGGGTGTTTACGCTTAAAACCCTTAAAAGCAAATGTTTTTAAAACTGTGACAAAATGATATGGAAAATCTCAACTTCTGTTCTACCAAATATATTTTAGAGCACTGCTGTTATTTTATATATTTTTTGGTCCTACTTCCCTGTAGTAAAACTAGAACCATGTGTCTATATGTCAATACTTTGTGTAACATCAGTTCAAATATCCCCAATTTTGCTTAGTTCAGTACTGAAATAGTAAATATAAAGAGACTACTATATCTGGTGATATTGTCAACGAATGTATCAACATATATTTATCCCAATAGGTCCCTATTTGATTCCAATGTCTCTATTTGAACCAAACGAACTACTAAGCCAATACTAAGTAAATAGTGGTAAAGTCTACTGGTAAATTTCGTAGGAACTTATAATGTTAATGTCAATAGTAGATACCATTGGATGGGACAAAATAGTACTGAAGACATTGTCAATAGCAAAACAGTATTGTTTCTCTGCCGGCATTTACTGCAGGGTTTCTATTACCCTATACTTTTCAAAACATATAAATTCTTACTGAAACGTTTTCTAAACTTTTTTTTAGCAAAAATTGGTATTTTCTATATGGCATTTTATGGTGTCCTAGCGGCACTGGTAGCTATTTGTATATGGGCCTTCTTTCAAACTTTGGATCCCCGTATACCCAAGTGGACATTAGATGGCTCTTTAATAGGAACAAATCCTGGTAAGTACATACATACTCATATATTCAAACTTTATTAATTTGTTATATATTGTACCATATCTTTATAGGTCTTGGCTTTAGACCCTTGCCGCCCACAGATAATGTTGAGAGTACACTGATTTGGTACAAGGGTACCCATCATGAGAACTACAAACAATGGACCGATGCTTTGGATGAATTCTTGGATGGTATGTTTTTAATAATAGGCGTATAATAGAATAATCAATATTTATAATCAATATAATGAGATAAGTACCTACTTATCTATGTCGTTGTTGTTTAATTAATATAACGAGTACCTACATATATACATATATTGCATATATTCAATTCCGTCTATGAACCAATTGTTTTCAAAATCACTTTTTATTGGGAAACCGCTTTTTATAATAGTTAATAAAAATCAAAGAGAAGAAATCCATTCTGGAACTTTGATTTAAATATATAGTAGAAGAAATAAATCTTGCCTTCTATTCAAATATTTTTGATATTAAACAGTTTTTGGCCTCTCCTTTAATAAAAATTTCTATTTGGTTCATAATCGTTATTGAATATAGGCTCTCGATAAGCACTTACAGTTCAATATTAAACATTTTTATCTAGAAACCTTGAGTTCTTAAGTGCTAATTTCAATCTAGTATTTTTTTGGTAAACTGAAGGACTTAAAATACAGGGTGACTGATGAATTAAGTAACCAAAAAACTTTTTGTAAAGATTATGTAATTTATTTGTTATACAGTATTTCTTAAAAATAATACATTTATATTGAAGTAATTCATGTTTACCCTCGGTGGCAAATTGCGAAACCGGCGCACTTTTCAATTTTGCGTTTAATCTAAAATCCAATCTATTAAATATATAGAAAAAATTGTTCACATTTTTTTTTGTAACAGCTTTCATTAGCCACACTTTATAGTAACTCACAGATTTCCGAAAAAATTTAAATTTGTGATTCAAAAACAATGTACGACTCTTGTCTCGTATTTCTAAACCTAGTCTAATTATAAATTTCCTTTTTAACATATTTTCCTTTCTCTTATAAAATCAGTTTACAAAGTCCCCGGTTTGACACCTGGCCGTGGTCAAAACATTTACAACTGCGATTATAATCAACCACCCCCAAAGGGTCAAGTATGTGATGTGGACATAAAAGCCTGGTCCCCCTGTACCAAGGAAAACAACTACAGCTATCACAAGAGTTCACCGTGTGTATTCTTGAAATTAAATAAGATTTATGGCTGGATACCGGAATTCTACAATGATTCCACAGATCTGCCACAAAATATGCCCGTTAGTCTTAAGAATTATATTGTGGACTTGCAAACTAAAGAGGCTCATAAGGTAAATAATGTGATATAATTTAAAATTCTTTTAAATTCAAAATCAAATGAAATTTAAATATTTTTTTTTAGATGAACACCATTTGGGTTTCCTGTGAGGGTGAAAATCCCGCTGATCAGGAAAATGTGGGCCCCGTAAATTATTTGCCTATTAGAGGTTTTCCTGGCTACTTTTACCCCTATCAAAATTCTGAGGGTTATTTAAGTCCTTTAGTGGCTGTACATTTTGAAAGACCAAAACGTGAGTAAAGGAATTTTGAAACATAAAATCGGATCGAAAAGGGGTCTTGTTTTATTTTAAGAAGAAAATATTGAATGATTTTTTTTTATTCCAGGCGGTATTATTATCAATATTGAATGCAAAGCTTGGGCACGCAATATCAAACACGATCGCAAGGACAAATTAGGTTCAGTACATTTCGAGCTTTTAATAGATTAAAGACATGTCTCTCTTTTGTCTAACTCTATATAAAAAGCTTTTTATTTATATACATTTTAAATTATTTTTAATGTTACCAACGATAAATCTTGAAAGAAATCCCACAAAAAAAATATTTAAAAAATTTAAAAATTCTGTCGCTTAAGCACCAACAATTTCAATTTCAATAAATATGAAAATAACTAAAAATATTAAGATTTTTTTAAGACACAAATTTAGAAAACATAGGAAAATAGATATGCAAAATGTTCGAAAAATTTTAGAATTTATTGTAAAACAATTATTAATAAAATATCACATAAATGTTGTTACTTTATTTAAAAGTAAACTGCCATTCACCAAATATTTAACAAAAACCAATTCAATTACACAAATTTATTTATAAATAATTACATTTTTTCTGTTTAATTTTTAAAGTTTAAAAAAGATAAAAGTAAAAAATAACTGGGTATAATAAAATACCTACGACAAGTACGATAAGGATATCATGTAAAACACAATTAAATTGAAAATTATCTTTAATTTTTAAAAATGAGAGTGTGTGTGTGTAATTTACCCCACAAAATAAAAAATATAATAAATGTAATTTAAATATAAAAAAGTTATTATTGTACAATATATATTTAAAACAGAAATGAAAAACTGAAAAAACAGAGACTATAAAAAGTCATAAAATCTTTATTAATTAAATATTTAATATTACTTCTTTCTCTCTCTTTATCTCTTTGCCTCTCTCTTTTTATCATTTGCTTTTAAGAATTAAATGTTTAAAAATAAATTTTTAAACAAACAAAAGTACAGAAACAATATTAATTTGTTTATATTATATAACTTTAAATTTTAGTGTCATGAAAGTTTCTAGCAATGTACAAGTTAGTTTAATCTCAAGGTCCCGCCCTCCTTTACCAAGGAATATACCTTTCATAAAAAACAAAACCCTCAACTACTTGTCCTACTTCCTTTATTTAATAGCACCCCTAAAATGCTACTACTAAAAAATTATAAATCTTATGACGATCCGCAAACAAATTCATTACCATAAGTTTTGAATGTTTTTAAATGTTTAATTTAAAATAATTCACATGGTTTAATTTTTTTAAGTTTTAATTAATAAAAATTTAACAAAATAAAAAAACAACAATATTTTAAGTGTTTTTATTTAGGTTATAAAAAGAAATCACTTAACAGAATATTTGTTATGCCTGTTACTAACATAAAATTGATAAAGCTTTAAAAGTTTATTATATTTACCTTGTACAAATACTTACATAAATGCTAAAGTTGTGTTAAAAACATAAAGCACCGCTTCTACTCTTAAGGTATGTTAATGTTTTATGTTAAGTTTATCGCTTGACGTGAAAAAATCATGATGGTTTTCACATTCACCAAATCCAGATAAAAAAAATGCTAATATCGGTCAAGCCCAACTGCTATTTGATACATTTCTGCAAGCGATTTTGATATGAAAGTCAAATTTGGAACGATTATAACCGCTTTTTTTGGAAATTTATTTTTTCAAGTGGGTCTGGCCGGGGATCGAACTTGGGACATCTGGTGTTCTAGGATGACTAACCTGCTATACCTTTTAATTTTTCGAAACCCTTTGCACAAATATATAATCACTTATATATTTATAAGAAATAGTTTTTGTCAAAAATGTAAAAAATTAAAAATCTGTTTTACAAAACTTTTAAAAAACTCAAAACTGAGATTTCAAAACCCATATTCAAACGATTTCCGAGCAACTTAATTAAAATTTCGATACTTAAATCTCTATTTATTATTAAAAAAACGAGTTAATTATAATCCGAAAGCCTTCACTGAATAACCGAATAAAAACAAGTAAGACCTGAAAGTCTGTTGAACTAGCATTAGAGCGTAAATGGAGTGAATACAAAATATTTATTTGTTTGTGAGGACTCTATGTTTTGTCTAGGACAATGTTGGCCATTATTTGCGTGGCAGGGGAATAACAACAATTTATATTAAACAAGAAAACTTTTTCTTTACTAGTTCTTAAACAAACTCAAACAAAACATGTTTCCAACGTTGGTCTAGGAACAGCTGTAATTAAACAATACCATTAAGAGCTTGGGCTATTGTGCAAAAAACCTTAACCTCTCACATGATGTTGACATATAACTTTTAGTATTTAAAAGTTTTAGAGTTAGATAATTACATTTAAGTCTAATGATTGACTGGACTGTCTTTTCAAACATGCAAGCAAATCGGGTACATCTCGGTAAAATTTTCTTAAGCACTTTTTACTTATTTTTTAAAAATTGATAAGATACTAAAACTTTAACCATATAATATTATATCAAAAGTATAAAATTTAAATAAACAAAGCTAAAATATAGCACTTAGAGATAAAAATCTTAACGCAATTTGAAGGTTGGTTACTATTTTGATACCCTTCACCAGAATAGTTGGAAAGGGTATATTATTAGACTGATAACAACTTTAAGGCATATCGATCGGCTTAGAATTACATTTTAAATCTATTTATGAGACAATCAACCGATTGAGCCGCTTTCTAGCTGCCAGAATATGCATTTAAAGCGTATGATCAAAGTACCTGTCGAAATTGTGAATATAATTATATAAATTTCATATTATTGGCCTAGATATTTTAATTGATTAAAGGATGAGAATAAATGAAATTGAAAAAAGTCGAAACATTATTTCGGGTACCTCATATAGGAATGGCTTTTTTGGAATATAAATTTTTAGCAGTTTTCAGCCAAAAATATATATCAGCACGAATATTGTTTACTTCAGTTATATCACCATACGATATCTTGTTGTAATCGGACCTTACAACTTTTAAAATTTAATTAAAAACCCCTATAAATTACAAAAAAAATTCAAACATTAGTTTAATGTTAATGTAAATCCATAAACTTATAACATTTTAGACCTGTAGCTGAATATCTTATAAAAATGCATAAATCTTGAGATGTTGGTATGATGTTCCTACGCATTTGGAAAATCTTGTAAATTAGTTAATAATTGGTCCACATTTGACTCTAACAGAGAAGGGTATCATATAAGTGGGCTAAATGATTTCTATATTTGTTTCATATATTTTTTTTATTATCTCGCCTTTGCTTTAAAATGCTTAAATACTATAAATAAATATAAAAAAAATATTAATTAATAAATTTATTTTTATCGCAACTTTTCAAAGAAATTTATGACGTCACTTGGAATGGAAAGATTGAGATTTGTCAAAAAATATGAGGGGTACTTAACGAAACGAGGCAATGTTTCGTTATTTTCGAGACATCAGCAACGTCATTTAATGACGTTAAAGAATTGATATTGAAATGTACGTATTAAGAATAATAAAATAGATAATTTTAAGAAAAATAAATGGCAAAATAAACACGATTTGTAGACACCAAAAAATATTAGAATAGATATTTAAAGTTTGAGAATTTTAATTTATTTCATTTATTTTTGGTTTTAAAATACATAAGTATTTTGTATTTAAAATGAAATTTAATTAACATTTTTTCAAAGTACCTTTGTTTATTTTACACCCATTTTTGTATTTTTTTATCTACCTTATGGGAACAATTTAACACAAAATTAATATCATTAGTTACTTAACAACTTATTTAGATAATCCGCCACTTAATTAAAAAAGCAACAAATATTTACGCTATTTACTATATGTCATCTTTTAAAAAATTTTCCAAATTTTAAACAAATGTCACCCACCTTTCTTTGTTAGTGATGTCTCATTACTTAATAAATTTTATTTCTCGCAAAAAAAATATTCACGAGCAAAGAAAAGCCAAAAAAACTAAAGGAAATTATGAAAATTTATTCAATAAAAAAATTGTTAATGGTTTTTCCTAAAAATAATAATTCATTTGAATTCACAGTGAATTTTAATGAGAAAAATAATACATATAAAAAATTTATTTAAATTCGCTGTGAATTTTATCACAAACCAAATATATTACAGAAAATTAAGAGTTTACGATCAATTTAAGAGCTGCAAGGCTGTATAATGAACTATTCAAATAAAGGTTTTGTATTTCAACTATTTATAATAACCTATTCTAGCTAACCAAGATCGTCCTATCTACACAGACATTTTAATCTATGTATAAAGATTGTGATTTACAGGCACGAGTTTATCGTATATGGTACTACATACAATCACGATCTCTCGTCTAATTATACAAAAAGGTAAGTGCGAAAAATTGATTCTAAAAATAATATTCTTTATTTTATTTATCAAAATGCAAAAATTATTATTTAATGTGAAAATGTAAAAACAAATTAAATATTAAAGGACTGACGTAAGAGTTTGAAATAAACTAAAAATTATTTTGCGATCATAATAAATTGTAATTATGTTGACTAGCAATCATTCACAGACTATAGAAAAGTTGATAGTGGGAAGAGTTTTTTATAGAAAAGTTGACGATGGGAAGAGTTTTTTATAGAAAATTGACGATGGGAAGAGTTTTCTATAGAAAAATTGTCGATGGGAAGAGTTTTCTATAGAAAAATTGACGATGGGAAGAGTTTTTTTTTATAGAAAAGTTGACGATGGGAAGAGTTTTCTATAGAAAAATTGACGATGGGAAGAGTTTTCTATAGAAAAATTGACGATGGGAAGAGTTTTCTATAGAAAAATTGACGGTGGAAAAAGTTTTTTTTATAAAATAAGTTTACTTTCTGAAGAGAGTTTCCTATACAAAAGTTGCAGTGGGAAGAGAGTTTTCTGTAGAAAAGTTGACGGTGGGAAGAGAATTTTCTAGAGAAAAGTTGAACTCGGGAGGAGAGTTTTATATAGAAAAGTTAAGGGAGCGAAAAATTTCCCTAAAAACAATTTATCTTTGGGAGAGTTTATAGAAAATTTGACAGTGAGAAATGTTTTCCATAAAAAATGGTGTAACGAGATTTTAGGTCAATGGATTTCTGGCAAACAAATTGAATAATTACCTTGGAGTTAATAAATAAAGCGTGCCTTCTTAATATTTTTGAATGCATTTAACAAAAGTTAGCGATAAAAAACCATTTTAACGAACAAATAATATAAAAAATTAAAATACTAAGAAGGTATAGATTTTAAAAAACAACTTCAACACAGATTCATAACTACTAATATTTATATGTTAATTAAAAATAAATAAAAATCTAACACCAAATATCGCACTTGTTTAACGTTTTTATAATTTTAAATTTTCAACAAAAATCAGAATCAGCGAATTATTTTTGCAAGTATTCAGATACTTTTGTTTACTTTTCTTATCAAATTTTATATTTTTGTGTCTCGGGTGTCTGTTCAAAATTTGCTTAAAGTCTATAAAAATTTAAATCAAAACAATCGAAAGAAGTTCAACAAGTAAGAAAAAGTAAGAACAGCTAAAAGTAAAAAAAATAAAATCTTACAGATGTTTTAAAATTTTTCTTGGATTTTCTTTTACTTTTTGAGATACAAGAGATTTTGTAGAAATAATTGAAATCTCTTTAGAATTTATTCAGCTGCTCTTTTGAGGTTTTGTAGCAAATGATTTTTATTTTGCAATTAAGAGTTTTCTCAAGTATAAAATGTTTTAAGGGATTCTATTTTTTGAATTTCTCTTTTTTTCTTCTCAGCTGCTTGTAATCAATACTAGTTTAAACTGTTTAAAACAAGATTTACTTTAAGACTAACTTCATGCCTTTAACCTATAAATCACGACTTTATTTAATTTTTACATTGATACGCCCTCAGGCCAGCTGAGCAGAAGAAAAAACATTTTTTTATTGAAATTAGCCACAGCATACGAAACTGGCAAAACAGGAATCTTTTTTCCAAAGCTCTATTTTAATTTCAAATCGACTGGAGTTTTTTCCCTTGAACTTCAAACGGGAACTTTTTACACTCAGAAAAAAATTGAAGTATTTTTTAATTTTATATTTTAGTGTGTGTGATTTCGTAGATTTACCAAACCGGCTTTTAGCTTATTCCTTGCCTAATTTCACAAGATTTTCTTTCGATCTATATAAATTGCTCTATCTGGGATATGATGCACTTCAGTATCCAAAATTGAATTAATAACTTTTGGTTACAAAAGATAACTAATTCTTTTGATATAAAGCCATTTATAAATACTGATAAAAATCTAAGTTTGCATTGAAAAAATTTTACAAATACATAGTAAGTTTAAAAAATATAAATTCAATATTATTCTTCTTTAAAATATTTTCAGTGTACAATTACATATTTAAGTATTTAAATTATATTCAATTGCTTTGATTAAATGAAAACTTCAAACAATTTGTAAACTTCCTAATCAGTTTATCTTTCGAATGTGATACAATGAGGCAATGAGGTAATCATTCATAATAATTTACTCACAATTTCTTATCCTTTGTAAAGTCACAATTACAGGCTCAATCTGGAGACAGTCGGACGGAAAACAAAGAACATTGGAGTTACATATTTTCTTTCTTTACAAAAATTTGCTATATCACTAAATAAAACCACATAATAAAATGACGCTGCATCAACTGAATGATGATATTGAAGAAAGCTTTACTGTAATTTAATAAAAACCTCGACATTATCATTATTATATCAGTCAGAAAGGAAAAATAATTCTGCACATTTATATAAATAGAGTCATAACTAAAAATTCTTAGATTTTATACCGATCGACTTAGAATCACTTACTAAGTTGATTTAACCATGTCCGTCCTGCTGGATGGCTGGATGGATATCCATATAACCTTATTATCAAAGTACAGGTCGTAACAAAGATAATTTAATGAAATTTGGCACAGACTACTACATCGGGTACCTCCCATATGGATGCCTTCCGATGTTCCATTACAAACACAAATTTGATTGGCTTTAATAATATTTAGCATAAATATTGCCTATGAAAACCTAAATCGGTGCACCTAATTTTGTAGGAATCGATCCATATTTAACCATACCTCCCATACAAAAGTCTTGTAAATACCCAGACAAGTACAAAAAACGCTTATAAATCTAAAGATAATTTCACTTTATCACTTAAACGTTGCACAAATAAATATTTTGTAAATGTAAACCGAGTGACCCTTGCTGCCATATCGAGTCCTCAGCCGGAAATGACATAAAGCTAGACCCATGAAATAAATATTAAAGGAAGTGCCACTTTCTTTTTATTTTGTAAATATTCACCATTTGACAAGAAAGAATATCTGAAGTTTACTCAAAAAATGAGGCTACCTTACTTTCAAAAAAAAAAAATCCCATTTACACTCAGAAAAAAAATTAACTAGAATTTAGGAAAATTTACTAAATTTGAGGAAAACATGGTTATCGTATGGCACCAAAGCCATATTTTACAGCAATTAAGTAAAAAAAAAATCCCCTATTTTACTTGTAGAGTTTGGGGAAACTAAGTAGGTAAAGTTTTTGAACTGAGATCCACAAAATTGCTCCTAGTGGGTGTTTTCATGTAATGTTTTCAAAGTCTATCGAGTTCTTCCCTAAACTTTTAGGAACACAAGCTGTGAATATTATCTCAAACGTCTCAGCAGTTTGCCCGTAATTCGTTATTCAGTAAAACACACGAGATATTTTTTAATTTTTATTTATTTATTTTATTGTTTCCAATCAGAAGCCAAAAAGGCCTAGCGATTGAAAGAAAGGTATACAGTATAATGGCAAAATTTAATATAACTAAATATTTTAAACAGAAAATATACTTGGAATTGTTTAATGATATAATTGAGATCTTATATGTTTTAGCATCTACAAAGCTACAAACTACCAATTTTATTGACTATTTATTGAAAATATTAGTTATTTTAAGCGTTATTTATTATTTTTTTTTTTTCAAACTACACATTTTAGTTTACAAATTTCCATAAAATAATCTACGAGTGTGGCAACGATCTGTGTAATATTGACAAAATATACAAACTTCAAAGATATTCTTTATAGTCAAAAATTTTGAAGTGGCACTTCCTTTAATATTTATTTCATGGCTAGACCCATGAAATAATAATAACAAGGAAGTTTCATTCTCTCTCTTCAAAATTATTTTGAAGTATATTGGGTTTTTGAAGTTTGATATTTGAAAACAAATTCAAGAAAAACGTTGCCACACTAAGAAAAGGGGTACGTAATACATTGGGATTAATTATCAAAAATGTGTAAATTTGAAGTAAATCATATAAGGAAGACATTCAATATTAAAGAAATATAGTTAAAACAAATTGTATGATTATTTATCAAACTTTTAAGCAAATATTCATAAGTTTTTTATGCATCAAGACATATATGCTTACATAAATTTTGTCATCATACCATTTCAGAAAAGTGGGATTGTCGACAAAAATATGGTAGCACAAACTTTCACTATCCTAACAAACGTCAGAAAGTTATCATGGCGACAAAAAGAGAGAATGGAACAACCTTCAGTTTTATTAAATCATGGCTAGACCGACTATAGCTTTTCTTACTTGTTCAATCTTAAATATGTCAAAATCGTATTTGGAATGACATTTTGTGAGTTATGTCATTATTCATGTAAAAATTCGAAACGTATAAGTACGACCATCAACATGTAAAATTGGAAGATTAAATTTATTGTTGATATCATGATTGTGGAAGAAGTGATTCAGAATTTTTATTTGACTTTAACTGCAATGTAAATTTAAATACTGATAGATGAATATAAATGTAACATAATATGAACTTATCTTCCTAATCGTTGTCTGGGGCAGCAATTACGTGATATATATGGACATTGTCATCAAGTTGATATAGATTTTAAGAAATTGTATAATGAAAATGAGAAATTAAGAAATAAGAACTGAATTAGAACATACTTCGTCTAGGGCTGAACTAGAACTGAACTAGAACTGAACTAGAACTGAACTAGAACTGAACTAGAACTGAACTAGAACTGAACTAGAACTGAACTAGAACTGAACTAGAACTGAACTAGAACTGAACTAGAACTGAACTAGAACTGAACTAGAACTGAACTAGAACTGAACTAGAACTGAACTAGAACTGAACTAGAACTGAACTAGAACTGAACTAGAACTGAACTAGAACTGAACTAGAACTGAACTAGAACTGAACTAGAACTGAACTAGAACTGAACTAGAACTGAACTAGAACTGAACTAGAACTGAACTAGAACTGAACTAGAACTGAACTAGAACTGAACTAGAACTGAACTAGAACTGAACTAGAACTGAACTAGAACTGAACTAGAACTGAACTAGAACTGAACTAGAACTGAACTAGAACTGAACTAGAACTGAACTAGAACTGAACTAGAACTGAACTAGAACTGAACTAGAACTGAACTAGAACTGAACTAGAACTGAACTAGAACTGAACTAGAACTGAACTAGAACTGAACTAGAACTGAACTAGAACTGAACTAGAACTGAACTAGAACTGAACTAGAACTGAACTAGAACTGAACTAGAACTGAACTAGAACTGAACTAGAACTGAACTAGAACTGAACTAGAACTGAACTAGAACTGAACTAGAACTGAACTAGAACTGAACTAGAACTGAACTAGAACTGAACTAGAACTGAACTAGAACTGAACTAGAACTGAACTAGAACTGAACTAGAACTGAACTAGAACTGAACTAGAACTGAACTAGAACTGAACTAGAACTGAACTAGAACTGAACTAGAACTGAACTAGAACTGAACTAGAACTGAACTAGAACTGAACTAGAACTGAACTAGAACTGAACTAGAACTGAACTAGAACTGAACTAGAACTGAACTAGAACTGAACTAGAACTGAACTAGAACTGAACTAGAACTGAACTAGAACTGAACTAGAACTGAACTAGAACTGAACTAGAACTGAACTAGAACTGAACTAGAACTGAACTAGAACTGAACTAGAACTGAACTAGAACTGAACTAGAACTGAACTAGAACTGAACTAGAACTGAACTAGAACTGAACTAGAACTGAACTAGAACTGAACTAGAACTGAACTAGAACTGAACTAGAACTGAACTAGAACTGAACTAGAACTGAACTAGAACTGAACTAGAACTGAACTAGAACTGAACTAGAACTGAACTAGAACTGAACTAGAACTGAACTAGAACTGAACTAGAACTGAACTAGAACTGAACTAGAACTGAACTAGAACTGAACTAGAACTGAACTAGAACTGAACTAGAACTGAACTAGAACTGAACTAGAACTGAACTAGAACTGAACTAGAACTGAACTAGAACTGAACTAGAACTGAACTAGAATTGAACTAGAACTGAACTAGAACTGAACTAGAACTGAACTAGAACTGAACTAGAACTGAACTAGAACTGAACTAGAACTGAACTAGAACTGAACTAGAACTGAACTAGAACTGAACTAGAACTGAACTAGAACTGAACTAGAACTGAACTAGAACTGAACTAGAACTGAACTAGAACTGAACTAGAACTGAACTAGAACTGAACTAGAACTGAACTAGAACTGAACTAGAACTGAACTAGAACTGAACTAGAACTGAACTAGAACTGAACTAGAACTGAACTAGAACTGAACTAGAACTGAACTAGAACTGAACTAGAACTGAACTAGAACTGAACTAGAACTGAACTAGAACTGAACTAGAACTGAACTAGAACTGAACTAGAACTGAACTAGAACTGAACTAGAACTGAACTAGAACTGAACTAGAACTGAACTAGAACTGAACTAGAACTTAAGTAGAACTGAACTAGAACTGAACTAGAACTGAACTAGAACTGAACTAGAACTGAACTAGAACTGAACTAGAACTGAACTAGAACTGAACTAGAACTGAACTAGAACTGAACTAGAACTGAACTAGAACTGAACTAGAACTGAACTAGAACTGAACTAGAACTGAACTAGAACTGAACTAGAACTGAACTAGAACTGAACTAAACTAGAATTAAACTGTATACAAATTGAATCCTATTTTGGATTACGACAAACATTTAGTTTACAAAATACTTACAACCAAATTGTGTTCATTGACATTTCAGTTGTAATGACAATGAAATATAGACAAATGTACAATATAAAGGGACGGACAAACCCACAGTCGGACAATAATTCAAGAACATTCTAAGTCTGTAAATGGGTGGGTCTGTGTGGGTGTGAATGGCCAAATGAATAGATACTCATGTAGATTACAAAAAATACGATCGGTCATATAGAAATTATGATGTCAAATGTTTTGTAAATGGTTGTTGCTTTTTTGCAATCGGAAGCATTAAATTAAGACTTCCAAACTTTAGAGCTTTAGAACAAATTTTTAAATGCACAAAGATAAAAACCGAAATATTTAAAAACAAAGTTTTAATTATTTATAATCGTGTATACGGATTATGTATACTAAGTCCCTTTATGATACTTATGTATATTCGGTTACAAACTGATTAAAATTTCAAAATACTGAAATTGTAAGCAAAAACATTTTTTTTTAAATGCAGTATTTGCATTTTTAAATTTTTAAAAAATACATAAATCAAAATAAACCTGTAAATAAATTGAAATGTATTCGTTGTGTTTTTTATTATACGATCACTTAAAATCAAACTAAACGAAGGTGAAATTAAAATTCCTTTTAAAAATTTTGTACAGAGAGACAAGTGGATTGAATGCAAATTTTTGGAAACTCAATATTATTTACAGATGTATAAATCCTTGAAATTAAAATTTTCGTTTAACTTTCATCAAACTGTAAAAGTTTAGAGAAAAACTAGCTCAGAATTATGAAAGACTTTTGAAATGTTACTAAATTATATCTCCATTCTAAGCAACAATTTTTAACTTCAATAATGACGTCATTTGACTTGATCAAAATCATTGGGTAATGTTTAATGGATTTTAAGTAGATCATAGTACCTAGGACTTTTCAGTCTGATTTCGTAAAGAAATTTAGCAAATCAGCCATACCGAATCTATCTTATTTTTTACTTAATGACGGTGTAATAATTTTAATATATTTTTTTGAAGCTTCTTATATGACTAGCTTATAGATTTTAAAAATCATTTTGTACTTATTGTATAACATATTCAAAAAATTATCTTTAAATATGAATAAATCAGGGGGAGAATAGTAAGGCCATTTATTTTGAGGCCTTTATAGACATTAAAGAAATGTTTGGAAACCCTTGAGAGAAAAAAATCAGAAAGTATCCCCTGCTAAGTTTAAAGCCAATGTCCACAAACACTACTACATCTATCTCTTGATTACAGGTCCTTACCTAAAGTCCTACAGTTTTCCGTCAAGTACAGTGCAAAGTTCATATCTCGACGAATCCGAAAGTAACAAATCCCTTTTTGTTGAAATTTCGCTAAAACCAAAAATATTTCAATTTTTGGAGGGAAGTAAAAAATGAATAATAGAAAATTGTAATGTCGAATACCTTTCGAGTAAAGGCCTCGAAATGAAACATTCTACCTTCTGAGAAGTAAATATCGTCTGACACGTGTATGTTTGTCTGGCGGTTTTAGTCTGTTCAATTAGAGAGGTTGAAGATATTTTTATTCAAAAAGATTTTAATGACAGCCAGTTTTCTTAAGTATCTATATAAATATTTATTATCGCTGCTGTTGTAGCACTTTATTTTATACAAGTTTACATATTTCATATGTAAAAAAAAATGTAAATGAATATCAGTCAAAACAAGAAACTGAAAAAATTACTATAATAAATACAGAACGTAATAAATACGAATGGCAACAAATTTACATAGAGAGTGGATTTAAATGTTTCACTTAAATAAACAGGCAAAAATAATGATTTACATTAAAAAGCTTGATTGATTGTACGTCTTCCAAAAACACAAAAAAAAAAAGATCGTATTACGAAGTGTGTTTATACATTCAATTATTTATTTGTTATAGCCGCTGGCTAATTTGAAAAAAAAACAATGATTTTTACATATCTATACAAAATACGAAAAACTAAAACAATAATTATGCGTATAATTTAGCCCAAAATTTTGTAATTCGTTTGTATGGTATAGCTAACACTATTACAGGTATCCCCCAAAATATATACAATGTAATTAAAGTTTTATACCTCAGTTTGAAAACTCAGTATATGAACAATAAATCGAGGTATTATTGTACTTACTTATTTACACTAAAGGCCATCATCTACTCAACATAAACTGAATTAATAAAGTGGATAACTTGTACTCGTCATATAACAAACAAAATTTAAAGTAACACGTATTCCGTGCATGCGTCTGCTAATGTTTTTAGCACTTTTTTGTTATAATAAACAACAACTACAAAATTCCATCAACAACAATAATAATAACAACAGCAGCTAACAAACTATAAAAAACTGCTGCTCCCTGTTTAGCTCTTTCTCTTTATTATGGCTCCATTGCTCCCACATTTTAGTATTTACTCCCCCACAACAACTAACCCTAAAAAAATTGAATCTAACAAAGACATCCTCTATCTCTTCATTTCAAATGTATGACGAAGACTTCGAAAAGCAACAGTTTGGATTATATCCAAAAAACAACAAGTAAGAAAGACGGTCAAGCCCGACCCTATGATAACCTACACCACTGACATCAAATTTTAATAGTTATTTTCAATTCTTACAAAAGCCTCTGTAATTAATTTTTTGACCATACGAAGAAATTTAATTTAAGTCTTTAGTTTCTATGCTAAGTTTCACTAATTTATCTTCAATTTTGCATGGACAGATAGTTGACCAACCTATTGGGCGGATGTACTTAAATCAATGACAATATAATATAAAGATATTTCACTCCATACAATCTGTTAAATCTGAAATTAAAGTGGACAAAGAACCTGCCATGGTATAGCAGGTTAGTCATCCTCCTGGCATACCAGAGGTCCCAAGTTCGATCCTCGTCCAGACCCACTTGAAAAAAAATTAAATTAAAAATAACGATTTACCTCATAATTCAGCAAGCCACTGGTTACTGAGTATTAGGCTATATAAAACTTCTCTAACTAATGCATTTGCCGTTTGGGGCGGGAGTTAAAACGTCCCTTTTAATGAGTCTAAAAATAGAATCGGATACATCCCATGTCTGAGAGAATTACCCATTGATCCAATTGGAATGTCGTGGGAATTGTAAAAAAAAGAACAACAAAAAAAACAAAACACACGTGTGTGTGTCTTAGCTATATCTCATTGGATAATCGTCTCCATTAGTTATTTTCGAATCAGAGTACTCTCTTTTCCATGCGACTCTTCAAAACGACCATATATTCTTTGCTTAAATCTATTCAAGAAGTGATTCTGAATCGATCAATTTCTATGCGTTTACAAACATCAGAACAAAACCCAATATTCAACATTCAACTATGGTGGTGTAGGGTATAAACCACCATTTGAAGTAAAGTAATATGTTGAAGGAAATATATAAACAGAAAATCATTATTGGAGGAAAAAGAGAATGTTTACTTAATTCTTAAGAGACAAATTTAAGAGTTTATTAGTTTTAGATTCAAAAAAAAACTATACGCACAACAGGTTTTGAACTACAACTGGGAATGGAGTTGTTTAATTTGTTGGAAAATTTGTAACAATCAACTCAAATAACTCTAATATAATGTCTCACTTGATTTTTTAGTTACGAGATCCTTTAAAAAATATCATCCAAAGAAATATGCTAGATCCAAGTCGAAAATAAAATTAAATTTTGCTTATAACTTCTAGCCTTTGTGATCTTTTATGTATAACAGAAATAGTATAGAATGTTTTATGTTAATTAAAACGTGCAGTGTGGACTTTCAAAATTCAGTTGAAAGGAAATACTTTTAATAGCAATTATTTACTGAAACTTAAAGTAAGACTTAGCAGTGAAACTTACTACTTGCGAGTTTCTGAACTTTATTCACGAAGTTTTAAAAATAGAAACATTGAATATTGTTTTTAGTTTCACCATTATTCGTGGATATCTCAACATTGAAGGGACAATCATAAAATATAATAATAAACTCTCTTGTTACCGATAAGCACTTCACTGTATAACATCAATTGTGGATGCTGTGGCCTAGTTGGTTAGCACGTCGACTACTAAGCATAATATCACATTGATCCTAGGTTCTATTCCCGGTCTCGACAATAACATGCCGTCGACGAAAAATAAATAAAATTGGCTAAAGAACAAAAAAGCTTAAAAACAAATGCGTCTAGATAACAACAAATGGTGCAACTTCACTCTTCTAAAAATAGATATGATGTGAAATTACAGTGTTGAGAAATATAAAGTTTTATCTCTCCATTTTACAACCTTTCGCTTCTCTAATATCCCCTTTCCAAAGAAGGTAACCCAATTCGTATATACTCTATATACAATTGTATAGGCAGTATTTGCCTGAGTGTTAACTTAACACATAAAGAGCTTCTTCATGAATACAGGTGAAGTCTTGACTGCAGTTAAAGATCTCCTCAATTAATTCTGTGTTTTGAGGACCCTTGCTCTTAGATAATAAGTTAACATTTTGTGTTAGCGATATTTTCGCAGATCTTTACCTACCCTCCCTGTGTAACACATTTTAATAGAAATACGCATACAAAATTGCTCCTCCGTAACAAGAGTCATACCCCCAAGAGCGTTGCGTAATTTGTGAACAGTCCCTTATGCGTCATCTTTTTGATCTGGTAAAGAGGCACCTTCCAAAAATTTGATTTAGTCTTCACAAGATTGTTTTCCGATGTCATATAATAATACAAATCATTTGACAATTACCTACAAAATGGATCCAATAGGATGAACGACCAAATTCTTCACAATGTCTAATATTCCAAATCAAATACTGGTTCAGAAATTGCAACTGGTTATTATAAAAATTTGATATAAGCAAACACCATCATATAACAAGAGCAGACGGAAATTTCTTATCACAAGTAACATTACGAGGGGGGTTTTTATGTTACGTCACTGAACTTAGCTCACAATGAAAACTACACAACCACAAAAGTTAAGAGTTTATAAATATTACGCTCTTTGTTTCATAAATCTAAGAGAAAATTTTAAATGTAAAACAAGTTTAATCAGAATTTAATATTCTTAACACACACAAAATTCAGTTATCACTTTATTTCAGACAATAAAACCCCAAGTATGGGGAGCCATAAGAGTAAAACCCCACAACTAGAGCTGAGACAAGAGAGTAAGAGTAAAAGTAAAGTAGAATCGACAAAAACACTGGCGAAATGACGGACACAAAAAAAACAAATAATACAAAATAAACGACGACGGCGATATATTACAAAAGTTCCCCCAATAATAGACCGTGTGCCTAGTTCTTGAAGAGTTTAGTCAGTGATCTTTAGCCGTGGACGCAGCAACGCGTACTGGGCTTAACGGAACTAAGTTTTATTTTGTTCACAATTCATACAAAAGAAAAGTAAATACTAAAATAATATAAAAATATAATATTAAACAAAAATAAGTATAACTCTGAACTGAAAAAAAATTTAAACAATTTATAACGAAAGAAATAAAGAAAGAAAAATAAACGCTCTGCTCTTGTAAAAATAAATATTCAAAGTAAAAAATAACCTCAAAAACAAAAATATAAGAAAAATATTTTTATAATAAAAAAAACACACAGTTAAAATAAAATAGAAAATAAAATACAAAAAATAAATATTTATTTTGAAAGAATTTTACTTTTGTTCTTATTTTCTAAAAGAGAAAATTTAAATTTATTTACTTGTTAAATAAAGTGTTATTCAAAAAATTGTTAATGAAATTCTAAATATAAAAATTAAATATTTTAAAGATAAACATCAAATTGGAACTTTTTGCAAAACTTTCAGAGAAATTATAAATATTTAACCAAATATTACATAAATGTTTTTTGATATTTAAAGAAAAAAATTTGTTATTTTAAAATTGTTTTTTTGTTTTTTTAATGTGTTCCTTCTTCTTGTTCTTCTTCTGTATATAATTCTATTTTTATAGGATCGTGCTCTTATCTAGTCCATTTCAATTCTTTATTGTTTGAAATCAAAAAGTTTAGAAAAATCTTACTAAAGAAAATTTGTAAAAAATCAACTGAAAGAGGCGATAATCGTTACGGTGCCTTTAAATCAATCTTCAACCTATAATTAACCTGCCTACTTGAAATATTTATTTTTTTATAAAAAAAAATCACCTCCCACAAATAAATTAAACAAATCTTAGCCAAAATGTCGAAATCGAACGGAGGTAAATCAAGTGTAACCACAGAATTTCAATTCTACGCGCCCAAGGAAAAGCAAACCTTTGGCCAATTCATACACAACAGCAAAGATGGCACATATTTTGGACGCACACCTAAAAGTTGGGGTAAGTTTCCACTTTAAGAGATTTATTATAAAATTTATTTAGTTGAGCTTAACTATAATAAAACTTTATCATTAACCCAGACATTCTGCTCATTTTTAATTAAGTCATCAAATAAATTATTCTACTTATCCCTGGAAGTTTTTATAACACCCACAAAAATAATTTGTCAAATCATCATTAAACATTTATTTTTTAAGAACAATTCTTTATAAAATATTTAACATTTTCAAATGAAATTTTATATATTTGTTCGTTTCATTTTATTCAAATTATACAACCCAAAGTACCTACGACGACGGGTTCATTACAAAACCACAATTTTAATTCCTCTTTCGAATACTCATACATTTTCATTACGAATAAAATAAATATATATGTATATAAATAATTAACCATGTGTTTATGAATAATAAATATAATAATAAAACATTCCTTCTTATCAGAATTTCAAATTTTTTTGTTATACTCGATTTTTCGTAACTCAGGGCTGGTTAGCTACTATTATCTTAAAAAATAAGTATAACTCAATTTAAGAAAAATAAAAACGTATTTAAATTAATTTAATGCACGTTGCTCATTCTCGAATGTGGGATCATAATCACAATTGACAAGTTTTGAACTAAGTACATACTTTCACCTGGCGCAATGTTTTGAAGCACCAACATAGAATTTTTGGTGCATTCCTTGCGAACAGTTGACACTAGCCATCTTTGCAGCCAAATGTTGAATCAGACTCCATATATTGATTTTCCGTATGGTCGTTTTGAAAAGTCCCATAAAAAGGAAGTATACCATTTTTATTTTAATTCAGAAACAAATAATGGAGACGATTATCCAATTAGATAAGGCTAAGGCCACACATTTCCTCATTAACAGGCCTGCCATATTTGCCGATTTATCGCTATTTTTGCGATTTTTGATATAAAAAATTTTAAAGTGCCGATATACAGATTTTGGCTAGAAAATTGGCGATTTTTGAGATTATTTCGAAAACAGACTTAACTCAAAAGTTTTAGGTTTTTTTTTAACATATGTGACAAATCTGTGGTTAAACAACGACAGAAGTCTTCAATAATTCCGATATATTTTAATTTAAAGAGTCAAAATTTGGGATCAAAATTAATATTTTTAATAACAAATTGTGGTGTATAAAATATAATTCTTCTCTATTGAAAAATGTTCCATTTAAAGTTATTTCTGTAGAAAAGTTTCTGACGAAAAACTTTAAATTACAATTTTTTTATAGAAAATTTTTGTAGAAACAACCTGTTATGGTCAAAGGCCGAGCATATTTTAGAATTCCATGCGGTTCTACCTTGTGCGCATATTCTCCAATTTCTTATGCCAAGTTTTGAAAGATTTTCTTCTATTGGTCTTTCCATCGAAGTTTTGGACGAGCTCTTCTGCGAGTTCCCTAAGGATCATTATCAAACACTTTTCTTGCCGGAGTATTTCAACCATTCGCACAAAAGAGAAAACTATTAAATTTAAAATTTTTCTGTAGTGAAATTTTCCATTTAAAATGTTTTTGTTTAAAATTTCCGTATATAAATCTCTTTGTAAAGAAGAATTTTTTAGATAAAATTTTTGAAAAAAAACATTTTTCCATATAAATTTTTTTCTATCGAAAATTTCCCTATATAAATTTTTTTGTAAAGAAGAATTTTTCAAGAATAATTCCATGTAAAAAAATTTTCAATATAAGAATTTTCAAATTTAAATTTATCTATCGAAAATTTCTGTGAATATATCTTTTTGTAAAGAAGAATTTTCCATATAAAATTTTTTCTATCGAAAATTTTCCTATATACATTTTTTGTAAAAAAGAAATTTTCATATAAAATTTTTGAATATAAAAATGTTCCATATAGAAAAATTTTCAATATAAAAATTTTTGTATAGAAGAATTTTTAATAAATTTTTTTTTAAGATTTTTGTATAGAAAAATTTTCAATATAAAATTTTTTATATACAGGAATTTTCAATATAATTTTTTTTTAGAAAAATGTTCAATATAAAATTTGTTCTATAGAAAAATTTTCAATGAGTATTTTTTAATATTCTGCCATATTTGTGATATATTTTTGACAATTTGCCGACAATGCCGATAAAATATGACGATATTTCACTAAAATTTTCTGGCCCTGCCCTGCTAATGAAATTTGTTTGTTTGTTCGTTTATGTGTTTTTTATTGTTCTTTATCCACTTTAATTTCTTTTTTGGCAGAAAAACTTTATATGTGACAGCGCATAGAGAAAGGGACTTAAGGGTAAAAATAAAAAATAATATTTAAATCTTTAAAATGGCTCTTCTGAACAAAACCGGTTTTAACCCTTAGGTCCCTTTCTACTTTGCGCGTCATATTTTATAGAGCCTTTGGTTAAATCTTTATTAAATATTTCCTGACCTCACTAGTTTACTAAACTCGTCTTTGAACGAACTACGCCTACATTCGATTCGGTTTTTGAATGGAACTTCATCTAATTGAGATCATCTATACTCTGTCGAAAGTCGTAAAAGATATTCGCACGAAAGTATAATTTCGACATGATCTTATATAAAATAGTTTTCAGTGCATTAGTATATTAACAAAAATGACAAACTTTACTCAAAAAACGTCAGATGGCAACACTGGAATTGCAAGATCTTAAAACATAAAATACAACCCTCTTAAAAAATACATATATATATTTTTGAAATTTTTATAATTTAAATTTTTCTAATTTATGAACATTTTTTCAATATTTTTTTTCAAACACACACATGCTGAATTATTTAAACACTTGTAGTTTTCATTTCAATTTTTACTTTTTACGAGTATTTTCAAATTTGCTCAAATTTAAGCACCAAATGCTAAAAATATATTATTTTCATTATTCAATGTCATACAATTTGTTTGAATTTGTTAGTATATCATTTTAGTTTTTTTGTTTCATACAATGTTAAATATTAAAATATTATAGAAATTAAAACTTTCGAATTTTAGTTTCCGTTTTGTTGAACTTTTTAGTAAAAAAATTGAATTTATTGCTTTGTTTTAATTAGTTAATATTTTTGTTGTAGCTAAGTGCTAAAAAACACATTCAATACTCGTACATATTTAGTTTCAAGTGTTGCATTTTTTCAATACCTTCAATAATTATAATAGAAATAAATTATTTATTAGTTTTTACTGATTAGAATATTTATTACATTTGTTTGTTCTTACTTCTACTTTTATGTTTTAGTAGTACAAATTCAAAGTTTTTATAGTTCTAACAGAGAATCAGGGGACTAGCTATCGACAAATGATCAGCTTTAGGTTTTTTTCCTAAGTTTGTAAGAAAGATTCTTATTTAGTTGAAGCTTAAGTCTTTCGAGTTTTCCCTCTCCTTTTTTAGCATTTGAAATGTTTATATTTTATTTGCTCATTAACATTTAAGTTAAATCAACAAAATATATATAATATTTATTTAATTGTATTTACGAGTATTGAGAAAATAAATAAATTTAAATAAAATATGTAAACAATTTTAAAAACAGTAAAAACTCTTAATTCGGTCAGGAAGTCAGGAAAATATAATAATTATTCGCAAATTCCTTAATTTTTTATTACAATATTCTTGGAATTTTAGTACAGTTTTACTAGAAAAGTAAGCTCCCTCCCTAATGATTTAATATGTTTCAAATATTTTCGATAAAAGCCTTTTACTCTGATGTTATAAATATTTTACACATAAATATTTCGTAAACATTTTTACACGCGTTTCCAATCCTCCGCGAAGGTTAATAACTCACCTTTCACCGCCTGTTTTTCGCTGCCATTCTTGAGGTGTGTTCTAAATATTTCTTTTTTTTATTATTTTTATTATTGATGATCATTTATTATTTTAGCTCTGATAACAACAAAATTTAATCCACATTCATTTAATTAATTGAAATGTGAAATAATGAACATTTTCTATCTATTTGACGAAAAAAAAAGAGTTACAAGAAAATAACAATTATTTATTAATAACATTTACTTTCCCGAATGAAAGAATGAAATTTATTGAAGATTCCTTGAGGTGGCAATTGTGAAAATATAAAGTTTAATTATTTACGAATAATTTAAGTTCAATACAGAAAAACTGCTCACAACACACCTTTACCCTAGCATTTTTTATAGAAAATATTTTTCAGATATAATAATTAATACACTGAAAATATTTCTGTAGATTTATACAAAAAAAGGAATTACACATTTATATTTTCGAACTATTAACGAAAATTTCGTACCATTAACGAAAATTTTGTGCTATTGACGAAAATTTCGTACTATTAACGAAAATTTCGTACTATTGATGAAACTTTCCTATAAAATACGAAACAAATGTTGTGATTTACAAAATATACAATCGTTATTAAAACTTAGCAATAATTTTTTAGGTAATGGCTGTTTACCATTCATAATTGACTATTCCACGTTTAAGGGTGCTGTGGCTTAATTGATTAGCACGTCAACTATTAACCATAATATATCATATTCAGCCTGGGTTCGAGCCTCAGTCGCGGTAACCACAATTACTGTAATTGTAAATTTCTATTAAAATTACGTGAAGCGACCATACGCTTCATTAGTGTTGAAAGTTCCATATAGTCAACTGTTGTTTACTTTTGGCCAGATAGGCTTGATTCATTATAGGTTACGTGTCACATATTTTGAAGCAGTCCGATCGTGTCAGAACAATTGACAAACATTTACTTCGACAGATTGTTTTGTTATAAAGTCAAAAAGTAACAGATAGTGTAACATTCTTCTGTGTCGATTTATATAACGTCATCTTAAAGACCTAATAACCTATCTCCAAAAATTTCAAAATTTATTTTTTTATGGATTGTTATTGCCTTTATCATAATATATATCTGTGAAAAATTTTGAACATCTAATATCACAAATGACCAAATTATTACAGTTTTTGTACCTAGAGGACCGTTACGCATTAAAAAAACTAAATCATCAAAAAACACTTTGAAACTTTCATTTGCTTAAACTAGTATAAGAAACTACAACTATATTATTCTATATATATTATTATTTAATGTATATACTATTCATATGAATACATTTTTTTTATTTATTCATACTAATTAGTACTGCAGATAGGTTTCAAATTTTTACAATTCAAAATAACCTAAGTGACATAACATAAGCTGTGTTTAGAAAAACAAAATGTTCTCAACCGAGGTATATTGCTGGTTTCATTGTAATTAAAATACGTTATTTTCGAGAAGTACCCCTTGTTCCAATTGGAATGTTGTCGGTGAATTATATATATACGTAATTTTCGTTTCAATATTGCAAAAAGTTCCAATTTTATAACGTTTTTCCCCTCTCCTGTAAACTTTTGAAAACTGCAGATAGGTTATTTCGTCTTTAATGTGACGATATGTGAGATTGTGTTCGGATTTACCCATAGAAATTATATGACTCAATATCAAGTATAATTGCAAAATATATATAAAAATATTTTTAACATTCCCTCCAAAACCTCAATCTATTTCTTTTTATAAATATTGTTTACTAGAATTTTTTTACCGCAAAAGAAAACTGAAATGAAATTGGTTTATATGTATTTTATAAAAAAAATACAGTTTGTTCAACCACAATATTGGACGGCCAATTGAAAGCAAAATATTTTTTCAAATTTCAAATAACAAAAATTATTTTAAAACATTTTTAAATTTTGAAAACTAACGACTTCATAAATGATTTATAAAATTATAAAAGCTTATAGCAAGAATTTTGTATTTAGCGTCGAATTTATAAACAAATTATTAAAATATCAAAGGTTTATTGTAGGAATTTTTTATGGAAAGTTTATTATAAAATTATTCTTTTTTTGTTTATGAATAAGGTCCTTAATTTAAAAGCTTGTCACAACTTCTGTTTATCTATAAATTAACAAACACTCAGATTTGTTAAAATTTTCTGATTTCGGAAGTTTCTTTAAATTTTTAAGTTTCGAAAATACACGTAAATATTCTAGAATTTCAAAAAAGTTTTCTACATACTATTATTAAAATATTTGTATATATATCGAATATTCAAAGTAAAATTCAAAATTGCTAAAATATTTCTACGTTATCTAAAGGCTATAAAAATACATTCTATAGAAATGAAAGAACCCGCATTTTATACAATTTTCTATGATCTTTTGTAATTATGGCGGTATAAACCAAAACTCATGAAAGCCCAATGACTACTTAAACAAACCAACATACGTATATATATGTAAATATATATTTATTATAGACATATACAATATTTTTTCAGGGATTTTGAAACAAAAAAAAACTAATTAGTTTTGAAACCAAACAACAAAAATAAAAAAAACTTCAATAAAACTAATTATAATTGTCAAACAACTAAATGTCGATCTATACGTCTATCTCCCCGTCAATCGTCCCCCCCAAACCTTTTAAGAGACAACACCTGTAATTAAATGTCAGTTAAGCTCATATGTATCTATCTACTCATTTCAAACTGAATTTTCGATCTAAATTGACATAATTTTGGGTTATTTTAAAACATTTTACTGATGTCGTTTTGTTCCATTTTTAATGGTGACAAACTTGTAGCACCCCTCTAAACTAAGTTTCATAATTATTGTTTTTGTTTGAGATTAAATGTGAGAATTTTGCAAACAATGATTTTTTTTATAGCCTAAAAATCACTGAACTCGGTTGGTAACGCTTGACTTAACCGAAATCACAGACAATAAATCAAGTTAATTTAATCTTGATGAATTTAAATAGCAACAGCTAAATGATTATGTCAAAAAACGTTTAAAGTTTTGATATAAAAGCAAGTTCAATTAGTAAAGCACGACCCTAGGATACCCTACAGGTGATCTGTGGGTGTTAAGGTAGAATATAGAACGACTTGCATAGGCATTATTTGGACTAGATTTAGTTTAAATTTCGTATCTGCGAAGATGTATTAAATTGGGAACTGTACTTAAAGCAAAAAATTTACATCTAAAGCCTATATTCAATACCATCTATAAACCAATTTTCTCCAAAATCACTTTTTATTTGGAAACTTTTTTTGTATAGTTATATCACTTTTAATAAAAATCAGAGAGAACTTCTATTTAAATATAAAACAGTTTTTTGTCTCTCCTTAAAAATATTCTATTCTATTTGGTTCATAGTCTATTGGTTCATAGTCGGTATTGAATATAAGCTCTCGGCACGGACAGTCAACTGATCAGATATTCATATCGGCATAACCGATCGGTCATTGGTCATTGTGTATTAATCCAGTCTTTAAACTGATTAAGGTGTGTTCAATTTGCAACAAAAACTAATACGGCTTAAATAAATACACACTTTTAGTAAAATTTATTTATAGGTTAAAACGAACACGTTCTAAAGGGGCTGTTCACATATTACGTAAGTCTTAGAAGTATGACTTTTGGAGGAGGAATTTTGTATGCGTATTTCTATTAAAATGTGTTACACAGGGGAGGTGGAGGTAAAAATCTGCGAAAATAGCTTAACGTAATATGTGAACAGCCCCAAAGTTGATACTTTGCCTTATTAATAGTTCGTTGTTACATTGAACACACCGTGATCAGTTTAAGCTCCAGTTTGATACACTATCAGCAACTTATGGCTTTATTGAAAATGATAATTAATGACTTTTATATAATAACCGTCGGTGACGATTTGGCCAGGTCGTTTTTCTTTTTGTGTATTTTAACTTTGTTTATTAATAATGACTTAAGCTTTTAAAAATTAGCCTATAAATCATTTAAAACCTAATTCATCAATCGAAGTTACTTTTTCTGTAATCTTTTTAAAATTCCGTGATATTGTCATCTTAAAGATTTCATTTCTTGTAAATACTATCTTAAATTTCTTCATGTTTTCATTTTTTATTATGTCAATTCCTTTTTTATTTACTATATTATACAATCTGATCAAAAAGGTAATCAGATAACTGATTATTAGGAAACACTTTGATACATTAAATATTCACATTAAATAAAAGTTTTTTTTAAGTATTAACAAATAAAATTACTATGAAAATGAAAGAGTTCATTAGGTTCATTGATAGGTTGATGTCATAGTCATGACATACAGCTGAGCCATAATACCAAGACCCAGGTGTTCTATATTCCCTGAAGACACAGGTCATCATCAAGCATTTAATTGCCATTAATGCTGAAGCATTAAACTGAAAACTAAAATAGACCTTAATTTAAAAAAAAAGAAGAAAATAAATTCTATTTTAGTAAAAAATACAAATTAATTGTATTATGGGTTTGGTCGTTATTATTATAGTTGGCTCGAATGTGACCATAAGGCCATAAGGAATACAAAAACAGAATAAACACCAACATAAATGTTTATTTAACATAGTGACAAAAATACAAAACAACTAAAAGTTCTCTAAGTTTGGGCAGGAATATTTGTTAATAGTGGAAGTGATGTCATACTGAACATAAATGAAGCCAAAAACAACAATCAGGATAATATTTATTTGTTACATAAAAAAAACATAAACTTGGTTAACCATATCGAGCTTCACTCCAGCTCTCTAGAAAATAAAATGAAATCATGTTGAAATATTATAACATATTCGTGAACTACGTACATAATACCCCGATATTCATATAAATAATTAAACTTATTTTAACAGCAACAACAGAAAACACACACAAATGAAATAATTTATATACACCTTGATTTTTTGTACGTATTTTAAAAATAAATTTAGATTTTTTGAGTTTTATTGATTGATCGCAAAAAAACAAGTGATAATTTTCCAATGAAATCGAATTAACGTCATGATTTCAGTATTTTGAAATTTTAAACTTTTAAGACGTCATAAATGTCGTCAAACGTTTAAGTTTAATATTAATGATTAAAACAATCAGTAGTTACCAGTTTTTGATCAGAATTGTGTATAACGCAAACAAGATCAGTTAAAAGTAACCCTCTCATGATCGTTTTTGTGAGCAGATAATATTATAATAATTTCTTCATAGATCCTGTTAATCTTAATTTTTCGTAAAAGATCTCATTTTTAAAAAAAGCTGGTTATAAAATCTTTCTCAGTTCAAACATAAACCAATTTTTAAACATCAATATATGTTTTAGCTATAACCAATCAAATTTTGTTTGTAAGACTCTGACACAATCCTTTTATTATCTGGAAGTTAATATAATAGAGTTTTTTTCTATTAAATTTATATGCATACTTTTATAGATACCTTATCTTACCTGATTTAATTATTCATTTGTATTCTTGGCTCGACATCTTGTGATCGTGTTTTATTATTGTAAAAACGGAAAGTTTAAATCAGAATTTTTTATAACATATTTTTATATGATAAGATATATTTTTTGATAAGACTCTAGAAACACTTTAAGAACATTGAAATGGTTAATTAGAAATTACGAAATATCGGTTAAATATTTTGTTCAAGAGAGGCAATTTTAGATGGTAATATCTGAACAATCAAATTTATATTTTAATATTAAAATCATTAAGCAAATGTTGGTGATTGTTAGTTGTTATATGTAAAATATTCGAACCCTTAGATTTAAATAATCGTAAGCGACAATTTCTTAAATATCTCTTAAACTATTAGAGATAGCGTAGTACAGTAAGCAAATTTTTCTTTCTTTCTTAAGTAGTTTTCGAATGTGTAAAAATCTTTTCGATAGGTTTATTTTTACGAAAGTTATACGGACCAATAGGTTTTATATACAATGGTGCTCAACTTTGGCTCAATATAGAGGCCAATATAGACATGTTTGTTAAAATTGGTCTAAAACTCAAACTACCCATTGGCCGATTTCTGCATATTGCGCCACAATTCACCCGGTAGTTTAAAAGTTATTGAAGTAAAACTAAAAAACTTCACATACAATACTTTGCACCATAACTTTTTAACCATTTGGAAAAACTTTAATTAGTTTGTCGAAAGTAGAGAGCTAACAAAGAACAAAAATGTTATGCACCAAAACATTCCCCGTTTTTGTTTAATTAAGATTTTTTGTCGCTTACGATCAATAGCTTTGCTGTCGCTTGCGATCATTTCAATCTAAGGGCTCGTGCTATAAATCTGTTATTGCTAGAGTTTATTTCAAATGTTAGTATAGAAAAAAAATTTCTCCTAATGTTGTAATGATAATGATTTCTTCAAAAAATAATGTTTCCCAATTAAATTATTGCCATAATCCGATTTCTTATCTATGGATTAATTAAGTCTACTAGTCTCTAAACATTCACAGCCAATGATCTATAAAAGGCTTCTCTTAAAAGATATTAATCAATATATGCAAAAAATCTGTTGAAAAAGATTGCAAATTTATGTTAATAAACAGATAAATTAGCATATTTAGCTGTAAAATAAAACGTGAAATTATAACTCATCAGTACAAAATTAAATTATTTATTCAATAACAATAAATAATACAAAATAATAAAACGTTTTTGCTAAATTTGCTTAACTCTGTTAACTTTAACAATAAAGTGAGAATTAATTTAACTTGCAGTGATCACTGACTGATTAGTACTCGTATAAGAACCCTAAAGAACTCACTAATGGGCTTTCCGTCTTTAGACAAATCGCATGCAGATATTTTAGCTTTAACAATTATCAAGTTCGCTTTCGAGTTCGAGTTGTATGTATGAGTATGACAAAAAGCAAGACTTAAACAAGTTGTTTGTATTCCGTCAACTGCATTGAGTTAGACAAATCTGGATATAACTCGTACAGGTGAGAATTCTATAGATACAGATACAGTTGTTGTTGTTGTTTGTTTGTTGTAAAGTGTGTTCACAAAAAAACTTTAATGTTGAAAAAAAGTCGTAGCGATATCAACATGGAACAGTCAGACTGATCGACATAACGACATTCAAAAAAGCACACACTTTGTAGCCGATAATAAACCAACAGACATTTAAACATAAATATAATGCACATATGTATGTATATATGTTTGTACGTCTGTGTATTCTTATATGATCCCCCCATTGTGAAAAGGTATTAAAGATATTATAAAAAAATTAAAACCTGTAAATGAAATGACACGATTGAATTATTTTATATTTTTTATTTGCTGACCAGACGTTATTTGTTTTTTTTTTTTCAAACCTTAAGGGGATTTTAAAAATGTGATTTTAAAAAATTAAACTTTTTGTATTATTTTTTTTTTGTATTTTGTGATTTTCATGTTAAACAATTAAAACTAAAGTTCATTAGTATTGAATAATTAATATCTGTCTGTTTCTCTTGAATTAATCTTAAATTCATGAAGTATAAAAATAAGCAGAAAAAACACATTCAAATTGGTTGAATTTTAAATGCTTAATTTCCATAATTTCGAGATTTGAATAATGACGACAATGATAACAGACTTAAGAAGAGATTTTGTCTAAAAATTGTTTAGAAAAAATGGTTCAAAAGAAAGATAAAAGATTATTATTGTTTGAAATTTAAAATGTTTGTTTTAGACCTCTTTTTATAAGAATCTATTTATGGGGTTGTTGGGAAAGTAATTTCTTATGACAGACAGAGATTTTTTTGGACCCAAATTTTATCTTAAAAATGCAATTAATTGTTTTCAGTAGAGTACCAAAATAATAAATTCCAAAAAGAATAAACATGCAAAATACGACAAACACTCATTTGTATGATTTCCAACAACAAAACACATGCAAAAGAGCACAAGAAAATATTTATTTTTTCTTAGTCTCTTTATTTGTTAAATCATTCTAAAATAAAGCTACCAGAACCTCATTCATTGGCTGCTATCGTACAAATGAGTATTTTTCATATTTTAGTTTGTTTTTTCTTTTTGGTTCGTGTTGTGTATGTGAAAATGAGGATTGGTGCTCGGCCCCTAGGGGCTAACTTGCCTATCATTGCTATAAAAGCATTAGTTGATGCAAATTGGCAAATAACGACACTTAAGATCACTTGCTTGATGATTTTACGGTGAGATACGACACGAAATAACGTCTTCGGTTCACTTATTATTATTATTGGTGACCAAAAATAGGTTTAATATAACAATTTTTGTATTTTACTGGACAAAACAGCAAATTACCCGAAAGTCTACTGTCATATGCTGGAAAAATTGAATGATGTACTTTAACAAAAACGGCCAGAATAAATCAATAAAAAATTGTAGTTTCACCAAGAAAGGTCATACAAGTTTGGTCACCCGCCAAATCTATCGTCTTTCTATTATTATTTGTTCAGGACATTAAAGTACAAAATTTACTTTAAATGAGGAGGTCAAAATTCATTAGTTTTTTGCCATCGAATTTAGTACAATTAAATATTTATTATACGAAAATTATATTTTGTTTTCCTTTTCAAACAACCCAATATGTATTTTAAAAATTAGGTTCAATAACACGAAATGAAACGCTTACTCATACATAGAAATGCGATCACGATTATTTCAATGGAATTTTGAGATTGAGCAAAACTTTTCTATAATTGTAAATATATCAAAAAAAATCTTTGTTTTGGCAAAGATATACGCAGTTACATCTAAACCCCTGCTTCTAAGCAGTTGAATAACTTCTAATTACTTGTTGTTGTTGTTTTCTTGGATATATGATCACTTCTAAGAATATGTAGATAAGTATAACAAGTTTTGAGTTCCCTAAAATTCATTTGATCATTTTTTGGTCATTTAACATTTTTGTACTTTTCAAATATACATAGATATGTATAATTATTATAGGCATTCAAAGTTAGCAACTGCAAATGAATATTTTTAACACAAACTTCGAAATCGTGTACGTATGTAAGTTTAATTTTTTATATGACTTCACCATTCTATCCAAAATTTTATAGTCTTAGCTAATGGACCATTACTTTCATAAAAAAATATAAAAGGTTTTGATATCGGTCCCTTTTAGCTGGTGTTTCCTAACCTATTTCAAATAAATAACAAAAAATACTTACAAAACTTAATATAATAAAAATAAATATAAAAACACGAACTAAAATAAATATAAGAAAAAATACCCTTAAAACAAAAAGTTGACCCATTGCCCCAATTTATAAACTTGTTACATATTATATTAGGTCACGAAATGATAATGACCAAAGAACAACTCACCCTAAACTAATATAATGTCGCATATGTGTTTTATTTAAGTATCTGACTTAAAATGTATCCCCAAGAGTTGATATAAAATTATTTCGCAAAAATCTAGACATTAAATCTTAAATTCTTAAGAAAATATAAATTTTTAATTTAATATAGACATGATTTGGCTTTTCTTTTCTTTATATATATTTCTCAAGAAAATATATATGTATATTTTTCTTTATGTTCTTATATATATAATTTTTTACAAAATATCAAAATCATATATATTTTCATAGACATGTGTAGTCTCGAGAAGACAGACAAATGACGTCATTGGAAAGACCAATGTCGATGTTAGATAAAGAATGAAAATATTCGAAAATAATATAAATACATTCAAAATTTCTCAAGCATTTGTTCTATATTCTTTTGAAAATTGAAATACATTTAACTATATGTGCATTAGGGTAGCTCAAAAATTCACATTTTTCTCCCATCAAATTCTTATAGTGAAAATGTTTTGCTATTTTAACTCAAACGTGTACAAAAATATATTATACACGTTTAAAATTTTTTTAGGAATAATTAAAACAGCTTTTACTGAAATGAATTAAATATTGGCCATTGAATTATATAATGGCCATTCTGGTCCAACACCTTTTGCCATCTTTCTGGTAGTAGCATGATTTTGGAATCATGCTACTACCAGAAAGATTGCAAAAGGTGTGATCAAAAAAACTGCAAACATACTTTTTTATAGATATTTGCCTTAAAAAAAGAGAAAAAAGTATTATACGGCAAATACTGGCAATGGGTTAGCAGAAATTTGGATGATGGTGAAAAGAAGAGATAAAACTTTAATTTCACGTCATGTTTACTTTTTGAATAGTGAAGTTGTGACATTTGTTGTTACTTCGACTTATTGTTTAAACTTTTTCTTAAACATATACAACTTAATTTCTTTTACATCGACAGCGTGTTATTTCTGTAGGCTTACTGCCGATAGAGGACACTGTAGTATTAAATAATTTGAATTGAAACTAATAATTACAGAAATTTATGTTTACCCGGACTGGGACTCGAACTAAGGCTATATATGATATATTATTATATACATACTATAAAAGTCGAAGTGCAATTTTTTGCTTTATTTCCTTAAAAGTCGATTCAAACAAAAATATAAATTTTGATCCACCCTAATGTGTATGTTTAAATATTTATTTACGTGAATACTGTCTGTGTTTTATTGTTAAAAATAAATTTTTGAAAAAAAAATATATGAAATCAAACAAGTTTTTTTTTAGAATAAATAGAGTTTTGTTAATTCGTTTTAACTTAAAAAGTAATTATAAGTAATTGTTGAATGAACAAATGAAAAAATGGCTAAATACCAAATATTATGTTTCAAATAACAAATAAGAGCTAATAGGTATCGAACGCGATATAAAAATATATTATTATAGAAAAAATGCTTAAAATTTTGACTCATGATGCCAAAAAGTTATTCTCTTTGGTTTATAACAATTTTATAAGTTTTTTTAATTAACTTTGACCTTTTTCAAAAAAAAAAAAAAACAGAATATCGGAAGCAAAAATCTTTATTATTTAAAGTCCTCCATAAAAATATTATGTAGAGCTATTAAACTTCGTGATAGAAGTCCATTCGTATAGAAAGTCGTAAGAAACAATAAATATATAAATGACCCCAACGCAGGGGCCTGCAACCCATCACAGGCATGTTAAACAACATATACAAACTCTGTTAATATATTATTATGCTGCCGATCTCTGCTCTAGTCGCATTAACATAATTCTTACATTTTCAAAACATCTAAAAATATTCAAGTGTTTTTATCCGGATGTAGAAAAAAATAGGAAATTGTTTTTTTATTTTAATAATTTGTTCATAATATACATAACCATACTTATAACTATAAAGAAAAAAATTTAATTATATAACAATTTTTTCTGACAATTATGTTCTCAATTATATTTCATTCACTTTCCGCCCCATATTAGAAACCTGAAAATGTCTAACACAAAAATTGTTGCTTTTACAAAAGTGTTTTTCCGTTGTAATTGCTGTTAGTTAGTCATCGCTTTGTAACGGCTTTGTTTACAATTTTGAATGCCAACAAGTCTATATTCATATTTATTTTTTTTATATTTGGCGCCAATTATGTCATTAACCAGCAACCAACCGCTCCTTTGATAGATTCGTTTTCTTTTTGTTCGTTCTATTATACTTTTTGGGGGGTTAATATTTAGTTATTACGATTTACAAACACATTAATAGAATTTAATAAAGTGTAAGGATAGTTTACAGTAAAGTATAAAAGTAAAAGGAATTTTTAATAAAAAGCTAAAATCTTAGCTACAGTAAAGTACAAAAATCAAATGCACATTTTTGCATATTAAACCAATTATCAAAAAGAAAACGAATAGATTTAAAAAAGTCTAGATATAATGAATACTACGTATGTTAAATGTAAAAAGGGGTTTCAAAATTATGGCTAGTACTTTAGACTTATTGTAATATAAAAATCATGTGCATATTTTTGCATATGTAGCTACTTATCCATTTTTAACCATATAAATTTTAAATGAATTTACCTATGGTAAAGAGGTGGGTTTTTGATTTTGTTTGTTTTTCTCTAAGAAATTTTAATGTCTTGGGATTTCGTTGGTCAGTTTTGGTGATAAGAACTTTTCTTCTATAAAACTTGAATATAAATGCAAACTTATAAATTATTTAATGGGTTATATTCAAGAACAACTTTCATTGTTAACGACTTGATTAACTTCTTCCAATATTAAACGAAAAAAAATCTTTTATTTCATTTATCTAATCAATGTTTAGTAATAAATAAAAAAATATTACTGTGTCTTTATTTTTATCACTTACTCTATAAAAACTCTCCTAATATCATATTTTCTCTAACATAAATTTATGTTAGAAAATGATTACAGTTTTGGCACTTGATATATTTAATAAAAACTTTATGTGGATAATTTTGGAAGTAGTTTTTTTTTTCTACATAATATTTAGATATTTACACAAACTAATCAAAAGTTTTTACTCAAACCCTTTTCATATGTGTCAAATTTGTAGCCAAAAACTTTTTATCACACATAAATTTTTATATTTATTTTCAACAAGTGAAAAACAACCAGGATTTAATAAAGAAAATAGCTTTTAACGCTCCAAAAAGTATAAACTCAAATAAATTTTTATTCTTTCATTTCTTTTTATGAAAAAATGTAATCAAAAATGTTTCAATTTAAAGTAGAAATACATTAAGATAATGTATATTATATCTATCCATTTCCTGGTGGTATTTTGTTGGTTTTCATCCTCAATTTATCTTGTTTATACATAAACGCACAAACAAACATTTCATTAGCACGTGTGTGTGCCTTAGCTCTCTCTCATTGAATATTCGTCTCCATTAGTTGTTTCCGAATTAGAGTAAAAGTGATATACTCTACTTTTTTAGAGTTTTCAAAACAACCATACGACAAATCAATGTATTCAAGTGCAAAATCTTAATATTATAGAGTCTTTGGTGCTATATTACTTCTTTACTCTTTTACTATGCAGTGAACTCTGGATTATGAATACCTTTATTATTATACAATTTCGATTCAGTAGATAAGGTTTTTTACTTTATTTATATTTAAAAAAAATCTTACTCTTAATACTAACTTCAATATCAAACTAATTACCTGACAACATGTCAAAATTGTATAATGTTCAACCTTATTTAATATACAAGTCCTTCGTCTATTCTTCATTTCCCTTTTGCAAACTAATTTAGATTCATATGAACCCAAATATCATTTCAAATGACCATAAAAAATCAGATTTGACAACTTATTTTACTTTTTCGACATCAATAAGTTTTCACATTACATTTTTTACATGTGAACGCTTAAGATATTGTAGGATTTTATGAGTTAATATTATTAAATTTTTCATACACTTCCCAGCAAAACTTTTCATTACGAAAATACCAAATAATGATATAAACTGCAAAACTTTTGAGTACGAACTACTTACTCGTTAGCTGTTTATGTCATTACATTAACATGGGGATCTCATTTGTGTTAAATACTTACCAATTGCAGAAAAGTAGGGACGTAGGTAAGCAATTGGAAAACAACCATAAAAATCTTTTGTGTTGTTGTTTTATTTAATACAAATTTTATTTTTGAATCAATTTTTTTAAGGTCATATCGGGGCTTGAACTCACCTCTATACGGCTGCCAGCTAGAAACCCAACTTCTTTCCTGTTTTTATATAAAAGGCAATATTTTTTTTAATTTCAAAAGTAATTCAAAAAAACTTTTGCAATAAGAGAACATTTTAAATTGAAAAAAAACAGGTCTTGGCGGTATTTGAACCCAGGCCATTTAGTTCAAATTAACATTCTAATAAAAAATAACATTTTTTATTTGTTAATTTCGAATTCGAAATTTTATTTACTTTTATATACATATATTCATGTAATTACACTTGAAAATACAACCTTGGCATTGGAATTCTATACATTTTCAAGATTTCAATACTTGATTTATATACAAATTTAACCACAAAATATTAGACTTGATTTATTGGAATTGTTGACGGAGAAAATAAACTATTGAGAATTTATTAACTTATTTTAAACTGAGAATGCATTTGGCTGACTAACTACAATAGTACAATAATTCAACAAAAGTAAATGTTAAAATAGTATAAACCGACGGTGGGTAAATTGCTTAAACTGCGGCTCATTGGAAATTTTGAAGGGTATCTCACTTTTCGTTTTAACCGATTACTTGTAACTAATTATTCACTATTCTATAGAAATATTTTTTAAACAAACTTTAAGTATAAACAATTTATTATATCTTTAAGTTTTAAATTTATTTAGTATGAGGTATATAAAAAGTTGTAATTTCCTTAAATGAAAACAATGAAATATAATAAAATAAATGAACTTGTATAAGTTAATGAGCTTTAAAGTGGTTGTGTAAAAAACGAGTTTATTTACATTTTTTGTTAATAACGATCAAAATTTGATTAATACGATCACATGCTTTCTTCCTCTTAAAACCCCGATTAATTAAACAATCGTAATCAGTTGCAAGCATGTAATTTTTGATCAAAATTTAAATTAGATTTAATTAAAAAAATTGATTTCTAAAAATTATACTTTTCCCTTTTTTTAAGAGAGATCTAGACTTTGAGGCATATCATGCCATCTTTAAATCTGATGTAATTTTCATTTTACAATAAATGTGTTAATTTAATTATCACGACAAAGTCATAGATAATTTGTACGGTTTTTTGACGTTTCTTTAATAATTTAAATAAGCAAATCTCATATTGAAATCTATCAAATACTCCCCTAATAACGAAAACTTTTATAAATTAATTAAATTAAAAATAGATTTTCATAATTTTAGTTATTTTGACAAAATAACTGATCAGAGTATGACTCTAAAACCCAAGACTCTATAATATTAAGATTTTGCACTACCATACATTGATTTGCCGTATGGTCGTTTTGAAAAATCCCATACCTCTTTTATTCCAATTCAGAAACACCTAATGGAGACGATTATTCAATGATATAAAGCTAAGGCACACACAATTGCTCTTGAAATCTATGTTTTTTTGTGTGTTTATGTGTTTTTCATTGTTCTTCATCCACTTTAATTTCACATTTGATCTCTATATTATAAAGTCTTTGCTAAAACTGCTTTTTATTTAATATGAATCAGATTTAATTATTTCCGACTTAAGGCTAACTATAAAAATCACACTACATCTAGAAGTTCATAGAAATTCATTAAGTTAAATTAACTACAAGTGACTTTAATTAATTCGTAATTGCTGTAATTTAATTAAACGTTTTGTATTTTAATATTTCTCATTTCCAGGTCAATTGATGTTATTTTATGGTATTTTCTACATTGTATTAGCCGGCCTTTTTACCATATGTATGCAAGGTCTATTCTCAACACTACATGATTCTGAGCCCAAATGGAAGCTCGAAGATTCGCTAATTGGTACAAATCCCGGTTTAGGCTTCCGCCCTCTAAGTGAACAAACTGAACGCGGTTCATTGATACAGTTTGACACCAAAAAGGCACCCGAAAGAGAATATTGGATTAAGTTGTTAGATGAATATATGGAAGGTATGAACAAAGATTTAAAAAAACAATCCTTTATTTCTTAATCCTTATATCATTTTTCTTTTTTTTTTTAGCTTACAACAACACCCATGTGGGTAAAATTTGCACTTTCAATAATACAAATAGGTCTATCAACGATGTTTGTCTAGTAGATATTCAAAAGTTTGATGCTTGTTCTCCAAAAAATGCTTATGGTTACAATAATGCCAATCCATGTGTTTTCTTGAAATTGAACAAAATCTATAACTGGGTACCTGAATATTATGATAATCCAGCTGATTTGCCTGAAGATATGCCACAACAACTTAGAGATCATATCAAGAAGGTCGATCCTTCAGAAGTAAGTATAGAAAAGTTTCAAAACATTTGAGAAAAATTATCTTATAAAAAGTTTTATCAAAAACAGGTTAAAATGATTTAGAACCCACATTTTTTTAATTTATTCAAATTTTCTAATGTAAAGCTTTTTTTAAGTAAATTCTCTTAAAATCAACATAGCTTTTATATTATTTAATTGAACTTTAAAGAAAACTTTTTTTCATAAAAAAAATCTTCAAAAGTGTATCCGCTGACTAGAATCACTTTTCGATGAAGTGATAGATGTCCGTTCACCTTTGTGGTTGTTCATCTATATTTCCTATAATAAATAATTTTTTGAAAAATTTCATTAAAATAAACGAAATGAAATGAAATTAATGAAAAGTAAATTTTCGAAAATTTCCTATAAAAATCTAATTTTTGAAAAATTCCCTATAAAGAGTAAATTTTTGAAAATGACAGAAAGAAGCTTTTGGAAATATATTTTAGCACGCATATTATATATATTAATGTAGTTATTTGTCAGTTTAAAACTAGAACCATTTTGAGCCTATGGGTACGCAAGGGTTAATTTGTATAAAAATGTAATTAAAGGCTTCTTCGAACAATTTGTTGAATTTTTATTTGAATATAATTATAAAAACATTCAGCACCTTTTTTGAAGAAAATTAATATTTTAAAAATGTTACTTTTGACCCTGGTAATAATGGGGTTAATGACATACGATTTCACTTAAAGTTCTAATATATATTTCTACCCATCGAAACAATAATAATTATACTGCTAATATTTTTATAACTTTGGTGAAAAATTGGGTTTTTGTCCAAATTCTTTGGCTTTATGTCGCAGGTACGGCAAAGCCGTTAGAGATTTCGATTTAATTCTTTCTTTGTGCTAATCTGCAGGGTGTTTTTACTAACACTTTGGAACTTTTTTTAGTGTTTTCGAATTCGTATAACAAACTATTAAAAAACAAAAAAAGGAGTTTTGAAATGATATGAAAAAAAATATTTTTTTACATCCTATGCAAAAGTGACTTAACGTTAGCTCATTGCAACAAAAATGTATAATTAAATATCTTGAAGTCTCAAAAAAGAAAAACCAGTTAAACTTTTAAAATTTGATAAAAATGAAAGTTTTTTTTATAGCATATGTTCAGGAGCGTCTTCAAGAACGTAAAATATTTTGGGAAACCCTTAATAATTAGCTAACCTTTCAACCGATATTAAGGTTTTATATCTTGTTGAAAAGCTGAGCGTTTGTTATCTGTAGCATGGTTTTAAAATATATTTAAAATATATTCTAAGTAGAAACATTTTAAAGAAATCTGAAGAAACCCCTTATTTTCCCCATATAACTGGCATGTCAACACTTTGACGTCAAGTCGGCACGCTCTCCCGATATTCAATCTGAATGAAACTTTGTATTTGGGTTTTTGGGGTCAAATGTAACAAATTTGGATGATACGTCTTTCTGTATTACAAAATTCTATTTCATCCATACAATATGGGACACTCTAATGCAGATACATTATTTGTAAAAAAGCTTCTGAAATAGTTTTAAAAATATAATGGCTAGATTGTGTTTTGCAACTGAATTTTAGTTGCTTTGTCTACTGGCAACACAAGCAGTAAACAAAAGTTGTATTTCTTTTGGCAACCCATGTCAGTTGCTAGAAGATATCGAAAATTGTTACACAATTGTAAGAAGAAGAAAAAATGTAAACAAACAACCATTTTAATGAAAAAAAAGAAAATATGAATGTTTTAACTTTTAAAAATTAAAGTTCCCAGAAGTCCCATGGAAATAATTTCAATATTGGTATGGCACAGTCTACGTTGTCGATGATTCGAATGAAAGTCATACATTTTAAAATTTAATAAGATATGGATTGGATCCGACAATGGATATCTTTAATAAGATATGCATTGTCAGATGTATAGATGGCACACACGTGCTTATCATAAGACCATGGGAATATATTTTTCCCGCTTTCTTTTATAAAAAAAATTCACAGCAACTACAAATTTCCGACTGCTGAAATAACCTATAACTAGAATTGACTCTTGTTGTCACCTACAATATGATTAATTGTTGACAAGGCAATTGAGTTGCCATACGTAATGTCATTATGGCAATTGGCAACACAATTAAAGCTCACATGCAATACACAATTGAGCCATAAAAATTATTTGTTTGTCTGATATAATCATAAACGGAAATATTTATCTAAAAATGATGAGTTTAAAAAAAAACATAAGGAGACTTTTTTAAATAAACTTAAAAAAATTGCTTATTTTTTACTTTGAAATTTAAAAATTTATGTATATTTGAAAAAAAATATATCTTTAAACATCCTTTTTCTTATCTTTGCAGCGCAAACAAATCTGGGTCTCCTGCAATGGCACCAATGCTGAAGATGAAGAGAGCATAGGCCCCGTTAAATACTATCCATCTCAAGGCTTCCCCTCCTTCTATTACCCTTTCGTCAACCAACCCGAGTACTTGAGCCCCTTGGTTGCGGTCCAATTTGAACATTTGAAGACCACCCAAATGGTGAACATTGAATGTCGTGCCTGGGCGAAAAACATTATTTATAGCGGCAGTGTACGCGATCGCAAGGGTTCTGTTACCTTCCAGCTCTTAATCGATTAGATTAGAAAATTATGATCATCCTCATTTAAAAGAAAAAAAACAACTAGAAAGCAAGGGGGTGTTTCGAAACTTAAACCTTTTGCTTAAATGGCCTTTTTATGTTAAGAGATTTTTTTTTTAATAAAAATCAAAAATATTTAAAAATTGTGAAAAGCCATTAAAATATTTTCTAGTAAAAATTACACATACAAATACACCCACAATCAAACTTATACACATACACACACAGACACAAATACATTGTAACACTTTCTTTTTATTATCCTGCCTGTCTGTCTGTCTGCCTAAGGAACTTTTAATCTTTTCAAAATAAAATAGTTTTCGTGTTGATTAAAAATTATAATAAAATTAAGAAAAATGTTTAAGATTTTATTGAACCGTGTCGGTTCTAGTGGTTTATTATTTTAAAAATAATGCCACTATTAAATTTAAATTAAAGCAACAACAATTCAATTTTATTAGACAGAAAAAATCGAAATCTAACGCACAAAATTAATAGAAAAAAAAAAGAATAAAACAAATGAAAATCAACTGAATGAATTTGAATTTTCTTACTTGTATGTGATTTTTTGCTTGTTTTTTTTAAGTTTTTTAAATTTAAATTTCTGAATTTGATTTTCAAAATTTCTTTGGCCCTTGAAAAGAAAGAGCAAATATTTATCATCATGTGTTATTTAATGTTAATGTTAATTAATTAATTAAATTGTAAAAGTGTTGAGTGTAAAATGTAAAATGTACATAATTACAAAACACACAAGATATTTCTAATTAGATGCAATAAACAGACATAACTCAGTTTTAAAACTCTAAATAAGAAAAATAGATAAAAATAGAAAAATTATCTTTATTAAAAAATACCTCCCCCCCTAAAATATATTAACAAATTTGTATTTATTAAAAAAATTTAAGTATCTAACTCTGAATTATATCTTGTGTTATTTCAATATTTTTCTTCTTCTTCTACTGTTACTTTTAGTTTTTATGTAAAATTTTTCTTTTCTTTCCTTTTTGTTGGAAAAAAAATCTGCACTTTTGCCAAAAGTGCTATAAAAATTCAATATTCAAAACTCTTGTTTATTTATGTAATTATATTTGTATTTTACCAAAAACTTTAAGAAAATAATGCTAAATTTACAAAAAAAAAACGTTATTTTGTTAAAACTAAAAAATAAAAACTAAAAAATTTTGCTTGTTTTATTTTATTTGTCCTTAAGAAATAGAGAATTTTAGATTTTTTCAGTATTGGGGGAAGGAACCTATAGAAAAACAAAACAGAAAGAAAACTCCGTCTCTTTTCTCCTCCTAAAGCAATGCAATACAATTTTCAAATTCAATTTTATTTTATTAAAATGATCAAAATTCTTTTAAAACTTTTAACTTTAAAGTAATTTAACTTTTATTAAATTTAATAGTAATAAAAATAATATTAAAAACCTTTTATCAAATAAAACTAAATTAATTTGTTAAATAAAACAATTTCAAATGTGTTTAATATCTTTTTTATTTTCTTTGGTTTAAATTTCATTTTATTAATAAAATATTTGTAGTTTTTTTTTAGTTTTGGTTTTTGTCTAGGATGATGAAGTTTCAAATAAATAAGTAAATAGTGCAATTTCGCTTTTTTGATAATAATATTAATTAGTAAATTGTTTTTGTTTTTAAATCGTTAATACTTTCAGGAAAGAAACCATATATTTTGTTTTTGCTTTAGTTTATCTTATCATTTTTATGATATTAATTATTAGTAATTATTAATAGTAGTAATTTGTTTAAATAAAAAAAAAAACATTTTTTGTAAATCAACTTAATTATCTTAAAATTAATTAAAATAACAAAATAACAATTCAGATTTATAGGAAAATATTCAATAGCTTATTCACATGATTCTCGAAAACTTGTTTAAGTACTTTTCGTTCCAAAACAATATTAGTTGCGTTTTCGTACATTAACGAAATCACATAAACTAGTCCGAATTTAAGTTTGTTTAACCCAAATGTATTCTCGTACTCAATAATGGTTTGAATCTATGCTTAGTTTTGAGAGTATGTACTTAAATTTTCATAATTACCCATACAACTCAAAAATTTTTTTCTAGTAATTTGAGCAGAGATCGACAGAGTTGCTGTTTTTTATACTTTTAACTGAAATATTTATTTTTTGTTTAAAGTGTAGTTCTGATGTTAAAAAAAGAAAAATAAATTTTTTTATCAAAAATTTTTCTAGAGAAAATTTTTTTTTTAATTTTTCTGTAGACATTTTTTTTCAGAAATGATTCTATAGAAATTTTTTTTTTTTAATTTTTCTATAGAAAGTTTTTTTCAAAAAATTTTCTACAGAAAATTTTTTTATCAAAAATTTTTCTTTAGAATATTTTTTTATCAAAAATTTTTTTATAGAACAGTTTTTATCAAAAATTTTTCTATCAAAAATTTTTCTATAGAAAGTTTTTTTATTGAAAATATTTCTATAGAAATTTTTTATACACACCTATTACGTTCGAGTTTTCAATTAGAATGATTAAAATAAGAAAAGTTTTAACATTTTTTTACAAAAATTTTTTTATAGAAAATTTTTTTATCAAAAATTGTTTTATAGAAAATTTTTTTATCAAAAATTTTTTTATCAAAATTTTTTCTATAAAAAATTTTCCTATAGAAAGTTTTTTATCAAAAATTTCTGTATAGAAAGAAAGTTTTTTATTTAAAATTTTTCTATAGAAATTTTTCATACATACCTATTACGTTCGAGTTGTAATTAGAATGATTAAAATATGAAAATAATATAAATAAAAAATTAGCGAAGACCAAAACCATTATTTTGAGTTTTTTTCTTTTTTGTGCTGTTTTTAGCAAAAGGATTTAATATAGGGTACTTTTTTTGGCAATAAGTGTCAGAAATTTGTTATGTGAATAGTAAATCTTTAGAAGTTGATTATGTTATCGAAAACCTCTCAAAATTGATAATGTGGATTGGCTATAAGAGTTGAAACTTTTATTGAATATTGCACAATTATACGACCATCTCACTTTGGTATAGAATTTAAAAAAATGTAAATACTTCAGAAAATTTTACATTGGCTACTTCCGGACATACGATCATGCATCTGGTTAATAAATGGTGACAGTCAAAGTGCAATTCTTAACCTAAATCCTGGCATAACTTCGCCATTAACTACACTCTGGTTGTACAACCGTTTGACAAGAAGCATATCACTTAATATGGAAAATTGCTAACTCACTTGCAACAAATTTTACGGGAAAGACAAAAAACTCATTTTATTTCAAAATTATTATTTATATTTTTTGTCTCAAAAACAAAAATATAGTAAGTAAACAGGATTTAGCAGTTTTTCTTATGAAAATTATGTTTTAGTGGATTTAGCAGTTTTTCTTATCGAACATTTTTACACACTTCAAGACCCAAATTGAAGAAAACTTACATGCTTACATACGCCCCGTCGTATCTTTCTCTACCACATGGCATAAATTTCTCAATTTACTTAAAAAGTGGACCAGATAGGGATGCGCTGCTAAGTGAAACTTCTGGTAAAAGAGAGTATCTTGACTTTTACACTAATGAATCTATACTCAATGATTAGGTAAGTTTCGTAGTCTGCTCTAAATAGGTATGGCCTAATCTGTGGCTTGGTGCTAAAAAGGCCAATGTCAATTTTTAGCTGTTTTGAGTTAATCATTGCATTATATCTCCTTTTTTACGCTCTTTTATTTTGTCTTCAACAGCTAAGCTCTAACTTAACTCAGAACAGATTTTTCTGGGCAATTTAACTATGAATTTATATGGAAAATAAAAATATTAAATAAAATTTTCTCAAAACCACCTTTTTCGACCCTTTTAGCATCAGAAGCAGTTTTAATTTCTCAATAAAGAGGTGGGAAATTAAAAAAAATCGCGGACTTATTTGTTTTATATAAACATGACAGCAGAAAATTTTGACTCCCCATTATAAGGCCCAACGTCTTTCTTTTTCTTTATATAGATAGAATTTATTTTTCAAATAAAAAGTAAAATTCTCTTAAAATATAAATAAAATATTCAAATTGAAATAATAAATAAAAATAAAATTTAAATAAAATTGTTATATATAATTCTCACATGATATAAATAAGTTACAGTTCTAGAGTTAATTATAATATTTTTTACTTTTAACTATTTTATTGTTAACTATAGTTAACTATAGAGTAATTGGTTTTTGTTTTTGTTTGGTTTTTGAATACTTATATATTCAAGAGTAGTTTTCAACATTGTTACAAAATAATGACATTTTATTTTTATTATTATTTGTTTGTTAATAATTAAAGTTGTATTTGATTTGTTATAAGTTTGACGGATTGTTGTATGAGGCATTTCGAAAAAAGAAATTTGTTTCGTTCATTTGAGTATTTGTATTAATAGTCCATTTTCGGGAGTTTTTCAAATTGTTTTCAGAATTAATTTTGGATTTTTTGTTTCTGACTCGATTCCCGAATATTGACCATTTTAAAACTATGTATGTATTTTAACAGTTTGCTTAGATTGTTTTAAATATTATTTGTTGACAATTAGACATAAACCATTTAAGAATTAAGTTATTATAATTAAATATTAAATATTTAGTGTTTGGTAGTAACTATTTACGTTTGGAGTGTTTTTTTAGTTAAAAGTTATAGAGAGAAAATTTGCTGAGGAAAATACCAAATTAATATAATTAAACTACTATTTAACAAATTTTTTAATTTTTCTTTTTATTTAATATTTTATATTTTAAGATTTTTTTTTAATGAAATCACAAAGTAATTTATCACATTTTTAAAATATTCAAAGAAATTTTTTGTTCTATTTAATTTTTATTTTAATTTATTTAAAAAACTATATAAATAACTACTATTTTTAGGGTTTTTTTTTTTATTTGATATTAAAAATTCTTTCGAACAAATATAACTACGTCTTTTTTTCTTAAGATTTTCAATTAAAAATTTTCTTTATATTTGTTTTTATAAATATTTTTGTTGTAAATTATTAAATATTTTATTTTATTTAACTACAAATATAAAACTATGAAAACATTTTCTGATCTTTAAATTTTTGATTTCGAGCATTAAAATATTTTTGTTGTTTCGTTTTTGAGTTAAAAGCATTTCATGTTTCTCAAGATTGTTTGCATCCCCACATTTCGGTTTCGTAATAGATGCGATAGATATTATCGCGTATTAATTTTGATTTTTCTTTGGGGAGGCCCAAAACGGCCTGTTGTTTTTTGAAAAATTCCAAACAAAGATCTTGTGGAGCACCCAAGGCATGTATGTTGCAAGTAAATGATCTAAAATAGTTCCTAGAATTATTAAGATTTTTTACTCCAAGTATTTTTGTCTAAACTTACGTTAATTGTCGAAATGTTATATTATCCATTTCTTTATCCGTATCTGCAGCAGCAGCTGCTTGTGGTTCTGTTCCAGGTTTATTTGATCGTTCTTTTTTGGTGTTATTGGTGCGACTGTGATGGGAAGAACTTGAGGTGGAAATTTCGGTTTTATTTAAAGCTTTTTCTTCATTTTCAGGTTCTGTATTTTGAGCCTTTACATCTGTTTCTAAATCTGCTTTGGCCTTTTGTTTGGCCTTACGTCTTTCCTGTTTCTTTTGTCTAGCTAAGACCCTGTGATCTCTTTCCGATTGTAAGGAATCGAAAAATGCCGTATTCCAGAAACGCAAAGACAACCAAATGGGCTGTTCACGCATGAAAGTATATAAGTATTCGCGATATGCATCACAACCGGGAACTCCAACTAAAATAAACATAACTCAATTAACAATATCTTAATCTGTTTCTTTTTTCAAATTTCTACATACTTTCCCTATAAAAGATGAAACATAAATTCATGATGATGGCTGCTGGTGGAAAATGTTCACATTCATTGCACTCAAATAAAACCAAGGCAAAATGTTGGATTAACGAATGAAAGGTCACCTCATTAACCACCTTCACCTTATTTTTTTGATCCACCAGAAAGCGTACAAACCATTGACGTCCTATCTCCAAACGAGTCATGGCCCCAAATTCAGATTTCAATTCCAAATCAATCGAATTTGCATTTGCGAACATTGTCTCTGTAAAACGTTTCATAAATTCTTTTATGGGCTCTTCGCCGGCACGACAATCCAAACTAATCGAAGAAGCCCATGAAGGCACCGAATTTTGTGATTCTGAACGTATAAAATTACGCCAATCCGTTGACTCTATGCTAGGACTAACCTGACACTCGACATCATCACGCAAACTGGTTAAAGTGCTGCTATTGGAATTCTTACGTCTAACCGGAGGAACTCGTATCGAGTGATTTGAGGGTGCTGCCGCTGGCAGATTCACTATAGATGATTTGCTTAGATCCCGTTCATAAGAAGGGGGTTGAACCTCAATATGAGGCGCATTGCCACCAGCTGAAGTTGCTCCAGCACCTGGGTTATTGGATGTAATATCACGCATTTTCATTAGATCCCTTTGCATATCGAGTTCACTGCGTCGAGCGCCAGGTATGGCACGAGCTCGTTCATAACCTCCCGAATGTCGGGACTCTATAGAATCAGAACGAGTAGTGCTACTTACATGAGATCTTTCTTGGGCATTATTTTGAAATGATCTAGACGAAGTTGAGGTAGACGATGACGACGAGGATGAAGACGATGAGGATGAACGGGATTTTTCACGTTTCTTATTGCGCAAAGCATCTAAACGGGGTCCTAGTCCAGTAGGGTTATACAAATTTAATTGCAAAAACAAATTTAAACGAAAATCATTGATTTGCTTACTTGGTGCTAAGTTCGGTTGTCTATAACGCCCAGATATGATTTCTTCGTGTGCTCGCCTTGCCTTTACCCTACGAGCCTCATAGTCAATTTTAGTATAGTCAATGGATTCGTCAACTATTTCAAATTAAGGAAACTATTTGTTTAAAAATATTAAGTTTTTAGTTTATTTATAATGAACTTACATTTGGGTATTTCTTCTTCATCATCATCACAATAGTCTGAATCGCTTGAACTGATATTGAGTGTAAACTTTATGAAAGAAAAGTCAAAAATTAAGTTAGAATTTTATAGATAAATATAAATAAGAATTAAAAATTACTAAAAGCATGAAAGATATATTTTGGTATCGATTTAGTCATAGGCTAAAAATGGAACACATTTAACAAGATCCCCTATTGCAAAGCCTTTCTTCGGCTAAAGTACTTCATTAATTACTTCATAAATCATCAGAAAATATAAATATTTCTATAAATATCTTTTAACATAAGCATATGTCTTCTAACTTGGCTGTTAGTGCTGTCAAAGCATTTTTAATAAATGAAATTACTTCCTTAGTAAAAGTTTATCTAAAAGTCTTTATATCATGATTTATTTGTTTCCTCTTTCAAACAATAGCCTCCAGTAAATACTTAGTTGTTCTTTAGTCATTTCTATGTGCAATTCATTGCACACATCAAGGTCCTTCACAATTAATTACACACCATCAACATCCTTGTAACTAATACAAACTTAACAAAGAGCCATCTCAACGGTACAACTAAAGGGATTGTCTCGAATTATTTCAAATGAAGAGACCCTTCTTAACATATTCTTCTAAAAGAAACGGGCATATTCTAAAGCATAATTTAAGGTGCAGACTGAGACCTAAACATGGAATATGTCTAAAATATTGTCTAAGGCATTAACTAATGCAAAAAAAGAGACATATAAAGATATACTCTAAACATAGACTAAGATATACAATATATGTGTATTATACATATCTTAGAATATCACTAAGTTTTGAAATATGTAGATTATAAAATATACGAAACGTAAACTGATACATACACTATGACATACTCGTAGATATAAACTGAGCCATAGACTAAGACATTAACAATGATATTGGTATAAACTACCCAAAGCCTAAGATTAAGATATAGACCAAAACATAAACTCATATACCAACCCATAGAATAAATATTAAACTAAGAATATGACATAGACATAGACTAAGACATAGACTAAGACATAGACTAAGACATAGACTAAGACATGGACTAAGACATAGACTAAGACATAGACTAAGACATAGACTAAGACATAGACTAAGACATAGACTAAGACATAGACTAAGACATAGACTAAGACATAGACTAAGACATAGACTAAGACATAGACTAAGACATAGACTAAGACATAGACTAATACAAAGACTAAGACATAGACTAAGACATAGACTAAGGCATAGACTAAGACATAGACTAAGACATAGATTAAGACATAGACTAAGACACAGACTAATACATAGACTAAGACATAGACTAAGACATAGACTAAGACATAGACTAAGACATAGACTAAGACATAGACTAAGACATAGACTAAGACATAGACTAAGACATAGACTAAGACATAGACTAAGACATAGACTAAGACATAGACTAAGACATAGACTAAGACATAGACTAAGACATAGACTAAGACATAGACTAAGACATAGACTAAGACATAGACTAAGACATAGACTAAGACATAGACTAAGACATAGACTAAGACATAGACTAAGACATAGACTAAGACATAGACTAAGACATAGACTAAGACATAGACTAAGACATAGACTAAGACTAAGACATAGACTAAGACATAGACTAAGACATAGACTAAGACATAGACTAAGACATAGACTAAGACATAGACTAAGACATAGACTAAGACATAGACTAAGACATAGACTAAGACATAGACTAAGACATAGACTAAGACATAGACTAATACAAAGACTAAGACATAGACTAAGACATAGACTAAGACATAGACTAAGACATAGACTAAGACATAGACTAAGACATAGACTAAGACATAGACTAAGACATAGACTAAGACACAGACTAATACATAGACTAAGACATAGACTAAGACATAGACTAAGACATAGACTAAGACATAGACTAAGGCATAGACTAAGACATAGACTAGGACATAGTCTAAGGCATAGACTAACACATAAACTTAGACATATACAATGATATAGACTAAGGCATAGACTAACACATAAACTTAGACATATACAATGATATAGACTAAAAACTAGATTCGGACACAAACTAACCAATACCCTAAGGAATAAACTAAGATACAATCTAACAGATAAACCGAAATTTAGATCGAGGTGTTATTCTTGGAACTGCTGGTTTTTTTTGGTGTAAATATAAGTAAGTGAAAGTGTGTGTTTTAACTTTGCCTTCATTTTTATTTTTCAAGTTCCTTTTTCTTTTTTGAATATTTTCTTTATGATTTGACATATAAACTGCATTAAAAACCTTGAAACATATGCTGTCACGGTTATTTTTGTTATTACTTATTTCTATATGTTGTTACAATTTATTCCTTGTTGTTGTTGCTGTTGCCGTTGTTGTCATTAGGCCTCTCGGCAATGAACAACAACAGCAACTCTGTCTTACTACAACATTTTCAAGGTTAAAGGCAAAAAGTTTAAAAGAAAGCCCAACATTTGTAGCACAAAAAAAGAAAGGAAAACTAAGGATATTCGTCCTGATTTAAGAAAATGTTTTCTTACATAAATTTACATAGATAAATATTTAATAACTATAAATGTTAACATACCTTTGAGGAAATGCCATTTAATAATTCATTGCTATTTCCTAAAACTGTTAAGAATTTCGATTTTAATATTCCAATGGCCGGAGTACGACCCATAAAGCTCTTAATACGTGATGTTTCACCCACTGGAGGTGGAGTGGCTGGCTGAGAGGGTGTAGAATTAAACATTTTAACATCTGGGTGTTGTTTTGTTATTTTTGTGGTAATTCTTTTTTTTTTTTTTTTGTTCTTCTTTTTGTTTGTTTTTTATATTAAGTAAACAATAACAGCAGTAGCAATGACAACTACTTACTTTATGTTAAATTTATTGTTACGCATAAATATAGTAAGTAAATGTTGGCTAAAGTATTTTGTTAAGTAGGAAAAGTACTCCAGGGACCTTTCTTGTGTTAAGAATCTTGTATTTAAATAAGGCCTTTTTCATCATTTATTCATAGCAGCTGATTTAGTGTCTTCGCAAAGATCTGTCCAATAGTTCATTGAAACTATTGAACTTTATTTTTTATATTTTTTTTTTATTTTTTCCTTTTAAATATATCTTGTAATAAACATAGTATACAGGCAAATAATAACACTTGACTGGTCACATTATAACAATGCTAATGCTGCCACAAAATTAGCCGCAGAGTAGACTCTTAAATATTTATTTATGTTGTTGAAATGACAGACTGCAGTCAACCATGTGCAGCTTACAACAATATCAGAGCTGCAACTGCTGCTGCAACAGCAACAAAAAAACCCGCAATTTAACCGATTATAGTATATTACACTCAATTGTTTACGAGTTCATGTTCAACATCATCCTAAAAATAAGAACAAGAAGAACGAGAAGAACATTATTTATTGTATTGTATATTTCCTACAATAACCGACATGTGATATTGGCCACCACCATCACCGCCACCTCTACCTCTCATTGGTTATAAGGCTCCTGGCCATCAAATTAAATAATATTTTTTCCTTTTGTTGTTTGTATTTTGTATTTGCTTGTCCAATTATTGTGTGTCTGAATGTAGTTGAGTTGTTGATTATTGATTTTTACACCGTCTTGTGCAATGAAATATCAAAAGCATTTTGAAAATTCAAAGAATTCCTTGAACTTCACTCAATATCATTTTTTTTTTCTTTTTGTTGCTTTACTTTGATTTTTATTGCTTTTTCTGTAAAATTTATTTAAAACACTTTTTTATCAATTTAATTAAATTTAAAACATTATCTATTTTGTTGTTAGCTTAAGGCACTCTTTTATAATTTTATTTAACATTTTATTTTAATATTTCTTGACAAAAATTTTCAATTCATTTTATTTATATGTAAATTTATTAGCTTTTGATTTATTTAAATAATTTTGTATTCTTAATATTTTTTGATATTTTGATGTTATTGGTTGCTTGTAAAATTCCTTTCTGTTGGCTTGAATGAGTTTTGCTGTTCATAATACTCATACGTTATGGTGGTGAGCTTTTTCATTTCCTTTAACAGAAACACATGTTTTTCCACAGCATACTTTAGGGTGTTAACTAGGTAAACAAAACAGCTTTATGTTAATATTGGATGGTAAAATGTTAAACTAACATTCAAATGTAAACACAATGTGACTGTTATCAAATAGTTTATTTAAATATAAACTTTACGTAAAAATAGTTTATATTAAATATTTCGGGAATAAAGAAAAAATATGCAAAAATATATAATAAAAATTATTTAATGGCTGCAGAAAGTATACGATTTTGATTACATCTGTCTTTCCATGACTTAGTTTGTGCTATAGTATATGGGAAGTTAGTGTCTTCATATACATATGATACTTCTTAGTCTATATTTGGTCTATGCATTAGTCTATGTCTTTAAATATGTCTTAACCTATACCTTAGCCTATATTTTAAAAATTTTGTTAATAATATATGAAAGTTAAAATTGGTGGTAAAATATTGGAAAGATATACATTTTCTATAACGAAAATATTATTTATATACACCTATTATTATAAATATTCAAATTAATTTTATGTTGCCACTTGAGACAAATTTTATTAAAAAAAAATTTCTTTGCGATCTTGTTTAAAACAACAACATTTTTTTTTCTTTGTCTTAATTTTTCGTAGTTTAAAAATTAAATAAAATGATTTTGTAAATATTTACAAAATTATATTATTTATCAATGATTTTATCATTCTTATTTATCTTTATAGAATAACATACAAAACATTCATTGATGTTTTTTTCACATTCGCGGAAGACTCCCCAAAAAAACACAATAAATGTCACCAAAATGTCTGTCCTTTAAACAGCAAAACAGAGAACCGCGATCTTTAAATTATAGAGAAAATTTTGAAAATCTTTTTCTCAACTTTGTTGCGTTTGACAATATAAACTGAATATTTTTCAGATGTTGAAGGAAAAACTAAAAATTGAGCAAATAATTTCAACACTTGTATCATCATCTTGTCGTATGGCCGCGACAACGGAAAGTTTTCTTTAGTTTGTGAGCAGCAGTTGAACGATTAATACGAAATTTTGAAAATTAATGCGAATACGCGATCCAACGACAAAAATTAACGGCACGCGAGTTATGTAAGCAATATTTAGGCCGACAAATCAAATAAATCTATTAAAAATATACAAAAAAAGTTATAAAAAAATTAAATACTTAAAATAAGAAATCGGAATTATTAAATTTATTATAAAAATATAAGGAAATTAAAAGAAAATTCAAAATTTAAATTCAAGAAAAAAAGTTTAAAAATAAATCGTGCAAACAGGAAGTGCTGAAAAATTATATATAAAGAAATTACCCCAAAATTACTAAAAGGTTATAAAAATTGTATAAAAAAATCTATAAATAGTTTAAATATTGCTTAAAAAATAATTTACATTGATTTTGGAATAAAGAAATGTGTTTTTATTGAAATCAAATTAATAATATAAAAAAAATCTAAAAATAATTAAAAAATTTGCCTTTTTAAGCACTTAAAAGATACGAACAAAAGAAAAAGTGTTTTGCGGCATTTAAAAATAGTTGTCGAAATTTTCAAAAATAACACAACAGCGTCTCCCTGGGCTTACTTACACAGCAGCAACAGCACCAACAGCCTCAGTATCACAAGCAAACATCGCCATCGCCAAACAAACATCAGCAACATCAACACCATCATTAGCAATAGCAATTTTTCTTAATATTTTTTCAGCAACATACTCGTACGACATCATCAGTTTTTTTGTTTCTGTATTTTCATTTTTATTTTGTAAAATCTATGAGCACCAACAATTGCCGAAGAAAATGACGAAGTCAATCGCATTTTTATTTTATTTCATTTACGCTGACAATTTTATTTTTGGCCAAAATACTAAACGCTCTGTGGACTATAGACTAACTCAAATATATACAAACATTTTTATTGGGATGGCTCCTTTTCATACAAATACAAAAAATTTTGTTTATTTTTTCAACTTTTGTTTAAAATTCTTTGATATTTTCTGGTGTTTTGAGCCGGAATCATATCAAAAAGACAATTATGTCTTTTTACAAGATCTAAAAACTGTATACATGTTTTTAAAGCTATTTTATAAGCTTTTGAATTAAACTACATTCTAAATACAGAAAACGATGATCAGTAATATCAACCTATAAAGCCAAGTTTTTTAAAAGTAAATGACGTATGACGTTTAAATAATTTTGTTATTGTATTAAATTAATGTCAAAGTTTAAAGCCAAGTTTTAGTAAAACACAAAAACCTTTTGGTAAAATAATGATTGCGCGATCAAAAAATATTTTCTCTGTTTTAGACTCTTTATTGATACCAAAGAGTCTATAATAAAAAGATATTGCAATCCATACATTTGTTTTCTGTCAAAAGTGAAATTAAAGTGGATAAAGAACAATGAAAAATACGAGAGCGCTTGTGTGTGCCTTAGCTTCCTCTCATTGGTTAATCTTCTCCATTAGTTGTTTTTGAATTAGAGTAAAAGCGGTGTACTCTTGTATTAATGGAACTTATCGAAAGGAAAATACTGCAAATCAATGTATGGAAGTGCAACATCTTTATATTATAGAGTCTTTGCTTTTACCGTTCAAAACGACTCCTAAATCAATAATTAAAAGCTTTAAAAAAATGTAAAAAAGCTTTAAACATTTATAAATTTCTCCTTGTATAATATTTATTGTAACATGAAAGCAAACTTGTTGCTGATATTAAAAATAAGAGTTAAATTTGTTTTAACAAATTATACAATTTTGTTTTATTTTAAAAATATTTTTAAAATATTTCCGGAGCTCTCCTAATATTTATACTTATGTAGACAACATTCTTATGATTTTTATTTAAAAAGATATATTTTGAATATAGAACAGGCAAAATTTAGATTTTTTCATATTTTTATAATTATTTCATATACATATCGCCACTCCAAATGTAAAATTATGTACATACATTGATAGCTTAAAAATTACATTTGATATTCGAAAAACAAAATTTTATCCCCCCAACTCATAAACGAAATCAAATTTTCCACACAAAATTCCTAAGATAAAATTTTGATAATTTTATAATTCGTTAATGAAGTAGGGGGTTAATATTAAAAAAAAAAAAGATAAATTAAAAAAACTATTAGTTTGTGCTAGATAAACTGTGAAATGGGACAGGAATAAGAAGTACTAGTTGCCAGTGAACAAGTTTAACATTTACATATTAAATATCATCAATATCTTTATTTATCAATAAGTTTGGAGACAAAAAGCCGCATTCGATATAGATCGAAACCTCACACTTTAAGGCAAATATTGTATAACATACCTTAGGGATTTTTGAAGTAATTTATTTTGCAAAAAGTTTAAAACAATCAGCCTAAATATCAGAGATCTTTTGACAAATAAGTTGTAATATAGTAAACATATATACGTTATATACTGTTTGATTGATTGTCCTAAAAGTATGCTACATAAATGTTTCGAAATATCTTAAATTCGAGCAATATCGAATGCGGCGATTTGGCCCCTGAAAACTTTTGAAAGTATTTTATAAATTAATATAAATTAACTATTAATTTTATTTTGCCTCATCATTTGACATTTATAGTAGCGATATGTTGCAAAAATTTCCTACCACTGAAAATTAAAATATGGAGCTATAAAATCTATTTTTGTAACGAAAATTGCAATTATTTTTTTGGCAGCAAATTAAGCAAAAAATTACAATAAATAAATATTAATAGAGACATTTTAGTAAAAATTTAGTAACAGACAGATCTATGTTATATGTATATATCTATTTAAATGTTAGAGGAAATTCCAATATAAATAAATGTTCCAGTTTGCATGTTAATATGTGTGACAGAAAAATTTTAGATTTTTTTTTTTTTTTTTTTTGATTTGAGATTTTTAGTTTTATATATAGACCTCTCTGTTATTTTTTAACTACTTCCCGAATCTAAGGAAAAAGAAAATAAATTAAAAAATCACACTTTCTTAGAAGTTTTAAAAAAGTTGAAACCCTTAAAAAAAATGGAAGTCTTTAAGAAAATAAACCAAAATTTGTTGATTCTTCATTTTTATATGTAGTTAAGGTGATGATAAATATAACGCATAGAAATAATGTTCTGAAACCAACTTTTAAGTATATCGACTCAAAAATTAATCTTGTTCGTCCATGTAAACTTATAATCATAGGCCGGAACAGAACAAAAGAATCGTCTATAAAATTTTTTTATAGAAAATTTTTTATCGGTTCTATAAAAATTTTTTTTACCAAAATTTTTCTACAGAAAATTTTTTATCAAAAATTTTTCTATAGAAAATATTTTTATCAAAAAGTTTTTTAATAAATTTTTTTTTATCAAAATATTTTCTATAGACATTTTTTATCTAAAATTTTTTCCAGACAATTTTTTTATCAAAAATTTTTCTATAAAAAATTTTTTTATCAAAAATTTTTCTATAAAAATTTTTTTTATCAAAAATTTTTCTACAAAAAATTTTTTTTATCAAAAATTTTTCTATAAAAATTTTTTTTATCAAAGAAAATTTTTTGATACAAAATTTTTCTATAGAAAATTTTTTATCAAAAATTTTTCTAGAGAATTTTTTTTTTAACTTTTTTATAGAAAATTTTTTTCTATAGAAATTTTTTTATCATAAATTTTTCTATAGAAAATTTTTTCATCAAAATATTTTCGATATAAAATTGAATTATCAAAAATTTTTTTGTATAGAAAAATTTTTTATCAAAGATTTTTGCAGAGAATATTTTTTTATCAAAAATTTTTCTATAGAGTTTTTTTTAAATTTTCATAAAAAATTTTCTTTCTAAACTAATTTGGTCCAAAAATTCTAAGGATTATCCTTGACTAAAACAGTTTGTGAAATTCTATCAAACCTTATCCCTTTTTAAGACGAACCGCCTTTCCCGATTTATCTATGAAATCAATGTCCATTTTCCATGTCATTTAAACTTCCTCCAACTCTTGTAGTTCATTAGATATTTCGTGGTAAATAATTAGACTTCACTTTTTACTACAAATGTTATCTTTTATAGAACTACCCGGAATAGAAATTGGCATTTTACTGTCATAATTTTATATGCATTTGAATGAGTCAGCACAAATATTGCCTGTTATAGACGAAATCGTTTAATATTTTCTTACTTGTCTATATTACACAAAATTTTCAGTACAAGACCAACTTGCAAAAGTTTCTTAAAGATAAAATACATAGGTAATTTAAAAAACAAGTAAGAAAGCCTGATCATACGACACCCTTCACCACAAGGTCAAAGGTGTTCTTTTGCTTTTATAAAGACAAATATTTGCTAAATTTTGCCATCATACAAACAGTTTCTCAAAACTTATATATTTAAACTGTTTCCGTCATTTGGACTTATATGAGAGCTAGGGTCAAATGTGAACCGATTATCTCGAAATTTGGCAAATTGATTGCAGTTGTTACACAAATTATGTTTGCAAAAATAAACTAAAAATTCTGATAATCTTCAGATTTACGAGCGTTTTAGTGATTTTTGTCTCATTTAGTGGGTTTTGCCACATAATTTTGTATGGGAGCTATGGTCAAATGTGGACCGATTTCAACAAAATTTGGTACAGTGATTTTGGTTTACATAAGTAGTATTTGTTATATATTTCATGAAAAAATATTGATATTTGTGGCCAATATATCAATTCCGGGAAGTAGCACCTATGGGAGGTACCATAAATGATGGACCGATTTTGACGAGATTCAATAGCCGTGGTCGCACTATCAAAAAAATTATCTGTGGCAAATTTGATCAAATTATCTTTGGAATTGCGTCCAGTACTCAGAAAGTAATTCTAAGACTATTTATATACTAAAAGATGGGTCTAAAACAAATATTTCTATGCGTTCATACATCAGCACAATCTTATAATACCCTTTCCACCTATCGTGGTGAAGGGTATAAAAAAATTGCATGTATTTTGTGTAAACATAAATCGACTTTCGAAATCTTGTGACTATTGGCCAGTATTTATTTTACTCTTATCAGACTTGGTATTGGAAATAATATAAATAAAATGTTGGTATGATAAGAAAATCGTATACTCCAAGTATTAAGGAAAACTTTTGATCTCAGTGATTTACACATTTTATCTTTGTTTAAAATATGTATTAACTTATTTAAACAAATCATATTTCACATACGCCACAAGTGATGATTCAAAAGGTGATGTCTTTCACTTATCTTTCAGTTATTTTCGGGAATATTTTTTCTTTCTAATTTCTGGGACATTTTGACACTTATTATTTATGTATATGATTAAATCTGTGAGACTCATACAAATTATTAAAAATGGCTCTCAGACAAGAGATCAACATTTCCTGCTCACGAGATATGAAAGAAAAACTCTCAATTTTATTCCAAAGAGAGCTAAAAGTAAAATATAAAAGAAAACCGTAATAAATAAGAAAATTACACATTTTTTTAGAACCAAAAGGTGTAATCAAAACAAGAACAAAATCAAAATAAAAAAGACAAATATTTTCATACTCACAATCGCCAACATGTGGTTTAAAGACATGAGAATTTTGGTGAAAACAAAATGCAAATTTAGGCGATAAATCACCTTAAAAAGAGAGGGAGAATTTACTTGTTAATCTCTCGATATTTCCCTGATCAAAGATTAAATCTCACGGATATAAAAGAGCAAAAAATCTAAAATTTTTTTAAATATTTTGTCAATTTTGATTAATATAAGAGCAAAAGACATATTTAGGTTTAAAATTTTAGATCAAGAAAGTTGTAAACATTCAAAAAATGCGTAAATAAATACCCTTGGAATTTTCTAAAATTTCTTTAATTTTGTTCAAGAGCAAATATATAAAGAATTTTTTAAGGTCCTCCCTTATTCATTTTGATAATATCAATGTTTAAATATTTCAATATATATACCATAATAATGTGTCATAAAAATTAAAAATTTTGTAAAAAAAATTATATTGTTATATTAACGATAATAATCTAAAAACATTTAATCTCCTGGTGATACCTTTACATTAATCTCTTTTTTAAAAACAAACTTCTCATTTTCCCCACTATTTGCTATCGTTAAAGATGTCATCACCTTTGATTGGATCCATACATTTGGCAAATAATTTTGCTAATATTTTCTTTTGCATTTTCATTTCTCGAGCTGAAAATAATATTTTCAAAATTTTCTTCAGTAGTTTTTGGTTTGTCTCTATCAGTAGTTGTATGAGTATTTTGTTGTAGAATTTTTAAAAATTTTAAATAAAAGAGTTAAGAATTTATTTTAATATTTTAGATAGTAAAACATGAGCTCACATATGAATAATAGAAACGGAGGGATGTTAATCACTCGAAATGAACGTTCAATGCCAAAATGGGTGGTTAGTATTTATTTGAAATATAGTTTAAAAAAAAAATTAGAAATGCAATTAAATATTTTTAAAAATGTTCGTTAATCCTTTTTTTATAAATAGAGCGAACAAAGTGATCGCATAGGTCCTAGACCACCGCCACCACCTTTAACGCCGGAAAACGGTCATAGCCCAGCTCAACAGCCAGTTTTGCCACCAAAGAATAAAACTCAACCAGAACCTGATTATGAAGTTATCGAATTTTCCAATCAGCAGTATTCAAATGCACCTTTACGACCAAATTCCGCCAACTCGGGCTCAAAAACACCGGGTTTGTTTAGCTTTTTACAAATCATATAAAAACATTTAATATTTATACTAATTTTTTGTAGATAACAAACTAAAGTGTACCCTTTGTGGTTCCAGTAATCCTTGGGTTACTTGTGAGGAATGTGCTCAACAAATATTTTGTGCCTCTTGTGACGATATGTTTCACAAACATCCCAAACGTAAAGATCATCAAAGAAAGGTATTATAATATTCCCTTAGCAATACGATTTTAAATAATTTTCTTTGAATCTTTTGCAGACTATTGAAAAATCACGACCACCTTTGCCACCAAAAGTTTTACCCGGGCAACCTGGTCCCCAACCGCCAGTGGCTCCTCCCAGACGCAATAAACGCGGCTTAATGACACCCCTAATGCAGCGCAAGGATCAGGTACGCTTCTGCACGATTTTCTAAAGAAAATTCCCTAAATTTTTGCCACAAACTCGTTGAGAAATTATTTAAAATAAAAATTGTTGGAAAATTTGTTTCAAAATTTATAAATTCGCTTGCTTCTTATGCTGTGCTAATTTGTTTACTGTACCAGCTTAATTATTTCTAAATATTACAGTTCTTTATAAAAGTATTCGTATTACATTATTTACATATACAATTATTTATCAAAAAGTTAAATCTAGTTTAAACATAAATAAATCCAAAAATAAATAACATTATTTTAAAACTCAAAACAAAAGAATTCTTATATCTGAAATGTTTTTTTTATAAATGTATTTGAAATGAGTCCTTAAACAAAACATGATCATCATTATATATAACCTTAATCTCAGGGTAATGCTATGCCGGCGCCATTTCCCGTACCTCCATCACCCACACCATCTCTGAAGAATGCATCGTGGAAAGAACGCTTTGGTTCTTTGCCTAGAGGTTTGAATTTATTAAATCGTCCTCTGCCAGATACACCCAAAACGCCTAGTGAGTCGTCTCGATCTACAACTCCTAAATCAGTATTCGATAATATACAACGACCACCCTCGGTGGCGTTGGAGAAGATTAAAAGTAAAGCAAATGCTACTTTGGATCGCATGCAAGTGTTGCAGCAACGCTATAGACAACAAAAAGAACAAATGGAAAGAGAACGCAGTGGCTCGGTAACAGATCAGGTAAAATTTGTGTTTGTGTTTAAATCCCTTTCCCCATAGAGAGAATATGAGTGTCACTCACTCTCATTCTCTTGTCTATGTCATCTCCTCTCATTTATTTTCATGTTTAAATAAAAAATGTCTCGTTCTCAATGTCTCCATTGTTTACCTCCTCTCTTTTTCTCACTCTCTCATATATTATTTGAACACTCCGCCACAATGGTCCATGTAATCATGTTTTATCCTTCCATATTGTTGTTGTGCTGGTGTCATTGTCTCACTGTAAACAGAATATGTCAGCATTCGATCAATGGTCAAGCATTTCACAATCGCCATCACATTTTCGTTCTGGCAGCATGTCGTCTGGTATCAACTCATCTCATCAAGATCTTATGGATGAAACTAATTTCAATTTGTTCCACCAGCGTCAAATGGCTTTACAGCATCATCAAATGGCCTCCCAAAGGGCCAATCAATTAGGTCAAAGAACCATGTCAAGTTCTGTATTTAATCTGAATCAGATTAATCGAAAACAACCGGTTTCAAATAATGGTTGGATGAATAATTCAATGCAACAGGTAAAATAAAAATTACAAACAGAAACAGTTCACAGGTTCTAACCTTCAATTTTATTTGAAAGGCTCAATCTATGGCGCAACTTAATTGTGCAAATTGCTCTCAACATCAGTCGCAATGGAATGTTTCTCATCAGCAACACATGCATATGCCACATGACCCCTGGAGTAATCAACTTTCATCACAACAGCATTTAAATCGATCCAATATGTCCTTAAATGTTCCCGCCGGTTATATGATGCAACCCCAAATGAATGGCATGTATCCACCACCGACATTTATGAATCAAAGGGGATTAATGCAACAAATGTATCCTCCGCCTTCTTACATGGGTGGAATGCCAGTTATGAATCCAGGTGAGTAGGCAAAAGCATTTAACGAAATACATTTTCCTAAATTGTTCTCTTAACATTACAGGTTTGATGGGAATGCCTCCCTCCACATCTCGAGCTGCTTCAAGAGCGGGTTCTCGCATGGCTTCTCCCGCTATGAGCCGCAAATCCGTGACTCTGAGGCGTAAACAACGTTCTAACTACATTGACGACGAAGCCACTGATGATGAGGATTCTGATGAGGATGATCGACGTTCTATAACATCAGCCCGCTCTGGAGTTTCCCGCTCACGACAGAGACGCATGTCTAGTGCTTCTCAAATTCAACTTGAAGATGATATTGATTCATCACAGTCTAAAGCACATCGAAATAGAGGACGTAACCGTAGAGATTCTATTGCCAAATCGGTACACAATGATTGGGCTCCGGGTCGAAAGACATCTTCAAGTAATAATAATCGTTCAGCTGATTCGGGTTTTAACAGTCCCCTTAAGCCCTCACGCATATATTCTGATTTGGATTCAGAGGGTTCGGGCACCAGAGCTTTAGTACAGGCTAAAATAGAACAAAAATTAAAGGAAGAGTCTCAGAAACAAAAACAAACGAAACCTAAAAGACAGAGCCAATCTCCAACGCCCCAAAAAATAAGTTCTTCTGTACAAACTTCCACAATAAAACAGGAGAAAATCGAGGTTAAACAGCATATAACCGAAGACTTTAATAATGAACCTAGTAAACCAGCAAGGAAACCATCAGAAAGTGAAGCTGAAGAAGTTCTCGACAATAAGAAACAAGATATTAAAGTAAAAGAAGAAGCTAAGCCAGAAAGCGCCTCCGAAGAAGAAGAAGAAGAAACTGAAAGTGAAGAAGCTGAATCCGAACCAGAATCGGAACATGAACCAGATCAACAACATGTAGAAGAAAATGATATAGAAGAAGATGACTTAGGACCTCCTCCCTCTACACCAGACCATGAATGGGAATGCGAATTTTGCACATTCGTAAACGAGGCAAATATAAAAATATGCTCCATTTGCTGCAAAACACCCAGCATTAAACCAAAAAAAGCCATTAAAGCTATATCACCACCAAAACAGATTAAAACTCCAACAGTTAAAAAGGAAAAAGAGCAAGTGAAGGAAAAAACTAAAGACAAGGAATCGGTCCATGATAAAAGTGGTACGATTAAGAAAAAACCCAACATGTCGACACAGTCATCGTCATCCATCCAAAATGCCATTACAAATAACACAGAAACAGAAACCACTAAAGTTTCAACAAATATTCAGACAACGAAAATCGACTCTGCTCACAATACAGACGATGGCAATGATTCTTCGACAAATACTCTCAAAAAGAAAGGTAGGATAAGGAAAATTTCATTTTTGGAAGGCACCAAACTATTTTGAAAAACCAAATCTCAAACCAAATCAAAATCCCACCAGTCCTTACAGTCATTTGTAATAACTTTTAACTCAAATTGTAATTAATATTGATCTTCATAACATTTTATACCAAATAATTAATAATTTTATGTAATTACAAAATAACAAATTTAATACAAACAATTCTATTAATATTAAACTTTTGTTAAAACCCTCATAAATGTTGTTTTATTAATTATACAATTATTTTGTAGAATCTGTCGAGGATATATGGGCAACATTGGATGAAAATATTCAGGCTACAGCCCATGAGGTTACACGTAAGGCCGAGTCTAAAATATCGACCAAAGTGTCTAACGCTTGCGGATCTTCTTCCAAGTCAGCAAGTGTTGAAAGACAGGAAAATAATGTACGACAATCTCAACCCAGAGAAATAGGAACTTCACCACCGCCTCAAAGTATTTCAACTCAAGTAGGTTTCCCCAACCCATAAGAGAAATGATCTTAATTCACATATATTTTTAATTTCTCAATATGTAGACTTATGATACTTTACCTATTCACAAACAAGAGGCTAAAGATGAGGCTCCTCCAAAACAATCTACACAACCCTTGTATAATGATATAATACAAGTAAGTAGGCTAAAGTATCATGTACATTTTTTTTATTTCAAATTCTTCTTGGTTAGCAAAATGGTTTCTCTCCATCTCCCAAAATACAAGATCTAAAATCTTTTGAAGCTGAAGTTTTAAACAAAATTCACAATATCAGTCATGTACCCTCCCATCATCACTATCAACACAATTATCATCATGCAAATCATCATCCCATGTATTCCTACTCCAATGAACGTCAACGTTATCGCAGTAATAACGATTTACGTATGGATGATGCCATGTCTATGGATTTTGAGAATTTTAATGGATTAGGAAGACGGCAACCATCCATAAGTGAATTGATGCTGTTGCAAAAAGTAACTATCCCACTCAGTTTTGTTTTACTTTGCATATTCACAGTTTTCTTTGTCTCATTTCATATCAAGACAAATTCACAAATGCATTCTCCTTTGGGTGGTAGCATCTATGATCTACCCTATCGTGAACTCTCCTTATTAAGACTCAATGATATGGATAATCACAAAGTATCTTAAAACTTTCTATGAATTCAATGTAGATAAATTCTAAATATTCATTTTTTACTAGGAATCTGATCTGTATAAATATACTACTGAAGAGCTTAATGCTGCACTCAAATATTGTGGACCGGATATGCATCCTTTGGTGTGGCTACGTGATAACTGGCCTAAGCTTATACAAACTGTTCAAAGTTTGGCAACCAAGTATGGACAGGAGAGAGCTGAAAATACTATAGGCACAATCTCACAAATGGAAGCTAGAGATGCATTACGCCTGCATACTGGCAATATCTGGCAGGCCGTTTCTGAGTGTATAGAACAAAGACAACGCAAATATCGTGACATCTCCACAAAAGGCAACTTTTCCAGAGAAGATATTGTCACTGCCCTCACTTCACATCAAGGCAATTTAGAATTAGCTTTGATAGATTTGGGACGCACCCAACTAAAGCCATTTCTTATGAGAATATGGGGTTCTCCAGGGGGTGTTGAGAACGAAAGTGGTTCTCTGCCTTTACCCTCTTCACCGCAATCACCTCAATCGACACACTTAAACATGGATAAAGGTTAGCACTAGTCTAATAAACGAAACATCTTGTGAGACACATCATTTCATAGACTCTTTATTTTTGTTTTGATTCTCCTTCTTTTCCTTTTTCTCATTGTAGACATTCATAATTTTCTCAGTGCCAATGCTTCAGAATGCATGCAAACGCCAATTGCTACTGGTGCTTACCCTAACAATAATCAGATGCCATCACCATTCGATCTTCCCGCCTCATTAAACTCTCCATATGAAATCAATAATCACATGCTCGATAATACATCCAGTTACAGTGCAGACAGCAAAGATTTTGCCAACAGCCCGCTTCCCTTAGATGAATCTATACTCGGCAATAAAAACGTACTCAAAGATCTTGAGACTCTAATCGGCAATATGGAAACAAATCAACAGAACCAAAACGACCCTATCTTACGATCAATAAACGATATAATTAGCAACATTAATCCCAAAATTGAAAACGAGTATGATTCAGAATCCATGAGAATACTAACCAAAAGTCCCATAACCTCTCCTAAACTGAAGACAACACCCAAAGACAACAACTCAGAGAATGAAGCTGATGTAAAGAACTTTGTATGGCAGCACATACAAGAAATTGTGCCAAATTTGGTCCAACAAGTGGAAATGGAATTAATGGAAGATCTTGAAGATAAGCTTAGAAGTAACGAACATTCTGAAAAAGAAAGAGAAATTACTCCTGAACCGAAACCTGAACCTATTCAAATTGCTACCCCTGCTCCACCGCCACCTCCACCAATAGATCAAGAGGAATTTCTTATGGAGGAAGTTATAAAGCCAAACATTAAAAATGCATCTATTCGAGAAGAATTGCCTCCTCAATTTGTTTACAGTTCTGAAATTGCCACATTCCAATTGGCATTTGACAAAGGTCTGGAGAGGGAGCATGAAGATGAATTCCAATTTGAATCTTTAGAAGAGGCTTCAAAGCAAATTTATAAAATGTTTATAGCTCCTCAAATAGAGCAGGAAGAACTAGCAATAGAAGATAACGTACAAGAAATAGGAGAAGCAAATAATATAGAGCAGCCTGAAAATATTAATTCAGAAGAAGTACATATTCAAGAAAAAGAGTTTTATAAAGCTCAAACTCCACTAGGGGAACCAGAAACACAAAATACAGTTGAACAACCTAAATATTTTGCTGTTCCAATAGCTCAAATTGAAATTGCAAGTTCCTCCAAAAAAATGCAATCTTCAAATCAGGAAGCTCCTTCATCTACAACAGTATTAGTTGCAATATCTTCTAGTCCGCCATTAGATAAAATAGATGACAACAATAAAATTCCCAATTCCTCTGAAAAAGTTATTTCGGAAGAATCCGCTGTACAACCTGTAAGCAGCAGCTTACCAAGCTCATCCGAAGGCTCAACATTACAGGGAACTAATCTGCCGATATCAACTAACTTTGAAGAAAAATCGGAAAGTCAACAACAAGAACAGTTGAACTCATCGAATGAAAGATCGGCAGATACTTCAGATAACGTAGTCAATTCCACATTAACTAATTTAATAACGCCAGTCCCGGATACAACTCCTGCATCCGAAAAAATTACTCCAACAATTCTTTCAAATAATGAAAAGTCTTTAGCTCTAGAAAGCACAGAAGAACTTGTAATGTCAATAGTTTTACCAACTGAAGAAAACTTTGATACTAAACCTTCAACATCCAACCAAAAAAGGAAACAAAATAAGGAAGCTAAAGCGAGGGCTAAAAATGTAAACCAATACAAACGAACCACAAATAAAGATCTTTCAAAAGTATTAGAACAAGCAGAAGCTGAAGCAGTCAAGGATACAAACAGTACCCAAAATACAGAAAACTCAAATATTTCTAAAAGTCTTGCAAAAGATGTCTCTACAACTTCCCAAATTTCGGAAATAACACAACCTATATCAACACATATAAACGAACATGATTCAGGATCTCTTGATAATAAAATAAAAACACCCGATAATCATATAAATACAACTGAAGAAGCTACCGAGAATATTACTTCAATTCCTTCAGTTCAACCAATCCAATCCAATGATCAAAATGAAACAGTTTCTATTAACGAAATTAAACCCTTGACAAATGAAAGTCCTATAGCTACTAATAAAAGAACATCAAAAATTCCGGTGCGTAGAACTGCTAGTAATAAAAGTCTAATAAATTCTTCAACAGTCTCTAATCAAATCAAAACAAATGCACATATAACAGAACAGGAACCAATACAACCTATACAATTAGCAGCTATACAAACTGAAATATCACAAACTTCTTCCGAAAGAGAAGATCTTCCAGGCGAAGAAGAAGATTCTGAAGAAGAGGAACTTTACAGTATTGGTAGTGAAAGTTCAGCAACTGAAGTAACCTCCTCAAGAGCGGATCAATTTCAATCTCCAACTACCACTAGTGAAATGTTCTTAGTAATACAACAGGAAGGAATAGATAATAGTACCATTGCACCGTCTACCAGCAGTTCTACACTACACTCGATAATAAGTCAATCGTCTGGACTGAAATCGCCCACTGAATTTATACCATCTGGTGACCCGGCCAAGCAAAATTTGACTGAACTTGTAGAAGATACCCAAAGACTAATCAAACAAATGAAAGATGAGATAAGTATAGATGACTTTGAATCTTCTACAGATGAAGGTGAAGATGACTATACAGATGAATACTCCGATGAGTATGACGAAGAAGAAGGAGAGGAGGAAGAATATGATGAAGATTGGGAAGAAGAGGAGGATGAGGACGATGAAGAGTATGATGACATTACAGAAGAAGATATCACAGAAGCAAATGAAGATATCAGCATGGAAGGGGAACACCAATCTCCTTTACCAATCCAAGAATATCAAGACCTCAGAGACACACAAAATAGTTCGGCTTTGTCAAATATTACAGAATCATCTGATCATTCACAAACATTGTTATCAGATCATTTTGAACAGGATGAACCACAGTTTAACTCTGAAATATCTGTTACGGAAAATCAAATTATTTCAGTTAAAGAAACGGCTGCGTTTGTTGAAACTGAAAATAACTTTCCCGAGTTGCCTGTTGAAACAGTCATAAATTCCACTTCTCAAAACTCTATGCAATTTATAGAATCGGAAAATAGTGTACCCGAAATTCCAGTTGAATCTGTTTTAACACATGAACAAATATTAACCACACAACAACAGTCTAACATACAGTCAAACTCTGAAGATATAACTTCATCAGGTAGTGATTTAAAAGATATTATATCATCTTCAATTAATATAGCTAATGATGTGGAGTCTGAAAATAATCTTCCGGAATTTCCGGTGGAAGTAATTGTAGATAAAAGTGCAGCAGTTGAACAAAATCATTCGGAAAGTTCAGTAAATCTTTCGCAAAATCATGAAACAAGCTCAGAAAGTAAAAAGGAATTACCTACAACTTCCAAACAAGAAATTCAAAGCGGTTCTGTTAAAGAAACAAATTCAGTAGAAAACCCCGAAGAATCCTCAAACGAGTTAAACTCTATGGATCAAGAGAAAGTTGTAACTTTACAAGATACTGTAAGTACAATACAAACCGAAGAAGAATCTGAAATTTCTTCCGGAACGGGTATTACAACAACTCAAATAAATGCACCGTTATTAGACGAAACAAATATACAGCAGACATCATCCGAGCTTCAGGTCAATAACTCAGCTTCCACAAGTACAGTTGCTACTAAAAAATCTTCTGATACCACTGACGATAACAAACCCTCAACAAGCCAGACTATTGAAGAAAAATCACCCAAAAACGACAAAGACAATATTCCCTCCACAAGCAGAGGTACAAATGCCAAGCTTACTGAAACCAAGAAAAAGTTAAACGAAGATATCAAAACATCTGTGAAAAAATCGTTGGCAGCCAGTAAAATACCAAAACCCAAAGAAATTCGCAAGGAACAAAAACCCAAAGATACTCCAGCGCCCACAAAACCCCAAAATGAGTTTAAAAAGAAATTATACACACGCTCAAAGTCTTTTTCGGGACCACCCATAGCAATTACATCAGTCAAAACTATAAGTCAGAAATTTGCAACTCAAAATACGACAACACCAACTACTGCGCCTAAAAATTATCCCACTGTTGCCAGAAAATCCTCAATAGTAGAAGCTATAAATAAACTTACAAAGCCCAATATCACTCAAGAAAAGCCCACTGTAAGTTCACTCTTTAAATCGAGAACTCAGCCCCGCATACCCAAGAAAAAGTATCATGAAACCTGCTTCTCGGATGATGATTACGAATCTTCGTCCTCTGAAGAAGAGCCGGAACCTTTGGAAGTAAGACAACGCAAATTTAGTGTACCGGTATTTAGGGCCTATCCCAATGTACAAGAGCCCGAGGAAGTTAAAACAGAGGTAGCTTTTACCTTAATATTTCTTTAAGGTTTTATAATTCTTCAAGAAAATCTTACTCTTTTAGGAACTGGTGAAAAAGTTTATGGAAGAAGAATTAACAGCCACTATAGCGGAAGCCCAAATTGCTGCTGCCTTAGTAGCTATGAAATTTCAACAAGATGTTTCGTTGTGGGCTGCCAAGGAGTGTAGCGATCTTGATCATGCTATAGATCTTTTAAAGCAAGAATGTGAACTCTGTAGTGGTACCTACGCTCTCAATCAAATCGTATCCATGCTCAAGTGTACTCACAAATGTTGCAAACAATGCGCCAAAACCTATTTCACAGTACAGGTATTACGAAGCTCTATTTTACACTCCATTTCTTTACGGAACCATTTTGATATTAATATTATATTATAGATAACCGAACGCAGTATTAACGATTGTAGTTGTCCCTTCTGCAAATTGCCCGAATTACATAATCAAACCGAACATGAAGATGAAAATCTGGAATATTTCTCCAACTTGGATATATTTTTGAAAAGCATTCTAGAACCCGAAGTACATGAACTATTCCAGCGCAAATTAAGAGATAGGACATTGCTCAAAGATCCCAATTTCAAATGGTGTATGAAATGTTCATCAGGATTCTTTGCGAGACCTAAACAGAAGCGTCTTATATGTCCCGATTGTGGTTCTGTAACGTGTGCCCAATGTCGTAAAACGGTAAGTTTCTAATGCTAAGAGTTAAAAGTGATTTTTAACATTTATTGTAATAAATATAGTGGCAAAAACAACACGAAGGTATTTCTTGCGATCAATATGCAGAATGGGAAGCAGGGAATGACCCTGAAATACAAGCTAAGGGAGTTCAACAGCATTTAGAACAAAATGGCATCGATTGTCCAAAATGTAAATTTAGATATTCCTTGGCCAGGTAAATTTGATCAAATTTAAAAATTAAAGATATACTTAAATTTTTAACTTTTTACAGAGGTGGCTGTATGCATTTTACTTGCACTCAGTGCAAATTTGAATTCTGTTATGGCTGTGCCAAACCATTTATGATGGGTGCCAAGTGTACAATTTCTTCCTATTGTGCCAAATTGGGTTTGCATGCTCATCATCCGCGCAATTGTTTGTTTTACTTACGTGACAAACTGCCAGTACAACTTCAGATACTTTTGAAAAATAATAACGTTTCATTTGAAGTGGATCCCATTGAGAGTTCTGAGAGTGTGGATGATAATGAGCCAAGTTCTTCGAAAAAGAAGGAATTGCTGTGTCCGATACCAATACAAAAAGAAACACCCACTGGTTTGGTGGACACCAGATGCAATGGTGATGTACCCGAAAAACATGCGGGAATGTGTCGGTAGGTCTCAGAATTGTTTATATGTTTTTGATGGTTTTAAAAAACTTAACTTTTCTTTGACTTAGCACTCACTATGTGGAATATTTAACGGCCAAGGTGGCGAAAGCCAAAATCGATCCTTTGCCCATTTTCGATTTAACCGATTGCGTACAGGAGTTACGGCGTCGTGGTATAGCATTACCGGAACGTGGTCCTTGGGATACAGATGAAATCTATAAAACTATGTGTACTGAGGTACGAAAGTTAGATTAAATTTGTTTAATAGTTTTATATAAACGATTTTTATTTTTCTTTTTTTCATTTCAGGTTATACAAAAGAATATACCTTTAAATATAGAATAATCGCATATTATCGGGACTGTCTTTTAAAACTTTCATTTTTCATACATACATATATTCAATTTAGTTTTAGATATTATACATGGTTCTTAAAAACATACATACACACATATTTATATTGTCCAAATAAATTTATATACATCAAACCTTCGATTTGGAAAATGAGTTTTTATTAAAACTATGTATTATTCTGAAGGATTCGGAAATACAATGGCACTCAATTAGATATAGGAAAAAAAACTTAGATAGAAATTAAAATTTGTATCGCATATACCACAAATCATAAAAATATATGAAAGGCTATGAGATTATGAGATATAGCATTTTGAGTGGGCACGCAATAAACGTCACATAAAGTAAAGCTGATCGAGATAGCAGAGACTATAAAGGTATCAAGGAAAGTGTTAAACAAATCGTTACTAAATATTGGCTTAATAGTAGAGCATAGGGCCTCAAATATTGCTTTTTTATATAAGCAATTTTTAAAGTGGATGAGTACGAGCTCAAAACTGACCAAAAATAACACATAAATGTAAACGATAACAAAATTTCCTGAATTTTTTTCGAATTGCTTCCTCCTCTAACCGTTTTCTAAGAGCTGGTCCTCTGCGAATTATATCGTTTTTTCAGACCTCAACTGGTAATCGTCGGAATTGTGGCCCTTTTTATAACTAACGACAAATCATACTTAATAAATAGATTCAAAAAATTGTATGATCGCTTTATTCATTATATCGCTCTAAAACCTAAAACAAAATATATAAAAATATGGTTTTACTATTATACAAAACTACTTAAGGTAGAGCCATTAAAGTTTATCAATTTGACCGAATTAAATCAAATGTATCTGTTTATTTTTTCCAGATTTATCTTTCCATTATAGGATCGCGGCTAAAATAAATAATAAACAATTTTTAAATTTTTTCAAACAAAATAATAATGGAACAGATTGTAAGATGTCAACAACAGTTTATATTTTGTGTTAATAAAATAAACAAAATCTTAAAATACACACGAGTACTCGTAGGTACGTAAAAAGCAACAAGAAATTAAAAAAAAATACACGTATACACATGTTATGTACACATTTTTAAAAGTCTACATTTAGGAGTGAAATGTACAATTTGCTAATTTTACCGGTTAGCAATAGAAATTGTATCAAATTTTTATTTGAATACAATTTTTTTGTATATAAATACATTTCATAGCCAATGGTTTATTTAATTTTATGTGCAGAACAAATGTTTTTGAATTATTTAACTTTTAATTTGAAAAGAAAAAAACGACATAGATTTAAAATTATTTTATATCTGCCACGCGTTAAACGTTAATTTTTCCAACAGTAAAAAAATATTCAGGAAATAGTTCTTTTGTCTAATGCTTCAGATTTATACATGAATACATACATACATACATATGTATATAGTAATATAATTTCATTATTTTTTAATTAGTTAATAATGTGTTTTAAATAAAAACACATTAAAATAACGAAATATAAACTTTAAATGTTTTTATATTGGCTTCACATATAAGTTCTCACTGTATGTCAAAAATACCTATTTTTGATTATTGACGATCATTGATCATAGACAATTAAAAAAAAAAATCATATTTATTACCACCTCAAAAAAGAAAAAACAATGGCAACTTTTTTGAATATCAAAAGCGTGAGTAGTAAGTACAATTTATCGGCTCACATATTAAATAACAAAAAAAATCTTTAAAAACTGACTTTTTAGACAAAAAAGTTTTGAAGATAATATTAAGTAAAAATATCTGGATATTTAACATAGCTTAAAATAATGCAGATGGCAGAGATTATTCTTAAGACTTTCTAGGTTCCGTAAGACACTACAAAAATTTGTGTGTTTTATAAATTTTAATTGTAAAAAGATCTGAAAAAAAATTCCAAATAGTTAACCCTAAGATTTGCTTAAGCGGGACAATGACAGAAAATGTGGATAACTGTCACTTTCTCCTCAACACTAACTCCTACAGTAGTCATATGTTTGGAGATGCTATCTCTTAAAACTTGATAAGATAAGTTCATGACATTACTATAATCTGACTACGACCAAAATGAATATAGCCGCACTATGATCAGACAATGACCAGACTATGACTGAACCATGATCATACTTTGGCTAATACTAGATATGACAGATTATGAACAGACTATAGCTAGAATATGGCAGGACAGTCTACGAACAAACTATGGCCGGACTATAAACAGATTATGTACATAAAATGTTCAAACTATGATCAGACTATGAAAAGATAAAGAAAAGGCTATTCCCAGACTAAGAAAAGATTATGACCTGACAAGATTTTGAAAATTTTCCAAAAAATAGTTAAATTTTGAAAATTTCAATACAAATAGTAAAAACTTGAATATGTCAATAAGAAATGAACAAATTTCAAAAATATCACGAAAAATAAAAAACTTTTGAAAATGTTTTAGAATTTCATTAAACTTTAACTAAAAATAGTAAAATTTTGAAAATTTCACTAGAAATAGTAAAATTTTGAAAATTTCACTAGAAATAGTAAAATTTTTTAAATTTCACTAAAAATAGTAAAATTTTGAAAATTTCACTAAAAATAGTAAAATTTTGCTACAAATAGTAAAATTTTGAAAATTTCACTAGAAATAGTAAAATTTTGAAAATTTCACTAGGACTAGTAAAATTTTTAAAATTTCACTTGAAATAGTAAAATTTTGAAAATTTCAAATAGTAAAATTTTGAAAATTTCACTAGAAATAGTAAAATTTTGAAAATTTCACTAGGAATAGTAAAATTTTTAAAATTTCACTTGAAATAGTAAAATTTTGAAAATTTCACTTAAATAATAAAATTTTGAAAATTTCACTAAAAATAGTAAAATTTTGAAAATTTCACTAAAAATAGTAAAATTATGAAATTTCACTAAAAATAGTAAAATTTTGAAAATTTTACTAAAAAAGTAAAATTTTGCTAAAAAATAGTAAAATTTTGAAAATTTCATTAAAAATAGTAAAATTTTGAAAATTTCACTAAAAATAGTAAAATTTCGAAAATTTCACTAAAAATAGTAAAATTTTGAAAATTTCACTACAAATACTAAAATTTTGAAAATTTCACTAAAAATAATAAAATTTTAAAAATTTCACTAAAAATAGTACAATTTCGTAGTAAAATTTTGAACATTTTATCGAAATGTTATCGAAACAATAAAATTTTAAAAATTTCGTTGGAGTCGATCAACACTGGATGGATAATATAATCGTGTATAAGACATATGCAAAAAATGTGGCAGTACAAATATGCCCCTTTTCAATTTTTGTTATAAATATTTTGATCCCATTTAAAAAGATTTTTTGAATAGTTTGTTTTGACTTAACATTTTTGAAATCTGGCATCTTATTGAAATAAAGAAAATGTGAGGTAAGCAATAATTGGCATTTGCGTTCGACCGTATCAACAAATCTATATATCGTATATAGATGTGAGCACAAATGTTTTCAATTAATATTTCTTATAAGTTTTATTTATTTATTCATTAGATATTTAATTATTATTTATTTATTTTTTTTAGTTTCTTTGCCATATTTTTCATTTTGGTTTTCTAAATTTAAATTTTTCTTTATGTTGCTACTTTTAAATTCTTATTTATTATGTTAAAAATTATTTTTAAATTTTAATAAATACCACCTTTTGAATGACGACAATTTATATGGTAATAACTTATGATTAAAAGATTACTAAGGAATTTTGATAAAACAGATTTAATAAAAAGCCCGAATGTCTTTTTATTGAAAATCTTCCGCAGTTTAGTCTGATATGTTAAAGTCTAATTTCAATAGTGTAAGTGTCCATACATACGAAAATTACAAACAACAATATATATAACAAAAGGTAACAAGAGTGCCATAAAAAGGTTTTGACTTCCCATTTATCTAAACTTCCGAAATGTATGTATATTTAAATAAGTTCTCACAAGGAAAAGTTTGGCCGAATTTTCAAATGGATTTTGATTTTTTTCAATTTTTTTCCATAATTGTTCTCTAAAATGACAACCAATTGGTGTCATTTTGCGTAAGCTCTCCCTCAAATTTTAGATAAAATTCGATACTGCCGAATATAACCCTATTACTTGTTTACATTGTTAAAATATTAAAGTTTTAATAATAATTTATTTAAAATAATTTGTTCTTTTAGGATTAAAGGTTTTTGAACCTAGGACCCGCCCCTGTGTTTATTTATTCTATGTTTATATTTTTATATATTTAAAATTTTATTATATTTTTTTTTTTGTTATTCAAATTTCTGAACATTTGCCAGCCAACTAAATAAATCCAAAACAAATCACTTCTAATATTGTCTTTTTAATCTAATTTCCTGCTGGGTTTTGGGCAAAAAACGAAAAAAGCGAATATTCTATACAATAAAATAGCATTAAAGTCGTATAATATTTTAAATGTATTTCTTTATTTTCAATATAAATGAAAAACATATTTCAACAATTTTTGTATATAATTTTCTCATTTCCATTTAATGTTTATTTTGTCAAATTTGTATTTGGCCAATAGAAATAAATGTTTATATTAAATATAAATTAGTAATATCAATATTGATTTAAATAATAATCATAATTTATACATTTAACTACTACATTTACAGTTTTCTATGTACAGCATAAATTTTATAATTAGTTAATACTATTTTAACAGAGATTAAACGAGAATTATAATAAAATCGTTTAAGGTTTTTTAATTTTTTATAATAGTTTCGCATAAAATATTACCTACTATATAAATATTTAAAATTAAAACTTATTTAAATTTTAATTAATATGGAAGTATGTATGTTTTTATTATTATAAAATATTTTAAAGTATATTTGTAGAGCTAACTAATTGTACATAAATCGATACCAGCTCTGTTTCTTATCTTAGTAGACTTTCTATAAACATTGACTTTTTATTTTAAAAAACTAAAATGTTAAAGCAAAAAGTTTTACTGTAGTGTATTGCACTAAGATCCCAATTTATTACAATTATTTATTATTGTAATAAATAGTTTTTTCAAACAAACGAGACCTCGTGAATACTCTAAATATTTTAGTTAAAACTTTTAAACTGCTTATAAATTTTCAATATTATTTTTGAACAGCACAGTCCACAATTTCTAACAAAATCCCAGATTTTTTGCAAAACCTGTTTGCAAAAAGTTCCTAAGACTTTATTTCGAAATTTTCAAATTTCTTAATATATCTAAAACATCTATTTTCGTATAAAATTTATACTGATATTTGTTTCGTCTATACATAAATGTATATAATATATGTATATATGTTTGTAAGTATCTTGAGTACTCGGTTTCCGTTTAGATTTCACCTAACGATCGTTAATGGTTAAAAGCTTTTTGTTTTTTCTTAAGTAAATTTTGCCTTTATAATTTCGTATTTCATAAATAATTTGTCTAACACCCATTTCAAGGCGAGTTCTTAAAAGATCAAAAGATACTCTATGGCTTTAAAAGAATGTCTCTAAAAATCGTTTGTATATTATTGTCATAATTGACATTTGTTTTCATTATTTAATGATCCTCTCTCACTTAGTAAATAAAATGAGCTTTTTGAAAAGTTAATCTAATTCGCTACATCCACCACCACTAGACTCTCGATTTCTGTATCGAAATTATCATCACAGGTTTCTAGCCAATCTAAAACCCTTTTGCGTACAGCATTTTGATCGAGTGGACTTTCGAGGCCATAGTTTGACATCACTCTCTTAAGGCGACTTTTACTTTCATCATTTGAGTTGCGTCCCTCTCTTTGATTCAAATAAATGCATGAATCTTGATCGGGAGTGGGAGAGATAAGAGTGGCTGATTTGGAAGTGGAGATGCGACATTCTACCCATTTATCTTTCATGTATTTGGAAATTTCGGTAACTTTGCATCTGTCTTCGGGATCATGTGAGAGATATTTGCGGAAACATCTCATAAGACGAGCAGAGAATCTTCTAAAGGTATCGGGAATTTTGGTGGTCTTACGCTGTTCATATTTCATAAAATTACAATATTTGGTATCCTTTACCCAATCGGCGGCATTCCAGGGAGAGCTACCGGTTAGTATGTGGAACATTAAAATGCCAAATTGCCAAGAATCACTTGCAGGCAAACAGGTAAACCTTTCATTCTTAACAATCTCCAAAATTTCAGGGGGTACAAAACTGGTCCAGGTATGTTTGACTTTATGAACCAATACTCCTTTCTTGGTGGTGGCGCCAAAGTCACATAATTTAACTCTACTGAAATCGGGCTTGAAGACTAAAACATTCTCCAATTTCAAATCTCGATGCACCAAATTTTTTGAATGCATAAAACCCAAAGCTGAGCTTAGTTGTTCCGTAATCATTTTGCAGGCATTTTCATGTAAACCATTAGGACTCAAGTTGGAAGCCAAGTCTCCATATTCCGCATGCTCCATGGCAAAGACATAATAGTCTTTGGTCTGGAATGCCACATTATAAGCACTCAAAATATGACGATGATGCGATAATTCATAATTAAAATGAAATTCCTTTTGGAACTCCTGCATGGTGGTCAATTCGGCATGGACAGCCTTCAAAACTACCTCAGTTTGAGTGGGTCTATGCGTGGCCAACATAACCTTGGCAAAACAACCTTCGGCCAAGATCTTGGTGATATTATATTGATCCGTGAATGACATTAAAGGCAATTCAATGTCACGTATGATATGTATTAAGCCACTATCATCCTTGTCAGGTTTCCTATAAATGCTGCTGCGTCGACTTACAGAAGCCGTCGAGTTCGGCACCTCCAATTTCATGCTGACGCTGGTGGGCGTGAGAGGAGAATTGCAGCGATTGTTGGTGCAAGTGCTGCTGTTGTTGTTACTGTTGCGCGAATTTGTGCTGCCGCCATCGCCGGCACGTGATCTTCTCAAACGGAATGAAAATGTACGTTTTTCTGAAAAAGAAATGAAAATAATTAAATTCAAATTTATGTTTATGAAGAAAAGTGTTTTAAATAAATAAAATGATTTATTAGAAATTTAAATTAAATAATTTCGAAATAATAAAATTTTTTTGTTGCTAGGCCATAGTCACTTAATGATAATTTAATATATTTTATAAGATCATTGTCATTTATTGAAATTTATTAAAATGTTAAACTTTCTATGACTATTGTTTTTTTCTTAGTTATCTAATTATCGAAACAAAAGGGGGAGAAGAACTTCTGATATTTAAAAGTGTTTTATGGCCATTTCCCCAACTTTGATGTTGATGTGTCATTTTCCAATAAAAAATGTATTTCTTAAAAAAAATGGCTCGTTTTTGTTAAACATCAAATAAAAAAACTACAAATCATAATTTGCCAAATTAAATTCAAATTTAACATGATGTGAAACATAATTGTTGAGATAACTTTGTGATTTTTCCAGAACAAATTTTCTAGTTTGGTAACTAGGTGAGAACTAATTGACGCGTGTCGCCTGCAAAACATTTCCTGTACCAAATTCGATATTAACCGCCTATGACCGATCTGACTTATTAAAATGTTTTAAAAGAAGTAGCTGTAAATGTACACTATCCTGGCACTTTATCTATATACATAAAAATCAATGCCACTTTTCGTTGTAACTCTATAACTCAAGAATGGGCTCACCTATCCAAAATAAATGTTTAGGGTTTGTTTTATGTGAAGTGGATGGTTTATGTGAAGTTTGCTCAAAATCGGTGAAGCGGTTCTTCATTCATCACATTTTTTGCAACAAATTAGTATTTTTTTTTTTTTTTTGGAGTTTATAAAATCCATGGAAATTTTTTATATTTACATACATATTGTAATATTATTTCCATATATTGTATAAACTCTATAAATTATCTTCTTCTATATATATACAAATTTGATCATGTAATGATCTTTAAAAAAATTGTTGCGCATGAACCAACGAACATTACCAAGTTGGTATGACCAAGTGCGGACAGGTGGCGCCACTGAAAATTACTCATATTGAAATTAATCGTAAACTATTAATTTGATCATTCTACGATATTTAACAAAGTTGTTCCGCATGAGCCGACGAGGGTTTCTAAGTTGGTATGACCAATTTCCAGCAGGTGGCGCCACAGAAAATTACTCAAAATTAATTAAATCATAAACTGTGCACTTGATCATGCTATTATCTTCAGCAAAGTTGTTGCGCATAAGCCGACAAAGGTTTTAAGATGGTACGACTAATTTTTGCCAAATGGTGCCAAATCTAAATTAATTGAGTCGTAAATTGTGCATTTAATCATGCTATGATCTTTAGCAAAGTTGTTTCGCATGAGTCGATGGAGGTGTCTAATGTCATTGCTTTAAATTTATCATAGTTGGTGCTGCAGCAAAGCGCTCAGAGTACAGCTAGTTTATCTATTTCTGAAAACGGTACTAGGTACAGTTCACACGAATTACTTCTAATTAAAAATAGTATACAAATTGTTGTCATATGAAAGATTAATAACGATCATTACATCGTTACTTTACTGTTTTTACTTATCCAATACATCAACCATTTTAGCTTAGATTTTGAATTTAAAGTGTTTTCGTTTTGAATTTTATAAATATAAATTAACCGATTTGAATAATATCTTCAGAAAATATAACTTATTAAAATCTATATATTTATATTTTACAGAGGCTATAAATAATAGCCGCACTAATTTTAGAAAAAGTTCAACGATTTTTATTGAAAATGTCTATTTTAAAATTTTAAAAATATACAAAATATTCTCATAACTTTATTTGTTGCCTCTATTAATTATTTATATTCTTTTAACAACAAACTAATTACTCTATATCAGAAGATTAATTGTTAATGTCAATGAGTAAATAAATGAATAAATACAAAAAAGATCCAACCACGTAGACCTTGGGCAGACACCAAAGGAAATCTTAAGTTTTATTTTTCATTGTATGATTTGGTGATTTATTTTAACGTTATGATCTCCGACCTAAATGTTCTTTATTTTATTGTATATTTCTTTCAATTTAATGATCATAATTTTTGCACAAAGAAAACTTTTTGTTTTTTTTTTTTCAAATATTAAAAAAAGTGATAAAAAATACAAAAATAAAAAAAAATAAAAAATCACAAACTCATTTATTACTTTTGTCTATATCTTTTTTATGATTTATAACATACAAAATATACAAAAAATTAACACTTTGAAATTTTAAAACGAAAAAAACTGAAAAAGCAAATTAAGTAATGATCCACTTAAAGCTAAAATACAAATCAACATTTTCAGTGGAAAAACCTATAAAAAGTTGTGAAAAAAAAATTATAGAAAAAAAACAGATAAAATTATAATAAAAGACGCCGTTGTGTCTAACCAATGCGTCAATTGCTTTGGGGAAAGAAACACCCACGTCTTAATAAAAAAAGTTCACCAACTGGCCTAGACTAACTGACGAACTGACTTTATATCATTGATGTTGTTAGTGATCTTTTTTATATAAAAATTTCTTGTTTCTTCAAAATTTTACTTTTAATTCGATATTTTAAATTCTTTATGATAAATATTTTATTTATTATGAAAATTTTTTTTATTATTTCAGTTATTGTAGAAAATTTTTTCTTTGGATTCATTTATTAGGCAAAATTTTATGTTTAAAAATGATGTCAGTCAAGACATAATTTCTTTTGCTTTTATTTATTTATTTATTTTTTCTTTCTTTAAAACAAATTTAATTTATTATAGTTCCATTTTCTAGGAAATAATTTCCATAAATTAAAAAATCAAATGATTTTTATCTATTAATTTTTTATAAAAAAAAAAAAATTAATTTAATAACGAATTTTATTTCTTAAAAAAAACAAAGCGGACTTAATTAATTTAATTTGCTTATGAATTACGATTTAATTTGAATCTAAACTCACAGAATGACTAAATAAGGAAAAATTACAATTGATTTCTTACATAAAATTCCTGAATTTCAGATAAAAAAAGTTTAATAGATTTCCTACTATGTACTTTTATTAACACATATAAATAGAGGACGGGCATAGCCCGCCAATGTCAAATTTACCACAAAATTTTTTTCATTTTCACTTAAAAATTTAGGAATATTCACTATGAAAAAGTGGGCATGGTCCAGGGAATTTCCAAACCCACTTACCCACAATATCATTCCGTATATAACTTTTCGCTAAGCATTTGGCCCATAAAGTCTTACTGATAACTCAGAGTTAGATCTCCTACCATAAAACAAAGGGGTCTGGCCAATATTTTGTATTTATTTTTGGCTTAAATCGTTTTCTTGTTATAAGAAAATTGTTTATAAATAATACAAAGGCCTTTAGTTATTTACCACGCATTGCAAATTCTATTTTTTTCTATAAATATCTAAAAATAAAATGAACTTTATATTTAAATAATTCTTAATTCAAAAATTCTCCTCCTACTCTCAAATTTAATAATATTTGTTTGCTCTTTTAATTTAATTAAATGGCACTCTCTTCTACTCACTTTAGGTGTGATTTTCTATGTATGTACATACAAACATACATAAGTATGTACGTATATTTATTGTCTAATTTGGCATCGTTTTGTAATAACGCACCTTTTGGCTAAAAGTCTTTTCCATTTTACACAGAGACCTTGCCACACGCCCCCCTAGATTATTTGCTAGACCATCTTAGCATTAGAGTGCAATAGTTGTTTTGTAAAAACTGACTGCCACGTTGTATTTTTATTTTTTCTTTCAATTTCTTCTGAAATATATTTAAATTTAAGCATCTTTGGGGGCATTGCTGACGTCAATTGGAATCGTACAACTACTCTTAGCAGAGCCAAACCAAAAAGAAAACACATTGATCAAAAACTGCCTCCTGTCTGTCTTTGTGATTGTTTTTTTTTATGGATTTTCACGCTCTAGCATCTTTCGAAAATCTCACGGTTCGCCAGACACACGCATTGGAAAAACACTTGCACATGCTCAAATGACACACTAATACTCATATAAATATGTATGTATATTCTATATAATGATCAGTTCTTAGAAATCATTAAAAAGAAGTCAAAGGGTTGCCCTAGTTTGGATTATGTCCAAATTAATTTCTTTGGAAAAGTACATCTGTGCTAAAACAACACTTTTAATTAGACAACCAATTAATTTTATTTACTTTGTTTTTCAGGGAACAAAAACAGATTATGATGATTTTCTAAAAAAAATGAATTTCTATATAATTATATATTATCATGATCATGCCAGTATTCATGATCATTATAAAGAAATCTATTTTTTTCTTTATAATATTTTAAAATCTAGTACTATTCATACTAAAACATAATCAAACGGCGATTAAGGTAGCTTCTTATAGAAAATTTTAAAGCTTTTTCATAGCTTATATCCATCTGTTCCGTTTTAGAAAACTAAGAAAACCCTTTTTATTAATTGTTTATGAGTTTAAGTTACTATATGCATATGGAGATACTTTTTTTTAATACAAACCCAAAATTCGTATAAAATGTTTTTTATCGGCCATAAATGCCAGATTTCTATCTGAAACTTGTACCTGTACCTAGTTTCTGTATTTCTCGCATCGATTAATTTCCCTGCAAGCAACTCAGTTAACTTTAAGCAAACTTAAAGTGCATTTTTTCATCAACTAGTTGTGGTTGATGCTTGGATTACTTTTAGCGAAGAAAACTGACTATTTTAATACGTTGGCTTGGTCCGACCTTTCATGGCTTTTCAACTAACTTAAAATTAGTTTTTTATTAGTTAGTTTATAGACAAAGATAGAAAAAGAGCGAAGTAACACTCTGGGTTATCTTCTTTGAAAAGGGGGTAATAGAGAAGCCAAAGGTGGTAAAAATGAGAGATAAATCTTTTTATTTAACACTTTACAATTAAAATTCATGTTGCCGAGACTGGAGATCGAACCGAGGATGAAATGATATGTTATGCTTAGTAGTCGACGTGCTAACAAACAAAGCTAAGCATCTAAAACATGAAGAAGAAAATACCATATTATCAGTTAAAATAAAACAACAGAAGTCAAAATAGTACACGAGCAATAAATGCTAAAAATAGAACAACTTCACTGCACACGACATGATCTCAATGATTCGGGAAAACTCTGCATGACTTTATAGTTAGCTTGTAGTAAGTTGTTAAAAAGTTAACTATAAACGGATTTTTTTTTATAGTCGACTAGCGATTTGCTTGAAGGATAGGTATTAACCTAGACAACAGGTCATTTAATAGTAACTGAAGCATTTAAAATGCGAAGCAATAAATGATTTTCTATGCAGAAACTTTTATTAAAATTTGGCAACTCTTTTTTCTTCGTACTAAAAGTGCGTATTTGGTGATTTCTCCAAACGTTCACTGATGAACTGATGTTTGTGGAAATTATCTTAATTTAATTTTTATTAAATTTAGTTTTTCTAATAATTGCTAGTCAAATAATCGAAATTCAAATTTGTTCTCAGTTTTAACTTACACAATATGTTCGATTATGCTGATCTAAAGGAAAGAGAAAAAGTGTTTATTTCGCAAAAGATCAATTACTCCTACATATAATTTTAATTGGCAAACGAGTAATTCAATCGAACATCATTATTTGTTCATTTATTTAAAACTTTTGCAATTGTATTTATTTGGGAAGAATCTTCCAGAAGACACACTTCTGCCCCCAGGTGAACTGTCAACACTTTTCATACAATTTAATAAAATCAAGGTCGCTCGGATACTATACAAATTATTTCAAAATGTATGTTTATGTGCCTCTGGCAACCTGATGTTACTAAATGGGTGTAGGTGTTATAAATTGATGTAAATCCTGCTATGAAAATAGTCGTTCTTTATATAAACAATCATGAATTCTATTTTAAAAGCACGTCAGTTTACATTTTATTTAAATGAACTCATTTGTAATAAGATACAAAGTGCAGTAGGTACGATTTTTTTTTTGCTATTACATTTTATTTCATTTTAATTTAACATGAGTTGTGGGTCGATAACTGGCGCTATATTTCTTTTTAGTAAAATTTAAGTTTTTCTGTTTCTATGTACATAGTTCCAGTAATTTTTACTAAACTTGCATATATTTATGTACATATTTAAAGGGTGTCTCTTGGATTTAAGTATATAAGAGCTTTTAAGTATTTTCCACTTGAAAATGTTCAAATGATGATGATGATGTACCTCATCCTGTCATTTCAAGTTTAAGGACTATTTCATTTTCACACCTTATACATTTTAAGGTTGTGAGGATTTATTTTGTTGCATAAAAGTAGTAATGGACAATGGACGACAATGAATTAGGAGGGTTTATATCCTGTTAATTAATAAAAAGATTTAAATGATTTCTTCATGAAATGTAATCTATAGAAAATTTTCTTTAGTTTTTGGTCATTAAATTTTGAGTTTTGTTTAAATCTGATTGAATTGATTATAGATAAAATGACTTAACCAATTATAACATCTAAAATTCAAAAAGAAATCAGTTCAAAAATTTTCGAGATATGAACAATAAAATATTTAAAAATTCTTTTTTCTTTCTAAAATCTTATGAAAATGTTTCTTTTATTAAAAAATAAACAAAAACACTAGAAAAACGTTATTCCAAAATATTAACATATTTTTCTAATTGATTATGGTGTGAAAGAGATATTTGATTTGGTTTTAATTTTTGAAAATTTTGATTTTTTTTTAAACAAAAATAGAAATTTGTTATTTGTACTAAAAATTCAAAATTAACGTAATAACACACCCACCCTATATCAGAATGACTAAATCGAAATAAAATTAAATTAAAATAACATTTTAATATTGAAAAGAAGAAGGAACAAATATTTATTGTTTTAAGACTGGAGAAAACAAATCGGTACAAATGAAAACATTTGTTTCTGGGAAAACAATGGCTAAAATGATTCACTTCGGGTTGGATGGATGCATTTAACCAAAATGAAATGGACAAAATCCCCCAGAACAAAACTAAACAATAGTAAAATCAAATATGTTTGTTTTTTAATGTTCATACGTTAATTTAATAGAAAGGAAATACGTAAAATATAGATAAACTTTTTTTTTTGATAAATATTTACATTTAATCAAAGAACGTGTTTTGTTTATTTCAATTAGTCATTAGTATTAAGGAATTCAAATCTTAAATGGTTAATACAAAACTAAAACAATTTTAGAATTTTGTTACATTTTCCAGAAAAAATTTTGTACTAGATCTGCCACGAGTTGTATAATATGTTTTGATTTAAATCAATATTTATACGTTAACAGGGAGATATCAGGGGCCAAATCGCCGTATTCGACTTCGATCCAAATGTAAGATATTTCAAAAACATTTGTGAAGCATACTTTTAGGGTAATCTAAAAAATATATAACGTATAAGCTTAACTACATTGTAACTTATTTGTCAAAAATTCCCTGATAGTAAAAAAATTTCATATAAACTTAATGTTTTGATGAACAAACGGATATGTTTAGATATCAAGTTTCATTAAAATTGTTGCAAAATATATTATTTTAAAAATCCCTAAGGTATGTTACATAATATTTTCTTAAAAGTCTGAATTTTCGATCAATATCGAATACGACGATTTGGCGCCGGTTTGTTGTTTCGAATGGAATTGTTAAAAAATGTTTGTATAAAATTGTATTGTATACTTTAAGGAGTTTTGAGATCACCTGTATTGCAATTAAAAAAACATTGAACGCTGAACTTTTTATGTAATATTAATATTTAAAAGCAATAATTTCTAAATGGTGATAACTTTGCAATAAATTATTTGAGCTCCTTTTATTGTGACCCTATACAACATATTGATTTACTATATTATCCACAAATGTTTTAATTTCAAATTTACAAAAAAGTTCTGAGAATTTATTTCAAATTTAAAATTTACAAACAAGTTCTAAGAATTTATTTCAATAGGTATTATTTTCAACAATTCTTTTCTAGTCAACCCAAATATACTTAAAATTTTTCATTCGAAAAAAAATTATTTTTGTCCCATTAATCCTGGAAAATGAAGCTTTTGTTGGTCTTTCTACGATTTATTTCTTTATAAGGCAGACATTTCTTATTTACATTTACTTAAATTTCTATAAATAAAATTACTTTTATATTCCTTTATATAAAATCTAAATTGATGTTTGTTTTCTTATTCCATTTTTTTATTAAAAAAATATTGCGTATTTTATAAATAAATTATAAGAAAATCACAAAAATAAATATATTAAAGAATAAAACCAGACAAATGAAAATATCGCAAATATAATAATTTTTCTAGACAATTCAAGGACTAATTTCTTCTTTTTATTGATTAAAAAGGAATGACACATTTAGAAATGGATAAAAACAAAAACAAACATTGAACAATTTAGAAAGTTTTTAGACAATTTTTTTACTTTGACTGAATTTATGTTTTTTATTTTTCATTTTATTTTGAAATCATTATTAATTAGCCCAATTTTTAATAAATTGATTCAATTGATTTACAACCACAATATTTTTATTATTTTGTTTATGTTTACTTTTTTTTAAAAGATTTTTCTCAAGAAAATTGATGAAAATGGAAAGTGAAAATAAAATATTATAAGACGACAGACAGTAGAAGAAAAAGCCGAAAAACAATAACAGTCGTATGTTTTCAATTCAATTCATGTGATGTCGTGGAAAATATTGAGACAAAAACAAAAAGATTTTACATACATTCATACGCACACACACATATATATAGGGACTTATATTAAATATATACTATAAATATTATTTGTATATAAAGAACAAATTTAAATAAAATAAGTAATAAATTTTAAAATGTATGAAAAAACGTATATGTCTCCTTTTTTATATAGACCCACGCCCACGTATTTAATAAAAATCAGAATTTATGTGTATAGAACAGGGATTCTCACAAATGTTTAGCCATGATCTCCAGGAGATGTTTTAAATAGGACATAACCTATTCGAATATTTGTGTGTTTTTTTATTATATATTTAGGTTTCATTGACCCCTATCTCAGAAAAAAGGCGGAAAAGTTTATACATAACATTAAAACACCAAACATTATATCAGCGAGAATGAATATGCATGAATATCGCCCTCTGTAGGATAAAAGTCTGACTATGGAATTCAATGCGAATCGAAATTATTTATATAATGAGAAAAACGCAAACATACTTTTAGGATATTCCAAAAACCTTCAAGTTCATTATACAAGGGAATACGATCTAGTGTTAATTTTTCATTCGAAAGCAAACTTAAGAAACTTTTAATAAATCAAATCTTGTTTTGCTTTTAGCTCTCTTTACACAAAATTTTTATGTTTATTTCGAAAATCCTAAAAGTATACAACAACATTTTTTGCGAAACATCGGATACAAGAATGTCCTTACTTATACAAAATATTAAATGTTAGTTAATGACAGTTCTAATTCCAACAAATTGATTTTACTTAAGAAATTTACATATATAAATTTGAGAATCTCTGAAAATTCGTTTTCGATTTTCCCTCACTTGGGTACTGTTGGTTGTTGGGCATAAATAAAAGCGTAGTATTTGTGATTATTTTTAAATGCATTTGTAAACAAGCACAACAAAAAAAAATAAAAAGACAAAATGACAAGCACATTCATGCACAGATATGGTTGTACAGTTATGAGTTATAACTCAAGTTTTATTTACAGTAAAAATAATTACTACAACAAAATCTACGATCAGGTAAATTTCAGTAAAAATATACATAATTGATTTACAAAAATTTTCTACTCTATCACCCATATTGCGAATATCATCTTCCATAGAATTCGTGTTCCCAAAACTTTTTCACACTGTAAAACATATAAGAACTCGATTCCCATGGGAGATGATATTCGCTACAAATGTGTATATCTATTGTAAAATTTTCGATAGAACTTATCTATTTGTAAGGTCTTGATAGCTCATATGCTCTATAATTCGCTGATATGTCGCAGTGCCCCAAAACCACATACATAGGGTGTAAACAGAAATGCTGAGTCATCTTGATTTACGTGTCATCCCAAACGGCTAAGTCTTTTCAAACTGCTGAGTTATCTCAAACTGCTGAGTTACAAACTATGAAAAGGGTTTGCGTCCGGGGGTGATGTTAAATTCCGGAAGACAGAATCCAAAGACTTAATACCAGACTTAATTCTGATAATCTACCCGCATTCCATATTTAATTATCCCTGGTATGTTGCATGATTTTTCAGGCAGAGCTGTTAAATTTCGATTACGATTAGTAATCAATTAAATTACTTTTTAAAAAGAATCGTAATGAATACATAATCCTTTTTTAAACAATTTCTGATTACTAATTGACTACGATTACTAATAATCGTAAAGTAATCTGGATTACTTTAGGATTACAGAAAATAATCAAAAAGAGTCAAAAGTAATCAAAAAATAATCCGACTACTTTTAAAGATTACTTTTGATTCGTTTTGATTATTTTCGTAATTTTAAGTAATTACTTTTACATTATAAGTAATCGTAATCAATTACTAATCGAGCGAATCTGAATATGTTATCATTACTTCACCTTTCAAAAAAAAAGTAATAAAATTAGTAATTAGTTATTCCTATTAGTAACCTGAATCTTTTGCACGCAAAGACCAAAAGCTTTATGAGCATGGAATCATGCTATTACTATATATAAAGATGGCAAAGGGTGTTGGACCAGAATTGGCAATATATTATTTCATAAAATGTTAAATCACCAAACAACCCAATAATCACAATAAAGGTATTCATAATCCAGAGTAAAGATGTAATGTAGCACTCTACAAAAACATAAAACATTCATAATCCTGAGTAATTACTTTAGTACAAAAATAAAAGAGTATAAAGTTGTTGCAGTTGCATACATTGATTTGCCGTATGGTACATTTGAAAAGTCCCACGACTAAAGAAGACAATTGTACAATGAGAAAATGCTTAGGCACATACACGTGCTCAGGAAATGTTTCTTTGAGCGTTAATTGTTTTTCATTGTTCTTTATCTACTTTAATTTTACATTTGGCAGAAAAAATATGTATGAAGTGCAATATCTTTATATTATAGAGTCTTTGCTAAAAGTTTCCTTTAATGTTTTATCTTAGTGAAGTACTAATTTTTCATTTTTTCGATTATTGTTATTATAATATTAAATGTTTACAATTTGTTGGCTGTGTTGGTTTCTTAATGATATTAAAAACAATTTTATTGCCTCCTTTAACCATCAGAGCAATTAATTATTAATAAATGTAAAATAGTAATAGTATTAATGGGATTTATAGAATTGTGTGTGTACGTGATAATTTCTTTCTGATTTTCTTATTTTTACATTAATTTATTTCTGAATGTCTGTCCATCCTGAGTGTCTGTCCATCTGTCGGTTGGTTTTTTATATTATAATTTTCTTTATTTTTTCTTTCTTTTTTATTATGTGTCAATGGCAAGTTGTACGTCAGACCAGACATTATCACCATTTATTATAATAATAACCAAGAAAATCAACCCCACAAACGTTGACATCTATGAGATTCTATAGTTATTTTATTTAAATTTAAAAAAAGAGGCCTTGTTGACCCATCATTCAGTTTTATATTTTTTCTTAATGATATATGGTTTATAATTTTTTTATATATTACAAAATTTTGTTTTTCCATTTATTTTCTTTATTTGTTTTTTTCGTTTAAATAATGTACATTCAAATACCCGCCATCAGAGTAAAATTGTTTAAAAACATTTTAAGTAGTTGTGGTTTTTTTCGATTATTTTTGTTAGTTTAGAAATGTCCCAAAGTAAAAATATATCAAACTAAGACAATAATTAGTTTAAACAAGCCATAAACAAATACACTAAAAAAAATATAAACAATTCAAAAAAAATAATTGATTTAATCTTAAAAAATCTTTTAGATTTTTAATACTTTTTAGTCTTAGATAAATTATAGAAAAAAACAATGTTTTCTTTTTCTACATAATTCTTTTTTTTTAGGTTCCAAAATAAAATAGTGCATTGAATCTATTTAAAATGGCTTTTTATAATAATAATTTCTCTTAGTGTATTCGCGTTGTTTTTAAATGTTTTGACTGATTTCAAAATCAAAATATTTATTTACGTTTAATAAACAAAATATATTAAAAATTTCAATCATTTTGTTAATACAAATTTGATTTTTCTCTCATATTTTTGAAATTATTTGCAAATTATTTTAAATTATGATTTTTCATACAATATTTATTTGAAATGGTTTTGAAATTAAAACAAATTTGATTTGATATTTAACGCAAAAATACAGCAAAGCTATTAAAAGCGCAGTTTCTATGATTTTCAAAATTAAAAAAATGAAATAAAATTCAAATGGAAATATAAAATATTAGGCAAAAATTTCTCTCAACTATAAAAGATGCTGTAACGTTTTACTAATGTAGACGTCCGCACTAAAAAGAAGCAATTATTTCCAAAAAAAATGCTTTTACTGATGACATTTTGTTTGTCCTGGACTTTAAAGTTTAAAAAAAACTTTAAAAGTCAAAAAAAATTCACCATAAAGATATAAAAAGATTATGTAATCCCCAAAAAGTTACGTGTTACGTTTTGATGTGGACGTCTGCATATAATAGTACATTTTAATTTTGGAATTAAATTGAACAAAAAAAATACTAGCAATATAGCTCAATCCATTAAATTTTAATATTTTCTTTATGCATCGTTTAATTTTTTTTAATGCGAAATTTTATTATTTTGTAATAGCCACAGAAAAAAAACCAAAAAGTATAACATTATTTCTGTTAATGACATCTCTAGAATTATACAAATTATTCAACAGTTTTGAAATTTGAAACATGTTGTATTGTTACAGGTTTCCTACAAAGTAGAAAATTTGTTTCTTCAAGTTTTTTGAATGTGTATTATAACTGTGTTATAACTCTTATGACATAAGCCCTTAACAGAAAAATTTGGTATGAATTAATAAAATTTTCTCAATATTTTAAAAATTGGATTATGCAAAGGGAAGATTTAAGATTCTCAGTAAACATAGGGGACAAATGAGGTATCAGGTTGTCAGAACTTTTAACTGTGGGAGTAAGTAAAAATGGTTAAGTCTTTTAAAAATTTCTAATATGAGATTATGCTAATAGAAATTTCAAGATTTCGAGGAAACCGGCCAACCTGGACAGATAATTTACTTATCAAGTTTAAAAGAAGGTTATTAAATATAGGAACCCTTAATAGACTAATTTGATAAGAATTATTAAAACTTCAGATATCCAGAAAATAAGGCAATATCTTGGGACAAATCGGGGTAGCAGGTTGTAAGCATAGCTGTTAAGTAAGAATTAGTAATCGTAATGATTACTAATTTCATTATTTTTTTTTTTTTTTTTTTTTGATTACGATTATATTCAGATTCGCACGATTACAATTACGAATTACTTGAAATTAATTGAAAGTAGTCAAAAAAATCAAATGGAATTAAAAAACATTTCCATTACTTTTGAAAATTACTTTTGATTCTTTTTCAATACAACGAAAGTAATCAAAAAGAATCAAAAGTAAGCCTTGAAAGTAGTCGGATTATTTTTTGATTACTTTCGATTCCTTTTGATTATTTTCTGTAATCGTAAAGTAATCCAGATTACTTTACGATTATTAGTAATCGTAATCAGTTAGTAATCAGAAATTGTTTAAAAGAGAATTATATAATTATTACGATTCTTTTTAAAATGTAATGTAATTGATTACTAATCGTAATCGAAATTTAACAGCTCTGGTTGCAAGTGCTATTAACAGAGCGAGTTGATAGAAAGATTGAGGATTTTACCGAAATTTAAAATGTGTGTAATTATTATATTACTCTTTCTAAAAATAATTTTCATTATGATCATTTCCGCTGGAGGTAAACATTTTAAAGATTTTCCCGAAATTAATATGTTGATTATTGTTATTGTTGCTAGTCCTTCGTCAAAAATTTCCATAAAAATCATATACGCGTGGGGTATTTTGGAGAATACCGTAATACTAATAAAAGATTCAGATTTTCAGAAAACAGGGAAAAGTGTGTTATAGGAATCCAATTCGATAAATTTAATGGATGAGATAATATTCAACAAAATTTTATTTTCAAAAACTGTCCTTTTTCTCATTAATAACAATTTACCCAGAAATTTTATAAATAATTTATTATATTATCTACCAACGTCCTTCAGCAGCCTTCAAATTGTTGTAACTAGAAATTAGACTAATTTCCCAGAAAATAACAAAGAAAAAGTGTCATTACGTTTGACATTTTGTCTAGGCGTTTCCAAGAAATTATTATACCAAAAAAAAATATATTCTTAGTTTTGTTATTATGTTAAATTAAGTAGAACTCGTATGGGGAAAATGTAATCAAATCTAATTTTGTTACAAAAATTACAAAACCTCACACACACATAAACAGACAAACAACGACTAAACAAATTTTATTAGAATATGTCACAACAATAGAAAATTTTCCAACATCAATTCTCTATTTTTAGAAACTCTCATACCTTAAGAAATTATTTGGAAAATTATTATGCTAAATAAATTTGAAAAGAACATCAACACCAAATAAATAACCCACAAGCAACCAAATAGAAACCAACTTAAAATATAAGTAAAACAGAAAGAAAATGTTAAAATAAAAGTATTTGAAAAAGTTTTTGGCATAAAAATAGCAACAGAAGATTGAAATAACAAAAAAAAAGAACAATACTCCTTTTTTCTTCTTTGGCTGACGACTGACTATTGTGCTCAAAATATATACATACATACATACATACATATATATTAATGGTAATTTTCATATAGAAAGAAATTCATTGACGTCACAGTTTTACAGGATTTTATACACTTACAATCTTTTTTTTTTTGTTTTTGCTTTTGTAACTTAAATAACAAAAGTTTGAGTAAAAAAAAAGGTAGACGACCCATGACAATGACGTCATAGCAAATGTTTCCAAAGGCAATATCGACAAAAAAAAAGGCTAAAACAAAGCAACAACATTAACAGCAGCAACAAAAATAGATTTTATTATACAAAATTATATATCAAAAAAATATTATTGTCCTTAGACAAAAAGGATATAACTCAGATTTTTATGTGATTTTATCAAAGGCCAAAAAACTAATAAAATCGTTTCAAATTAATGAGTGAATTTTTTCTTTTTGTGAGATATGCTATAATTCTGAGTAAAATTTCTTATTAACCCCTTAAATGCACAAGATGAATTTCGCCCGCAAATATTTTCTGTAACAAATCCTACATTACACATTCATACAAAACTCAACTAAAATTAAAAATCTCCATATCGGTGGCTTAACATGCAAACGCACTAAGTCCACTTTTTCTAAAAGTGTCGATTTTGATCTAGAAATCTAAAATAAGTAAAAATACATACATAATAATGATAAAATTACAGTATCTGGATTATTTTGTTGTTTCGTAGTGATAAGCAAAAGCGCTAAGTCTCATTTTTTACAAGAAAAATACATACATATCTAATTCCCTATTAAAAGTACATTTCAAAAAAATTAAAAATATTTACAAAAAAAGTTTGATTGTTTTTTTGTCTCTCCTGAAAATTTGTAAAATATGGACTTAGTGCCTTTGCATGTTAAGTCAGCGTTAAATGTACATTTTTCTGTAAAAATAAATCATCCAATGTGTTAAATAAAGCAGTTAAGACCTTTTTATATTCAAATATGTATTGATTTGTATGTATGTATGTATGTAAGAAATAAAGATTTGTCACATACCAATAAAAGTTCACATATACATAACTGTTAAAGGAGGAGGATTTTATTATAAATTGCCCAAGTAATTAAGGTTATAATTGTAATAATGTGGAGAGATAGAAAAGGTAAAAAAGTATGTACGTACAACAAATATTACTGAATATTTATTTTTGGATTTTAATGAACAATCAATTTTCTGCTAGACAAAAAAAATTAAATTAGAAAAATTAGAGTTTAGTTAAAGTTCATAACTGTTAAGTAATGATTAGTAATCGTAATGATTACTAATTTGATTACTTTTTTTGAAAAGTAAAGTAATGATTAGATTACTATTATATTCAGATTCTCACGATTAGTAATTGATAATGATTACTAATAATGGAAAAGTAATCTAAATTACTTGTAAGTAATCCAAAAGGTCAAAAAATATTTTGGTTTCTTTTGATTCTTTTTCAATATAACGAAAATAATCAGAAAGAATCAAAAGTAATTTTTAAAAGTAGTCAGATTTTTTTTTTTTTGATTACTTTTGATTATTTTCTGATTACTAATCGTAATCGAAATTTACCAGCTCTGAATTAAAGTTATCATATCTTAAAATAAAATATTTATGTATATTGGGCTGTACAGAAAGTAATTAGTTTGTTTCCCGAAGGAAGCTCTGATTGTATTTTTTCGAAACCTACTTCAAACTTAAACCGTATAATCGTTGTATCTTATAAGAACTGGACCAAAAATAGGTTTTCTATATAAACTGTCAAACGCAAGGGATCAATAAGCAAAAAACTTGAACCGACTTAAAGACAAAATCCATTAAAACGGTGATACAGTTTTTACTGTTGGATTTTAAATATATATTTGTTTCTTTTTTTAAGGTTTAACTGGATAACAAAACAATCTGAATTGTGGACTATATTTCAAAAAAAAAATCAAGATATTTCGCAGATAAAGTTTTTGCCACCAAAAACGAAAATTTTAAAATTCCCTATATTAATTAGCTTTTTATATTTAAACTTAAAAAAGGATATCTGTTTTAAGGACTTCAATTATAAAAAAAATAATTTTGAAATTTTTTATTTCGAAATTTTTATGTTTCATTAATTATATAGAAATTAAAAAACTCTACTCACCAATAGTTCCCATTTTGTTAAGCTACAATGTGATGCAGATGTTAGATAATTGCTCCAATATTTCTTTTTTCCAATCTTAGCAACAGCAATGAATTTTTATTATACTTTAAGATATTTGCCTAATTTTTGTATTACTCCAGTAAAAAAAAACAGCTGCAGTATTTTAAAAAATGCTATTAGTCTTGTTTGATCAATTAAATTTGAATTGATTATAATTAATTTTTTTTAACTTTAAAATAATTTTTATATAAATCTTTTGGCACAATTCATATAGAGTATTTTGTTGTTTCCTTTTTGCCAGTTTTTGTTTAATAACACCTTTTTATAAGATTTTGTTCTTAAGTTTTTTTTTTTCGATATTGTAATTTTATAACAGTTTTTTATGTTTATTCGTTATTTGTTTATATTTGTTTCTAATTAAAAAATATTTATAGCTTTATTTATTATATTTTTTTTTCTTTATTTCAATTTAATAAAATAAAACGTAAATCATTTATTTAGATGTGTTTTCACAAATTTTCTTCTTTTAGGTTTTTAGCTTGTTTTTCCGTTAATGTTAACTCAAGGAGATAAACGTATTAAATGTTTTGAAATTTTCCAAGAGAACTCATTTTATATACTCAATTCCATGAAAAAAGCAAATAACCTTAAAGCGAATTTTCTATTTCGCCGTTTAACGAACTTAAACACGAAGGAAAGACACTCTCTCACTAATATTTTTAGCAGAGTAAAGATTTAAAGATGCCGGCTTTTTATTCTCTGTTGTAAACAATCACATTTTCTTAATATTTATTTAATGTTAACAAATTTCACTTAAAGTTTTGAGATAATTTTTAAAGAAATTTCAAAATTAAACGATTGGTTTTAATTTCATTAAAGAAACGACCCTTTTGCTGGTTTTAGTTTGAGTCTCGAATTATCTTGGTGTAATACCACACCTTTTCTGTTGACTAATTCTCGACTTTTCTGTTGTCTGTTTTTTTCTGACACGAAATTACTTTCCAAACAAAATATAATAATGAATTTCATTAATTTATTAAAAACTTTTGAAAATAATGATTTCTAAATTAACTTTTTTCATTGATTCATATAAAAATGTTTAATAAACAAACAAACATTAGTTCCGTTAAATTTAATTTTCCCACGTTTACCGTTAACATATTAAGAGAATATTTCTACTTTAATAAGTTTGTTCTCTTAATCTCTCTCTCTTTCTCTTTTTTATTCATTATTTAATTTATGTTAAAAGTGGAAATGTATTAGTTTGCTTATAACATTTCTAAATGCTGTCATATGTTGCGTATGAGTTATTTTTATTTTCTTTGCATCGATATTGGGATAGGGGGGTACGTATGTGTGTTGAAATAACAGAGTTCGCTTTCTTTCATATAACTCATACGTTCAGTAGCCCTTAAATTGAATAAAATGCTATTGAGTAACATTTCACTTTTTCTTGTACGAAAAACTGTCTTTGTAAAAAAAGCATTATTAAGTATTTTCAAGGTTTATTTTAAATGAAAAACTTTAAAGGTGAATTTATTAAAAGTTGGAAAAATAAGATAACTTTTAAAATGCCACAAAAGAAATTGGATCATGTAGTAAATGTTATAATGTTTTGACGTGGAATATTTGATGGCTCATATTAAAATGAACAATTTGCATATTAGGCAGAGAAACATTAAAAGAAATTATTATTAACATTGAAGATATCGAAAAAACAATTTTAATTTGAGATAATTTTAAAAATTTTGAAAATTTTATATTTGTTATTACAATAATATCAATTTTACATTTATAAGCAGGCGTAGGCAGCACATACCACCAGAAGCCGATGAGTTTTTGTAATTTTTATAATATTAAAAGCATTCAGTTGAAGTTTGGATGTTAGCAAAGTCGGTTTGTACCGCTTTGTTAAAGAAAATACAAAAACAAAATACACAAGAAACAAAATCCAAACAAAAACCAATTTATAGCAACCAAGTACATGGATCGAGTAAAATCTCTAACATTGTTGCCCCGAAACTATTATTTCTGTAAACATTGTTTGAAATAAATGTAAGTCTACTTTTACATTAGTCAGGTTTGGCTTATCAAGTCTTGAATTTGTATGAGAAAAAACTGACAGAATTAAATTGAAACAAACCTGACCGTACTATCAAGTTTACGAAAATTTGTATGAAATTTAAAGAAAATAAAATGAAAACTGATGAAGAAAATGTACGTGCGTGAACGTGAATTCAGGTTTAAAAGAAATTTAAAGAAAAGCTGATCAAGTTAACCTGATTCGTGTGAAACGGGACTAACCGAATTGGGAATTTTTTTCGAAAAATAAATAAATTCTAATATTAAACGATTTTAGATTTTTATATTTTTTAGATATTAAAATTTTTTTTGTGAAAATTAAAAAAAAAATATTTTTCTATCGAAAAATTTTCTCAAAAGTTAAAAAAATTTTCTATAGAAAAATTTTTGATAAAAAAATTTTCTATAGAAAAATTTGATAAAAAAATGTCCTGTTGAAAAATGTTTCTTAAAAAATTTTCTATAGAAAAATAGCAAAAGTTAAAAAAATTTTCTATAGAAAAATTTTTGATAAAAAAATTTTCTATAGAAAAATTTTGATAAAAAAATGTTCTGTTGAAAAATGTTTCTTAAAAAATTTTTTGTAGAAAAATAGTAAAAGTAGAAAACTTTCTCCTTTTAAAATATCAGAACTACACCAGAGAACTTCAAAATCACGGGATTTCTTGATTTCATTCAGCACAAAAATTTTTGTTCATTTGAAAGAATAAAGAAAAATTCAACGTGATTAAAAATCATATTCATTCTACTGTACACATCAAATTCTGATTTTGTGTATAATTAACAAAAGCATTTTATGAATAAGTTCGCACAGGCAAGAGAAGGGCTTGCAGTAAATTCATCGTGTCCAAACGCTCTTATTCTCATTAACACACACAACATGTTTGAACCGAACGTCTATATGAATAGAGCAATATAATATGCCAACAATACAAACAACATGTACAATTCAACATTGATAAGTGAGCTTATTTGAATTTTTTCATCATTTTGAATTTGTTTATCAAAGGCAAAATTAGAAGGAATACGCATTGGAAAATGCACAGTGGTTTATAAGATTTTTTTTTATTAGTTTGGTAACTTTTTAATTGACGTATGTAGTAGAGAAAAATGTGTATGTATAATTATTCCACGTCACCTCAAGTTTTACGGAAAATTACGGTTATAGGGATATAACATTCTAATTGTATAATTGAATAGAGCAATAAGAGTTATTCAGAAAAATATATATATACACAGTGAGATTGAATGTATAGAAAAATTATTTTTATGCTAAACATTCAATCGTTTTTATAGTAATACGTTTATTTCTTTATAGAAATACGTTTATTTCTTTATAGAAAAATAAACTTAAATTTTTTTCTATGTAAAAACACATTTAAAAAAAATACGTTTTCTAAATAAAAAATACATTTAGTTAAAAAAACAAACTTTTACTTTAAAAATAAAAACATGTTTTTTTTATAGAAACAGTAAGATGTTCTATAGAAAAAGTAAGTTTTTCTATAGAAAAAGTAAGTTTTTCTATAGAAAAAGTAAGTTTTTCTATAGAAAAAGTAAGTTTTTCTATAGAAAAAGTAAGTTTTTCTATAGAAAAAGTAAGTTTTTCTATAGAAAAAGTAAGTTTTTCTATAGAAAAAGTAAGTTTTCTATAGAAAAAGTAAGTTTTTCTATAGAAAAAGTAAGTTTTTCTATAGAAAAAGTAAGTTTTTCTATAGAAAAAGTAAGTTTTTCTATAGAAAAAGTAAGTTTTTCTATAGAAAAAGTAAGTTTTTCTATAGAAAAAATAAGTTTTTCTATAGAAAAAGTAAGTTTTTCTATAGAAAAAGTAAGTTTTTCTATAGAAAAAGTAAGTTTTTCTATAGAAAAAGTATGTTTTTCTATAGAAAAAGTAAGTTTTTCTATAGAAAAAGTAAGTTTTTCTATAGAAAAAGTAAGTTTTTCTATAGAAAAAGTAAGTTTTTCTATAGAAAAAGTAAGTTTTTCCATAGAAAAAGTAAGTTTTTCTATAGAAAAAGTAAGTTTTTCTATAGAAAAAGTAAGTTTTTCTATAGAAAAAGTAAGTTTTTCTATAGAAAAAGTAAGTTTTTCTATAGAAAAAGTAAGTTTTTCTATAGAAAAAGTAAGTTTTTCTATAGAAAAAGTAAGTTTTTCTATAGAAAAAGTAAGTTTTTCTATAGAAAAAGTAAGTTTTTCTATAGAAAACGTAAGTTTTTCTATAGAAAACGTAAGTTTTTCTATTGAAAAAGTAAGTTTTTCTATAGAAAAAGTAAGTTTTTCTATTGAAAAAGTAAGTTTTTCTATAGAAAAAGTATGTTTTTCTATAGAAAACGTAAGTTTTTCTATAAAAAAATATACTATACTGAATATACATTTGTCAAATAGATACGTTTTTTCTATAGAAACAAAAGAAAATAATTTTTGTTTACATAAAAACAACAAAAAAAATGTCAATACTGACTGATAGAATTTTTTGCTTCTCCTGTAAAATTTTTAAATTGTTAGATAGTGCGGATTGCGTTTTAGCTGACGATAGTAATAATAAATATTACTTGCAAGATCAAATTGCAAACAGAATTAACATTTTCCGACAAAAATTACCTATTTTGTCTAGACAATACGAATAGACATCAAAAACCACTGTAAACTAAAATAAAAAAAAAAGATCTTGCCTTTGAACAAATTCATACACAATGATTTCTTGCTTTTTGCATTTCAATGTTTATCAAATTTTTGTATGTTTAGTGGAAAAGCCAACTACACGAATGGACAAGTTTGATTCGACCTATGACAAAAATAAGACTGTATTCAACATACGAATTGTTCGATTGCCTTAAAATGAACAACATGTCGTCGCCCCGGAGTTATCTTCACTTAAGTGCAAAAAATTTTTTTTTTGGAAATTGAACTTAAAGATTTGACATTAGTTGCAGAAGAATTTACTCGAAAAATGTGTTTCAATATTTTTATCAGTTGTAGTCCATGAAGTTCTTAATCAAATCGGTTAAAAATATTCAAGGCCATGGAAGAATATTTCCGAGTTATTGGCATTTTTGTCTCTAAAGAAATTTTCACAATTTGCCGTAAAGGACACATTTTATTAAACATTTATTAATATATGTCATATATGTACGTGAAAATGTTAGTACAAACAATTTTTTTTTAAGTTATCTTCACGTATGTACCCACATAATATTATGATTTTTTAAGAAAAAAATCTAAAATCTATTATACTAAATATCAATTCATAGTTTTTCTGAGAGGAAATATACTTAAAATTTCTCCTGTTATACAAAAACTTTGCAGTGAGATTTAAATATATAAAAATTTTAAATAAGTAATAATATGTAAACTATTTGCAAGATTTTAAAGCCTGGACTAAACTGTAATTAAACTTAAGAAGTATTCTCCATTTTATTGTGATTTTTTGGCCTACTTAAAATTTCTAAAAAATTGTGATACGCAATTGCGTCTTTTATGTGATTATATGTAAGTATATGTATATATAGTGTGTAGAAAAAAAAAATAAATAAATCAAATTTAGCTAATTTTCTACCAAGAATTAATTTTTTCGTATGATAAATATTTCTGTAAAAATATATTTTTAAATAGTATTTTTTAAGTTAATTTAAATTTCTTTTGTAATAAAGTGAATTCCTAAAAAAAGTCATTAATTTCTATCTAATTATATAAACAATAGAAACCCATTTCCAGAACAGTCATAAATGAAATAAATTCAAAATTATATATTTTACAAATCTACTTTTCAATATATATTTTGCTTGCGAATACGTGAAGATAACTCAAGATTTCTAAATTGCATTTGTTCATATATTTTGTGTTGTATCGCCTTCAAATACCAATAATTATTGTACTTACGTGAAGATAACGCAAAAATGTTGTACTTGTCAAATTTCATATGTTTTTTATTGTATATCCACAAAAATGTTACATACGTTAAGATAACGCAATAACTTTTTACGAAAGGTGGATATACAACAAAGTGCATTCATAATATCTCCGTAACTATAAAAGGTAGGCACATGGCGATCAAGTAGATCGATAGATCTAAATAAAAGATACAAGAAAATGGTCTTATCTCAATTTTTTCGAATTTGTGATATACGTGAAGATAACTTCGGGGCGACGATGTATACAAGTTCGAACAAGTTTGATTAATTCATTCACTCCCAGTTTAAAGAAAATCATTTTCAATGAAGGGAAATATGTTCGGTTGCTTTAAAATGAACAGCAAAAGAGTGTGTGTAAGCAAGTTTGATCTTTTACAAATAAAAGACAAGTTTTTTGTGCCTTTATTATTGTTGAAGGTTTTTTAATCAGCAAGTGAAGTTCTCTGAACTACACATTGAAAAAAAATACCGAGTATAGTAAAAAGTACAAAAAACGGCAACTCTAGCGTAGATTTTTTTGTTCTGTTCTTTTTGCCGACCTTTAAATGATCTACTCCGGGCCACTTAAATAAAATCATACCTGATGTTATTTGACATATTTTCCTAAAAATTTTCAAATTTCGGATAAAGTTTAAAAAACTATTTTTTCTCCAGAGTATTTATATAAATATGTTTATGCAATAACCCCAATGAAAGTAGAATTCGCGTGTAATATTTCTACAAAACCAAATTTAGTTGATTTTATTTATTTTACTGCCAACAGATGATAATCAGAATATACATTCTTCAATGGTTTTCTCAGTATAACAACAAATTTACCTCATCAAGGGTGTTCCAAAAATACGCAAATTGAAATTAATAAAATATTATTATTCAATCGAGTATGGACGGATCGTACCATATAAAAACACGGGTGTATAAGTGTTTCCAGAGTTGTTTTTATAAAACTAAAAATAAATTTCCTGAATTTATCCTGTAAAGAAATATTCTAATTTAGAAAAATTTTGAAAACTAAATATTGAAAAATATAATTTAAACTAGGGGCAGCAGTTACCCTATAAGAAACGAAATAAGTCAATGAAGAGTAAGAACACAATCACTCTTGCTACATAAACCTTGATAGTTTTCTTTTTGGGTTAAATTTATGTTGCCAACAATTTGCTAGAAATTAACCCATTAAAAAATAATAAAACCAAAGAACATGGGCTTTACATTTCTTATTCTGAACAATTGAAATCCATAAAAATGGTTGTTAATGATACCCCAACTCATAATAAGTTACAAGTAAAACTCTCTTCAAGGATTAAGAAGTTTCGGATATAAATATTTGCATATGTATGTTTGCAACGACTTATATGTATGTGTATGTATGTATGTTAGTAGAAGAAGACTAGGACAAAATGAAAAGTAACACGAAATATTTACTAAATTTTATTGAATTAGTTATCAGTAAAACGTTTGCCAGTTCGTTACATGTTACGTGTTCTAAAACGGTTAGCGGAAATATTTAAGATAGGAAAACAAATAAAAGTAAAACTTTTCATTTAATATTTTAATATGTTAAAGAAATCAAAGAAAATCAATGAAACGCCTTTAGAATTAGTAAAAATAGCAACACCAACAAAAACAACAACAGCAACAAAGACTACAGCAAAAAGTGTTGAGGTAGTCCCAGAAAGTCAAGCAAAAAATATCGAAAGTGAATTAACAACGTCAACAACAATAAAACAGCAGAAAGTGACTGCAAATGAGCTAAACGTATCTGAAATAGATTCCAGTGATCAACACGATGATAAAGCTAAAAAGGAGAAACTAAAAACTCTAACAAATAAATCTAACAATGATACAAATAAGACAAATGAAAATGATTCTAACAAAAATAAGGCAAATATCAAAAGTAGTACAACAGAAAATATTATTGTAGAAAAATCCTTAAAGGTATCTAAACGTAAACCTTTTACAGTAGATCAAAAGAATTCTGAAATTTTAGTAACTGATGCCTTAAAAAAGCTGACAAAAAAATCTGTAGTTAGTACCAAGGAGAAGCCAGTACAATTTGCATCTAATCCAAATGAAGTCAACACTTGTTCATTGGCTTCACAAGGCAGTGTTATAATCGACAAACAATTATCGGTAACGGGGCCATTTAAGAGGGTCAAATGTGTCTATACTATTCTAAATAACGACCAAATCAATACTTTGCGCAAACATGCCCAAGAGGCAGTAAAACAAAACAAAATTTTTACAATACGTGGTAACTACAATTCTGTCCGACATGCTCTTAAATCTCGGGGCTGGGTTGAGAAATTAGAGACTCAACGCAAGTCAGGACCGCTACCATCCAATCAAATCAACATTTGTGATTTATCACAAGTTTTGCCCAAACGTAGGATGGGAGAAACTCAACGGCAATTTATAGCCAAAGTGGAAAGAAATATCATGTCTCGTTATATAGAAAATACTATGTGTGATTTGCTTTGGACACCTCATAAAGAGAAGCCCGATTATGTTGAACAATCCAGAAATTCCAATATGCTAATTAATAAGTTCAATAGAGCTCCCTTTACCAATAAAGAAAATTTAAATACTTTTCTGCGAGATATAACCGCCTTTTACGAAGATGGTGTAGCCGATATAAAGTTTCCCCGTTGCTTTAATGTATGGTCCCCCGAAGAATTAGCCGAGTTTATAGATCATTTCAAACTAACTGCCTGTGTAGCCTTTATACGTTGGTTGGTTGACAAATATCATGAAGGAGGCTTTGACGCTGTTTTCTCGGCCACTGGGAAGATACCTTACACATGCATTGATTTTGCCTATAAACGTTGCTTAGAGTTTATCGATAATTGCCAACATAATGACATTGATGTTGAAGATCCTGCACGTATTTGGGAACATGATTGGGATGCTTTTCTGCATCAGCACTATCAAATAACCCATGAAAGTTTAAAAATTTTAGCAGATCCGCAGAAACTAGTGGAAAATGTTATAACCAGAGGTTCCCACATACTGAACAATATACAATACTATTGGCCTCAATACTCAATCGATGGTTACCAAAATCTTTGGATTATAAAACCGGCCAATAAATGTCGCGGTCGTGGTATACTTTTAAGTAATAACCTTAAGAAAATTGTAAATATTGTCAATCCATCAATAGCGACGAAAAGTCGTTATGTGGTGCAAAAGTATATGGGTAAGTTGATATTTACTTAAAAAAACAAATGATATGCTAAAAAAATAAATTTTTGTACAAATATTACATAGGTAAATCCAAGATATATGTACACGGTAGTTCCATTGTCACTTTTAAATTTAAAAATCACTATCTGACATATATAAGGATTATGACATTTGTGAAAAAATAAAGCTACCATATATGTTTGGATTTGTTTTCAATTTTGTAAATATTTAATATTTTTATTGAAATTATTTTTCTTCAATATAAATATCAAAAAAAAATATTAAATATTGAATTTAAGAGAGCCTGGATCATAAAGGAATACTTCTAGACAACCATTATAATAATTACAAGGTCAAAATGTGTTTATAATGATATGCAAATTTGATGCCGTTCGATATTCAAAGCTGTGTTTTTAAAAAGTGGCAATATTTTTTCAAATGTAAATATAAAAATGAAACTTCAAAAATCCTTATTAAAAATTTAGTAAGACTATTGGAACTACCTTGTACCATAGAAGAATATATAGAAGGTCGTCAGCTGATCCACTAAAATTTAGTATTCTACTAAATCACACGTACACGAAATAAAAGCTTTTTTAACAAACAGAAAAGCTTTTTGCACTCAAAATTTTGTTTGAATAATTCCGCGAAATTTTGAATGAAACGCACTGTTGTAAATTGCACACATAAAACGTTATTTCTTTTTTAATATTTTAACATTATTTTAATGTAGAAACACTTTTTATTTTTTACAAACTGAAAATTTTTTTATTTTGTTTTCTTTCGACATTCTATTTTTTGTTTTGCTTAATTTATATTGAGCAAGTAGGGCTGCAATTTTTGGTATTAAAAAAATGAATGAAATTTAAAATAAAAGATTGTTTATACATTTTAATTATCCTAAAATCAAGTAAAACTCATTCTATACCTTAAAAGATGAATTTCTTAAGAATATATCCTAAAATTACTGAAAAAATCTTGAAGAAAATTTGCGTTCCATCATATCATACTTTTTTGTGCAACTGTTTGTATTCATTAAGAAAAGTAAAAGCTCTTTTTAAGCTTACCGATATCATATTACTGATCCGTACTTTTGACATGTCCCAAGTGTACTTTGACATTTCGTTGACTTTCTAGGTATTTATTTATTCTATGCCTTGTACTTGTATCATGGGTAAATCCAAGATATATGTACACGGTAGTTCCATTGCCATTATTAAATTTAAAAATCACTATCTGACATATTTAAGGATTTTGACATTTGTGTAAAAATGAAGCTACCATATATTTGAATTTGTTTGAAATTTTGTGTATTTTTGATTTGTCATTTCATTATTAATTTGTTGAAAAAAATTTTTGTTATTTAAATTAAATATAAAAAAAGAAATTAAATTTGAATTTAAATAAATAAAAATAAAAGTCTAAAAGATTTACAGTAACAGCAGAAGATGCCATAAACCCTTCTGAAGCCCTACGTAGTCCAAGGATGTTGGGCTGAAGTACAGCCTGAAGAAGAACAACGTCAAAATACCAGAGGCAATATCATTGACCTCTATGAATTGGGTATATTTTCATCATTCTTTAACTTGAATATGGAAATAAAAAGCTCTTGTCCAGGTATCGTAGCTGTTAAAATTACAAATATCACATTTGCTGATTAAATTAATTTACATGTTGTTTTGTCTGTTCTATACACCATCACCGAAACTATTCGCAATAAACAGGAGAGCAAAGACTACCAAAAGTTAACTGAATCATTTGTTCAAGTCTAAAGTAGCCTTCATCTAGATGGAGAACTTTTATCGGTGACGCTCGCTACTGCAGCGGTGCAGCACCTCATTTCTATATGAAGAAAGTTTGTTTACTGCTTTGGAAAAAATCCTTGATGGGTTTAGGTGGAATGGTTTAGAACATCCATTCAAAAACGAATATAGGATCAAAGCAGAAAAACACCTCGAAGATACTGCTCTGACTACTTGGACAATCAAAATCTAAATCTTTAAGTGATTTCTAATGAAAATACCTTCCTTAATTGATGAAATTAATTAAAGTTAAAATAAATAAGATATTCATAAAATCATATTCTAGCTTTATTTCTGATCTATTATTCTGTGGTATATTATTTTATTCTAATTTACCAAAATAAATTATTACAATATCCATTACACATTATGAAAAAAAAATCCTCAAATACTTTGTAAAAATGTGGCAACGATTTTTCAAATCTATACACAAAATTCAAACTTCAAAAATCCTTATTAAAAATTTAGTAAAGCCAATGGAATTACCTTATACTTATATCATGGGTAAATCTATAAATCTCAGCCATGTCAAAATTAATTGGATTTTTAAGATAAGTTTTACTAAATAAAAGATTTATTTTTTGTCGTATACCTATATAATAACTAGAAACCAACCCACTGTTCATCTTAATGATACTCAATAGTCAAATATAGTCTAAATATTTTGTTTACCATTTCTTAATTTGCTATAATTGTAATAAAGCTAATTTTATACAAATAAATTATTTATATTTAGAAAAAATATATACATATGTATGTATATGATACGATTATTTTTATATTTCTGTGAACTCGTGCTAAAATAGTACATTGAACGATAGACCTACTTTTCTTACTGGCAAAAGTAAAAAGAACTTGAAAGCAAATCATTTACAAAAACTACAATAATAATAAAAAGAAGTTGTATGTTCTTGGATAAATACTACGAGTATATCAAAATTTCAATATCCTAACAGCATAAAAACACGCAATCATTCGCTTTTACATATTTAATAGGTCTATAGGCAATACAACAAGTGGTCTTTAAATAGCTAGTCAAAGGGAATTTTAATGTTAACTTACAGTTACATATACAATTACTATACTCTTTATATGTTAATAAATAGCAATATTACAATTATTTACTGTTAGATATTTCAATGGCCTTTTTCTGTTCGGCAACGTTTTCTTAATCATAGTTGGATTGTAGAACTAATCAGACATGAAGAAGTCTAAACCTGAAATTAAAAAGGCATTTTCATAACATGAAAATATATTTGCAAACTCATTATTTTTCTTAAGGCCAGTTCGAATGTACCCTAATAATAAAAACTTTATTGTTTGTAATGTTTTTGGGGGACTTCCTTACATAACATTTTATAGCAGAGACAAATAACTTATTAACTTTTAAAACAAAAAATATATGATTTAGCAGTTTTAATCACAAAAATGTGTATACCCTTCACCACCATAGGTTATAGGTTTTTGCTGATGTTTGTAACGAATAGAAATATTGGTCTGAAACCAACCTCTATATTTTCAATTAATTGCAATGTTTTAGGACATCGTAGCAGGCTTGCATTTAATATTTCGCAGTATTTTAATATCACACCAATTGAATTTATCCTTTCGATATATTGTATGTATAAACGTTTATCATTTCAGAACGTCCTTTAATAATACATCAGACAAAGTTCGATATTCGTCAGTGGTTTTTAATCTCTAATATTAATCCTCTTATGGTTTGGATGTACAAAGATTGCTACTTACGGTTTAGTACCCAGGAATACACTCTGACCAATCATCATGAGTCAGTGCATTTAACAAATCATGCCATACAAAAGAAGTACACAAATAATGGAAAACGTGACAAACGTTTGCCCAGTGAGAATATGTGGGATTCGTATTCATTTCAGGCTTATCTGAGACAAATTGGTAAACAGGAATATTGGTTGGAGCGGATATATCCGGGTATGCGTAAGGCCATTGTGGCGGCGATATTAGTTTCTCAGGATCACATGGAAAGGACGCCAAACACATTTGAATTATTTGGTGCTGATTTCATGATTTGCGAAAACTTCTTTCCTTGGTTAATAGAAATTAATTCGAATCCAGATTTGGCACCCAGTACGAGTGTAACGGCACGTATGTGTCCCCAGTGTTTGGAGGATGTCATAAAAGGTATGTTTGTGTGATTATATGTACATATCTGTGGCAATTAATAATAATCGCTTAAGTCGAAATTTCGAATTATGAGATATAAGTGTTGTCTGTCTGAAAGATATAAAAAAGTTTAAATATAAATGCGGATAGGTTTATTAATAATGAAATTGTGTACTTAAAATTTAGCTGAGTCTAGAGAATAACAATATGTAATAAAATGAAAAGGCACTTATGTCAACTTAAGCCATTATTATTTATTGCCACAGATAAATATATAATTTTTACGAACATTTTTTTCCCCCAATATATTTAATGCATTTCTTTTTTGTTAAAGTTATGATCGATCGAAGAAATGATGCCAAAGCGGATGTGGGTAATTTCGAATTGATTTACCGCCAAAACATACCACCTACACCTGCCTATATGGGACTTAACTTAATAGTTAAAGGCAAACAAATGGCAAATCGTTCAAATACCCACCACTTGTATCAAGGGTATCAGCGAAAAGAGAAATCTCTACAGACCAGTCAGTTATATAAGCAGAGGATTACTCTAGCCCTGACAAATGTTTCGCAGGTGCATAAACCCATGCCCGCTTTTAATGCCACAGAGTATATAGAAAAATGTATGGTTGAAGTGGCTACAAATAGTCCACGAGCTAAAAGCGTTGCTAGTATTTCAATTGCAAGCAGCAGTGAAAAGAAATATCATTTTATACCACACATTACAGCCACGGCACATAAAAGAAGAAAATCCTTAACTAATTTTGCGGTATCTGCAGCCACAAGTCGTTGTCCACCTAAGACATCAAGTCCCAAGTCCACCCTACGTTCATCTCTCTATACTACTCTAAAACGTCATCGCAGTTGTGGCCCAAGATTGTCCACAAATTGTGTAACGGACTATAAGGATACCCAGAAATCTAAATTTTTCGTAGCCTCTTATAATCAGCAAAAAGCCATGCATTCGTCTAGAAAGATATGTAGTGTTAAGAAAGCTAATATATTGGACACACCCGTTTTAACTATCAGTAAGTCGGCAGATAATATTAAGGAGCTATGCAGTCCCTTTAGGAAAACAATGGAATGTTCAAAAAGTCTAAGTCCCATGTTGCCAACCAAAAAAATAGCTAACAACCCAAAGTCAAATTTTATTTTAGGATCAAAGGCCAAATCGGATAAATGCGAAAATAATACCACATCGATACATGCGATTGGAAAAAGTATATCCAGCTGGAATAACAAAAGACAGTTCGTTCCAAATACAAATGCGAATATGAAAAAGTACAAAAACCAAGATCTATAATAGCAGGTAAAAAACATTTAATATTTCAGATTGACTTAATAATTGTTAATAATGGCATAATAAACTATTTAAAAGTTGATAAATAAAAAAAATATTTTAATTATAACCATTAACTTACACTCCCTTCAACTTTTTTGAATTGTTGCAATAATTTATTATTTCGGCATTGTATAACGCAGAGCCAAAGCTTCTTTCGCAGTCGCTTTCAAAGATTTTATATTTTTTTCTAAAGTCTTGGACTTAAACGGCAAAACCTTGGTAGACTTTTGTTAACAAAATCTAATGTTTATATTGTATTTCAAAATAAACTATGGTATTTCTTTAGATACATACCTTTTTCTCGGGTTCCTCCTTAGGTTTAGACTTCTTTTCTGCTTTTTTAACAGGTTTTTGGCGTTTTTGTACACAAATACGTTTACACAAGCGCGCAGATGTGCCATTAACATTTAGCCCCTCTGAAATATTAAAATTCTGCTTGAAATTGTAGTTTATTTCGTAAATCAGTTCAAAAAGCCCCGTCGAAGCGCGACCATTGTTTGGTAAATCCACCACAACTTTTACAAGATCCTGCTGGACCATGGGACATATTTTGGCAGTCACCTCAGTTGATGAGGCTAAATCGGGGGTTGCATTTATCTCGATCAAAACTGGATTATAGTTTTCGTCTAGCATAAAATCACAGCCATATAATTCAAAATTGTTTTCCAACAAAGATGTCTCATCCAAACTGGCTAATACCACAGCAATAATATTTTTACGGAATCCCGCATAAATCGTTCTCTCCCAAACATCTTTCGGTGCATTTGATAGATTCAAAAATGATTTGAACTGTTCCAACGACCACATGTGATTCCTTGGTAATCTATTGTCTCTATTTGATTTGAATTTATACTTTTTCTGTACCGTGAAATTGGTTAAATGTATAGACTCATCTAAATCATCAAGTCTGTATTCCTGGGAGCTAATACGAAGATAACAGTCCTTGTACAGCCATAACTGAACAGTAGCATCCCGTATACAAATTAATAAATATTGACGGATATCAAATTTTGCACGATAAATAAGAAGTGGTTTCTCTGAAAATTCAAAAGTAATATTAAATGATGATGATATATCAAAATCTAAAGTTTTTTTAAATTTCGACTTTAGTTTTTTGATTTGTAAAATATTGTCCTCTCGTTTATATGTACTTCTAATAAACACACACAAACATACATATCGCTAAATAAAATGTTAAGCCAGTAATACACACCTATATATTTCTGCACAATATAACTACGATTGGAATACATCGTACACCAACTTAAGATATCGTTTATATTATTACGTACAACAATTCCTATTCCTCTGCACTGATAGCCAGGTTTTAGAATCCACAAATTTTTACATCCATCCCATTTTAAGTCCGGATGCATCTCCTCAAGTTGTGTTATTAAAGCTTCTCCACTCTTGACAAATTTAAGCAACTCATGATAAAGGCATTTGATTTTTTCACCTTTATGGATAACCTTACTGGAATTGATTAAAAAATCATTCCATTCCTCATCAGGTACTTGTGATGATTCGATATCTATCATAACAGCTTTTTCCCAATCATCCACTTGTCGCTTGACACGGCATAAGGCAAAACTTACTATGGATGGGTTGACAGTACCATTTTCATTATCAATAACTTCATATGGGTCTTCTTGAGAATTAATTAAAAAACGTAATAAGCTTTGACATTGTGTAATACGAAATTCATCTACAAATGCAAGTTGTTCTTCATCCCAGTTAAAGCCCAAACGAAAAAATCGGGGATATAGCATTTCAGCTACTCCATCTTGACAAAACCAATGTTGCTGCTCAGCGCATCCAATCAGACCAACTTTCGTAGAAAAATCAAAAGCATGAGACCGCCTTATACGATTTCGATAGGGACGAACGTCCTGGTACATATCATGTTGCCCTTTTGTTTGCCAGACAAAAAATGCAGGAAAATGTTTTATTATTTTGCTAATGGCCACTGCCTCGTAATCGTTTCCTCGCTTGGCGTGCTGCAGCAGAACATCTTCTGAAAGTCCTTGTAACTTTTGAAATCTTCCAGGAGGCAACTTCTCTAGCCAACCACGCCTAAGTAAGGCATTCCTAATAACATTGTAACAGCCAAAAATCGTAAAAATCCGACGATTTCTATAAGCATCTATTACCTTTGCTCTGTAGATGTTCGAAAGTGTTTTAGGTGGTATGAATGAAGATTCCTGTTTTTTCAGATTTTTCAATCTAGAATTGTTTTTGATTAACATACAACCGGAAAGGGTAGAAGAAATAACTGCGAGGTCTGCCATTTCCAATATAATTTTTACTTGCAATTTTGAAGCAGATGCCAAATATTTTATTTTTATCCAAATTTGATTTTTAAATAAACTTTCAAATTTATTTCAACACCAATAGAAAATTCGGAGCATACTTAAAGAATTTAAAATTGAAATACAATTTGGTAATGACCTATCAAAAACGGTTTATTTAAAGAAGAATCAAAACTAATCGAATCTACTCCCGTTGGTTTTTAATAACATAATATAAAATAATATAATCCTTCCGTTTATCTTAAATAAAATCATTTGAATTGATTCCCCCTATAGAAACAGTAAGAAAATAAGCTTTTGTTTTGTTCATATTTTAATATGTTAATTATCATGTATTTTATTATTGTTTGTTTTCTCTATAATTTCATTTTTCTTAAACTTGATTTATGCATGTTCTATTTTATTGTTGTTGTTGTTTGTTGCTGCTTGAGTTGAAATTAGTATAAGAAATTGGTTGAAAGAATGAACTATTAGATGTAAAATCCAAAAGAACGGCCTTTGTAACCACAACAGCTGAATAGTTTCTCGTAAATTAGTTAAGGATGACATGTTAGCAAAGTGTTTACAATTTGTCGAGGTATTGGGAAAGATCGGGAAGACCTTCCTTAAGACCCTTACGTTTACGGGTGTCTTGAACAATTTGGTAGGGTTTGCTGGAGGTTTCGGCTGGGTCACCGGGCAATACTTGCCAATGATCAAACACACATTGAGGGAAGGCTTGACCACCAGTATTGGAACGTAAATCAGCTGTGAAGCCGAAGGATTCATTTACAGGCAAGTAAGCCTTGACGACGAACATTGGGGTACCGACAACTTGGGATTCTTCAAAGACATGACCACGACGTCTGTTCAATACGCCGTAGATACCACCGACAGCGACTTCGGGACATTGGATTTCACACAAGTACACGGGTTCCATCAAACGAGGAGAAGCGGTGATGGCTGAAGCGTACAAGCAACGACGAGTGGTTGGAATGATTTGGCCACCACCACGATGGATGGCATCAGCGTGCAAAGTCACATCATAGATGTTGAAACGGACACCACGCATGTTTTCATCAGCCAAGATACCTTCCTTGGTGGCCCATTGGAAACCAGCAACGACGGAATCCTTGATTTCGTTCAAGTATTGTACGGACTTGGTACAATCCAAGATGAAGTTGGGACCAGTACCGTCGGGACCGAAACACCAGATCTTACGGGCTTCAGTTACATCGTAGTCGTACTTCTCGGCCAAGTAACGGGCACGGATCTTGAAATCGTCCTTGGAGCTTACATCACCGTTGTCAATATCCTCGGGCAAACCGTCAGGCATGGGGCAAGCCTTCATTTGCAAACGGTTGTGCTTGTTGGGAGACTTGGAGAGGCACATTTGGTTAGATTCTTCGAAAACGGTTTCACGGTACGATACAACGGGATCGGATTTCTTCAAAGGAATGCAAGCGTGATCTTCTTCCAAATCTTTCAAGCAAATTTCCAAATGCAATTCACCGGCACCAGCAATGATGTGTTCACCAGATTCTTCAATGATACATTGTACCATAGGATCGGATTTGGCCAAACGTTTAAGACCTTCTACCAACTTGGGCAAATCAGCAGGGTTCTTGGGTTCGACAGCGACACGCACGACAGGTGAGACAGAGAATTTCATGACCTATAAAAGTAAACGAAAACAACAAATTATTAGTATAAAAGTAATGAAAACAAAAAAGATTTATGGAAATAATTATTTCATTCAGGTAACGATTGTTCATTCAAAGATGGGTGTGAATTCAGAACAGGTCTGTGTTAAATATCATCAGAAAAAAGGTTTGAATATTTATTTATATTTTGATATTCATATATCATTCTTACCTTCATGTTGTGGGCATCCTTGAAAGTGGTAATGGTACCGGTCTTAACCAAAAATTGATCAACACCGACCAAACCGCAAATGTTACCAGAGGGAACATCTTCAATAGCTTCAACATAACGACCCATCATCAAGATAGTACGTTGGATGGCCTTTTCGTACAAATCTTCCTTCTTGCCGGGAACGTAGTTGGGGCCCATGATACGGCACTTTTGACCGGTGGCTACCTTGCCAGAAAATACACGACCGAAAGCGTAGAAACGACCCTTATCTGAGGTGGGTACCATCTTTGAGATGTACATCATCAAAGGACCTTCGGGGTCACAGTTCTTAACAGCAATGGCGGCTTCATCATCATGAGGACCCTCGTACAACATTTCCATACGGTATTTTTGGGCAACGACAGGAGAAGGCAAATGGATGGCAATCATCTGAAGCAAAGCTTCACCAGCTGGCAACCAGGTACGCATAACAACCTTCAACAAGGCTTTACCGTCCTTGTCTTTATCTTCGTGCTTCAAGGCAACACCGATCTTTTCCAACAAGGTAGGAATTTCTTCCTTCTTGTAGTTCATGACAGCATCGAAGACCTTGTAAATAGGGTCCAAGATGTACATACAGAAGGAACGCTTGTTATCGGCTTCCTTTTGTTTTTGCCATTTCTTGGTCTTGGCGTTGAAGAAGTTTTCACCCCAGAGACTAAATTAAGCGAAAACAAAAAATGTTGGTTACAATATATTTAAGATGGATAAAAGAAAAGCATTCAACTAAGTTAACATAATTAAAAAATAAATCAAAAAAATTGTATGTATTAAAATGTATTATCGGATCTTCAGCATAAGCAGATTTGACATTAAGAAAGAGGTCACTACTCAGCGTTACAATCCAATAAACTGAATTTAAGTCCTCTTTTTCGAAGAGAAAGCGGTCTACCATTCGTTTATTCTACTTTTATATGCACTTGTTTTTCAGTCTTCAAGCCCAGAAAAAAGATTAAAAATCTTATAATTCAACGCTTTATGAAAAACACGAATTGTGCTAAAAGAATAACTATACAAAATATATTAAAAACTGATTTTTTTTTTTTCTTGAATTTAATTTCCTTTTTCGGATACTTTTTAGGATATAAAATTACAAAAATTGTTTGAATACCAAAGATAACTTACCGGTTCATTAGCTTGACAACATCGATCTTGAATTTCTCAGCGTACATCTCAGAGAATTGTTTAAGGGTAAAGGCCCAACCGTGCAAGCCGGAACCGAAACCCACAGAGCCCTTTGAGGGATCAACACGAACTTCACCCATTGGACCGCTATCGTCATTGTAGGTGGCAATGATGACGTTTACGTTTTCAACAATACGTTGGAAAGTTTGGTACAATTCTTCGGCTTCCAATTGCAATTCCAACAAAGCACGGTCCATCTTGTTCATGAACAAAATAGGCTTAATACGTTCGGCAATAGCTTGACGCAATACAGTTTCAGTTTGTACACACACACCAGAAACGCAATCGACGACAACCAAAGCACCATCGGTAACACGAAGAGCAGCAGTTACTTCAGATGAAAAATCAACGTGACCAGGTGAATCGATCAAATTGATCAAGAAACCCTTGCTGTTCTTTTCGCATAAATCGGGGTTGGTGATGAACACCAAATCCTTATCTTCGACTTCAAAGTACATAGAGATGGCACTAATATAAATATTAGAAGGAAATGTTAATAACAACCGCAAGAATATTTAACATATTTCAATAAAATTGTACATGGTTAAAGAAGTACTTACGTTGACTTGATGGTAATACAACGTTCCTGTTCATCCTTACGGGTATCAGTGAAACGGGTTTCACCAGCCTTGGCACCAGCAATAATACCAGCCTTGGAAACCTATACATTCCCAACAAAGAACATATACAATTTTGTTAAGTCCAAGGCACTTTGGGTGGGGTCAAATAACCCATAGATAAAAAATTATATATGTATAAAAAAAAAACTCACCAAGGAATCGGTTAAAGTGGATTTGCCATGATCGACGTGAGCAATGACGGACATGTTACGGATGTTCTTCTTCTTGTCCATCAAGCCACGGATTTCGTCGACGGTGAAGTTGACCTATGAACCAAACATACATATTATATTATTGTATTTACACTGTTTTTTAATTTCACAATATTAGAAAATTTTCAATCCAATAAAAATCGTCAACAAATTTTCCAAGGACACCAGAAACTAGAAAGAGGTATTTTTTTAAATGCCTACGTCATTTTCTTGAATACACAATATGTACGAAATGTTCGTACGTCTTCGGAATTTCTAAAAACGCCAAATCACACTTCCATTGACGTTGCATTTTTTTTTGTCAATCTCAATAATTAATTCCTCCTGATAGATTTTGTTGCTCTTTCAAAATATTAACGCCATTGGAGAATTCGTTTGCTTTTTTATTGTATTTTTATAATATTTTAAATAAATTTCACCTACCATTTTGGATGTTTAATGATTTTTCTTGGGCAACTTAAAAAAACACTACACGCCTGCAATGGCGTTACGAGAAAAAGAAAGATGTTGCCACAATTTGTCACTAGAGTTGTTAATCTGGTGAATACTCGGATATTGATTACTTAGTACTGGATACATTTTAAAGTACTTGATATCCAGTTGTACATAGTTGTATTCTGGTACTAAACATATTGCTGCACCTGAAAAAATGAAGCTGATCTTTATTCTATTTTTCATAATGTCCTCCTTGTCACTTTAGGTTTAAATAAAAATTGAGAAACTAAATCCTAATATAAGAATGTTTCAGATGTAATTCGAGTGTAAATTAAAAGTATAAACTGCTACGGGAATTTTATAAAAAAAAAGTTTACAATGTTTAAGGTGACCATATTTATGTGTGGGAGGTATATACTGAGATTATCTTAAATGTTAACAGTAGTTGTTTAAAAACTTCCTATTTTATAATTTTACAAAATTTCATTACTGCTATAATCCAAAATACCAAAATTATTTATAATATTTATACCCTTTACCATCATAGGTGGAAAGTGTATATTGGGTTTGTGCTGATGTTTGTAACGCATAAAAATATTGGCCTGAGACCCACCTTTTAGTATACCAATCGACTTAGAATCACTCCTTGAGTTGTTTTAACGATGTCCGTCCGACTGGCTGGCTGACCGGTTATCCATGTAAGCTTGTTATCATTGTACAGGTCGTAACTTTAATCCGTGAACGATCCCTATACTTTTTGAGCGAAATCGGATTACTATTTCTGGTACCTCCCATAGCGAGGTATTTTATTAATATTGTATTTTAATAATATTCAGCACAAATACCTTAATCAGTGAACCTAATTTTGAGGGATCGGCCCATATTTGACTATTTATATACCGTCGTTGAAAATCCAAATGATTATGATTCGTAAAGTTGTCTTACATGTCTCTACCAATTTTTAGATTTTTACGACCAAAAATAACGGTGCACTATTTTCAAAATTCAAATATGCGTATCATCAAACTTGGGGTAAGACATGAAAATAAAATATTTGAATTTAAAAAAATATATATTTGAATTTTTGCTTCTCCTGTAAAATTTAAAAAAGTGTTGTTACGCAGTTTTGGATTTTCAACGACGATACACATAAAAGCACAAAAACGTTTGTCTACTTTTACATTAATCAGGTTTGTCTGATCAAGTCTTGAATTTGTATGAGAAAAAACTGACAGAATTAAAATTGAGCAAACCTGACCGTACTATCAAGTTTACGAAAATTTTGAAAATTTGTATGAAATTTAATGAAAATAAAATGAAAACTAATAAAAAAAATGTTTGTGTGTGAACGTGTGAATGCAGGTTCAAAAGAAATTTAAAGAAAAACTGTAAACCTGATTCATGTGAAACGGGACTTAATAACTCTAAATATAAATGCGTTTGATTACTAAAACTTTGCACAGATAAAAATTTTGTAGGTATAAACCAATAACCAAAATTGACCCAATTGACGGTTTTTTTGGCGGAATTGACATAAATCTAGAAATTTTGAAAAAAAAAAAAATAGCACATAGTATATGTATGTATGTCTCTAAGACTTGTTAAATTGTTGGTCCATATTAAATTGTTGATCCATATTTGACCTTATAAGTGAATAACAATTATTGTTTGTAATGGGCTATTGTAAATTACCAAGTCTAATGGCTTATATCTTCATAATAATATCTGCTTATATCTTCAGAAAACATTTGTTCGTCTAGAATCTTGATATGATGAATTTATGGGTCCCGATTCGCTTATAGCCTTCTATGCATCATTTAAAATACAGAAATCTAAAACATACAATACCAGCATCTTAATTCGAGCCTTACATTAAATCCTCTCCTTCAAATCAAACAATTATTGTTGTATTTATTTTATTTAGCCAAAAAAATTATAAAAAATAAAAATAAATAAAATTTCAAAAAATTCCAAAAACAAAATATTAAGAAAATTGTGTGTTCTTTGGCCAAAACAGCATATCTTAATATATTTAATTTTTTCATAATATAATAAGAAATTGTTTAAATGCTCATCAATTTTTACAAAAAAAATAAATTTTTGTGAAATAATAATAATTTAAACGTTCTGTGGTTAGGATGTATTTTTAATTTATTATGATATTTTTTTAGTCTTGGAAAACTAAAAATTTATAAACTTTCATGCTTGTCAGCATTTTTATCCCTACTTATTTTTTAATTACGACATGAAATTTATACATACTTAATTTTGCTCTGAAAATGTATATCAACTTAAAAAAACCCCAACTTATGTAGGATCTAAAAAAAATTAAGGTTGCTTGATATATCACCATCAAGCTGACAAGTGAAAAATAATGCAACCATGTAAGAAAATAAAGAAATGAGATAAATGTAATAACGAAACGAAATAGAATTAGAAATAATAGAATTACTCTTTGAAGCAACATATTTTGTAGACGAAGCTGAAAAGGCCAATTTTTATTTTCTGCAGAATTTAACAAAAGATAAAAAGGCAAATTAATTCATTTAAATACTTAAACCAATCACAAAAAAAATTAAAAAATCAATGGATGGTGAAGATGGTGTCAGCAAAAGAGGCCGTGGCCGTGGACGCGGCACTAGAGCCCGAGGACGAGGTCGTGGACGCGGCCGTGGTAGAGGTAAAAAAGCTGCAGTAGTTGTATCTAGTGATGATGAAGTATCGCTGGATCAATCTTTTGATGGTAGTTCCGGAGTTGTCGTTGAAGATGATGTTTCAGGTGGCAGTGGAGCTAATGTTTTGCTGGAAACAGGAGAGGATGCTGTAATGAATGATTTGACTAAAGGAAATGAAAATGTGGAAGTTCGTTCAAATGTTGCCGCTACCGTCAGTACACAAATAACTACGGAAACCACAGCGGTAGTTGCCGCTGTACAGCCAGAGCAGCCAGTTGCCACAGCTGCACAGACAGTAACAAATATTGTACCACAAACAAGTAAGTTTATTTTGTTGCTGGCTTTGTTTTTTACAATTTAATTATCTGAATTAAAATTAACTAAAATTAATTAATTATATATGTTTTTTAATTTGTATTTTCCAGTTGACATGGAGGCCGACATTTCTCAATTGGAAGCGCCGACATTTACTACGATTTGTAGGGGTCCCCCTGAACCTATGCTACGTCTTAAATGGAATCATAAAGTAAATTTAATTGGCGAAAAAGTTTTAAATCCCATGATTCACATTTGTGACCAATGTGATAAGCCTATATTACACTATGGTCGTATGATCCCCTGTAAACATGTATTTTGTTTGAAATGTGCTCGTACGGAACCTGTAAAGGTATGTCCTCGTTGCAACGACAAGGTTGTGCGCGTAGAGCAATCAGGTCTAGGTACCGTGTTTATGTGCACACATAGCGGAAGTAGATATGGAAATACCGGATGCCGAAGAACCTATTTGTCACAAAGGGACTTGCAGGCTCACATTAATCATCGTCATGTAACCCAGCCACCACCTCCTCCACCACCAGCTCCCATAGCAACAACTGCTGAAATAAAGCCAGATGCAGGACTGCAACGAAAATTGTCGGAATCTTCCATTACAGTAACGCCCATACAAGCTCCCTCTACTTTGTTAACTCAACGAGTCCCTTTAAGGTCTACTAGTAATATCGGCTCAATTGCTCCTCCCGGTTCGTCTTCAACATTGCAATCGACTACCTCCCATTCCTCTTTAACGCAAGCCAATTTAGCTCGTATAAATAATGCTAATGCTCAAGATTGTCATCAAGGTAAGGTGGCCTTACATCAGTCGCTCAAAAAGACTCCCCTTAGTCAAAGCCACCATCAGCCGTCGGAATCTGTCGCTGACGCGTCTTATTACAGCAGTGTTTTAAATTCGTTTGGTAGTGCAGCCGGTGGTGGTTCCTCTAGTAACAATCCTACGTACGATTCGTCGTCGGGAAATAATACTAATCAGGCAGCCGGTCAAAGTTCTTGGCAACAGCAACAACAATATTACAGATGAGAGTTGAGGAAAAATTTATGGAAATGTTTTTTTAACTCGCTTTCAAAATAATAATTAAGAGTTGCTTTTTACTTTTAAAATATTTTTACCAACAGAAAGAACATAGTCCATTTTATAAAAGTAACGAAAATAAGTTTAACCCTTTAGTCGTCTTAAGTCGAAACTCAAAAATGTTAATAACAAATGGAAAGAACAAATGAAAACGAACCCAATTAAGGTTTATATAATGAATTGAATTGTTTTAACGTATCTAATCTTTGATAAATTTACAATTAATATTTGTTCTTAATAAAATAAAAAAGTACGTCAACATTACTAGAAATGCTGTATTATGATATTGTGGGTAATTATCGTTTAAATTTAAAATTGTTGAAAAAATCAAATTATCTAATGGTGTTCATTTCCTGCATAATCGACTGTTCTTAAGCTGAGTAGTACAAAAAATATATTTTATCTAGATTAGTTTTTCGAAAACTCGTTTTGATAACCTTAAAATCCTTTCGGAGCTATTGTACGTTTTTGTGTTATGAAGATGTATAATATAAAGAAATTATTTGAATTTTTTTTGTTTCTAAAAGCACTTTATTGCATTTGAAGAACATTAGAGAAAAACTTAATAGTTATTATATAAATAAAAAGGAAATAGGCAAACATTTTAAAATAATAACGCCAATTTAAATTTTAAAATAAGAAAATTTACGTACTATATTTCTTTTTTTATGTTATTTCTATTATACATACATATTTAAATAATAATAAAAACAAAAATGTTAAGATTGCCGCTTGGCCATACAGCAGCATCGTCGTCGTCAACTTTATTTCAAAAGTTGATAACTCTTTCGTTTCGATTTACTTTTTATTATATTTTTTGCTACTTAACTACAATTACTGTGTGTTGTGGGTATCCATATCGATGAGTAACGCTTTGTCGCTATCATCTTCTTTAAAGTCACTGGTGGCTATAGCTGAATTTTCCACTTTGGGAGGCGGCGCAGGCATTGGTATTGCTATTTGGCTCATGGTGCTAATCATTCGTGGCTCAGAACGAGCCGTAGTAATAGGTAAAGGGGTAGTAGCAGAATTGCTTGATGATTGTGCCAAAAATGGAGGCGTTTGCAATTCACCATGTCCCCCTAAAGAGGGACCGTGTGCATGACTATGTCCAGAACCATGAGTATGCGCTCCTCCTCCATGATGGTGACCATGACCTCCGTGGTGACCGTGATGTTTATGTTGGTGCTGACCATGGCCATGAGAGTGGCCGTGACCGGAAACAGTAGGAAATGATTTGGGTAATTGTGTGTGACGCGAATTTTCTGTAGATTTTAGACGTTCACTTAAAGCTTTTAATGCTATTTGGCTGTTAAAAATAAATTATTAAAAAAATAATACTAAGTTTAATATTGTTGTTGAATTACCGTCTTCGTTCCACATCATGAGGATCAACACCCGGCATTGAAATTGATACAGAAGACAAACTGGCTGCTGATGCCACCCTTGGTGGTGCTGGAGGCTTAACTACACCTACTTTTAAGCAACACATATAAATAGGATTAACCAGTATAGCAATGATAGGCTGCATAACATTGGGAAAGAAGCTGGCAAAGGTAAAACTTTCCGAACTGTCACCACGTCCATTTGGATGATGTTGATAGAATCGCAAATATACCCATGAAACCAATAGACCAGAGGCAAACATAGCCGGGTATGTCCCATCTAACATATTAATAGCCCACAGGATGATGGACCAAATTAAAACGGTTAAAGGAATATTTCGATTTGTTAAACGTCCCCAACGAGTTTTAAATATCAAATGATCTGGCATTATTTGGCAAACAGCAACACAAATCCCTGCCACATAACCAGCCAAGCCGTGTATGTGAACATCGAATAGAATTTGTGGATTTTTGGTGATCATATAGTAAAATAAATAATAAATTGTGGTCAATATTGAGACACCAAAATTACTTAATGCAAAAAATTTAAACATTTCCAATTGACCCCATAAAGGTTCAATCATTTTGCCACACAAGCCAACCGTCACCACATCTACTAGAACTTCCCACCAATGCAGTTCTATAAAACAAAATGTAAACGCAGTCCATATCCAAAATTCGGCATTGGGCAAGATGTAGCCGGGCGTTACTGATAAGAAAAGAACGGCTGTTTCACTGAACGATAGCAAATAGCCAACAGTAGTTACCAAACAGATGAGGGTTATAACTGGCGATGTATTACGCAGTAGTGCCGAAAATTGTTGTTTCAAATAGGGCATATTCCTGTTCAGAATATGTGTGGTGGCCGACATTGTCACTGCTGCTAATATAACTTCCTTCTAGAGAATTTCTACTTGTTTATCATATAAATAGTTATTAGTCCCACTCTAATGTTTCGACAAATTAAAAAACACTTGTTCAAACAATAAATAGTCTGGATTTTAACCAGGAATTCCTTTGCTTATCCAGTTGGAGGTGTCAACACTTTTTGTGGCTATTGCAGTCAATAAATAAATGTCAAATGCTTACTTTGACATTTACAGTGAAATCTCCTCTACTTGACTTCTGCTCCAAGAGACGACAAATTTCTAAGTCCTATGATTTTTGTCGTAATTTTGAATACAATTCATTTCTACTAAGTAGAGCACTCTTTTCCAAAAAAATAAAATTATGTTAATATGTGTTAATATGTTAATTATGTTATTGTTGACGAACGAAAACTAGCTTATATAGTAAATTTTTTTAATAGATGTGTTTAGTAAGCACAAGTGTCTAAATGTAAATAAAAAACAATGTTGCCAACATTTACCGATTAAATTTTTATGTACAACTACCGTTGCCGCTAAAATACCATTATTTAAATTTTTCCCAAAATTTTGAATAATAATTTTTCATTAAAAAGAATACTACCCTTCACCAATGAGGTCAACATTTTTTTCTTGAATTAAAACATGTAAGCCATTTTTGTCAATGGCCCTTTTGTTGAATGTAGGGTGAATAGTGAACCAATATTCTCTATATTTCATTACAGTTTATACCACAAATTAAGTGTGTAACATATGAACATAAAATTGTGGAAAGAGTATATTGGGTTTGTGCTGGGTCCTTACTGTGTAATTCGATTCGAAAGAAAAACCTTTCGTTTTTATATACCTACACATTGCGATTCGAAAAGTTTTCTTTCTAATCGAATTACACGGTAAGGCTCCTGTTGCTTGTAACGCCTTTTAGTATACCTATCGATTCAGAATCACTCCCTGAGTCGAAATAAGCTTGTTATCAAAGTACAGGTCGTTACTTATAATCTAACGAAATTTGCCACAGACCCTGTATGGATAAAATCAAAATTTAGTGAGAAGCGATCCACAATTGTCCCCAGCTACCATATCAGACCCTCTGCCGAAAATGACATAAATGTACTTAAATCTCGAAATTAAAAGAGAAAATTAATATGTACATGTCTCTAAGACTTAAAAAAAAACTTGTAAAGTTCGACCTTAGTAGTGAAGGGTATCATATAGTCAGACTTGATCGAATATAGCTTTTTCTTATTTGCTTTTTTTATGTTTACAAGCATTTCGTGATTTTCGCCTCATTTAGTAACTTTTGAAAGGATTTGCATGGGGATATGGTACTGATTTCTTACAAAGAATGGATTGAATCCACCCACTACTTTTTTCATTATTTAATTAAAATTTCCAATAAGAAATCGTGATATGACAATGATGTTTAAAATATGTAGCCTAAATATAATAACAAAAAATATAAAAACAAGTATTATTAAATTTTACAGTTTTTTTTTTAATTTTATTTTTATTATTACAAGATTTTTTATTATTTAGAATTAAGTTGATTTTTTGCATCATTTTGCTTTTGTTTTAAATTCTATAACTTTATTAATTTCACAATCATTCGTTCTGTATATAAATAAACTAAAACTTTTGTAATTTTTAATATTATTTCAAGAAGCTATAAATAATTTATAGTAAAAAACAAATAGTATGTGTATATTTATAAAGCAATCTTAAAGATTTCCATTTCATATCAAATGTTCAATTTTAGTCGAAGAATTAAAACTTATTTTTTTTTTGTGAAATAATATTAAAAATTTAAAAGCTTTTAAAGTCTCATTTTTGTGTTGGATGTTTTGTTATCTTTATAGAATTTTCGTAAAAAAAAAAATATTTTAACATAAAACTAGTTTTTCTTTTTTTTGTTAAGAAAAATGGTATGAAACAATTACATTAAACCTAAAGTAGGCTTAAGAAAAACAGTTCGAAACAATGTTTAAAGTAAATGGAAGGATGATGTTTTTAATTGTATAAACATTTTAATTTAAAAGGTGGAATTTGTTTCCTTTGCAGGCATTTTGCTTGTTATGCGGTGAAAACAAAGTAGGAATCACTAAAGCAAAATGGTAAGACTTAAAATATTTGTTTGTAAAAAGAAACGTTAATTTTCTTACTTCTTCTAATAAAATTTAGAAAAGGCTTTAGTAGAAACAAATATTTTTCATCCGCAAATCCTGCAATAGGTATATATATTGTTTTAAATAAAAATTAATTACAAAGAAATCTTATAAAAGCCCAAAACGCAAAATGTTTCGGGCTTCACTTATTATGTACCTAAACATAAAAACATATACACACTTTACACGCTCTTAACTAAGTGATTAAATGCGCTTAGCTTAGAACAGCAGTGTGCCCATACCGCCCATTTCGGATTGTTCTTTAACAAAGATTTCAAAGTATTGATAGATAATTGTGACAGCCAGAAGGATACCTGTACCAGAACCGATGGCACCCAAGAAATCGGCCAACACGGATAAAGCACCGATGCACAAACCACCAAAGGCAGCAGCTGTGGGGATATAACGGTTTAATTCATGGATCATAGAATTTTCACGATGGCCACGCATAACCATGTGTTGTTCTTTCAATTGTTTAGCAACCTATAAAAAATATGTTAAAAAAATATAATTTCAATATAAATATGAGCTAGTCTTATTAAAACTTACATCCTTGGCAGAGCTTCCAGACACATCAATCCATGTTTTGGAGAAGAACGCACAGGAGCCCAACATGAAGACAATGTAAAGCATGGCGTGAATAGGGTCAGTCAGAATGTGGCCTACACTTTCAGGTGGTGACAAATAATAGCAGAGACCACCGATGGGGTAGGAACGAGCTGGGCCGCCACCACCGACATCAGCCCAAACACCGAGGAGATTAATAAAGAAGTTTCCTTGGAATTTAACTGCTAACATTTGTGAAATAACGTACAAATTGGACACCAAAGCTGATTGCAAGATAATGGGGATGTTGGAGGTATAGAAGAGTTTAATAGGATAGCTGCTGTATTGACCACGGTAGCGGGCGGATTTGATTGGCAAATCAACACGGAAACCTTGGAAGTATATAACGACGGCGAAAACAAGCACGGTAGCCAACAAGTTCATTAAGTTAGGCAAGTTTTGACGGTAGAAAGCTTCGCGCAGAGCACGAACCTTATCGCTGCGAGTTGCCATTAAATGGAACAAGGCAATAACAGCACCCTCGAATTCAGTACCACGTCCGGTAGTGACAGTGGTGGGTGAGAATGCCTTCCAAACTATGGTTTCACAGATGTTGGTGGCAATAAAGAGTGAGATACCGGAACCCAAACCATAACCCTTTTGCAATAATTCATCAAGAAGTAAAACAATTAAACCAGCTGCGAACAATTGGATAATGATCAACAGACAAACGCCAGCGCCAATTTCTGATGGATCACCATACATGCCGGTCATAACGTAGACGATGGCCTGACCAATAGTAATTACCATACCGAACAATTTTTGAGCACCATTAAATAAGGCACGATCCTTAGGTGTATCACCGACTTCAATAATTTTGGCACCAGCCAACAATTGCATAATTAAACCGGATGTTACAATTGGGGAAATACCCAATTCCATAAGAGTACCACGATTGGAGGCCAAAATGACACGAATCCAGTAGAAGGGATCAGCTGAATCGGAGCTCATAATACCAAACAAAGGAATCTGACAACATACCAAGAAGATGAACAGCGTTATGGCGGTCCATAGCACTTTCTCTCTAAATTGGATCTGGAAAGGAATAAATTGTAATTAAATAATTATCATATTTACAATGTTAAGTTTACAGATTTAGCAGCGAAAATAAACTAACAATTTCAATGCCAAAAATTTACTATAGATTCCAAATGTTCCAAACTTTTAAATTATTACTTTTCAAGGCAATAGTGCAGTTGATTGACCCAGTTGCTTAATTTAAAAGAAAACATTTCTAAACCAGTTTCATCATCATCTTCCGTCCACATTGCATTATTATTGTAATGAGTATAATGATGATAATGACAATATCTGTCAGTGGTTTACCCTACAAGAAATGAATGACCGAAACTAATACACACAAAACATATTTACTAACACATTTAAACTTGACAAAACATATGGTCGTCACTCGTGAGGAAGTTTCTATCATCGTTAAACAAGTTATTTGCATGGTTGAATTTTTGACATTTTCTGAAAATTATTTTTGTTGCGTGCATTTACTTCCAAAAAAAGAACTAAGAAAAAATATAATAAAAATAAAATTAAATTAAACAAACAATTTTTAAGTATTTTAAAAACATAAAGTAAAGTGAAGAAATAAAAAAGTGAAAAATATCAAATGTAATTTTAATTTATTTTCATTCCGTTTAATTTAGTTTCTTATGTTGTTTACTTTTTGTTCAATTAAATGTACATTTTTGTTATATATTTATTTATACTTTTTTTATTTGACTGTATTTTGTTATCCTTTTGTTATTTTATCATTTAAATAATATAAATATTGAGATGAAATGTTATGTGTTTTTCTTTAAACTAGAAGTCCGTCAACAGTGGCGACGTAATTATCAAGCATTACTGGTCACCTGTGACTAAAGCTATTTCATTGCTGACGAAGTATTTATCAAACTTTACCGGTCATCTGTGATCAATTACATAGGAATGTTGACTAGTAAAAATCATTAGAGTGAACAGCTCAGATATATTATCTGTGGTCGAAAAAATGTGTGTGTTAGAGAGAGATGCAAAATCACACGTACACAAAAGTTTCGGTCACATTTCTCATATTGGCTTAATAAAATGATAGAAACTTTGTTCTACGCGATGATGGAAACTTTGTCACTAATGTCAGTCATATGACGGGTAAAATGACTGTCACTGTTCTTGCAGGGTAGCTACGTAAGCAAAACAACCCTGCAAGAACAGTGACAGTCATTTTACCCGTCATATGACTGACATTAGTGACAAAGTTTCCATCATCGCGTAGAACAAAGTTTCTATCATTTTATTAAGCCAATATGAGAAATGTGACCGAAACTTTTATGTACGTGTGATTTTGCATCTCTCTCTAACACACACATTTTTTCAACCACAGATAATATATCTGAGCTGTTCACTCTAATGATTTTTACTAGTCAACATTCCTATATAATTGATCACAGATGACCGGTAAAGTTTGATAAATACTTCGTCAGCAATGAGATAGCTTTAGTCACAGGTGACCAGTAATGCTTGATGATTACGTCGCCACTGTTGACGGACTTCTAGTTTAAAGAAAAACACATAACATTTCATCTCAATATTTATATTATTTAAATAATAAAATAACAAAAGGATAACAAAGGATAACAGTCAAATAAAAAAAGTATAAATAAATATATAACAAAAATGTACATTTAATTGAACAAAAAGTAAACAACATAAGGAACTAAATTAAACAAAATGAAAATAAATTAAAATTACATTTGATATTTTTCACTTTTTTATTTCTTTACTTTATTTTATGTTTTTAGAACACTTAAAAATTGTTTGTTTAATTTAATTTTATTTTTATTATATTTTTTCTTAGTTCTTTTTTTGGAAGTAAATGCACGCCACAAAAATAATTTTCAGAAAATGTCAAAAATTCAACCATGCAAATAACTTGTTTAACGATGATAGAAACTTCCTCACGAGTGACGACCATATGTTTTGTCAAGTTTAAATGTGTTAGTAAATATGTTTTGTGTGTATTAGTTTCGGTCATTCATTTCTTGTAGGGAATATATGAACAAGGGAAAATTGTTTTTGTTGTTTTCTACGAGAAAATGTACCAAAGCAAGAAAACAAAAACGAACTAACTTCTGTGACGAAATAAAACGATTTGTGTTCGTGCATTTTGTACACGTCGTATTCGCTGGCAGAAAACGTCAAAATAAATGTATGAGAAGAAATGTCAAAATTAAAAGAATGGAAAGGGAAAAACATGCACAACTTTCATAAACAGTTTACTATTTTTCTTAAATCCGTATAAAATATATCTAGATAAATTTTAACTATTAGGTACTTTTATTAATTTTGGTAAATAAACAATAAAATTATGATATGAATTTAAGAGAGGCTGTGAAATGCCTGCGTGGCTTTGTCTTTCCATATGCATTTTCAATTATTGTTTAGTCGTTATCGTTTAGTTACATTTTCTTTTTGACAATTAGAAAGTTGTGACTGGATATGTTTTGAAGGAAAATTAGGCGGCTTCACTAAATATGAAATTGTTAGTTATACGACAATTCACTTCCAATTTCATTAATAAAACTTGCATTATTTTTAACAAATTTATCTTAATATTAAAAGAAAAACTTACCTTGCGTTCTGGTTTAGCAATTTCTGGCAGTATACTGCAGAATGGCTTTATGACTTCGAGGAATTTAACTGGAAAGCAAAAAAAAAGGCTGATTAGCTTAACACGTCACCATTTATTTACATGCAGGCGTCTATTTTTTATTCAATTGTTCAAATAAACACAAATTTGTAAAATATTAAAAGAAAAATGAAAACACCGGCATCGTATACAACACAATTGAAAACTGTGTATACGTAAGCAAATAGGAGGAGGTGGATAATTTCCTTTTCATCAATTTTATTTTTAATTTCCAACTTAGTTTTCTTCTATTTAATTTGATTTCTCTTAAACTCAGCAACACTTTTTAAATTATTAACAAACATTTTTAAGTTGTTTTGCTGCTTATTTACTTACTTCCCATTGTTATTTAGCTGTTGTGTGTTTATTTTATAACAAATTTAAAAAAAAATTATTCCTAATTATAGTTTCCACTGAAACGTCCGTATAGAAAGTGAATTTATTCCCCCAACAACTTTTAATTGGGTTGGAAAAACTCGAACTTCGAACAAACGCAAACGAAATCTACCGACGTTAAAAATTGAATGAATAAAATTCGTACAAGAAATTCAACTGCACTTCATCAGTGCTTCGTGTCAAAGTGCTGCCAATTCGATTTTGGCCTCTAACTATATATGTACTCTTTTTTCTTATGTTCTTGTTGGATAACTGTCACAAAATAGCTTGCTGTCTTGTTTTTTCACACCTATTACACGTTTTTGTTCACGTGACCATTTTTAAGTGCTGCCAAGTGTATGGTATGTGCTCTTCACTGCGGACTGATAACCTTTTTATTACCGTTAGATTCAAGATATATATACAGTTAGATTCATTTGTAATATTTTTTTATTATAGTCAAAAGTTTTTGTAATTGATAATTTATTGAAATATGGATTTTTGAATTGTAGTTAAAAACGTAACCCAATATTCATCGTTAGTTACAATTGTGTTTAGTGTAAAGAAAGAAGTTCTAGAAATATAAGCCGGTAAAAACGAGTTGTAACATTTTTATAACCTTCATCACCATAGTCGCTGATGTATGTAATGCATATAAATATTTTTCTTAGAGTACATCAGTCGGTCCGTCTGGATGGCTGGCTGCACTCCCAAATCTTGTAATCAAAGTATAGGTCGCAATTTTAAAAATAACTTAGAAATTTGGAAATTTTTACAAGAGTTCAAGTCGGACTCTCACAACCTCCTTCAAGTCAAATATCTTCAAAAGTTTAGGCGTGCTTAAACAATTTCGAACTTTAACACAAAACCGAAAATATATTTTATTCTAAGTATAGTGCAACATTAAAAATTGTGTTTCCTAAAGGGTAAATAAATTAATTTATCAATCTAGATATGTACGTCAATTGACCTACATCCAGTTGAAGAAATTTTTTTATATCAACAATTAATAATCTTCACTTCAATGAAACTTTAATGTTCATAATTGTTTATAAGTATTTTATATAAAATCAATGTGTAAATTGTTATCGATATTTTATTTTTAAATTCAACAGAAATGCATTAGACAAGAAGAGAAGATGCAAACACTAAATACTAAAATAGGATCATAAAATTAAATGGCCATTTTAGATGACCCAATAATTTATTTTCTTACTTACATTCTAATTGAAACAAGAGGTACTTCTCTCAGACAATGAGCTTCTTGAAATGGACCTACGTTTTAACGCAAATGGGTTAGTTAGAGAAATTTTAAATAGCCTAATTAGGCCCTATGCTCCACTGGGATTCAACGATAACAGAAGAAGAAGAACCAGCCTAATTAATACCCAAGTGGGTCTGGCCGGGAATCGAAATTGGAACCTCTGGTATGCTAGGCGGATGACTAACCTGCTATACCACGGCCGTTCACTTTTATTTATTTTCCTACCATAAAAAGAGTGTTCGGCTTTGCCGAATCTTATATACCCACCATTACATATCTTCGAGGGATAATAATATAAAACTTCTCTGCGCTATCTTTGATCGTCAAAGGATATAATAAATACTATTTACCACGTATTTGGTTTTGAATAGCTTAGTATTTAAGTAGTATTTGGACCGGATTTACCAATCTCTACTGAATTTAAACTAAATTATTCCATTTTTGGAGCGGTGGAAAAAATGGATCACTTGCTACTATATTAAATGAAAACTGATCGTATTCGTATTTAATAACAAAACGAACCAGTACTAAACTCTAAAGTTATGGCTACCATATTTTAATATTTATTAGCATTACACTTGTTTTCGAAGGCAAATTTAAATATGATCTATGGTCAAATGTGGACCGATTTCCATCAAATTTGAAAAACTAACTACTAGGTTGCATAAAACTTCTGTTATAAAGATTTCATAGCTATTATAATTCGATTTAATTTATCAGTATTAGTCAAATGTAAACCGAGCTTTTTGAAGAAACCAGAAATACTTTTTTTAAGCGCTACTGAGCTAAAAACTGACGGACAGACAGAAATCCCCTATTCTTTTTAGTTTTTGCTGTTTCCGTATGAGAGCCAAATGTTAACCGATTTTGCTCAATTTCAATACCAAAATTTTCCAAGACATAAGGAATATTTCGTTTAGGCTCTATCGTGTTTTCAACAGACGGACATCGCTCGTTCGTCTTAGAATTTCATATAGATCCAGGATATATATCCTTCTCGGTTTTTAAGCCAATATTGAGGATATTACAAACAAATACTTTTTAATTGTGGATATAAAAATTAATAAACTGAAGCAGTTCGATATTATTACGTTTCTTTTATTTAAAATCTAATTACATACATATAATAACAATTTAGTAAACGAAAACAAATAAAAAATAAAAATGATAAATATCAAAAATTGCACAATTTGTTAATAGTTTTTTTTTGTTTAACATAATTTTTTACTTATTTGTATAACAAAATAACAAAACAATATGATGGTTGTTTTTTAAGTAAATGGAATTTTAAGTAGCTTATGTGATAGAATTGCTTCTTAATTAATTAATTTTAAAACATGGCATACATTTGTACGTATGTGTTTTACAAATATGTATGTATGTAAAATTTTCAAACATATAAATATTCTACAAATGTCCATTTTCATTGTCACGATTACTACGCAAATATAAAGGAGTTGTAAAAGATTTGCCTTGCACTAAGTGTTTCAAATTTTCACCAGCATAACTAACAAAGGGGGATATTTCACATTCGTCACCATGAACAAGGCCTCCAGCAGCCTCCACATATTTTTTATGCAAACGATAAAGATCAGCTTTAGCTGTAGCAGGACAATCTTTACCAGCTGAATCAGCATTTTTTAAAGCACTAAAGTCTTCATCTCTTGGTACTTCCATAGCCACAAACTTTTGTGTAAATTCAAAGACATCAAAAACGAATTTTTCAATTTTAATGCCATTGGGTTTTTCTGGTGTTATCCGTTTGCCTGAGTTATCCACAAAAGGTATTTTCTTTTGGGCCACATGCAATTTCAGTTCCTGTTCATAATCACTGGCAATTTTATTCAAAAATGTAGCTGAAAAAAAGTGATTGCAAATATTTCCGGCATTGAAAGTAAGGCGACCATCTGAATTACGCATTTCGGAAGTCTTTGCAGAAATTTCACTGTATTCCACCACTTGATATTTACCATCTACAATGGCTACGACACCCACTGCCTCGGTTGGTGAAGATTTTTCAACCACTTTGGCGGCAGTATCGGCATTTTCTTGAACACAATAACCAATAAATACGGGATCAGCAACTTTTGTCAATATATTGTCTACACTGTGGGCATGTATATACAAGATTCCTTTTTTGCTCATATCATCCAATATTCCTTGCTGTTTCATGGCACGATAAATGCCTCCATTGCCATCAGGGGCTCTTGCAATGCGATGTTTTTGATCTAATATAATTTTACCATCATATTCAAAACAGGGCAATGAACCCTGTTCAAACAGTATAACATTTTCTTTTTTTAATCCAAAATAGTTGTTGGCTACAAAATAATCAAAAGTTGGTTGTATTGTGTGCTCCGATGTCATAATATACCAGGTTATAACACCCTTTTTGCCGGTTGCTTCAAAGGCTAATTCTTCCAATTTCAATATACGTTCAGCCTGAAGGCGAAAAAGTGATTTACGGGATTGCAAACCAACGTCATACATGCCTTTGGGATAAGCGAAACCCAATCTGGTTCCTAAAAAAAAGAAACAAAGAATAAATAAAACATGTTTTAACAAAGAGTTGCTCTTTCTTTCAGCTCTTAAATATCAGTCTGTTGTTTACTCGTAACTAAAATTCGTTTGCACTTTCAGTTTCAGTTGACCTTTAAAACTTGTTTTAAACGAAGAACAGAAAAAATATTTTTTTTATTAAAGAAATTGGTAATATTCCTGAATTAAAAAACATGCTGTTTTAATTTTATTAGCATAAAGTTTATGTTAAAGACCTTCAATCTGACGAAAACTTATTAAAAAGTATTTTAAATCAATCGATATAGATTTTAAGAGCAACAACATTAACATATTAACTAATTAAAAATACTCATACTAAAAAAATACCTTATTCAAAAATTGTTAAAATTAAAAAACTATTCTTGTAATTCAGATCAGATCTTACTACTATCGATACAAGTTTTTACTGGATTGCTAAAAAATCTACAACAACAACTTGAGTCTGTATCCATACGGATACATACAGTTTTGCAAAAATCTAAGTCTTTTATTGAAATTATTTATAAGATCTTAATTGATATCAAAATCAATTTTTTTTGTTGTCAGATGTTTCCATTCAAATATAGCGAAAGCCTTAACTCATTTATACAATTGCCCAATCATTAAAATTTTACAAAAACAAATTTAGTATTTTTATAAAAGTATCTTTTGGACATTAACATTTCAAATTGTTAATATTTTTTCGGTTCCCCCTTTATTCTCTTGGTATTTTAGTGTGTGTTGAGTAAGATAATTATTAAAACTTTTAAAGAAATTAAAAAAGCAAAGCCAACAAAGACTTGAATACAAACAAACAAAAAATGTTATGGTGTAAAAATAATATGTATGAACGTAAGTATGTACGTACAACGCTTGTAATAAGTATTTGAACACTTTAATAAAATGGTTGGTGCAGCAGTAGGTTCAAGGCTTTTAGAAAGGGACTAAGACAAAAATTGTATACATTATATTACAGGCAACGATTTCTTGAATAATTGAATGGTTAAAGCCAGGAATGCTAACTGCAATTGAGGCGTGACTTGAAAGTAAATATGATCTAACAAATATATTTGAATAAACAAAGATTTTTTAAAGTTACTGAATGTTCATTAGTGGTATAACTAAATTTATAACATAAGTATGATACTTTAAATATCCCACAAACAATTTAAATCCTGAGAAACAACTAATAATTTTGTTACTTCTATATTTATTATATTTTTAGAGATATGTACACTGGTATGGTGTAAAAACGTTTCAGAATATTATTCTAAACCTTCTTTTTTACGTGATCTAAAAAATATTAAAATATTGTACATTATAACGTTAAATACTCTTTTAAACTATGCAATGACATTTTTAATATTCGCAAACGTTTTATAAAGTTATGACCCTAATGTTTATACAAAAACTCTAAGAGGTGATGAGAAAATGTTAAAAATATTTAACCACACACCCACTTAATGTAAGTACGACTTACTATATGTATATATTGTTAAGATCAATGAACTTTAATATTAAAAAAGATCATAACGTAAATCTTCATTAAAACACTTACCTTGTCCACCTGCCATAAGTAAAACAGCTACATGTCCCAATGAAATCTGCTTTAAGCCTTCATCACGATAACCACTCAATGTCTCTTCCGATGAACGGGAAATGCTTATAACTTTGGATTCGGGTATGGGCTGCAAACGATCATCTAATTTTAAACCGTTTTGTGATAAAGAAGTTGTGGCACGATCAAAATACAATTTTAGCTCGTTCAAATTTAGCTCAGTTATATCACGCTCGAGCTGTGTCCGTTCAATCTGGGATAATTCATCCCAAAATTTAAGCAAATGCTCCTGACCAACTTGCGTCAATCTTTTGTGCAATTCAACGTAATCAGTCATGTCTAAACAAATAAAAATTAAATATAAGTAAGAATTGAACGAAGTTTTTAATTGCGAATTAGAGACTTTTTAAACAACCGAACGCTTTGACAAGCGTTTACAAACTGAAACGTACACAAATTGGTTATTTTGCTTTTGAGCCTCTTCTTAGCAAGCGAGTAGACAACAAGCGGTACAAATAAGCAAACAAATATCAACAGGTCTAGTTACTCCAACTTGTGTTAAAACAAACAAGACCATAGAATTTTATTTATTTTTTTTTCGTTTTTAGTTATTATCAATCATATTGTTTTAATTTTACTGTTTTCAATTTAATAACTTAATGCAATTGACCAGATTCGATTTTGTGCAGAGAGACTTGTTATATTTTCTTTGTTTCTTGTTTAATACGACTGCGTAAAGAATGAAGAAGTTTTTAGCAAAAATCTTGATGTCCCTGATTTACTGAATACATATACTATAAATAAGTATTTAAACATATGTGTGGCTTACTGATAACTGGTATATTTAAAAATATGTATGTATATTTAAAGAAAAATCTTGTTTTTATAAGAAAACGTACAAGATCCAATAATTTCTTATTGGAATACGAAAATGGCTTAATTCTTACCATTGTTACTTAAAATTTCAAAAAATGTATCATTCTGAGTAATATTCTTTTTGAATATAATTTCACGAATATGTTGTTGAGATTACAAGTTTTTATCGACATTTATACTGTGTGGAACTAGTTCCCTCTTTTTAACATAACTTACGTAAAATCGACATTAAGAAATAAAATATTTTACACAATTTCTTATAGAATATTAGTCAGAACCAATTCCTGAGTCCCAAGTGTATCTATATAACGAATTTTAATGAAATTTAAATGAAAAAAAAAATAAAATCGATCCATTTTATTTGTTCCTTCCTACCATAGGATTGACTTTTCTGAATTGAGATTTTGAACCTCCTTCCTCAAATTGATAAAATTAATCTAAAATAAAAATTTATACAAATTGAAATTACTGTAACAACATGTAGTCGAAATTTGACCACAGATCCCATACAAAACCAGTTTGCAAGTCATTTAAATATGACGAAAATCTTAAATCTGAATATAATGACAATTTTATGTTAATTCATACATATGGACAAAAATCAAATAGTTTTAATTTTCGGAAATAAAAAAATTAAAAAAATTTTTTGATCGCACACTTAATTTTTTTTTTGGGGTTCTATTAAGGGAGCTTAGGGAATGTAAAATCCGTTAGCGTAAATGATTTTACGCGATGCGCGCAGAAGTTATGACGGTTAAAACAAAAATTTCGAAATAAGATTAAAAACTATTTTATTTTTATTAGTTTTATATTAATTTTGACACAACTTATATATTTTCAAGTGAAAAAAATATTTTTTGATTTTTTTAACCGCGATTTTCGCGAAATTTGACAAAATGTAAGTCTTAGTGAAATTCTGCTGCCTTGACTTATGGACAAATTTAATTTGAAATAATTTTTTATTTAAATATAAGTTTCAATAGGTGCATATCTTTCTAAGATATAAAATTCTTGTTTGGTCCATAAAATCGTTAATCCTTATAATATTTTGGTGCGCTTCAAATCTAAGGTAAAGCTTTATTAAAGAATAGTTTTCAGACCATTCCTTATCAATTTTGAGCTAAATTCGCGATGTGCTTCATTGAAATGTTTTTAGATAAAACCTTCGTGTTCTCAGTTAATAAAGAGGTTTTTGTCAAACATTTGATGCAAATCGGTTATAAATGACATCGCTTTCATGCCTTTGGCAGCCATTAAGTAGTATTAGAGGTGACAAAATTAAAATTTAGAGGGAAGTGGATTTATCCCCTAAGTGTGGTGTCTATTTCGTAGAACAACGACTTGGGTCCAAATATTAAAACAAATGCAGAAGAAGACGAAATATAAAGAAAAACTTGAATGCTTCAATCGATTTTTAACGTTTTTTTTTTAATTTGCATGCCAATAACGCTTAGAAGCGCAAATTTGCGCAACTAAGATATTGTGTTCAGTATACAGAATTCGAGATCTGTAATTAGATTTTCCGAACTCCTAAGGGTACAAAAATTATTCAAGTTGAAAGTCGGTTTCAAAGGAATAAAAACTGTTTGATTTTTGCCAACATAAATATTATTGTAAAAACTAAAATCAATGAATGTGTTAGGTTAATATAGGTATAGACAGATCGTTTAACTCATCGAATTATGTTTAACAATACAAATTCGGTTTGCAAAAAATTTGCGTTTTCTTAACATTTGAGTTCTGAGATTTCTCGCGCACTTAAGTAATTTTTGTCAGTAGGGTTATATGGCTGGTCAAATTATGTTCGACCAAAAAAATTTAATACAATTATTTCTGTTACAAATTTTATCACACTATCTTATATAAGGACGGAGAGCAATCGACTTGGCATACTTAAAAGAGGATGCCTACGAAATTCTAAGCGTTACAAACTATTGCACAAGCTCTTAACGCCGTTCTCACTATATGAGTGTAGGGTACAGTGTACTTGAATTTGCAGAATAAGATTTATGCATATTTCCCAAGTTACTTACTAATTGACAAAAAATCTTTTTTACAAATTTTTTAAAACATAAATAAATGCCTTTTTAAGCGACAAAATTGAGTACCGGAAAATGGATTTTAAAATTCTTTGTAAAATTGAACTGAATTTAAATTGTTATCTAGAAAATTATTGTTTTTGTTTTTTTTATCATACCGAATTTTTTATTTTGTTTGTTTACATTAGTTCTTTATACATACAAATAACATTTTATAACAGCGCTGTTAAGTATAATAATTCTAATAAGAAAACATTAACATACTAGTTTTGTTTTTGTAAATAAATGTCTTGTTTTCTTTCATGTTCATTTCCTTTAACAATTATTTTACCTCTTTGTTTTTTTATTTCCAGCAAATTTAAAAGTTTGTCATTCCCATTTATTTGGTAATAGTTTTTTCAAACTAATATTTCTTTTTATTTCAAAGATTTTTTCACATTTATAAAAACAGACAACCGATTAACAAACCGACACACAAAACAAAATGAATGAATCGATAAAAGCGAAACAAACTAAATAAGGTGGCCTTAGATCAGAGACCTGCGCAAAGTATTTTGATCGGCGGCTAACAGAAAAATAAGCGGTGGCGGCTAGCAGCCGGCTATAATAGTCGACATCTTATCGGCTAGCCGATAACATGCTATCGGCATGTTGTTTTTACAGAATATAAAAATCCCTTTTGTAATGGGACAAATTCTTTAAACATTTGGAAGATTGCACATCATCTATTATAAATCTTCTTTGTAATATAAGTCGATAAACCATATGTTTTTTTTTTCATTTCTCATAAATATATGGGACGTTTACACCAAAATGTAATAATTCCTTACAGTTTTTTAAAAATATTGGATTATATAGACATTAAATAAAATCCCAAAAAAACGCCATTAAATCAATTCTTTACCAAAGGGCTTTAAATCTGATCGATCGCACCAAAATGTAACTAATTTTATCAAAGTTAAATTTTTAACAAAAATGTTTGTTCCACCCATTTTGTATAGTTGACGATAAATTTTTTTATAAAAGTTAGTATTAATTTCAATTTATATCTATCTATTACAATTTCAAATTAAACGATTTCGCTAATTAGCTTCGAAGACTTGGAAACACTAAAATTTGATCATTTTTTTATTTTTTTAAGTCAAGTTATGTAAATTTGTAAAAACAAAAATTATTTAACATTTTTATAAAGTCTATGTATGTCCTTAATTAGGACAAAACAATTGCATAGAAAAATCACACATCCTAATCATTTCCTAAATTATTAACATCTAAAATATCATTAAGCTAAAATAACTCACAGCCGGACTTGATATGCAAACAAAGCAATAGTTTTAGTAAAAGCTAAAATATCAATAAGAAGTACTTCTTTCTGCATTGAAATAAATGTGTGATCGCAATGTTCAACATTTTAGCATATGACAAAAAGAAATTATTAGTATGACTAAATCTTTACCCTCATATGCCCATAGGAAATTTAGGAAATAGGAGGAAATTTGTTCAACAGAAGCCAAAACTCTACACTATATTATGAGCTTAAAATACACTACATTGTTCTGCTTTTTATGTTTAAAATTATATTAAGCCGATTTTAGCCGGAAAAAATGCAGGCGGCGGCTTCTAGGAAAAATCATTGGCGGCTTCTAAAAATCATCCTCGGCTCGGCTTAGCCGGCTGTTAGACGTTAGAAAAGAACATTTTGAACACTAACATTTAAATGAAGTTAAATGTTCTATAGCTTCTATGAAATATTTGACAACACACCAGCACAAGGCAGCGTGGCCGAGCGGTCTAAGGCGCTGGTTTTAGGCACCAGTCCGAAAGGGCGTGGGTTCGAATCCCACCGCTGTCAAGTTTTTTTCTTCTTTTTTTTTTTAACTTTTCGCAACTATTTTTTATTTTATTTGTTTTTTAATATAAATATATAAGGTTCAATTTCTTTTTTCCATAAAAGGTTGTCAAAATCGTAATGCAAATTCTAAGAAGGTTGCAGAAAACTAGTAGATAGGTCTAAATTTTAGATTCAGGTACATATGTGTATTATATTGGGCGGTTCGTTCAAATTTAGATTATTTTAAAGATTTATTTCAAAATAAATTTTATGTCCGTAGTTAGTTAGTTGTTCCACACGCACGTCCTTTATAATTTGATATGATGGTGAGTGGGTATATAGCCTCTTATATGTTTTTATTTTCTTATATAAAAATCGAAGATTAGATTAGTTAACTAAACATTAATTGATAAACTTGTACTAGTAGTGACAAAATACAATTTTAAAATTTTACTACTATACCGTTATTAGGTATTTCCAAGCGGAAGTTACGTAATATATTATATATTTATTGTATACAAATAGTAAAATGAAATAAATATTACATTTCATACTTAATTATATAGGAATTATTCTATATCCATAATACATCTGCAGTCCTAAATGTATTACAATATTTAACACCGGGTCCATGTCCCTCTAATTGTTAAAATTTAAATTGATTATTTTACTCCAATTTTAATTGAACATTTATTTCTGTCTTTAGTTTCAACACACACACGTACATTCAAAAATGCACCCATGTTTTTTGTAATTTTAAGTCAAACATAAACTTTCTTTCTGCTACATATTTATTCGAGTCTATAAAATCAAAGTAACGTCGCTCAACAATTAAACATTAAAAAAGGATAATGGGAAAAACGTCAAGGTGTGCAAAAAGGTAAAGCAATTTTGTAAAAGAAAATAATAAATATACAGATTCAACTCCTGCTACCATAACGATCGTACAAATGTTCATAGCTCAGCTGCTCGAATTGTAAAAGAAATCCTATTTTCTTTCCAAGTTAAAACGCAATTGTTCTTTTTATAAAAAAAATCTTCAATAATAAAAACACAATAGACAATAGATATTTTATGAAGATAGACGACGTAGTATGTAATACTTTATTATCTCAAGATTGTTAAATAATAAAATAAAGGAAGGGAGAAAGAAAACCTTCCCTTTAAGATTGTGATTAAATCACAGTATGTAGTATCTATGTACGACATTCAACATAAGATAGACACAATGACTGGACTGGAATGATTTGTTGTGTAGTTGGTTACATACCAACTCGTATTATTTATGTACATATTTGAAACTTTTTGTACATATGGACAGATGAATGGATTATTTTTACGTTTGTGGGTAAATAAATAATTATGTATTTTTAGAAATAAAACTATTAATATTTTTCTTACAAGGATACCAATGTGGACAGTTAAGAGTGCAAACAGATCCATTTTGAAAGCAACATTTATTATAAACAATTCCCCAACTTTGGAGTTATTTATTTTAAAGTAATTTCATTTGCTAATCTTTGTACCTCTGCATTTTTCATTCGCATGTGTAACATTAGCCCCTATATGTGTAATCATTGTGATGATTGGATAATATAATGCGGGTAAAAAGATACGCTTGTGTATGCCATTAACATTTCAGACCGTTTTCATGGATTCAAAAATTTTCTGGAGGTCGGGTCTCATATGGGAGTCGACCGATTGCCAAAAAATTTAGTTTATAGTTTTAGGTTTACAGAAAATTATTTCGTGCAAAGTTTGAACATATAACTTTCATTACCTTCAGATTTACATGAGCAATGAATGTTATTTAAATACATTCAAATTTGTGTGATCGCCAAAATCTCAATTCTGGAAAGTCAATCCTATGGGATGTATCGACTCAAAATGTAATCGGTTATTTATATAATGTCAATATTTTTATGCGTTGATCGCTAAAATCTCAATTCTGGAAAGTCAATCCTATGGGATGTATCGACTCAAAATGTAATCGGTTATTTATATAATGTCAATATTTTTATGCATTACAAAAATTATTACAAATTCAATATATCGAGCCCTTAGATTTAAGTAATCGTAAACGACATTCCATTAAATATTTCTTAAACTATTAGAGATAGCGTAGTACAGTAAGCACATTTTTCTTTCTTTTTATACCCTTCTCCAATAGGTGAAAGGGTATTATAAGTTTGTCATTCAGTTTGTTATTTTTTCATTATTCGTCTTAGTCGATTATTCGGAGAGTCGATTTAGCCATGTCCGTATGTCTGTCTGTTGAAATCAAGTTTGTGGAACTCCTGGTGGGTGTACCCAGATGAATTATACACCAGATTTTACGCAGCACGCTATTTTTTAATTTCATTAAAATCGGTCCATAAACACCAGAGATATCGCTAAAATACTAAATTTCGATGAAGAATTAATTTTTTTTTTAAATACAGTTTTTTAATTTTTTTTTTTTAATTCTCATCGAATTTTGGCGATATCTCTGGTGTATATAGACTGATTTTGATCAAATTTAATAACATGTTGCATTGGAATATTTTCTAAAATCTGATGAAATTTAATAGTGTGCTGCGTTGAATGATTTCCTATAATTTACTGTACAGTTCAATTTAAAAAAATCACAGTTTTTTGACGAAATTAAAATTTTCTTTCTAAAAAATACTGTTTTTTAAACAAAATTTTTTTAAATTCTCATCGAGTTTTGAATTCTGGAGTTTATAGACCGATTTTGATGAAATTTAATAGCAGTATTTTCTAAAATCTGATATATAATTCAAATTTTTTTTTAATATTGTTTTTTAAAAATTTTTTTCTAAAATATGTGTACATCAACATATTTTGCTTTGGCGATATCTCAGTTACTGATCTACCGATTTTGATGAAATTCAATAGTGTATTGCGTTGAATGATTTCTTAAAATTTGATATACAGTTCAAAAAAACATAGTTATTTTGAAAAATACAGTTATTAAAAAAAATTTTAATTCTCATCAAATTTTATGAATTTAAATACGACCTCTCTCAAGGTGCGAAATGTTACAATGTTGTGTAATTTCTGAAATTGTTTGTATTTCAATCTACCTCCAAAATGTAGACCCACTATAAAACAAGGTTATTCACTTATGAAAGTATTATTCATATATCGCCTAAAATTTAAATGTGTGAGGGGTGTTAATTATCAAGATTTGAAACTTTTTCAGATTCGAAAATCAATATACATATATTAGTATTTTTGTAGGATTCACCTAAATCAGTCTTCAGAAACATACATACTTATAATTGACCAAAAACTCTTTCCACTCTGCACTTTACTTTTGTAACACCATTGGTGAAGGGTATTTAAGGTTCGGCATAGCCGAACATAGCTCTCTTACATGTTTAAGTAGTTTTCGAACGTGTAAAAATCTTTTCGATAGGTTTATTTTTAAGTTATAAGGAGCAATAGGTTTTACATACAATGGTGCTCAACTTTGGCCCACTCTAGAGGCCACTGTGCTAAAAATAGACATGTTTTTAAAAATTGGTCTAAAACTCCAACTACCTATTGGCCGATTTCTGCACATTGCGCCACAATCCGCCTAGTAGTTTAAAAGTTATTGAACTAAAACTAAAAAACTTCACATACAATACTTTGCACCATAACTTCTAAACGATTTGGAAAAAATTTAATTAGTTTGTGGAAAGTAGCAAACTAAATGAGGATTTTTTTGTTGCTTACGATCGATATTTTTCCTGTCGCTTGCGATCATTTAAATCTAAGAGCTCGATATGGTTAAGGGTTAACAAAATTAAGAAGTGGTTTGAGCCTGATTTACATCATTGAGATCCTGTGAAGAAACTATTAACATGTTTATAAGCTTTTTAAAAGCTTAGAGACATGTATGTGACAAATCAATGCATTCTTTTAACAGTAACATTTTGTCGCTAGTTTTAATATATACAATTTTAATAGGTTTTGACAATGGGTCTGTCTGTCTTATATGTTAGCTGATTGGCATGTAATTTCTTATCGATTTATATCTATACAAATCAGTGTAATAAGCATTCTTTAGCATATCATTAAAATTGCCACCTATAGGAAAAACTTAGTTACGTTTAATTTTTTTTAACTTAATCCCAAATTATTAATCTACTGTATTGTCTCCAAGGCTGTAGTAATTTCTTAAAGTTTGAATAATTACTTATTAATCTTCTATATATATCCATTTTGCGGTTTCAAAAGTGAAGGTAAATAAAACATATAAATTTTTTTTATGATTACGAGATATTACGAGGCCGGAAAATGTCTCTTGCAATAAAACCATATTCGCTCGAGTTGTGTGGTATGTGGCCCTGTCTTGTTGAAAGCACATATTCTCCAAGTCGTATTCTTCAATAGCACGCAAAAAAGTCGGTTACCATATGACCATAACGCTCTGAATTCACGGAATCGAAACATTCGAGTCTTCGGCAAGACTTTTATTTACAGCAGCGATATTTTCAGCGGATCGAGCGAAACGATAATGCACAGGCCTTTAAATTTTTTCACAATTTTGCGTTCCGTTTTCGTCAATGTCAGACTTTCAACTGAAAAGAAAAAAATTGGTTTAACAACTTAGTTTGACAGATGTCGAATTCCAGTTCTATACTTATGGTCTAATTAATAGAACATAATGTTACAGATCTCACACTAACAACGATAATATTTATAATACATTTTTTTTAATTATTTCCACAGTAGATCAAAATTTTGCTCTAGATGCTTAATCAATTATAATTAATACAGAACTAAATAGATGATTTTTTCAAGATATGCTTGTTTCTAAAAAGTTTCTTTCTTCTTATATACATTGTATATACATATGTACATTATATCTGTGGCAATTTGAAAGAGTAGCTTAAGTCGAAAGTTAAACTTTTGAGATATCATCAATTTTGTGTAATTATCCTTCTTTTTGATTTCTGCGAATAATTTATGAATTATTATATTGGTAAAAAGAGGGATGAATTAAAAAAAATATTGTTAAAATCAGAAGATTTTAGACTTTTTCTACTTAAGCGCTTTTTCAAAACTGAAATTTGTGTTGAACTGGACCTTAAATAACTTAAGCGGTTCTGTTCGAATTAAAAGTAGTTTTATGTAAACGTAATTTGTTTGAAAATAATGACTTTATTTTTTCAAGGTGAACATTTATACTGCTTAAGTGAAGTTAAGCGATATCTTCATATGATGAAAGAAAAATCTGAAAATGGAAACAAAAAGAAGTATACATAAGTTGTTTTGATCAATGCGTTATTGATTCAAAAAACCTAAGCCAAAAAGTAAACGTACATAACATTGATAAAAAACAAAATTTTATTAAAAGGGACTAAACACATTTAAGCGCCTTTGCTTCTGTAATGTACCAAACGTCTTAACTCAATTCTCTCTTATGTCTACTTAAGCTACTCTTCCATTTGCCATTTGAGACCCACTTAAACCGATTGGAGTTACTTTCTGAGGAGATTTAATGAAAGTTCATATCACTTTTTTGATATAAATTTCCATTTTTTTGGATTCAGATATTTTTAGGCATTACTTCCACGATATTTTATATGATAAAATAATATGATAATATGTATTACTATAAATATGTAATTATTATTACGTTCAATTTTTTCAACCATATACATATTATGGAAGTAGGTATTTTTGAAAAATCTTTTTATTTGCGTGTTAAATATCTTTTCAATGATGGTTCCTTATTTTCCCTTTTGTTTTTCTTACTCGTTAACAAATATTTTCTTCAAAATAGAAGAAAAAATTGTCTTTTGTGTGAATGCACCAGGTGTGCATAGGATTTACGGTTCATGTACGCGGTCCCTATGACCAACACAAGCACGTTCCATTTAATGTAAAATTTACGCGCAATTATTTTAAATCTAAGAGAGGTTATTTCTTTGTGTATGAGTAAGTACGAATATGAAGAAAGTATAAGTAATGTATGTACGTATGTCTGTCTGTCTCTTTGGGTAAAATACATACCTTAAGAAATAAACAACCAACATTCTTCGACATTATTATTTGTTTTCTACTTAAACCAAGACAAGGGACTTGTTTTGTTCGACGTAATTCCCAGTGTGACAAATCCACCACCTTGATCACCACTACAGCTGCGCACATTCGCTCATTACGATTACGTTACTTTTTGAGTTGAGTTGTTGGAGAATTGGTATTTCCTATCGTTAGGGGTGATTTCTGTAGATGGTTGTGCGGCTAAGTAAAGATATGAGGTACCCTTAACGAAAATACCGAAGTGATCAGTTAGGTTTTGACAGTGAAACGAGCAGGAACTTTTCCGTTTAAAGAAGAAAGTATCCTTTGATATTAAGTAGTTAGTTGTGAATATTTGTTAAATTTGAAAAAAAAAAATAATTGTTTTGTTTATTAATTTATAAAATTGTTATTAACTATTACAAAAACTTTGTTAATTTATCCTGTGTTTGTTATCCCGAAAAGTGTTAAAAACGTGTAAAGGAAAAATTATTAAAATTAAACAAAACTAAACCAAAAAAATAAGCGAAATAAAAAATTAAATTAAAAAAAACTCATTGAATACCAGCAAGAATCTTATTAAAGTTCAAATATGTCGTTCTCAAAAGCTAAACTTAAGCGTTTTAACGATGTCGATGTAGCTGCTTGTGGTTCCCCTGCTCGGCTTGCCGGCAGTATCGAAAATGCTGGTACTCCAACTGCTGCTCCTACTTCATCATCTGCTGCCCACCCGGAACGAAAAGAACAAATTGAGAAATTCTTTAAAGATGCTGTACGTTTTGCTTCTAGTTCGAAAGACGCTAAAGAATTTGCTATTCCCAAAGAAGGTGGTCTTAAAGAGGACAAAGATAAAAAATCAAAAGGTTTGAGACTTTTTCGTACACCCTCATTGCCGCATCGCTTGCGTTTTCGTCAAAACTCTGATGTAACGGCAGCTGTTCTTAGTAGCAACAACAATGCGGGTTCATCAACAGCCAGTTCAACACCATTGCCTTCCGCTGCCACCACTCCTGTCAAAGAATTGCCGAAGTCTGCCAGCAGGCTAAAGGGCAAAGAAGCTTTGCATCAAGAAATACGCCACAAAAACGAATTGATTGAGAATTATATTAGCCAAATTGATGTACTAAAGCGTCATGTAGATCAACTCAAAGAAACGGAAAGTAAAATGCGTGAGGAACATGCAGGCGTTCAACTTAAAACTGAAGGTATGATACGCGAATTAACCACTGAGAATAAGACCGTAAAGGATTTGAATAATCAACTGAGCGTGGAAAATGTTAAACTTGTTGAGAAAATTACACAACTAGAATCTGAGATTCGTGCTCTGCGCGAACAACACTCTATCGAAGTTTCGATGTTATCCGACATTAGCGAACAACTTCGTAACACTAATGAAGACTTGGAAGCGACCAACAAAAAGCAATTAGAAAAGCACGAATTAATGCAGTCACAAATCTCTAAACTTGATCAGGAGATTAAAGAGGCACGCGAGCGCTTGGCTTCAGATGCTGAAAAAGCTGAACAAAACTTTGAGCTCATTAAAAACTTGAAGAATATCAATGAGTCCTTGATTGGTGATGTTGACAAGCTCAAAAAGCAAATCGAGCAGGATGCTTTATCTTATGCTCAAGAAAATAAAGTTATTCAAAACGAAATGGAGTGTTTGAAGAACGAACGCAATACACTGAAAAACGATTTGGCTAGTAAATGTGACTTTATTAAAGCTTTACAAGATGAAATCCTTGATAAAAATTGTGAAATCGATGCTCATTGTGATACTATTCGTCAATTGTGTCGCGAAAAAGCTCAATATGTTGAAAAGGAACGTCTAATGAATACAGCTGAAGAGAAAGTCCGTTTTGCCGAAGTACAAGCCGAACAAAAAGTTCAAAAACTTGAATCAGATCTCGAAAATGCATTAGAACGCGAGAAGGCTTACTGGCGTAGTGAATTGGATAAACGCCAAAAAATGGCAGAAAACGAGATCATCAAAATTGAATTGGAGAAGCAAGATGTCATGGTTTTGCTTGAAAGCACTAACGATATGTTGCGCGAACGGGACGAAAAAATCCAAAAGTATGAAGATCAATTACGTAACGGTATCGATTACTACATCCAACTAACAGATAATCTTCAGAAGCAAGTGGTTGATTTGAAACAAGAAGTCGCCAAAACTATTTCTGAAAAGTACAACTACCAGTTGACTTTGAACAACACCCGGTCAACAGTAAATATTCTTATGGAACGTCTCAAGAAGTCTGATGCTGATGTTGAACAACTGAAAGCAGAATTGGAATCATTGCAGTTGGCTAAAGGTGCCTTGGAGCAGAGCTACCTATCCTTGCAAGCTGAGTTAGAGTCTCTTAAGTTGCAATTATCAGAATCGGAGTCGGCTCTTCAGGCAGTACGAGCTTCTTCGGAGACACTACAAAAAGAGGTATCACTTAAAGAAAGCATGTTCAATGATATACTAACTTCCGAAGAAGAAACTTTGGCTAAATTCACTAAGATTGCTTCTTCATTCCAGGAGCGCATCGATGGCGATGCTGCCAAATATCTGGATATGTACAATGAGCTTAAGAACAAGGACGAATCCCGTGAAGTTTACATGCAGGATATGAAAAAGGCTCTCGACGAATTTGCCACAGTTTTGCAATTCGCTCAGTTAGAGTTGGACAACAAGGATACAACTTTGATCAAGGTACGTGAAGAATGCGAACAACTTAAGCTCGAAAACATTGCCCTAAAATCTAAGGTAGATGAGAGCTCAGTCAAAGTAGCTACACCCGCCAAAAAGAACAGCACTGATATGGAGAAAATAGAAGGTTTGTTAATCGATTCCGAACTAAGAGCTGAATGCGATAAAATTGCTACATGGTTCTTGAACTCAACCGACAAAAGTGTGCGCAACGAAAGTTCAAATGAAATCAGTGAACTCTTAAAACCCACTACACCCAATGGCAAGGCAACACGCACTTGCACCACGCCCGTGCGTTCATCAGGTGGCAAAGCTGTGGTTAACAATGTAAACACACCACGTACACCCCGTACGCCAAAGAACTCAACACATACGCCTCGTACCACCCCCAAGAAAACCGTTTTGTTCCCGGGCAAGGAAAATATACCCAGTCCACAGAAACAGGTGCTGAAAGCGAGAAATGTTTGAGCGTTGGAAGCAAGCTACTGAGAGAGAGAGATAGCGAGACGATATTTATGTTTTATTTATACATTTTTAGAATAAATATTTAGATTTTACTACACACTTAGGGATAGATCATACATAAGAACCAAAACTTATATATAAATTCTTTTAGATACTTAGTACATTTTTGAAAATAATCGTATACTTCCTAAGCATTCCTCCTAACCCTATTAACATTTTAACTAATCATACTTTTATATATTTTAATTATTTTGGTTTTAAAATAAAACAAGCAAGCAAACAAAAAAATATGTACATGTATATCTTAAAAAAATGTGTGTTTATATTCAAATTAAAGAACAAATGCTATAGAGTGTAAAAGGATATTCCCACAGTAATATCTGAAAAACTTACCCAAAAGGATAAGGATTTCTTTTTCTTATATCGTTTTCATTGATAATCGCATCGCAATTGTAATAAGGATTTCTTTAATGTTGTTTTGGTTCTTGAAATTGCAGTTTTTGAGTACAGAAAAAGAACTAAAAACTATTCCATTTCCGGTTTCAAAAATAATAAAACATTTTCTGTTCAAAATACATACAAAAAAAAATATCGTTTGGCTATGTTCATCATTGTTAAAAATATTCATTCCAAATTCCAAGGGTTATTTATGTTTTCGTTTCTTATTTAAGGTGACGAAATTTTTCTTTATGTAAAACTATTTGTTATTTAAGGGTAGCATCAGAACTACTTAAAGTCATTCTTCCATTTACTTTCACATAACTACTGACGGACGGTAAGCAGTAGACCGTGAGAATTCATTCACTTTTTACTTTTACGACTAATTTTGCAGATGTTCAACAAACAATTTTGTTCAAAGATATTACAAAAAATTTAAGTAAGTTTCTTTTAAGAGGGTTGGACGAACGACATGAATTTAGGGTGTACTTTCTTACCTTTAATTACGCAGTTCCTTCATTCCATAACTCGATTCTATTGTGAGCTTGCGCAACAGTTTCTTTGAAAAGTTTTAATATAAGTAGTTTAAATTTATTATATCAAATCAGTTTACCAAAATTTCCAGGGACTTTAATGTGTAAATTCGATTCGAAAGAAAAATCTTTTGTATTTATATGCATACCTAACACTTTGTGGTTCGAAAAGTTTTCTTTTGAATCAAATTATATATTAGACCCAGGGAAGTTTTAATTTTTTTGAGGCCCTATGCTCCACTGGGAGTCAAGGATAACAAAAGAAGGAAAGTTTTTGTAATGTACTTCAAAAATATAATTCATAACAATCTAAAGAATTGGTATCTCAAAAACCTAAATCCGTTGACATTTATTCAAAAAATATATAATGGCATAATTTCACTTAAAAATAAATAGTTTGTAAAATTTTAAATAAAATAATGTATGTATGTATCTTGAGAATGAATGTTAACAGTTGTAACGGAAGGAAATCATTTAAAACTAAATCGACAGAAAAGGGAACATATACATACGATAACAATGTAAATGCAACAGATGTTATAATCATTAGTGTGATTAGAAAGTTTAACGTAACTGTTTAAAAGATTTAAAGTATACATAGGTATGTGTCTATGTATAATAAATAAACGTTAAACTGACAGATTGGAGATTCGTCATTGCTCAGAGATCTATAAATTGTAAAGAGCGTACTATTCATCTTTGAAAATTCGAGTATTAATAATAAAGTACCTGGTTGACCGAGCCTTGCTCGGAACTTTATGATAAGCATTTTGAGGCAAATTTTAAAGTTTTTATATATCTTATATTATAAAGTGCTAAAATAAATTTAGAGGAAAGACATTGTACAAATATTCAGTTAATTTTGAATTATTTTATTTATTTTGTCCGACCAACACATAGTTTGCATAGTTTACAGTTTAACTCATTTTGAATAATTTTGGAAATTATTCATACCGACAGAAACCTCCGTCGACTCATGCGCAATAACTTTGCTAAAGATTATAGTCTGATCGAATGCACAGCTTACGATTTAATACATTTTGAGTAGTTTGCAGTGGCGCCACCTGAAGTTGTTCATAACATATAAGAAAACTTTGTCTGCTTATTCGTAACAACTTTGCTTATGATTATAACATGATCACTTTGAGTAATTTTCTGTGGCGCCACCTGTCGGACTTTGCTCATTCCAATTCATAAACCTTCTTCGGCTTATCCGTAACAACTTTACTGAAGATTATAGCATGATTAAATGTACAGCTTACGATTAAATTGACTTTGAATAAATTTCAGTGGCGCCACCTGTCGAAATTTCTTCATAGCAACTAAAAAGGCTTCGCCGGCTCATGCGCTACAACTTTGCTAAAGATCATAGCATGATCAAATGTACAGTTTACGATTTAATTAATTTTTAGTAATTTTCAGTGGCGCCATCTGTCGGCTTATCTGCAACATCTTCGCTAAAGAGCATAACATGATCAAATTCACAGTTTACTATTCTATAAAGAACATACATACAGACATTCATTTGTTTAAAATAATACTAATTTTTCCCCCTTTTTATTCCCTAATTTCTAAAAGTTCCATATGTATATTTGGTACTTTTTTGGTGCCAATTGAATTCGGTACATTTTATTAAAACGCATTTAACATAATGTATAATGTTCCTATTCATATTACTTTGGAGATGTTAAGTTATCATTTTATCCCTTTTTTACCCATTTTGGCCCAAAATCAAAAAAGTACCAAATACGTGTTTCATGATTTTTTTACATCTATTGATTGCAGTACCAAGTTTCTTTCTATATTCTTTAGTTTAAAATATAAGAGTGGGTTCAAAAGGTACCAAAAAAACTATTTTCACCCTTTTTTACCCCCTATCGGACAAGTTTCAAAAAAGTACCAAGCACCTGTCCGCTTATTTTCATAGCTGTTTAAAACGTAATTTTAATTTTGTTTCTATACCTATTACTTTAGGAGATATAGTGTTTTCGATTTTTTCCCCTTTTTACTCCCTTAGAAGCAAAAGTTTCAAAAGTCCCTTCTTCTTCGACCTATACATCAAAAAGAATATCCACTCTCCAAATTTTATCAAAATCGTTAGAGCCGTTTTCGAGATAGCCATTCTATATATATATATATATATATATATATATATATATATATATATATATATATATATATATATATATATATATATATACAATTATTGCTCGTTTAAGAATATAAAATATAATAATTAAGTGACATGTTATCCCTCAAACCAATAAAGATAGCAATGAAATACAATTTAGATATTTATCTTTAACAAAAATTAAGTGTCCATGTGTTTTGTACTGAAAATTGGTGTTTTAAGATGCATCAAAAAGAAAAAGTTCCTTTTATGTTAGGTTAACCCATTAGGAATAAAACACCTCGTTAGAGTTTTTATTATTTATTCAAATAGACAATGTTTAAAATAATAGTGTTAGTTAATATGTACTTTCAATAGTGAAGACGCAATAAAAATTATATAAAGGCAGTGATGCCAATCTAAGCTATATTTTTAAGTGATGGCAATAGTTAGTATATCTTGTAAACCAATAAATAACAAAAATATCGAATACGTGTCCGGTACTATATACAAATTTGGACATTTAAGGGTTGGAAAGCAGCAAAGAAATTCTATTTACTTGACGCTTTAATAAAGTCTGTTTATTATTTTTAAAAAATTTGGACATTTTGAAAAGAAACGGGCTAATTATTGGATTAATTTAAGTTATTAAATACATGAATATATTTATTAAATTTAAATCTTAATGTGCTGTTTCTTCACACACATCAGGTTTACTTGGTCAGTTTTTCAATAAATTTTATTTTGAACCTGTATTCACGTTCACACATGAACATTTTCTTCATTAGTTTTTCTCCTTAAATTTTATACAAATTTTAAATTTTTTCGTAAATTTGATAGTATGGTCAGGTTTGTATCAATTTCAATTCCGTCAACTTTATCTCATACAAACTCAAGACTTGATGAGCAAAACTTGGCTGGTGTGAAAATAGACAATCTATCGCAAAAGTAATCGTTATTTTCGGAAAATCTGATTTTCAAGATATAAAAATGGTTAAACCTTTTTAAAATTAATATTTTTTCTGAACCAATGTCAATACAAACAAGTGTTATATTGGGAATTGTTTTTCATGCTTAATTGTAATTTGGTCCAGCGATTATTCTAATATATATATAAATTTATGGTGTATTACTTACTTATGTTATACTTACTAAAAAACCTATTTAATATATTAAATTCTTCGAGTAGTAGAAAATTAAACAAATTTAAAAGCATGTTTTTACGAGTATATATTGACTATATTTAAATTGATATATTGTATTTGTAATGATTTTGCAAAACATCTCCTAATTTTTAAGGTTGATTAGTATAATCATAATTATTTAATAAAAAAATAAACAACAAAAAAAAAATACAAATATTTAGGCTGAACATAATTTGAGCACTTTGGTTTTATAACACATAAAACATACAACACACATAAGTAAGTTATTATTTATTATTTATAAATATTGATTAGTACTTAGTATATGTATAAGAAAGTTACATAGATAATAAGTCAGTAGGTAATATTAGACAAAAGTATATATTCTATGTTTTAAAAATATCTTTAATTTTTATATGAATCTTATATAACAAATAGAAAATCATTAATTTCAAATGTTACAAAAATTGTATAAAATAATTTAGAGTTAAATAAATGAACACCAATTTAAGTATTTGATGCCATGTCTGATACATACAAATGATTAATATAAAAGGTTCATTGTCATGGATTTCTTAAAATATAGAAAATTTAATTTGTTAAAATTTTTGTAAAATATCTGGTGTTTAAAGTAAAAATTTCAACAAAGTGCTTTTAATTTAAAACAAAAAAAATTTCGATACTCGATTTGAATTTTTTTGTCTTAAGTAATCAATTAATTATTAATTTATTAATTCTTTTTTTACACTTAAGGTGTTCGTTTTTTTTTTTTTTTAGTTAGAAAATTTTAAAAACGTGGCAAACAAAATTAATTGTCTATATAATGAATTGGAAACAGGCACTACCAAGATAATTTTATGTAAATATTTTTTTTTTTTGTTTTAAGTTTTATATGTTAAGCAACTTTTAGAGATAGATAAATACTTTTATTTTGAATAAATAAGATTTTATTGTATATATAGTAGTTATTTAAATTGTAATATTTCATATAAAACTATACACAGCAACGGGCAATACGTAATATTTAATTTGTGTTGTTAAGAACTGGAGTGTAAAATAGATTCTATTAGCTTTTTTAAGTAGAGCTGCTGCTTATCTAAGTAAGTATGTATTATGCATGTGTCTATATGTCTTTTGTTTCTTTTTTTATGTGATATAAAATATTGGTTTTCAATTTTAATAGAAATTAAAATTTCGTATGCAGTCTTTTATATATTAATAGAACTCTGCACTATGCTAATTTTTATCGTTGTTGTAATTTGTATATTTTTAAACAGATCCTAAAAATTATTTTTATAAATAACATTTTAACTTAATTGGCCTGAGTTAGTGGTGGTTTGGTATGGCCATTTTCAATAATTTTGTTACTAATAATTTTTTCTGTTTGATGTGTCGGTTCCAAATTTTGCTGCTGCTGCTTCTTGCACTCCTCTAAACGCTGTTTGTACGTGTACAATGATTGTAGGGGCACATGTAATAATTCAATAATTTGTGTAAACCAAAATTCTAAAAATGGTAAAAAATAAGGATTTTATGAATATTTTTATTCATTATTACACTGGAAGACAAGGAAAATGATCACAAAATACTTATGTTTTCCGTTCCCCTCTGTCACGTATAATTTAAAGATATGAAATTTTTGCTGAAATATTTTTTCTCAAAATATTGGATTTTCAGCAGTAGAATTTTTATTTTTGGTTATAGACTATAAAATGAAGAACTTTTGCTATTTTTGTATAAAATATTGAAGTCTGTATCAAACTTAAAATTCAATATTTTATTTCTGAGCCCACAGCTTTTAAATATAGTTAAAAATTCAGTGTTTTTTATTAAAAATGTTTATATCAATAATCATTTAAGATCTAGCCAAATTCCTGAAATATTTGTAATATTTTTTATTTATTTAAATAAAAATTCAGATTGCCCTATCTGTACCAAATCACCCATTGAATTTTTAACCATAAAAATTTAAAGGCAAACATTTTAATATTGTCTTTCAGTGTATATATAAAATATGTATGTATAATTTAGTTTAAATAACATTATGTTTTTTTGACTCACCATTTTCCGCCGTTACAAAACCATGTCTTATTAGAAAATCAATAACTACTGGGCAACTGGTTGTCTTGAACTCGGGCGTAAAAATGCGCTCTATACACTCCTTGGCCGGTAACAACTCAAAAGCCTGAACTTCGCCATCAGAATTGTGAGGCACAAAGTCCACTGGCAATTCCAAATCAAAAACGTATTCTGTGTTTGGGAATAGGCCTTGATCACTCTCAAAAAAGAATGAAACGCAACCAGCTGAAATGAGATTTTTAACAAGATCGCCTGGTATAGAAGCTTCTTCGGCTGCTTCTTTTATGGCTGTTTCTTTAATGCCATAGCCAACCGATAAACCTCCACCGACCATATTATCCCATTTGCCAGGCCATGTTTCTTTCGTATTTGATCTTTGTTGTAACCAAATACAGAGACCCCGTGTAGGATGTTTAACATAGCCATTAATGTCGACTCCATATTTTCGAACACCAAATAAGGGAGTAGCTGACCGATCCATTTTCAATAGGCTGTTGTGTTCAGCTTTAACTTCATAATACTAAAAAAATAAAAATAAAGAATTTAATATTTAGAGGCTACTAAATGTTTAATTTTATTTATGAACGAACCTCGTCTCTCCATCCTTGAAGAGCTGAAAATAAACCTTTCGATCTTAATTCTCTTAATACCTTATCAAGTTTTTCGGTACGCTCAGAATAATCACGAAATGCTGGATTTAGTTCAACTATACCCTAAAATATCAAAAGAAAAAAGTAAAATATTAAAAAATACAACATTTTTAAATGATAATTTACCTGTTTAGTATATTCGCAATCACGTATACAAAATACTTCAGGGTATCTATTAAGCTGTTTAATCACATCAGATTTGATCAGGCCTACCTGCTGACCCTCGACTAGAAAAGGACGTATGTCTCCTTTTTGAAATCCTAAAAATAATTGCAAAACTTTAGCATTTCCATTTAAAACAAAAATTAAAATCATTAGCGAAGATGTTTGCAAAACATATTCATATGCCGACTATATTAAATAATTTAATATAGAATATTTATTATAATGTAAACAAACATCTGATTTAAAACAATATTACAGAATCAGTTCACTCACTACCAATATTTTCGAAACAACAACTGATTTTGCATGACCTTCACGAAAGTAGTCTGTGAAAACTACGGCCACGATTGAATCTTAATTTGAATTTTTGGATTGGTAAAGATTAAAAAAAATATATATGTATATATCTGCAGATTCAATATATAATTTATTTTTCCATATGTAGCGCTCCTAACACACACCTTCTTGCCAAAGATCATTGTATCATGTCCGTATATTTGCTTTTATATAAAAAAAAAACAAAACACGAATAATAAAGACAAAGTAGAAAAAATCAGAAATGAACAACATCCACAATTTGTGCCGGTGAAGAATGTTGTTTGACAACGTTTCAATGTGTTTTAATTTTTTAATTTTTTTTGTGGTCTATATAAAGACAAATTATATCTTTTCTTTTGTTTTTTAATTCTATATAATATATGTATGTATGTACGTATGTACTTTCATGTCATCATAATCTCAAGGTCATTGAGGAATACTTATACATCCCAATATTGTAGTATCTGGTTTTTTATTTGCAAAGTTAAAGATGTAAGAAATTATTAAAATATTTATAAAGCTGGCGAAAATTGCAAAAAAATATACAATAAATATAACAAATTTATAGGATTATGTATTGGTTTTGTTGATTCTTAATTAAAATGTATTAAGATATTTAACCTTGTCGGTTAGATCTTTAATTATTTCTGTCTCTTGCAATATATTTCCCCTACATAAAGATTAAGATAAAAATATGTATATTCCGCAGATTCATCATAACAAATGGATGTGTGCAATAATTTAAGAAAAATCCCTTTTAATGTAACGATTTATTTTGTAAAATTTATATTTACATTGCTAACACGTGAATAAATTCTTCATCGGAAAATTTGATATATTGTTAATACATAAAACAACGTAATTAATAAAAACTAATTATTTGTTTACTAGTTGATTTTTTTCGCTTCCAGCTAATTTATACAATTTTTGCAAACATTTTTTTGTTTACAGTTTGTTATTTATAAAAATTTTATTTCGGACTAATTGTCGTAAAATAATCTAAAAACAAACCACTTCAAGGTTTGATAATCGAGACAGCGAAATTATAATAAACTTGTTTGGCAGTATTAACGACTAAATTGCCAAAACGATTAAGTCTGTGAAATTAAAAATGTTGGAAAGTGATATGTCCAATTAAAATATGATTGATATTTCTGTAATTTGTTGGAGTTTGAGACTGAGATTCAGTAAAATTAGACCAAAGCATCCGATTCTTTTTTTCGTGGCTGCCAACAAAAACTTCTAAGCTGATATTTTTAGTAAGACAGTGATAGTTATTGCTTCATTTTCAACAATGTAGTTCGTGAGTCGCAACTGACAAAGAAGATGCCGTTAAGGTAGCTTCCTTGTTTTTTTTTTTACGTTTGCTTGATTTAAGATTGGTGTTCTTTAAGATGAATTGTTAAATCCTGAATAAAGGAAAATTTGTCTACATATCTAAGTTATTTTATTTTTTTTCAATTAAAGTTTATGTATTGCAAATATACCTACTAATATAATGTAATACTATTTTTAAGTCTAAGATAATTTTTATACCAACAAAATAAATAACAAAAATTTAGTTAATGTATTTTGCAGTTTTACCATAGGCACTAGTTATGTTAATTTTTATTTAAAATTTCTCAAATTTTAACCATACATAAATAACAATTTAAATTTAATTGTATACAATATTTGAATAACCAGTATATATTAAAATTCATAACTAATAGAAATTTAAACTTAATTTCGATTTCACGTGGAAATTTATAACAAAATTTCTATATAAAAATTTCAAATTAAACTGAAATATAATATTTATGCGAAAATAATAAAATATCGTGAGCCTATATTCAATACCGACTATGAACCAAATAGAATAGTTTTAAGGAGAGACAAAAACTGTTCTTAAATAAAAGTTCTTAAATTAATATATTCTCTCATATTTTTTATTAAAAGAGATGTTACTATTATAAAAAAACAGTTTTTCAATAAAAAGTGATGTTGGCTATTGAATCTAGTAGGCTCTCGGATATATTAATCTTTATATGAAAAATATTGATTCCACAAAATAATTTTTAAGGAGCTTAAAATCTAATTTGAACAAGATCCAATAAATTTGATTTGTTATTGATGCTCTAATTAATTGACTTAAGTTTATTTTTTCTGCAATGACTTGGAGATAAATTAGAATTTAATTAGCAAAGACAAAAACCATAACTTTTTAATAGGTTGTTGTTATAACTACGACATAAGCATAAGTGAAAGTCCTTCATCGGAATCTTAAGGTTTCTAAAGTGTGATTGAACCTCCTAACGTGGGAATGTACTGCATTGACGCTTTATAAGTGTTTTACCCAAACAATCGTGTGATAGACGATAAGAAACGGAGTGGTTGCTAAAAAGGGTCTTAATTGAAAAAATATTTGGATTATTTTTTTTTTTATAAAATTTGTTTTTTTGAGAAAGATGTAAGGTAAAATTAAAATAAATTAATTTATTTACATATGTAAAATAAATATGTTGTATTTTTGAAATTCATGTCGCTAAAATACACAGATTTTTTCATCTGCTGAATATTGTACTGTTTTATTTTATTTAAAATCATTTTATTTTGAAGTCTGCCGTCGTCTATGTGTTTATTGCCTTAAGAAACACAAGTTACATTAAAGAATATTAAACATATACATAAGTACGTATCTGGCACATTAAACATTTAAAGGGTAAAAATGGCACAAAGTTTACATATATAAAATTAATCCAGAGACGCGAAACGGGATTTGCTATTATTTAATACACTTATTTTCAATTTCCATAAATAAATTATGATAATAAATATTGTTAAAAAGAAATGCGAGTAATCAGAAATCGATTGATATATGTATTTATGAACACTCATTTTTAATGATAAGAAAAACTAGTGGACATTGATCATTCGCTAAAAAGGTCGATAATATGTATATAAAATAATAATAATAAAAAAGTCTAACAGACCGTCTGTTTTTTGTTATGGCAGAATAAATTTGTAAAAGATAACATAAAGTATAACAGAGTTTTTGTTTATGAACAAATTCATTCCAGTTGGAATAAAGAAAAAGGGAATATGTAAATTTACATACATTTTTAAACAGTCACTGTAATAATAGTAACAGTGCTGTTACTTTTTAAGGATGTATCTATCTATGTATATGATTAAGCAAACATTTTACTAACATAATATTGAAATATTGAGGAAGAAGAAACTATAACTTTTATGTATAAGCCGGCTGGACGTAAGGTTTTCAAAAATAGTTCTTTATAGGTACCTACATATTTTTGTAAAAATTTAGCTAAAGTTTAGCTATGTAATATTGTAATGATTAATATGGCCTTTGTAAACATATTATGCAGCTTTATCCTTTTCTATAAAGTTTTTCGTTTAACAGGACCTTGCACATATGTACATACTATATACATATGTAGACATACATACATATTACGAACAAACACTTTGTTCTTTGCTGCTGCACACACCCATTTATAAGAACACGAATAAAAATCAATAAAATTCTCAAATGGAACATAAAATTCTGATTGTATTAAGAAATAAAACCTTTTTGTTAAAAAGTTTAGCTTAATAAAACTTACCATTTAGATAAAAATTATTAAATTTGTGTGCCATTAACAGCAGACGTGATAATTTTACATTTACATCTCCTCCCGACATTGGTAACGTTTCTATTTTTTCTTTTTTTTGGTTTCTTATAAGAAAATAATTATTAAGAAATGGCAAAAACCTTTTACTTTGTGCGTTTCTTTCTTGTATTTACTTAATATTAATTTAGTTTCAGTTCTGTATTGGTTGTTTTTTTTTTCTTGTTTTGTTAAGTGTTTATCAACTAAATATTGTTTAGCTGTTCTAAAAAGAATTTTGTCACTAATATTTATTTGCTTGGAGTATATCTATCCGTTTAATTAGAAAAAAATAAGTTTTTTATGCCAAACATCACCATCACCACACCAGACGAACAAAACAACAAAACTGAAATAATAAAGAAGACGAATAAAAACAACAACAACTGCTGTCAGATTGATAAAAAAAAATGAAATGTTGGCGGTGATACCACCAAAATTGAAAACAAATCTTTATTTACTATAGCATTCTGGTGGCATCTCTTAACAATTTTGACATTTCGTTGTGAAATATTTGACATTATTCTTTTCTCAGGGATACTCTGTTGGGTGGATAGAAGATAGGCTGTCAAGTTTTTTTTATATAAAGTTTGACAGATTTTGAACTGTCAAGATTAATCATTTTCATATAAAGTTAAGGAATTTAAACGTCATTTTAAATTGGCCAGTCACCTTATACAACCGCTTTGTCTTTTTTGTGAAAAAGTTTGCTAGAAAAAGTGATAGAAGAAGTCTCACGTGTGTATTTGTTCGATTTTTCCCTTAACATTTTTCGTATTTAACGAATTATAAAATAAAAATTCCAAATTTTATATAAATATTACAAATTCCTGCCCTCTACAATGAGTGATGATTTTTTGAGTAAACCTTTGTCTTTGTCAGGCTCCAGTTCATGTAAGTATTGATAGACAGACATCACCCGTTGTGCATATTCATATCATCGCATCAGGGGTAGTAGTTCGTTCTCCCTTATGTGTTACATCATGCTTCTTTTAGAAATTAACTAGAATTTTATATTTAAATCTGTTTTAGATGAAGATGCTAAACCTGCAAGATCTAGCACACCAGCTTCCAGTACATTTGGTACTCCAATATCACCATATTTGAACTATGACCCGCGTTTCTTACAACAAGCTCAACCAGAATTTATTTTTCCCGAGGGTGCTACAAAACAAAGAGGACGCTTTGAACTGTCATTTTCACAAATTGGTACCTCAGTAATGATAGGAGCCGGTATAGGTGGTGTAGCAGGCTTTTACAATGGTATGAGGACGACAAAAGCTTTACAACAAACCGGCAAATTATGGCGGACACAGTAAGTTTAAAGTTGCGTTAAAGTCTGTATGTAAAAATTTTGGTCAGCTACATAGTACATCTTAATATGTGGGTTGTTAGCCTCAAGAGCTTCCGTTCATATATTTTCACCTATAAGTTTAAAATTAAACAATTCAGAAATTGCTATAGTCGGTCGATCCACACAATTATTGTCAACAAATGCACAAGTTTTTCTCAGTTATTTACAGAAATACACATCTAGCTTTCGTTTCTTATCACAACAAAAACTATATAGATTCTATGTCAGCGGGATTGAAATATAAACTAAGAACAAATGTGTACAGATTGTCACCAAATATCACTTATCGATGAAGATAAGAAGACTTATTTTTTCAAAGTTTTAGCAAAAACCTCAATTAACCTTATATTTTAAACCCTTTTTGTAATTTTTGAGGTGACTTAAGAGTTGGTTTTGTACGGGAGGTAAGGTCAAAATACGTCAATTTCAGCTTGACAGATTTCGGTTATAGTATGGTATACTTTAACTGATCTTTAATCACGAATTAATTTGTGTATTCAAAGGGCTATGGAAGGTACCCAAAATAATTATGGTCCAAAATTCATAATGATCTTCCTTACCAAGTTAAATATGATAATTTCATTAAATTATCTTTAAAACTGAAACCTGTAGTTTGATAACAGGCTTAAATGAATAGCAGCCCAGCTTAGTCTGAAGGATATTATTCAGAAAGTGATTCTGAGTCGATCGGTATATTAAAGTTCACTGTTAGGCTAATATTTCTACATGCACAAACAAAATAAAGCCTTTCTAACTGTTTTTATACTATAATTTACTTTAGTAAGAAAGAAATATATATTTTTTTGATTTTTAGAACAAACATTTTATTCAGCGTTATCTATGTATACTAGGAGAAAATTTCTTAATTATTTATAGGTTTTTGTAAATTTTTTCCTTTATTATAATAAGAAAATACTTTGTACATATGTATATACATATGTAGTTATTATAATTAAATTGTATAACTAAGTAGAAGAGGAGCATAGTTCCTAAACTCTTTATTCCTTAAGACAAGTGTAAATAGAATCGATATTGTCCTAATAAAAACAAACTAAATTAAATTTTAATTGATACATACAGAGGTATACTTAAAAATCTCTATATTTTATTTAAATATTGTAATTTAAAATAATCAACCATTTGTTTAATATCATTCTAGGATGCTCAATCACGTGATGAAACAGGGTTCAGGAACAGCTAACACTTTAGGTGTTTTAGCAGTTATGTATTCATCATTTGGTGTTCTCTTACAATTTGCCCGCGGTGAAGATGATGACATAAATACTGTTTTAGCTGGCACAGCTACTGGTTTTCTGTACAAATCAACTGGTATGTAATACAAATTTGCAACTAAATAAATTAATTTTAATAAGGATTCACAATTATTTTTTAGCTGGTTTAAGAAAATGCGCTCTCGGTGGTGCAGTTGGCTTAGGCATCACTAGTCTTTACTGCATATTTCAATTGGCGCGAACGAATGCTGCCTCAAACGGCAATTCCGGCATGAAATACCTTTAAGAAAGGATCTTCAACTTGCCATTTTCCTTCACCTTGTTTTAATATTATAAATATAATTTGGTCCCCGTTGAAGGACACTAAACATCTTTTTATTTAGCAAATCTTAAGAAATAATTAATTTATTTCCATTGCTATTCTATTCTATAAAACTACCAAGTAATATCATTTACATTTTCATTATATTGTTTCGATTGTGATCTTGTTTTTTTTTTAAATTCATTTTTGTTTGCTTGAACAAAAAACAACACAAAATTACACAAACATGTTAAAACATGCAATAGTAAAACACACTTAAAATGTTCATTGGGACTTAAAAAATCCCATGACAATTTTCTGTATATTTTATGTTGCGATTGATTATTTTATATAAGTTAGCTCTACAAAATATACTTTAAATAAAATAAAATGTAGTTTTAATTAATTTATTCTAAATAGCATCAGTTTTCGCCATTTCATTGTTCATAATATGAATATTATAATCTCTGCAAAATTTATTGAGACAAAATTCTGAGTATTAAATATTTTCAGCGTTTAAACACGTATAAAGATTTTACATAACATACAAAGTAAATTTTAACAACTTAAATCTTATTATAATATTATTGTTGTAAATACCCTACTTATGCTAATCTAGTATTCAAAATTAAACAATTTTATATTGCACGACATAAACAAAAGCTTCTCATCATCTTCATCCTTAAAAGCAAGTCTCCTTTCAGCATAAAGTGAACCAACTTGACAAATCGTGTCATTGCAAGCTAAGCGCGTTGGAGGAGCTGTTAAGTATTTGTACGCCAATTTGCGTAAATATTCGTATGGTGTTACATTCCAATATTGATAGATATTACCGTTTCTGGCTATTAGCGGCTCTTTAAGATAAAAACTTAATTGTTGCTCAAAAGCTAGAAAAACACTGTCGTTGGTATTGTTTTCGGTAATAGTTGTTGAGTCATGAGACTCCCATAGTTCAGAGGTGTTGTGGTAGTTATAATTATTAGTTGGTTTTGTATTATAAGATGGATTAGGTGAATCTTCGTCTAAGTTTAAAGAAATTCTTAAATTGTGCGTCATTTCGGCATGACAAGAAGACAACTGTTGTTCATTTAAGTAGCGCATTTTAAAGCGCGGATCAAGTAAGGTAGCTATAATAAGAGATGAAGACTGATGAGCGAAAGAAAAATATTGACTTAATTGCAATTTCAATGATTTTTTATAGTATTGCAAATCTTGGGGATCGGTTAACTTTAATTCTAATTTTGAATTTAACATAGTTAGCAATGGTATAACGAGAGAAATACAAGCAGCTTCGGAGTTAAGATCTAACCAAGCCTGATAAAATATTTTGAGCATTTGTACTAAATACTCTATATGCTGCCATTCATACTCCGAGGGTATTTCGACATCACCGTACTGTTGAATATACATCATAAGTGCAGGTTTTTGTTCTAATAGCTTTTCCCACATCAAATATGTTGATGTCCAAGAATTACGGCCTGGTAAAATGAAATTTTCTTGGTTTAAACCACAAATTTCTTGACAATCGTTTAAATTCTGTTTGGCATTTTGATTTTTGACAAAGTGTTCCAAAATGCTGTTACATTTTTGTTTGATAATCTCGATTAAGTCGGCAGAAAGCAAACCTTCCTCAACTACCTTTTGCAACAAATAATCTGAGCATTCAATTGTGGTAAACCATTCAGAATAACTTTCTTGATTCTTTTTTACTACATTCAAATGAATTTTGTCAACAATATTAAACTTTCTGCTTAAATCTAAAAGGTTTGGCACTTTAATTTGAGGTGAATCTTGAGATAGCACTTCCAATACCACCATATGTTTTTGATTTTCATTAAGAAAATGGGCACTTACGACATGCATGCAACATAATTTCTTTTGATGCCACCATTGCGTGCTGGTCAATGAAATCCACTCGGCCTGTTCTAAAGATTTTAAAACACGTTTTCTCACAGATTCATATGTCTCTGGGAACATATTCATTTTGTAATAGTCCATTGATTTTACAGAATATCGACTGGACTTTAAAGGATCAGACAAGTTAAGACGTTTAAATGCTGCACCTTCTACTATGTTAAAAGGCAATAAATCTACAACCATAAGGTCTAATATCATTTTATCTATTCTTCTATTAAAGGCGATGTCACTGGGTTTTGTAGGTGAGCACTTGATGTGCTCCAATTTTATATTGCTAGTATTAACAGCATTCATGGCTACCATCGTCTCGTCCTGTTCTTCTACAATTAAAGGATCTTCTACGACTATTTCTATGTTTAAAGTCTTCGCTTCATTATCGTCTGATTCTGAATTTTTATCTATTTTTCTTTTTCGACCCGGCTTTTTGCGTTCCTTAGGACCATCTATGGCTTCTCTACGCTCTTTGAGTCGTTTGCGTTTTGCTCTTCTCTTTAAGTTAACGTTTTCGGATTTGTGTTGCACATACTCCTTTTCCATAGTATGAAAAGCTGTGAACTCGTGCGGATGTACCTTTTCCAAGTGTTTTTTGATGCTGCTAACAGTTTGATTTTTAGGTAAAGAACTGCCCAAGGATAATTCCTTCATACAAACAACACAAGTGGCTGTACTTTCATTGCGATGGAAGTAATTCCATATCGGATTACAAGGACCTACCATTTCAGGGAGTTTGTTGAACTTTTGCATAGAAAATAAATAAAAGTGCGTAATTGTTAACTATATAAACAAACTAAACAAAATGTAAACAAATACAAATGTTACCAGATGACTGTTGTGTTAAATGGAATTGCCAGATATGCCTAACACAGCGACGAAAACTCTGATTTGAATGGGTTTTTTAAAAATAAGGTCAATCCCGACTGTTCAGTAACAATTTCTTAAATTTTAAGTATATTTAATTATGGACATGATTATGGAATCTAGTGTTATATGTGTCCAATTACCACAACTTTTGAGATTTGTTCTTACAAAGGAGTATACTGATTGCTCCAAAAAGTATAAGAGGATCATCAATGTACCAAAGCAAATGTTTGTGGTTTTTGAATATTTGCTTATTTATACATATCTAATTAAAAAATGTAAAAATTAGTTTGCACTGAATTATATAATTTATTTAATTTTATCATAAAAACAAATTGAGGATCATCAATGTACCAAAGCAAATGTTTGTGGTTTTTGAATATTTGCTTATTTATACATATCTAATTAACCGCCGTGGTATAGCAGGTTAGTCATCCGCCTAGCATACCAGAGGCCCAAGTTCGATCCCTGGCCAGACTCACATGAAAAAATAAATTTTCAAAAAGCGGCGTTTCACCTCATAACTCTGCTAGCCACTGGTTATTGAGTATTAGGCTATGTAAAACTTCTCTAACTAATGCATTTGCCGTTCGGAGCCGGCGTTAAAACGTAGGTCCCTTTCAATGAGTCTAAAAATAGAATCGGATGCAGCTCATTGTCTGAGAGAAGTACCCCTTGTTCCAATTGGAATGTTGTCGAGGAATTATATTATATATATAATTAAAAAAATGTAAAAATTAGTTTGCACTGAATTATATAATTTATTTAATTTTATCATAAAAACAAAATTTTCGCTGTATAATATTTTTAATATTATAATAAAATCACATTAACTATCATTATTTACACAATATTTTCAAAAATATTTAAAATTTTACAAATTTTTACTAATGTCACAATTGATGTAATAAATTCATTTCCTAAACATATTTTTATTCATAATCTAAGCCTACCGAATCGGAACCGGTTAGAGCTAATACCTTTACACCAGATTTTTCATCCAAAATATTATTGGCGGGAGCCTCGCAACTGGTATCCATAGTAGAACAGGTATGACAGTGACAACTAACTGCCTCCAAGTATTCATAACGACGAGCAAATTCATCGGCCTCAGGATGACAATTACGCAAAACTGCTACGGCAGGTTGTCGGGTAGCATGAACACACACGGGATGAAAAGAACGTTTGTAGGGAAATTTCCAATCAGATATTTCACTGGAATCACAGCGACCCCAGCAAGCAGCCACACTGACATAATCCCAACATTCTCGTCCCTTCGAATCGGCTTGAGTGACACGATATGTATAAAGTCGCCGATGACAGCCCAAAGGAGCAGCAGTAGGGCTACTCTTTATTGGTTGTAATTCCAAAACTTGTGCCAGCATTAAAGGTACCCAGCATAATGTAGCAAAAATTAATCTGAAACAAGAGAATTATTAATTTATATGAGTAAAATATATTTTAAATAATTTAAAATTTTTATTTGCACTCACAACTGTAGACAACGCATGTCCGTTGCAGAAGTTAATGTTATTCCCTTAAAGTTTATCAACGCTATGACTTTATAACAATGATTCGTTAGCGTTTATATATGCTACCAAAAGGACTTAGGGCATGTTAATATTTACACATACATACATACACATACAGATGTAGATGAGAACTTTTTTTAGAATTAAGGATCTGGCATTTTTTGTTGAACATTTATTGAATATTTGTTTATGTGCAAATATTTTTTAATGCATATTTAAGGAGTTAAACTTTGTATTTTGAATTTGTTTTGAATAAACTTTTTGAATTGTTTGTTAAAATACAGAAGTACAGAAATATGAATAATTAAAATATTTGCTTAAAAATCGTTAAAGTAAATTGAGAATTTGATGAGATATAGTTTTGAAAACTGTATGAAAATATTCGAAAGGAACTGATAAATCCGCTCAGATAAAGTTTTTATAAGAAAAACTGCTAAGTCCAGTTTAATGTACTACATTTTTGGTTTTGAAATATCATAAATATATAATATAATTTTGAAATAAAATAAGTTTTTTATTGATGCTGTAAAAAAATTAAGTTATATTTTCCAAATTTTGTATGTAAAAAGTATCGAACATAAAGAATTTATACATTTCAGTTTTAGATTTTATTTTTATTGTTGTTTGATTCAAATAATTTTTTTATTATTAATTTTACAACTGTATAAATTTTGAGCCAGGAATTAGTGCAAATCTTACAAAACATCCTCCTCATCGTCGGCATCTTCGTCTTCATTGGGTGTATCGTAGTCTTGGGTTTCTACCGACATATTAGAGGTTGTCACATTATTCACCGGGGTCATAGCACTAGCTAACAAACGCTGCCGTCGCTCCTCCATCAAACGATCTCGTTCTTTATGAATATAATCTCGCTTATTGGGCAAACCAGCCACATTATTTGCCGTCAAAGCCGACCTTACCACATTCATATCAGTGGCCTCCATCCATTCATCGGTTTCAGCAACATAACATTCGGTATGGGATATTGTGGATACGCCATTAAATCCACCAATGGCAAAGATCATGTCATCGATTATTTCCAAACCGAAGTTACTGCGTGAATGGTTCATTTCCCGTATAAAGGACCAGGTTTGGGCTTCTGGGTCGTAACGTTCACCGGTTGAGAGTCGAGCAGTGCCATTGAAGCCACCTATAACATAAACTTGACCACGAAAGGCAACACACGATACACCCGAGCGTCGGTGGTTCATATTTGTTATGTGAGTCCAAATATTGGAATTTGGATCATAAAATTCTGCGCTATCTAGACACTCTTGTCCATTAAATCCTCCTGTAAGAAAATATATTGATATGGATCAAATATTCGTTTTGGATTTCAAAGAGTTTTTAATAGTAAGACACTGTCCATAACTCAAAAGCAATAGTATTACAATTAAATTTAAATATTACTAATTTTTTCTTATTTCTTTTAAAATTGTTAAATTTTAAGTTATGCCTCTATTCATGTAAACGAGCGATATTTCATAAATTTGATTTTAAAAGTGATTATATTTATAATTATCCCATAGTTTTTTACTTTTTCAGTTCTTCTTTACTATTTTTCTTAAACTTAATTTTATTAATATTAAATTTTATTACCCGTTGCATAAATTTTCCCTTTGAGTGTACAAGCGCTTGCGTCAGAACGGTGCATATTCATAGGCGTTATAACGGTCCATTGATTTGTCTTGGGATTGTAACGCTCCACCGTATTAAGACGATTGTGACCATCATAGCCGCCAATGGCATAAATTAAACCATTGAGTTCAGCTACACTGACATAACAGCGCCGTGAGTGCATGGGAGCTACCTTAAAGTAAAAGAATTTAAGAGAATATTATAATAACAAATATTTTATTTATTCTCTACCTCCTTCCAAGTTTTCTTGAGAGCATCAAACACACGACAAGTGTTGAAATATTCTACACCATCATAGCCACCTACGGAATAGATTTTATGGCCGATAACAGCAGTACCATGATAGGCTCTGGGCCCAGCGGGATCCTCTGCTGGTATGTTAACCCACCGGTCGGCTCTTGTGTCATAGGTTTCTATGCAACCTTTGGAGGAACCACCACTCCAGCCACCTATGGCAAATATAACTTCATGAGGCAAACGAGGCATGGCCAGGGGAGGAGTCGTTAGCTTTTTAGAAAATGGCAGGCGAAAGGGCAAAATTAAGTTGGATCTAAAGCGGAAAATATTATGTTACCTCTCCAGATGAGGGGTTCATTATATCCAAATCATACATAAACTTGAAAGTTTCCACAATTAAAGGTTTAGCCTCTTCACTCTGTAGCACATAAGGATGTTCCTTGACCTCTTCTATGAAGCACTTTAAGATAAAATATTTTAAACAAATAAATATTTAAATTCTGCTTTACATGCTAACATGAGTTGTTCTATTACCTTGGGCGTCATTAAACCCAAACGTACACCATTCATTAATTGGGCTACATGTTGTTTGCGATTATCTGGATCATATTCTATCCATTTAATGCACAATTTCCATACATGGTCCTCTTCACGAGTATTTAGCTCGTCATCACTTATTATGTCATAGAAATCGTTTAAGTTCAGTTCATAAATATCTTTATTTTTAGCAGCCACTTCAATAAAGAACCGCAATAAATAATTCCTGGCCTTGGCATATAAATCATCTAAAAAACGAAATCTAAACCAAAGCAATACCAAAAGGTAAAATAAAATAATCAAAATCGTATTAAGAGCAAAGTCAATTAGTAAAGGATTATCTTGTTTTTTTTTTCTTTTTTCATTTTAAATAATTTTATCATGTTAAAGAGAATAGAATGTACCATAAGAAGGAATAAAAAATCAAAGCATATGTATATCCCTCTGTACTCTACCTGGCAAATCCCATGATGCCGACGCAATTCTCTGGTGTTAGCATTTGTGCTAAATGTTGTTTGCACAATGAAACCAATCCGACGATGCCAACGTAATCGGCTGATACCAAGAGCTCATGAACATTGTCGGCATTAATAGAGCACTTTCGTAAATAGGCATATTGAATGATTTGCTCCATAATACTCGCACTCATATCGGGTATATGAACATGACGATTTTCATCTGTTAAATTCTTAACTCCCGACGATTCAAAGCCAGTAAATTGAGCTCTTAAAAATTAATTCAGAATTTATATATAAATATATCAATCTCGTTTTTCCGAATAAAGACCATTAAGGTTAACTTACCGAAAATACGAACTACAGGAACTCATTATAGCACGATGTACATTAAAACTGCCATCTGTCACGGATATCACGGCATCACATAATAAGTTTTTGCAACGCAAATCATTTAAAGTCTTTAAAGCCTGATCACTTATTGAAGTTTTCGGACGCTTCAAGGGCATAATATTATTCTCTTCTATATCATCACAATTCAGCATTTCAATATCTATTTGTGGTATCACTACACCTTCGTCTACATGCTCTTGCAAGTTTTCCAAATTTTGTTCGATATTCAAAATATTATTATCATTAAATCGCTGCATCATAGCGAAGTTTTTAAATACAAAGAATTTTCAAATAATACAAAGAATAAAAATTAAGTTTAAAAAATAATGTTACAAATCAATTTTTTTTTCTGAAATTTTAATTTTATGACTAATACAATTTTTTTAGATAAGACTACTATTTACTGCAAGAACTTTGTTTTATTAAAATGTTTTTTAAAATATGTGAAAATAAATTAATATAAAAATTTTACGAAGACAGGAAAATATAATGACAATTGTCATTTAAAAATAATTTTAAAATAATTTTGAACAAGTTATACAAATTTAGATCCCAGAGTTTCCATACTTCTGTAAATCCACGTGCGGATATAGACCGGCCTGGTTAGACTCAGCCACTAATGCTTTTAGTTCGCCATCAATCTTTTACTTCTTAAAACATTTTTTCATTAAAAATTGATATGTGAACATTTTTTTATGGGGCTACCCCAATCTCTTGTGGTTTTAACGGAATATATTCGTCGAGAAATGAACTCAATTGAACAAAGATTACTGCAGCGTGTGGAACATTATGTTAAACTCTACGAAAGACATCTGGATAACATACTCTTTAATAAATAAAATCAACATTTAAAATATATTCAATGCTCCAGGTACCCTGAATATAAAGCCTCTTGTGGCCTTAAGATTTGCATTATGTTTCAGACTCAAATTTACCAATGAAACAGATCTGACGATAAAATATTTCCCATCATTTTCTAAACGGTATTTTGGGAAACCAAAAGACTGTTAATATAGCGGTAGTTAAGCAAGAAGGACATTTTACAGGTTATGTGATTTTACAACCCATAAAGTAATGACTTGTCGTATACTAGGGGATTCACCGTCGCTCACTCTAATCAGTAGTTGTAGTTTAACTAAGAATGCATTTTAAAAAATTCGGTAGCTTAAGGATTAAAAGGAGTAAACTCGAAAATGTTATGTATTCTAAGCTAATAAAAGAACAACGAAGCACAAATCAGGCCTAGATGGTCTATCAAGTAATACTCTTTTACTTGTTTATAATATTTTACTGGAAGAGTCCGCGGCACGGATTTTCCAGTTAATGACATTAAAGATATTTTATATTTTTTGGAGAAAAAATCTCTAAAGTTTACTTAGGGCGTTTAACTGACCATTTTATTTACTGAATTATATGCGAAAGAGTAAAAAGTAATTATAATATTTTTGAATGTATTTTGTACTTCTTTTTAGCTATATTTAATGTTAATTGAAAAAAAGGAAATAAAAATTTAAATTTTAACAATCTGTTTTTTTCATAATTTTTTTTAACCCATTAAACAAATAAAATTATTTTGAAGCTGAGATGTTAAATCAAACTGCGCAGGATCTAAAAGGAAATGCTTGTTGTTTAACCAATAAAAACCATGGCATAACTTAAAACCACAAGTAGTTTCTTGTAAATATTTTAAGTGATAACAATAACGGAAACCGGATACGGAAATAAATAAACAAAATATTTATTTATACTTTTAAACACTGATTAAGGCTAACGAAAAGAAATGTTTCCTTTAAAAATCGTTTCCTTATTACTGTTCTTTAGCATAATGTCATTGGCCAAGGAGACATGGCTAAGACCGGGTTGTCACAAAGTTGGTAATACACGTAAAATTTCCATACCCGATTGTGTGGAATTTCATATTACCACAAATGCTTGCCGAGGTTTCTGTGAGTCCTATGCTGTACCCTCAATGCCCTGGGTTAATGTAGGAGGACTTTTTAAGCCACCAAAACCTGTGGTATCGGTGGGTCAGTGTTGCAATATGATGGAATCGGAAGAGGTATTAAAACTTAAAAAAAACTAAAATACTTTTTTATGATCTGTTAATATATGCATATAATTATTATTATTAGATACAAAAGCGTGTCTTATGCATGGGCGGTATGCGCAATTTTACCTTTCAATCCGCTTTATCCTGCAGCTGTTACCATTGCAAAAAGGACTAAACTTGTTTTCTTAATGAATTATCTTAAAAATCAATTGTAAATATGTAATTAAATATAATATTATGAAATATATTGTGATGAGCCCTTAAATATTATTTTAAATCTGACTAAATAAAATACAAAGTTTTCGCTGTACATTATTAATTATTATTTTTCAATTCAAACTTCACATTTTATGGTAACTTCAAAATAAAATAAGTAACTTATAACTTCGATTTAGGTTTTTCACCAGCTCTTTCCAGTAAATCACGCATGCTAGTCAAGGCTTCACTAATAGCATTGGCAAATCTTTTAGCACATGTCTGATCGTTAGAGTGCCAAGCAGAACAGGCCAAAAATATATCGGAATTGCGGGGATTATAGCAACAACCGTAACCATCATTTGTCAAAGGTCCATAACACATGAAAGCCTCGTTTGGAGATGCTACTTGGGAGGTTGAAACGCGGTAATGGGAACTCTTTACAAAACCGGGAGATTGATAGAATTTTGGTATAGGCTTGTTATTCTCGAGGGCCATCAGCTTTAGACCCAACAAATGGCGATCAACACCATGTCCTTGCAAGGCCATCGTGGTGTATTCACGATGAGCATTAACAGCCTTTCTTAGCAAGTCCACACGTATTTCATCAGAGCACTTGGCATCCATCATGGATTTGGCAAAAGCCATAGATTCGTTGGAACAAGAGCGTATAGTTTCTGTACGACCACCATAGTAGATACGCAAATGAGCTGTTTCATATTGGGCACCGGCTGTTTTATGTAATCTAATTAGGAAGATTGTTTTTAAATAGTACTTAATGTCATTTTATGGTAATAATCTTACTTGTAGAAGGCATATTGTAAAGCCATTTGTACAAAACTGTCTGGACTCAATTTTTGTTTTTTCAAAAAATCTTTGCCATAACCTTTAAATTGCAAAACTTCCAATTGTAGATCTTCTGCCAATTTATTAACATTTTTGGAAGCTTGATTGATATATTGCTGCAATTTCTCCGACGGTACATCTAATGATAGCTTTGAGAAGGGTTCAAAGTTTGAGTTTGAACCATCTTCAAATTCTTTATGATCAGGGCTGTAATTAACGATTACATTAGCAATGCATTCAACAATACTACTTTTTCAGAACTATGAACAATAAATGGAACAATATTTTAACTTGTATTACTAGAACAATTGTGATGTTAATGAAAAGTTTGTTAAACACTTACAAAATCGTATTAATATAATCAGCCATCATAGCAATTGGTTGTCCCTCAGCTGGAGAATGCTCGTAACAGAATCCGCTCATGCCATTGGGATTAACAACAACCTTTAAAATTCAATTTTTAGAAGATTTTTTATTTTCTGGATTTTTATAGCTACCTGTATTGTTTTGTCCATCCACCTATTGGCACTATTTTTACCAGTACCTCCACCATGTATCAATTGAAGACCCAAAATATTATAGACATTTTCCTGGTTAAATGCAACAAGCTCGTCTAGAGAAACTGTGAACAATGATTGTTGTATAACTTTAACACTTTGAGCATTTTTAGGGGATTTCATGAGTTCAGCATAAGCAGCAGCCCAATTATCGCGACTGTCGGTGGAGAGTAAACCAATAGGAACGCCCAATTGATTTTCAGAATTGACAATTTGCTGAAGCTGTTCAGCTAATACTTTAGCATTTAAAATTTGGCCATTTTTATCATAAACTGGTAGTTTAAAGAACTAAGAAAGAAAAATATAAACAATTAATATAAAAAACATGATAATTGCTTATTTCCGACTATTTAATATCCGTCGCCAATAAGATCAAAAATAGAAAAATTGTCAACAAATTTACAAGTTTTTCTTAGCTTTAAAAGACATATCTGTGCTTATTTTTCTTCCTACACCAACAATTTCTCGAGATTTAAGTAATTCTGGGTCAATTCATATATATACCGAGTATTGGCATATCGATTTATGTTCAATTTATCTTTATGTATACCTATGTATAAGTGATTTTGGAATTTTCAGGTGTGGTAAAATTTGAGCCGATACCAAAAAAATTTATTACACTGATTTTGGGTACTAACTATACGCAATATTTTTGCAGAACTATTTTCAAATACAAACAAATTTGTATCTGCAAAGGGCCCAAACCTCTTTTCCGGGATGAACCCGAAATAAAGATCTGATTCAGTTTAATATCTTTAGGATTCATGCTTGTCCCAATGCCTGCAATCTTATTACATGTTTACATGGACATCATGACAGTGGATAGTCGGTCGGACATTGTTAACTAGAGTTCGAAAGTGATTGTGAGTAAATATAAAAGGAGTTAGATAACATATAATGGTGAAATGTCATTTATGACTCTGACCCTTTTCTACATACATACATGATTTTTGTATATAACAGCTACATGCTGTGATTTGGGATGATACTCCAAGGCATCCTGTTCAGGAATAGGTATACGGCAGGTGCCATAAACAGCACCAAATTGAGAATTATCCAATTCATTTTTACCCATTTTAACAACCGGAATTTGACCATTATCTACGGTTTTCTTGTATTTGACCAATCCCTGAACTAACTTGGCTGTATACATATAATAATCCTCAGCAGTCTTAAATTCTTGCATTGGAAAAGTCATGCCGGGACTAGAGAATACAGTTACGGGATCACGGTAAGTTAAATAAGCCGCTTTTAACCATCTATGGGCTAACCAATTTTCCTCTGATTCAGCAACTTTTTCCAATATTTTTTGCAATTCTGCGCCATCTTTTTTCTGAAACTCTTCGGTGATACGTTTAGTTTCAGCTAACTCTTCCTTGGTTAGATGCGGTTCCACAGATTTTAAAAACTTCGGTATAGTCTCTTCAAGTTTTAAGGCTGGGAATTTCAAGAGATTTTGTCTTTGCTTGGATTCAGTACTATAATTTTTTGTTTTCATGGGGAGCGATGTGGAACATAAGGCTCTCGTTGCTTGATTGGAGGTAATAAATAAGGCATTTTTTGTCTGAAAATTTAAAAAGATTTTAAGAATTATTACTCTATAACTTTATTCGGAATAGAAAATATGTATTTAAAATTATTTTTTAAACTTACCAAATTAGTTAAAACTTGTCTAGTTAGAATAGGCATGTCTTTGTTAAGTTCCTTCACTTGGCAGCTAAATTTGAGAATTTAATTTTAAAATAAGTTAAAAAGAAAAAACATTAAAAAAAATTCACCTTTGATTTTTAAACATAATCAAGCAGAAAAGTATTTGAAAGCGATTACCGCAAGTTAAGATTTTAATAAAAATACAATTTAATTGTTTATATTATTTTTTTTAATTTATTTACTTTCGTATTTAGATTTGTTATCGTATATTTTACGATATTATTGAATTTGAGTAGGTGCTTTCTATTAGGGACTAAGTGCAAGACTAATTCATTAATAAACTAACTTTTGATTTCAAATTTAAAATGCTCCCAATATAAGAAAGATAAAAATACAAATAAAAGAAAATAAATGTTAACCACGTAATCAAAATTTTAACCAAAAAGTTAAAGAACTGGTTGGGGGCATCAAATTAAAATGCTTCCAACTTGATCCATTATCATTGTGAGTAGAGGAGCAATTTCTCTTTTTTTTAATACTCATTCCGGATTCTTAATAGATTATTGAATACAAAAACATGTAATAAAGGCTATAGTGGGTCAAGCCCGACTATTTAATACCCTTCACTTATAAGATTAAATATGAACGACTACACTAGTTTTTCTTTGGTCTTAAAGACAAATACATATGTATGTGTCTTGTTTGCGAGTTTTGATTTCGTACACTGATTTCGGTTACCAAAAACAATATTTAAGCTTAATTTTAATAAAATACAAATATATTTGTGGCTGAAAAGTATGTGAAATTACAAAAATGTTGTTTGCGGTAAAGAACCCCATATGTTTTCATTCTTAATGTTCAGAAACCCTATTTTTTATAAAAGGGTTAATTTGTATTTTCATTTTTTTGCAGGTTTTTCTAACAATTTACGCATATCGTCCAAAGCTGAACCTATACTATTAGCAAAATTTTTGGCATCGGTTTCTTTACACGATTTCCAGTTGGAACAAGCCAAAAATATATCATTCGATCGTGGGTTGTAACAACAGCCATAACCATCTTTAACCGGGGCTCCATAACACATAAAAGCTGCATTCTTTGTAGCTACTTGAGAAGTTGATATGCGAAAATAAGAACTTTTGAGATAAGCTTTAGAGTAGAAAAATTTTGGTATAGGTAATTTGTTTTCAATTGCCATAAGTTTTAAGCCCAATAAATGACGATCTACACCACGTCCTAGCAATGCCATATTTGTATATTTACGATGACTATTCACAGCATCACGTAAAAGCAATAAACGATGTTCATCACAGCCTAAAGGATTTAACATAGCTTGGCAAAAAGCCAGTGACTCATTAGAGCAAGAGCGTATGGTTTCCGTACGTCCACCATAATATATCCTTAAATGGGCAGATTCATAATGTGCTGTAGGAGATTTGTGCAACCTATTTAGATAATTATTTGCAAAGTTAAATAGATATCATATTTAATTATGCAGACAAATATCTTACTTATAAAACCCATATTGCAAAGCGGTTTGTATAAAACTATCTGGACTTAACTTTTGCCTTTTTAAGAATTCTTTGCCAAAACATTTGTATTGTTTTACATACAGTTCGAAATCATTGACTAATTCTTTAATTGCTTTTTCAGCTATCTTTAACTTATCATTTATATCAGCTCCTGATATCACTATTTTAGAGAACGATTCAAAGTTATCTGATGCACCATCTTTAAATTCAGCATTATTGGGTCTGTTTTCAATTAAGTACATACATATATACATTTTTAGTGGTAAGAGGTAGTCTACTGACTGAGATGACTTACAAAATTTTGGTAATATAATCAGCCATCATAGCTATGGGTTGGCCTTCAGCAGGAGAATGTTCATAAGTAAACCCACTCATGCCATTAGGATTACTAATCACCTAAATACAAAAATTATATCTAAAATCCATAAAATTCTAACATTTATTTAAGAATATTATTGTTTTTGAAATAAAATTTCATTCCGAGAAAAATTAAACAGTTAATACTTGTATAGTTTTATCCATCCATCTATTGGGGCTGTTTTGTTTAAAGCCGCCACCATGAATTAATTGTTTGCCTAAGATGCTATATTTGTTTGAGTTATTAAATTCGACGTCCTGATCCAAAGAAATTGTGAAAAGGGATTTTTGTATAATTTGAATATTTTTGCAATTTTCTTTGTCATTGATTAATAAGGAATATGCTTTAGCCCAATTATCACGGTGGTCTGTAGACAAGACACCAATAGGGCAACCAAAATTTTCTTCACAAGAACTAATAGTTTTTAATTGTTTCGCTAACACATCAGCATTAAGGATTTTTCCATCTTTGTTGTAAACCGGAAGTTTATAAAACTGATAGTTTAAATATTAAATTGATTGTTTAATTAGAAATTGACCAAAATCAATACATTACATGATTTTTACATATAACTACAACATGCTTGGACCTGGGATTATATTCTAGGCCATCTATTCCAGCTAATGGTATGCGACATGTACCATAAACAGCGGAAAATTGTGAATTATCCAATTCATTTTTACCCATTTTTACTATAGACATTTTGCCATCATCTACTAGTTCCTTAAATTTAATCAACCCCATTATTAATTTTGCCGTATACATCAAATATTCATATTTATTTTTGAATTTAGTTAAGGGAAAAGACATGCCGGGACTTGAAAATACCGTAACAGGATCTCGATAACCTAAATAAGCCATCTTTAGCCATCTAGGAGCCAACCAATTTTCTTCTTTTGCGGCTACTTCCTCTAAAATTGTTTGCAATTTCGCTCCCTCTCCTCGCATAAACTCATCTGCTTCGCATTTTGCTTCTTCAAATTCGCAATTATTTAAAAGCGGCTGTACAGTTTTTAAAAATTTTGGTATAGTTTCCTCAAGTTTAATTGCAGGGAATTTTAGAAGTTTTTGTCTCGGTTTAGATTTTTTGTCTTTTGTCGTTTTCTTACAACTTAAAGGTTGTACTCTAACGGCTCTACAAAATGGGATAATCTTTGTTAATTTTGGAGGATAGTAAATAAAGTGCCTTTCCTAAATATGATTTTTTTTATTAATTTATTGTAAAATAGAATATAATTTATATATCTATTGATTTGATATACCTTTAAAGTTAAAAAACTTCTTTGTAAATATTGCATATTTCTAAATATTTGTTTCAAGCGAATACTAGGGATTTTATAAAAGCTGCAACAAATAAAATTAATAATATAATAAAAAAAAAATAAATAATTAATATCAAAGTAAATTTGTTTAATGCAATTTTAAAAAGTTTTATATATGTGTTACATTTTTAATTATAATTCGTGACTGTTTTTTATATTAGTGTAGCGACTTGACTTTAATTTCTCTCTATATATTTAAAGGAGAGCAATTTTAGTTTCGAATGAGAAGCAACAAGTTAGTATTAATTCTTGTTACTATAAACATAATAAAAGCGATGGCGATGAATATTATACAAGACCATTTAGTGTTGTATAAAAAATTATGTCCACTAGAGCCGTCCATAAATCGACTTCGAAAGTGATTTTGAGTGGATCAATATACTTAAAGTTTACTGGCAGACATATATTTTTGTGCATTACAAACATGATAACTCTCTCGTTGAACAATATAGTATTAACTTAAATTTTTTCGGTTTTATCTTTTTGACAAAAACCAATATATAACAATACAATAATTGATGGGGTTTCGAATTTTTATTAAAGAAAACTTCCTTAAGAATTAAGAAAGCAGTTGTTTGTTTCACCTAAAAACTTTTAAGTTTTTGAGTTAATACAGTATTGTTGAACGTGTGCGATACCCGTTCCAATAATGATGGGGAAGGGTATAAATGAATTTTTATAAGATTAAATATAAGTGTTTGTCTACGTAAGTGCAAAAGAAAATTAATGTCGGAACTAAAAAAAAATATTTTAAAGAATTTTACTTTCGCTTTTCATAGTTAGAAATCGCTGTCGCCTAGTTTGTATTTTCAAACCGTAGTCTTGTGGCCACAATAGACAAACAACATTAAATTATGTGGATGCAAAACAAAATATACAAAATTGAATTCAACAGTCCAAAATCCAATTCAGTCAAAAACAAAATTAAAAAATGCAATATGTAGGTAAATTGTCATTATAAAACCGGCATAATAAGTAATTTTATATAAAATCTAGCAATTCTCAATTCTACTTTTTATAACGCTTTGGTGTACTATTTTTACTATATAGTGTATATTAAAAGTTACTTACTTTACTTTAAAACTTAATTTTGAAGTGTTGACTTCTTTTTTTCTTTGATTTTTGTATTTAAATAATTTTTTGTTCAATGAAATAAAAAAAATATTGACTATAAATTAAATATTTTTTGTGATTTTGTGTGACATTTAAAATTTGTGTTGCCATATTAAAAGAAATGCAAACCATTTACACGAACTGTTTTTCTCATATGTCAATATTTAAATTTATTTCAAAATAATAACTAGTATATAATTGTTTTTCTTATAAAATACATAGCTTTTCTACTTTATTTAAAAATTTTCATATCATATCATGATCTAAATCAAATTGTTTACATGTATTTCAATGTTTAATATGTCTGTTATCTTCTAACAATAACACTTCGTGTGAATTATATTGAAAAGAGAGCCAAACAGAGTTATATACAAAAGCTCATTGTTTTGTAACTAAAAACTCCGTTACTTTTAAAAAATAAACAAAATATTGTGGTGGTGCCACATCGAGGAATTTTTGAAGGAACTCCGTTATAAAAATTTCTGTTTCTATGTATTGCCTATTGCCGCAAATGATTGGCTTATTTTGACACAATTGTAAATTGCTTGAAACAAGTTCTTTGGTGAAATATTTCAGTTTTTTCTTTAGTAGTATTCCTAAAAACTGCCTTGTTCATCAGTAACGAAAAAATCTTACCTCGGATGTTGTGAAAAGTTTGCCATTTCATCATCCATCAAAAAGTTGTAAAATTTGGTTTAAGTTCTTTATCGTATACAAGCTTTGGAACCTTGAACAAAAGGACATTTAAAAGTAGGATCTGATTTTCTGATTTAAGTGTTTGGCGATCTTCGAAAGAATTGATTGACTTATTTTGCTTTACCCATATCTGTTGGACCTTTTTTCCCTGATACATGCTTTTTTCAATACCCATTTGAAACTTTGAGGTTTTTTTGAATTATTTTAAAGTCCGTAATGGATTTTTTTGAAAGATTTTAACAATATTTTTAAGTGCCTAAATATATATATATATATAATATATATATAAATCCCCGACAACATTCCAATTGGAACAAGGGGTACTTCTCTCAGACAATGAGCTGCATCCGATTCTATTTTTAGACTCATTGAAAGGGACCTACGTTTTAACGCCGGCTCCGAACGGCAAATGCATTAGTTAGAGAAGTTTTTCATAGCCTAATACTCAATAACCAGTGGCTAGCTGAGTTATGAGGTGAACCGCCGCTTTTTTGAAAATTATTTTTTTTCAACTGGGCCTGACAGGGATTGAACTTGGGACCTCTGGTATGCTAGGCGGATGACTAACCTGCTATACCACGGCGGTTCATTTGGGGCTGTAAAGGGCTAAAAACTCCATTCCGGGAAGGCATCCCTATGGGAGGTACCCAAAATAGTAATCCAAGGGATCATCATTGGACCAAACAATGAGTCAGTGCTCAATTTCATTTAATTGTCTTTGAAGTTAGGATCTGTACTTTGATAACAAGCTTACATGGATATCCGGCCAGCCAGCCCGACGAATATCGTTAAATCAACCCAGGAAGTGATTATGTTTCGATCGGTATACTAAAAGGTGGGTCGCACACCAATATTTCTATGCGTTAAAAACATCAGCACAAATCCGATATGTATTCCCTTTCCACCTATAAAGGTGAAGGGTATAATTAAAATTCCCATCCTTGTATTTCATTCATTGTTGCCTAGCTACATTGGCAACAATGAATCGGATATATATACATTTTTAAAGATTTAAGAAAGGAAATATTAAAGGTTCATAACTCTCTAACTATAAGACAGCAGAACAACAATTTTGTTTCACGGTTATTTTAAAAAGAGCAATCAGCGAAAAAATCGGTTACCAAGTCGGTAAAGTAATAAGATAAATGAGCTCCGATTTGGCTTTTAATTCATGAAAATTGACAACACATCTACAACATTATAGACATACGAAAAGGTGTTCACAAAGTGAAACACCTTTCTGAATTGGACACTTTCTAAATTGGGTAAATGTGTTTGACAAAACATCATTTTTAAATACTTTGCAATGTAAAGTTTACATTGTAAAGTTTACAAACTTTTGACATCGTTCTTAATGCGTTGATGGAGTCAGACTACGAATATACTTATCATCGCCTGAAATGCAAAAGTTCGCAACTAACGTAAAAAATAAATATTAATTATACCCTTCAACACCATAGGTGGAAAGGGTATTATTATAAGTTTGTGCTGATGTATGTAACGCATAGAAATACTTGTTTTAGACCCACCAATAGACTTAGAATCACTTTCTGAGTAGATTTAGCGATGTCAGTCCGTCCGTCCGTCTGGACGGCTGGCTGGACCCCCATGTAAACCATGTAATCAAAAGTACAGGTCCCAATTCTATAGATAATTTTATGAAATTTGGCACAGATAATTTTTTTGATAGTGGGACCATGGTCCCACATTTGACCATAGCTCCCATACAAACTCTTCTGTCAAAACGCACTAAATGAGACAAAAATCACTAAAGCGGTAGTAAATGAATTTGCCAAACTTCGAGATAATCGGTCCACATTTGGCCCGAGCTCTCATATAAGTTCAAACGACTGAAATATGTCATATGTCAACACTTTATGTAACATCAGTTCAAATGTCCCCAATTTTAGTTCAGTACTAAAATAGTGAATATATAAAGACTACTATTCAAGTATATATCTGGTGACATTGTCAACGAATGTGTCAACATATATGTATCTCAATAGGCCCCAATTTGATCAAAATCTCTCTAATTGAACCAAAAGAACTACTAAGTCAATAATTAATAATTTATGGCAAAGTCTATTGGTAGATTTCGTGAAACTTATAATTCGTGAAACTAATATATGTATTGTATCTCTGCCGGAATTTACTGCAGGGATATTTCAATAAATATTCGTATTTATTTCGAAATCCTCATTATACAATTTTTAGAAAAAAAAAATCATTTTTGTATATTTCTTATATTTTATTTAAATTGACATTACTACCATGTGTTTAAATATTTATGATGTATATTTATGTATAAAAAAATTTAAAACTATTTAAATTCTATTATAAAATTAGCAATACATTTATAGAGTAATCGCTTACAATATTTTCTTTTTTTAATTCAATTTTTTTTATTGAATTTAAAAATCATACAAATCAATTTATTTGTAAAGTTGACAAATTGTTAAAAAAGAAAGGAATATACATATACATTTTAAAATGATAATAAATGGTAATAAAACTCAAAATCACAGCATTACTTTAATAAATATGTATTTATAGTGTATGTATGTATGCAAGTACAAGTTATGTACGTATAAATGAATAATTTAAAATCTATTGTGATTTTAATTTTCGAATGTTACTAAAGAATATATTAAAATTAAATTTAAAAATATGCTATGTATTATAGATTTATATAATAACTACTTTATGTATGTATATACAAACATTTAATGTATGAACATTTGGTTAGAACCTCACAGAGGTAGTTTTAATGAAGGCTTTTCTGAATATGTTGAGGAGGATTTAAATGTATAAGATATGACGATAACTTAATTTTAAATGTAGTTAAAACATGTGAACCCTTTTTCTATTATAATTATTTTTTTTTAACAAATTATAAAGAATATTAGATATTTATAAAGAATTCAAAGTAGAATTTTCGGCTGTTATACTTGATTAAAGAAGACTTGAAATATCATTCTTAAAGTTAGGACATAATTTTCTGGTCTCGAAAATTCCTTGAGTCATAAATAATAAACTTTATAAAATGTAATTTTAAAAGAATAACCCATAATTCCAAAGATATTTATACAATTACAATAATGCTTTTACAATTTATGCTTTTTTAAGAAAACCCTAAAATAAGCATGAAGTGAAAAATGGTTATACTCGTAATTTATCACAGTATTTATAACGTTTTAAATATTTTGTTCTAAGATGATGTATGAATTATAATTAATAAAATTTAAAAGTCGTACAAAAGTATGCATGTGTGTATGTATGTAGATATAAGTGTATGTATAAATAGCCAATATTTTTCTTTTGTTTCGATTTAAAATTTATCTTTAAATTGTGGGTATTTTTAAGGTAAATTTAATTTCTCCAACTCTGCATAGAATTTTTAAATTTTACCAGTTTTAGATACTTCTGAATACTTGTTGCTGTGATTTTTAATGGTGTTGATTCCTTAACTGCTGTGTTCTATAGTCTTCGCTGATTTTTATGCTTGGACCGTTCTGAAAGATAATGAAAACAATACAAGTTTTATTAGTTTTGTGTTTGTAAACTAACAAGATTTATTTGTGTTAAGCCCTAAAATTTTTGTAGCAAAAAAGTTTTAATCAAACATAATTTTGAACACTTGTGTTATTTATGATTGAAAATTAATTGAATAAAAATAAACCCATGATTAACCCTGATTTAAACAGAAATTTACATAAACTTAGTTCAATTGAGCGATTGTTGAAACTGAAAATTAGGGTTTAATGTCAACTTTCTACATTTGTTAGGAAAAATAATTACTATGCTATACTATTAACCCCTAATTCATAAACGAAAAATTAAATTATGACAAACTTATAAATCAAATTATAAAAATCCTTTGATAATTTTATAATTTGTTAGTAAATTAATTAAAAGGAAAGAATTGGAAATGTTTTGTTTTAAAACCGAGAAGTCAGGGAAGGGGTCTAAGTATGGCAATATTAAATATTTAAAATTGAAATACGTGATAAACTAGAACAGTTAAAACGTTTAAACTTTAACCAAAGTTCGTACTTCGGACAACAATTAAAAGCAGCGGAGCAGGGGGTGTGTCATCCCCATAGAAAAATAAGCTTATTCCTATCATTGTTACACAGTTTTGTAAGAAAATAGGCAGGATTCACATTTGTGTGTAACTTCTTAGATTTGTTTGCATACTTAAAAGTTATTTTTTATATTCAAATATCATCTGAACTGAAAACATAGATTGTAAGAAATAACATCTGATATTTTCTATTTAACTATTTTATAGTTAAATACATACATACATACACATGTGTGTGCAGCATATTCTAATGAATTTATTTTGCATATTGGCATAACCAATTTCTTATTCGCAGTTTAAATTGCTAAATGGATGTTTAAACAATATTAATATTCCTATTTACTTATTCCAAATACATATGAGTTATACATATTTCTAAACATATGTACATAATTCATTCATATCATAACAAATCATCAAAATTATTATTCTTTTGGTCGCGTGCTAAAATAAATGAAAAATATACAAACACACACATTTGTTTGGTGTATTAAAGATTTCGAATTTTTCATACGCTTTCGAATAGAAATAAACTTTAAATTTATTTATGTAAACTTAGCCCTACCTGCTGTTGTTCTGCATTGTCGCTGTCATTGTCACGATCATCGTTATCTTCATCAGAAGTTGTTGTATTGGAATTTGTACGATCTCTTGTTGTTGTCTGAAGATCATTGACACAGCAATTGTCTTGGCAACACGACGAAGAGGAGTTGCGACTTAAAGTCAGGGTAGCGGTATCACTATCATTGCATTCTTCGCAGGAGCTGGATTCTGAACTAGACTCAAGTGCCGGTTCTAGCTCCAAAGCAAATGAACCTCTTTTGCCGCGTAAATCTTTTAAGGCTTTCTCATTTTGCTGTAATTCAGCATAAAAATCTACTGGCTTTTGAGCACTATCTCTTAAAATCATATTCGATTTTTCATTCGATTCAAGCAATTTTATCTCACAAGGTTTATAGACGCCATTTTGATTTACTTGCAAGATATTAGCGCGTCCATAGTTTAGCTCCAAGTGATGAGATTTCTTCGCCAACGAGGACATTTTCAAAGTGGCTCGTGTCACAGCATAGACGAGTAAGCTTAAACCGGCTATTAGGCCACCCCAAAATCCAAAGGGTTCAATAAATGGAAGATAATTTAAATAGAAGCTGAACTTATTATTTAAGCTACTGGGTAGTTGAGGCATCATCTGAAATTGAAATTTAAACATGAAGATTCAATTAAATAAATGTTCATTTAAAGTAATTTCCAAATAAGAACTTACAATTTCAAACCACAACATGGGTACGGTAAGATGACTAAAGCGTTTGACTCTGCTATAAGCGGACAAATCATTGAAATGCATGTTAATTTGTACTTTAACCGACAATGATAAGGGTAAACCAGATTCCTAAAAAAAAAAATCAAATTATATTAAAATTTCTAAAATAACTTAAGATAAATATTTTTACAATAACCTTATTATAAGTATCTGATTATATGAGGTCGTCACAAAAGAACAGAACAAAAAATCGTAGGCAGAATTGACGCTTTTTATACATTTAACTAATACAGGTATTTTTCCAATGTGTAGTTCTGATGTTTTAAAACTTTTCTACTCCATTTTTTTAAAATATTTGTATCAAAAATTTTTCTTCAGAAAATTTATTTTTTATCAAACATTTTTCTAAAGAAATTCTTTTTTATCAAAAAATTTTCTACAAAAAAATATTTCTATCGAAAACTTTTTATAGAAAAATATTTTTATCGAAAATTTTTCTTTAGAAAAAAATTTTTATTGAAAATTTTTCTGTTGGTATGGGCTGCCTGTTGATAATGTAGGTTTTAACAATATTAGTTGTGTTACCTTTCGATAACAAAACTACCCAAAACCGTCCGAAGTTTTCCAAAATACATCCAATTGTGTTTCCGTACTCTGTTTTGGTTTGAGTCTTTAAAAATTTGAGAGTAATTTAATTTTTTCTCTAACTCAAAACTACACATATTTTTTCTTTAAATTTGAGAAAAAATTATTATTTCATGAATGTCAATTAAAACCAAACATTTTTTTTTTTTTAAATTGTGAACCTCGGTACTATGGCAGGTTAGTCATCCTAGCCTAGCATACCGGAGTTCCCAAGTTCGATCCCTGGTCAGGCCAATTGAAAAAATAAATTTTCAAAAAAAACGGTGAACTCAGCTAGCCACTGGTTATTGAGTATCAGGCTATGTAAAACTTCTCTAATTAATGCATTAACCGTTCGGAGCCGGAGTTAAAATGTAGGTCTCTTTCAATGAGTCTAAAACTAGATTTGGATGCAGCTCATTGTCGGAGTATCTATTTTTGGAATTATGCATGTGGGAATTATGTATGTATGTTATTACTCGTAAACTTTGTTTGAATATTTTTCAAGTTGAATCAATTGTGGACTTAAATTTTTGTTTTTTACATCCCGTACTTCTGGGTAAGTTTTGTTGTTTAAGAGAGTGAATTACTCACATTTATCCGACTTCACCCAGAAAGAATAAAAACAGACCTATAAACTAAAAAAAAAATTTGGCTAAAATTATTTTCTAATCACATATTGAACATAAATTTTAAACGTCACGAAGGGAAATTACGGCTATGAATTCAAATTATAAAACAAATTAATTACCAGTCAACTAAGAATATTTTTGCGTCAAATCTGTTGAAGTGGTAGGTGTAGTAGTTTATTTCATACAATTTGTAAATGCATTATTCATTATGATTTGCATTATCTTGGTGGAACACAATATCTTTAAGTTCGAAAAATTACAATAAAATTCGATATTACTTTTCGAATAACCAATTTTTTTAATTGTTTTATTAATAAAAAAGTTATTGAGATTAAAAAAAACTGTGTGGAAGCTTTTGAAGTGCATGCCACTGTCAACAGTTACATTTTTGTATGAAATAAAAAACAAAATATTTGAGGATACAACATTTTTTAGGAAAACAATCGATTAAAAAATACTTTTATGTGAATGAACGAACGTTTTGAATTGAATTAACAATCTTTTGACAAATTGTTTTCGATTAGTTTATAAACAATTGCTAAAACAGCATATTTTTAATTGTTACTTTTGTACATACATACATACATACATACATACATATGTATAAATGTATGTAAGTAAAAACATACAAAAAAAAAAATATGCCTGTATATATTCTATCTTCGTATGTGATAACAAATTTAGCCTTTGCTCTATTTTCTAGTTAGCATTTAAATGTTTTATGGCGCAAAAACAACTACATACAAAATATGGGTCAGCGGAAAAATAGTTTACCATCTAAACAATAAACAATTATAATTTGTGTGTAAATTTTTCAACTTGAAGTGAAATTTTCAGAATTTCAAGTTTACTTCAAATTTCAATGCAAACGAAGCAATTTCGCTAAAATATAAACAATTTTTGCAACATTTTACTCTATAATTTCATGGTAATTCATTGTAAAGTTGAAAAACTTTGATTACAGCTTAATTATTTATTTCATTGTTTTAAACAGATTTAAAATATTTAAACATGCGTTATAAACAATATTGATTAAAACACAACTTCTGTTGATTGATTACTCTAAACTTATAAACAAGTGTTTGTTTGATTAGCAGTTGTTATTTAAAAATTATATCTGTATATTTATGTATGTACGTTAAGACATGTTAATAAAATTAAAAAAACAAAAACAATTAAAAACTGCAATGGAAAAACTACTTTTTAAATAAATAAAAAAGATGTTTTTTGCATGTGTTATAAATGACTCAAAATATAATAACTTTCTTACGGAAATAAATATCTAGCACGTGTCAAAGTAGATATTAACTAAACAGATCATTAGACATTTAAATGATTTCAATATTTAATTTATTCATTTAATTATTTTATTTTTCCTACACACATGTACCATTTTACTATTTAAATAAACCGATTAAAAGCGATAAAAATTGTTAAATACAACATTTAAATATGTACTTTCACTTTACACCTACATAAGCCGATAAATTGTTTATAATATCCGACAAGAAATTTCCCTATTACCCAATTTTAAAGGACATCTAGAAATTTGGGCTTAAAAGTTCGTATTAAATACATACACATTTTTAATTATCACAAATTTTCGAAAAAAAAATTCCAATAAAAAGTAAATTTTTGAAAATTTTTTTATAAGAAGTAAATTTTCCCCTGGTTATTTGAGAGTTAATTTCTAAGAAAAAGTATTTGTCAGTTTAAAACTAGAACTATTTTGAGCCTATGGGTACGCAACGGTTAATTTGTATAAAAATGTAATAAAAGGCTTTTTTGAACGATTTGTTGAATATTTATTGAAATATAGTAATTGAATATTTTTAAAAGTTTACTTTTGACCCTGGTAATAATAGGGTTAATGACAACCAAAGTTCTAATATATATATCTACCCATCGAAACAATAATAATTACAGTTCTGTTTATAAAAACTGTGCTTTTTTTATAACTTTGATGAAAAATTAAGTTTTTGTCCAAATCCTTTAATGTTAGCCCATTGCAACCAAAGTGGATAATTAAATATCTTGAGGTCTCAAAAAAGTAAAACCAGGCAAACTTTTTAAAATTTGTTAAAAATAATACATTTTTTATTGCATATGTTTAGGAGCATCTTCAAGGACGTAGAATATTTCGAGAAATCCTTAATAATTAGGAAACCTTTCAACCGATATTAAGGTTTTATATCTTGTTGGAAAGCTCATATTCTAAGTAGAAACATTTTGAAGAAATCTAAAGAAACCCCTCAGTTTTCCTATACAACTGGGATGTCCAAACTTTGGCGTCAAGTCGACACGCTTTCCCGTTATCCGATCTTAATGAAACTTTGTATTTGGATTATTGGGCTCAAATGTAACAAATTTGAGGGTACGTCTATATTCTATATTACAAAGTTTAATTTTCTCCATACAAAGGTGGGTCACTCTGATATATGTATATGTTATCTTAAATAAAGACTATAAAGTCAAACATATTCCAACCAAAATTTCCTAGTTAGTAGAATGATGTCTTGTATAATTAAAAATAATGAAATATTGAAGACCTGCCATCTCATATTAGCAACATCATTTTAGCTTAAAAGAGTTTACATATTTCGGACACGATTAGATTCGTAGTATAATTTTAGGGGATTTCAAGTTATGCCCTACCGGTAAATTATGCATTTATACTCTTCATATAGAGTTTTTTGATTGCATACAACAACCTCCATAAAGTATGCAATAAAACATTAATTTCAATTCAAATCGAATCGAATACGATAAACTAATGTGCTATTTATGTAATACAATTGGCTAACGATTGAGTGAAATTTACATGTACATCTTTTGTCTTTGTTACAATAACAAAATACATGCAAATTTCACTTAATCGTTCGATGCTTGTGTTATATAAACAGCACATAAGTCTGAAAGTTGGAAAGCTCTAAATTTTTTTTAAGTTTACTATGAATCAACAATAAAACTTATGAAATGTCTTGAATTAACATTTTAATTAAATTTGCAATTAGTTTTGATTAGCTTGGATTATTTAATGAGATCTAATTTTCCAGACTTAATTAATTTTATTCTCACACTTATAAAACAAATCATACGTCAGTGCATTATTTAAACTTCAAATCCTTTGATTTCATTTTTTTTTTTACAAAATTCTATATAAATATTCAATTAAAAAGAATGTGAATGAATTAATTGCCTTATTATAATTACAATAAGTTCTAAAGAAATTAATAATTTTCAATGCTAATAAATTTAATTTTCGCATGTGAACTTCAAAACAAACTTGGATTTATAGAAAAAAAAAATAAATAAATTACAAATGGAAATATTTGAAAAACACATCAACCGGATGTAAAATTTTATGAAATAGAGTGATTTCTGTTTCAATCTACAACTTTATTACTTTTCTAAGTTTCTTCCGTATACTCGATTCCTTTTGAATTCAAAAATTTTCCGCTAATTTATGAAACATAAAAATTCTATTTAATAGTTTTAATTGTGTTTTTAATATTATTATTAAACTTTCGCTGTAAAATTTGCATTGCAATTAATTGGCTTCAGTTTAATGATGATTAGGAATGATATTTATAATTCTCATCTAATTATTATGCATAGCTTTTGTTAAAGTGACATATAAAAGTACATGTTTATCTCTTGGAATAATTAATAATAAAAATTCCTTTTCGTAAATGTAAATATTTTACATAATATCTACATATTGCATTTCTTTTATTTCCCTTTTAAAAAAGCTGGATGTTTTTAATTTTGAAATTAAATTAAGTTTCTCTTCTTTGAGAGAAAATCATTAGGATTTAATAAAAAAATGTATCTTGAACTACTTAAATCCCTCATTATCAAACATTTTAAATATGCTTTTTTCTCTATTATTATCTTAACCTTCCTATACCCGCTCTAATTTTTTGTAACAAATATACCTGCGCGATGATAAAATAAAAAAGTAAAACCACGAATTAAATTTGTATTCACTTATTCCTTAACAAATAAGCATCAAAATTGATTTTTATATAACATCGTTTTGTCGGTCTCATAGAACAACGCGCGGATATAGGAAGGTTAAACAAACATTTTTTCATCAACTTAATAAATAACTTAAAACGTGCTTGAATTTAACGCATTTTTTACTCCCATAAACTTTTTGTGGTGATTTACAAACATTAGCAAATCTTTTCTTTTTCTGAGAAATCTGCTTTGATCTCAATAAAGATTATAATGCTATAAAATAGAAAAAGTTTACTTTTATGTTTCACATTTGAAAACTATTAGTAATAAAGTTATTCGTATTCTTATTCACGACAAATCATCATTATTAAGCACTTTTTAAAGTTTAGGTACTTTTTCATTTGAGTTAAAAATTTCCACTTTGTCAAATTGCTCACGCAAAATGACAAATCATTTGTATTAAGTTTCATTTTCAAAATTGAAATTCTCTTAGCATAAGAGGGTGTAATAAAGTGAGATTTATTAGCACTATCAAAATTAGTTTTGATTTAAGCTACTTTTTAAACAAGGTTTGCTTTATATAAAATGCTATATAAAATTGATACAAATGAATTTCATTTAATACTAATAAGAAGCCTACTAGCATGATTAATTTAGGGTAATATTGCGTACTTTGCTAACCCTAGGGTTGATTTAAGCAAAAATAGTAGTTTTAGCAGTGCCATCACTCATTTTTAGAGTTGATTTTTTTAAAGTTGGCAGACAGTTAAAATTGGTTTTGAATAAACATTATACCAAGAAGCAAACAGTTTTCAACTTTTGATTTTGCATAACGCAGTAGTTTTTTTTTTTGTCAAAATTTTATTTATTTGTTATTCATTCCAGAACTAGTTCTAGAAAGCATAGCACCACCCAAGTTTCAAATTGTTGCCACGACACACTAAACACCAAAAAAACTTGTTTGAAATTGTCAACTTCAAAGCAGATTTTTGTTCAGATATAATCGCGATATATAAGAAAAAGTAACGCCACTTTATAATTCATATAATTCTAATGTTTTGGCTGTGCTTAGACAGCATCCAAATATTTGTTGTTATAATTCTAAAATAGTTTTGTTAAGAAATATGACAATTTCTTTATAAATTTTATGCAAATTATCGTTTATTAATCAATTTTAATTTTTGTAATCAACAAAAGTTCGGTTGATCTTTCATCATAACTTTATACTTAACTACAAAATTTATTTATGATATTATTTTCCTTATTCAAGGTAGAAGTGCATTAAAGTAATTTTAAAATATCACAGTGTTAATAACTGAAATCCTGATGATTATTTGAAAGTTTTAACCATAGTTTAGCTTTCATACTTGTAGAATATCAATTTGAATTGAAACCTTCAGTTAGTGTTAACAAAAAGTGAATGGATGTAATCACTTGTTGAATTAAGTTCTTTTAATTTTAATAAATTACCCCACAATTATCTCTAATCAAAGGTTTATGCATTACGATTTAGTCGAACTATAAATAAACGATGCCTCTAGAAATTTTTAAAAAAGAGCGTTGTACATCTTTTGAAGCAAACGTTTAATATTAAATTTAATGACTTATTTAGCCAAAAAAACCTACAGCAACGTCATTAAATTTTAAGTATATTGTTCTTTATACACATTTTTTATAATTTAATTATGAAAAATTTTGTTTTGTTATCACTTACCGGTTGCACGATAAACTCTGATGAATGTTTTTCCTTGTCTGGCGTTAAACCGGTAACATTTTGTTGTAGGCCAGGATCGGCATCCATAAAATGTGGTAAACTCAATGAAATAGGAAAACCGTAATAACAATCAGTGACGTCAACCAAGCCTATAGGTTGACAGTAGCCTTTTAAAGGAATAAGAAAAATAAATACGAAATAAGTTTAAGGTTAGCAATCGAAAATAACACAGACGTAAGCAATGAAGTGAAAGGAAAGGAATTTTTTATTTCTTCAAAACATCTAGACAACAATTAAATAAATACCTATTAACATGAGTCACTTTTTAATGGAAAATTTAAGTGTTTTTATATACAATAAATGTTTTAATATATCACATGAATTGTTGGGGTAGGTAGCAATAAAATACTAATATACATATTTAAGATATTTATTAAGTATTCTAGCGATGGTAGTAATAATATGAATATCAAAATTAGCAATTTTGAATTATGTTATTTGTAAATTTTTAAATTCTTTTTGTTAATGGTTTTAATATTTATACATATAAACAAATTTTAATATGTCACATTATTAAACAAATTAAATTTGAAATATCGTAATTTTAGAATAATTTTTACCTACTGTTTTAACTTTTTACTGTATCAACTTTTTATTTTGACTGTTTTGCTATTTTGTAAACAAACTACGCCCCTTTTTTAGTCTCATGTGAATTTTTCGTTTTTCATTTTTTTTTATAGTGTCAAGATCATGATCAAAATACCGTTTTTCAGTTTTAATGATTTTAAATACAACAACAATGAGTTAACAAGTTGTTTTTAACCCAATTTCTACCAGTCTTAAATAAATTAAGCAGGTATGTCACAAATTCCGTTCGGAACTGAAACTATTCCGTAGCTGAAATCCGATCGAAATGGTTTCTATAGATACCGAAAAATTTTAAATGTTCAAAAACAATACAAAGGGGCTGTTCACATATTACCTAATGCTCTTAGGGGGGAGGCGGGTATGACTTTTGTTACTTTGGAGGAATTTTGTATGCGTATTTCTATTAAAATGTGTTACACAGGGGGGAGGGGGTAACAAATCTGCGAAAATAGCGTTATTTTTTCAATTTAAATTATTAACTCTATCATTGTTTTAACAAATAATACTAAATATTTAATTAAAGAAATTATTCAAATATTGAATAAACAAAGAAAAACATACAAATTCAATTCCACAAAACATACAAGCTCAATTCAATCCGAAAAAAATTTTCATTTTACTTTTTCTTTAAAAGAAAAACACGAAATCCATTCCACTTCCGAACGGAATTAAGTTCAGTGACATGGCTAATAAAGTTTTATTTAGTTGTATATGGCCTGAATTAAATAGTTATACAAAAAACAATTTTAAGAAATATTTCTGTTTTGGAATTCATAGAAACTATAACATTATTTCTTGTTTATATCGAAAAAAGGAATATCGCTAAATTAATATGTATTAAAGCTCTAAATCTTAGGTGGATCTATAAGTTTTTGGGTGTCAGTTTCAAAGTTATGCCTCTATTTATGTAAATGAGCAATATTTTTAAGTTTATTAAAACATCTTTAACATGCTCTTTATTTTTAAAATGTTAGAAGAAGGGTTAAACGGTCATTAAACGAGACAGTAGCACTTGTTTATATACATATTTGTACAAGTATTTTAACGTCATTTTAATGAACTTCAGTGGAAGTTTTTCGTTCAAAACAAACAATATAATAATCACGTTTATGGCATATTAAAAAACTCACAGAAAATGTAACAATTTTTTTTGAAACTAATTAATCCATTAGAGAATTAGAGTTATTTTGGAATATAGGAAGTGTAATTGTTTGTTCTGGAAAATAATATTAAAACTAGATCTAAAAAGTATCAATGAAAGGAGACAAGTTCTAGTTTTCAATTACGGTTTTAAAGCAATTTAAATGCAATGTGTAACATAACTGCGGCTCCAAATGGACCTGAACTCATTATGAATGAATGCTGCACTTCTAGAACTAATAACATGTTTGTTTTGTTTGAAAGTTTATATAACTACAACTTTTGAAACTAATAACAAAAATTCCTTTTAATTGCTAATTTTATATGAAAAATTACCATGAAATCATCATATTTGTAATTAGATAATTATTAATTTTCCATAATATAACAAATAACTAATTATTTTCAACAAAAAATATTTAATTAAAATTGATGTTTTGATTTTTTACTACAAAATACACCTCCAATCATTTATAATAGTTTAATCAATATCCCCTTCTTTACAACAATAAATATTAATCATAGTATAATTTAGTTAGACAAAATAACAATTAACATTTTAATGGGTTGTAAAAAAAAGTTATGAATTTTTAATACGTTTCCATCTAAACTTGCTGGCAAGGTGGAAGGTATTAACACTGACGGGTTATGATTAATTTAGATTCTAATTATAATCAATTTGAAGTTAAAAATGAATAAAGCTAATATTTGTTTTATTTGTCTAGTTAGTAACTGAATGACTATTATTTTTTTTTTTAATTTTTTTAAAGATAAACTCACCATTTCTACAGAAACATTTGTTGTCAGGATTAATACGTCCATTATCTAAAGCATTGGCTTCAAACACATATTTATAGCCAGACAAACTGCCCACTTGGACACGATCTTCATCGCTTCTAAACTGAAATTTTAATAATATATTTTAAATACCTGGTGAAGTTTAGATTATTTAAACTAAATTACCAAGTTAATAGGACGACACATGCTTTTCCTGAAGAATTTTAAAGAATCATTGGCTTGTATAAAGCTAGGAAACTTAACACCATCCGAGGCAAATTCAATATTACTGCAATGATCCCCCTTCCAATGGGGCAAATCTGTATCACCCATATAAGTAGCATAAAGACCAGAAATACTAGGATCTGGCACACCGGTATGGAAAGTTTCAAAATCACTATCAAAGTCATACATCTAAAAAAAAAGAAAAAGAGTAAAATCACAATTTCTTAAGATTTATATCTATTAACAATAAATTAAACTTACTCTATCTATTAATCCCACTTTATCGAAGTGTATCCAATTTGGTAAAAACTTATTACCCAATGATGTTATAGTAGTGGCATATCCAAACATAAATTCCCGTGCAGTCATTTTTACAATAGGTCGTGAATTTTGGCTGGCAAACAAACTATTTAAGCCCAAACGTACGAAAAACGATTTATCAGCAGTTAAATGAGATATAGCCTGAAATAAGATAAGAAATTAGCAAATAAAAGTTAATTGTCAATAATTGCAATTTATGTTTTATTTATATGTCTATATATATATCAATTATTGTAATAAAAAAAACTTTGTAAACTTCGTACTTATCGTAAGGGTGCTATTAAATTAACATTAAGATAAATTGTTCAAGATAATTCTGGGTCCAGTAGCAAGGAAATTAATAAACGATCGATCAATCATTTTGTTAATGCTCTTTGATTAATAATGAATGGACTATTTTGCTATTATTATTTTTTTAATAACAAATGTATTTAATTTAACAGTCATTGATTGTAAGTCATGTTTGTGTCTTAAGTCTTTTGTTTTGTTAATCAGTTTTTACTTGATTATATTATTATCAATGTAAGCTGTTGGTCTAATTAATCATTTATTTTAAAGCATTATTTAAACTCTCAGTTATGTCGCAGATTCTTTATTTTGCTTTTGTAGAAAAATTTTAAAAAATCTTAAAATTTAAAAAAAATCTAAAGAGAGTTATTTGTTGAAACAAGAATAGAGCTCCTTTATTTAATTGAAAAAAAAAAATTGGTTTTATAATATTTTGAAGCCTTTGACAGCCATTTTTATTAAAATGAAACTATGGTATCGTTTCAATGTCATGTTTGTGTCTTAAATCTTTTGTTTTATTAGTGGCTAATTATATAGAATTACATGATTGTGTAATATTTTACAAAGTAAGTAAGTAAGTAAGTAAGTAAGTTTCAATGAATCAATTTCATCTAACATTTCTTAACAACCCTTTAATTAGCCTTTCTTGTGTCTGTCTTATACTAATGTAATATTTAGTGACTAACTATGAATGTAATTATAGTGTGAAATACATATTCATATTTATTTCAAACGTCATACAGGTATGTTCTGCAAATCACTTTAACGTAATTTTGAAATTACATTTATTTTCTAAGTCAAATTATTTATTGTTCACGAATTATTTATTTATTTAAGATGAAGAAGGTCTAGAAACTTTTTGATAAGTACTTTGAAATTTTCAACAATTATGAAAATTACAGCCTTTTTGAATTTTATGTGATTTCAAAATTACGTGAAAGTTATTTGGAGATTTTAAACTTAATTTAAAGTAATTTTTAAAATATTGCAATAATCATTTTCTTACGCTATAAACTACAATATAAACTAAACATTCATTAGTAAATTTATTAACTAAAATTTATTAACTTGTCTAGCCATAATCTAGAAAAAATAACTTAACTTGAATCAAAAAATATGTCTTTATATCTGCTTAATAAAGCATAGGAATTAATTGTTTAGAAAATTTTATCGCTAAGATTATTCAGATTAAGAGTGTTAAAAGAAAATGACAGAAACGATTAATTAAATTAAAATTATCTAGTTTTTTTATTTAGAAGCAGTTGTAAACATTTTATTTTGTTTGTTGGGTGTTTATTGACCTATTTATAAAAACAATTTATTTATTGTATTAAACGGAAAGTTTTGAATTGAGATTTAAAATAAATTTATTATGAGTGGAATATTTTATATTATATTTTTTGTTACTTTTCTTTAGGAAGACTTGAAAAACTTTCATTAAGATTTTATTTTTTGTCGTACCAGTAAATCAAGCAAGAAAACAAAAACAAAATGACGTCAAAATTTATAATTAATTGTTATAAGACAAATTAAAATAACAATAACATTTAGTCAAAGATTAAAATTTTATCAAAACAACTTAAATACAAATAATTCCAGATATCCAAACAATTTTTTTTAATATTTAAATAACATTTATATTTTATTCTATTGAAATACGCAATTACTGAATGTATTCTAACATCAAAAAGAAAAAACAACAGAAAGAAATTTTGCTTCCTTGAGACTGGATTCTACAAAACTAGTTTGTAAATAAATAATAAAAAAAAATTCAGACCTATCTTAACATTAGAATTTGAATAATGTTATGTTGTATATTGTAAAATATTTTTTGCGAGTTCATTAAATTAAATTCCAGTTTGTATTTATTTATATTTAATTTATAATAATTTTTAAATATAATTTCTGACTTATGGGGCTATCAAAAAATAATTAACATATATACATATATGCATGATAATAAAATAAGTTTAGACTAAGAACTCTATCTATCCCATTGCCATTTTATGTAAATACAAATTTTAATTATTTTATTTTATTTCTTGTTTGCAAATTTATAGGCTTTTAAAAAAAATATTGGTAAAACCCAATGAAATACCTTAAAAATTTGTAAAAATCTATTTAATGATTATTTCTTTGTTTTCCAAAGGTTGTATTTATAAAAAATGCAAATATTTATTTAACTAAATTTCAGCCATGATTTTTGAATGTCAAATGTTCTAATTAAAATACTTTTTTTCTGACATAAATATTTAGGGTTTTCAGCTATGATTGTATGAATATAATTCAAAAAACAGACATCATTTTTATAACAGCGGTTTATGAAAGGATGTGACTAATAATCTTCAAAGGAAACTAAAAGTTATGAAATGTAAAAATTTTAGTGCCAGATTTTATCAAAATTCCTTACAGAACAGTTGAAAAGACGGACTAGTCGTTACACTGAAATTAATTTAGGTAAACCTTAATTCGAAAATGATCCAAAGGGAACTAGTAGAAGAGAACGTCCGAAACTTGAATGGAAAGACCAAGTAGAAGAAAATCTTTCAAAGGTTGGACTATGAAATTGAAGAATATGCGCATAGGATCGAAGTGCATAGAATTCTAAAATAAGGTCGGTCTTTGACCTTAACAGGTTGAAAATATATATAGTAAGTAAGTAGTAAGTAAGTAGTAAGTAAGTAGTAAGTAAGTAGTAAGTAAGTAAGTAGTAAGTAAGTAGTAAGTAAGTAGTAAGTAAGTAGTAAGTAAGTAGTAAGTAAGTAGTAAGTAAGTAGTAAGTAACCTTAATTAAAATCTACCTCCCTCTAATCTGTATAAGCATTAAGTAAAAAGTTCTTATTTGAAAAAAACAAAAGACTTAAGACACAAACCTGACATGATAAACTCAAATCTTGTGTTTAATCATTTTTATTTAGAATAAATTCTTAAATCGAACTTAAACTGAACTTTTTGGCATTAGTTAAGAGCTATAATTTTAAATATCAAGTGTCAGATATCAATAAATGAGCTCAATAAATGAAATGTTTTTTTGTAACTATTTCCTATTTGTCATCTGATGATTTTATTTATTTGTGCTCCTACATACGATTACTATGTAATTAAATTGTCAAATTTAATTAATTTAATTGTTTTCATTCTTGAGTGTATAATTTTGATTTAAGGCAGCTATTTTTTTTTGTATTTGTCTCTATGTATCTCAATCTAAAAACAATGTAAACATTTTTTACTATCGTCAGCATAACAAATTAATACTTTAGAGAATGATTAAACTCTACATTTATAAGTGATACTGTTATAATATTGAAACTAAACTTAATAATTAGTTATTTTTATTTTATTATTTACAAATGTTTATCTTAGATAAGCACATGCTTAGGCATGCTATTTTATTTAATTTACCAAAACTTTTATAAAGATTTATTTTTAATAGTATAAGAAAAAGCAGTATATTTTTTTAATACAAATGTTATTTTGACGTTTTTACTATTTAAATATTTTAAATTAGCGTTATATTTTATATTTTTATATTTAGCTATTTAAAGTATAAGGGAAACAAACACATTTATTTCATTTTAAATAGATATCTTTAATCTAAAAAGAAGGCCTGTCTATAGACCAAACGAAGCTTTTAAAGTTATAAATGTTTTGTTATTTGTTTCTTTTCAATGTAGTAGTATTGTTATTCAACGACAAATAAATTACCCAACTGTTCCAATTGTAATAGACATCTTAAAATAGACGAATTATTTACATATTAAAATCAAACAAATACTTAAGGCATTAACCGAATATAGCTAGAAAATATAAACTAGAATCTGCTCTTGGCATATGGAGAACTAAGCGACTTAAGAGACGAATGCATTTAAATGCCAGGTATAAATTCGATGATGATTCTTATATTCGGAACTGTCGGGTTACTACTCATTTTGTATGTATGTTTACTATAAGAATCAGTTTTGTTTGTTTGTTTATACTAACGTTTATTGACCCAAACATTGTTCAGTTTCTTTTTTATTTGTTCAAACGTTTAACTTAGCTCAACTTACAACTTATTGTGTATTTAACTGTGTTTTATTTCTATTGGCTATTATTGTTTATATTTAAATGTTATTTATTATATTATGACAATAGAGACAAAGCATGTGAAAATCACGCGATTTATTTTCGTTGTAAGTTTTTACATAAATTTTGAAATTTGTTATTAAATAATAGAATAATAAACAAAAACATGTTTTTTTTTATTAAAGAATGATTCTACATATTTTAAAGAATTATATATAGAATCGAAACTTTTTCTAGAATCTTTTGTTTTTAAATATTTTTTGTTTAGAATTAAAATTAAAAACAAATTTGCGTAACAAAAATTTCTAATCTTAATATAATGTATTTTTGATCTTTTACTTACCAACATCGCAATATCGACCATAATAACGACATCGTCTTCCCGTCTGCCTTCAGATAAATGTTCTTGCCAGACCAAAGGATGACTGGGATTTGTAGACATGGTATTGTTGTCGTTAAACGTTATATTTTCATGAGTCATCAGTTCTCTGTAAAGAATAACTTTGATTAAATAAAAATCGAAAATTCTTTTAAATTTATAACGGTGTAAAAAGTTTTATTTTCTCAGTCGAATCGAACTATATCAATAAAATGTCGATTTAAATTGTTAAGTATACTTTTAGGAGATATGATAAAATGTATGTTATCATATAATCATTTTTTGTTAAATTTATTGAAATTTTATTACAAATTTTTAAATGTTTCACACCAGTCAGGTTTGACTCATCATCTCTTGAATTTGTATGAGAAAAAGCTGACAGAATTGAAAATGCTACAAATCTGGCTGTACTATAGAGTGGTTCGCATCCCCTAGGATTATAGATAATGTTATAATCATTCAACTTTTTTTTGTATTTTTTTTTACCACGATTCACCGATTCCTACCAGAGACTCTGGTCTGTTACACTACACCGGACATATGGTCTTCGTCACTCAGTTCGGAAAACTATTAGAATATAAACTAACTTTGTGTTGTAATTTAAATAAATAAATATTTTGTTCTCTGTGTTGCTATTTTAAGTCCAATCATAACATTTTATATATCGGTGTTCGCGGCTCTGTAAGGGCCACTCTACTGTAATATCAAGTTTGGACAATTTTGAAAATGTCCATGAAATTAAGGGAATATGAAATGGAAACTGATGTAGAAAAAATCTGATGTATGTGAAACAACACTTAACAAACTAAGTTGCAATTGTAAAAAATTGTTTATATACTTACTTATAGACATAGGGACCCACTTGTTCTACATTCATCTTCTCTCGGCCAGCGATAAATGCTTCGGCATTGGTGATATTAAATAAATAAACCTTTATGTACAAATCCACTGGAGGCTTAGCCCATAAATTGAATATTTCACCATTTTCCGCCATCTTTAGTTTCTATTGAAGAAAAGTAACAAAATACAATTATATAAATATTATAAATATTTCATAACAAAACTGATAGCATTAACTTTTATTTTATAAAATTTATAAGAAAAAAAAAACATACCCATTTGAATATCAGATCATAAGGATGAAAGATTTTCACTGAAACTGCCGTACATATTGCCAATATACCAACAGCTAATAGTAAAAATGCACCTGAAATTAAATTTAGAAAAAAATGCATTAAATTTTGCTAAATTGACTTGTTAAGAATTTTATAGAAAAAAAATCTAACATAACTAAATTTATGACAAGTTTGAGAACAACTTTAATATTTTCCTTGAACTCTTTGTCAAAGCAGTTTCAAATCTCAGAGGTTCAGTCACATTTTCTTAACATTTTATAAAGTTTAATGGCCTTTTTGAAAAATAACTATAAAATGCATAAAAAGAAACCGAAAATACCCTACAAATAGTCGATTATTTTATATTGCCACAATAATTGCTAAGAATATATTAAATTTTGTTACATTTTTTTTAATTGTTTTGTTTTGAAATTAAATATTTCTAGAAATATTTGTAATTATTATTAAATAACTAATAGTTCTAAATGATCCAACATATGTGATTTATTTAATTTTTATATAATTATATAATAAAAAATAGTTTGTTATTATTCTTATTTAATAATATGTACATATGTACTTTCTAGGAGGAACTGCTGATATTTTACAAACCAGTCAGTTAAACTGTTATTTTCTATATAAAAGTTAAAAACTTCCATTAAAAACTTTGAATATAAAATAACTTATAATTAAATATGTAATAAACAGTGCAATTTAATGAGTCATTAACACAAATCGATTATAATTTATTAACAATATAAGTTAACTACATACAGCACTACAAGCAGCAAGAGACTGCAGCTAGACTAGCTAGAGACTACAGCTAGACTCGAATGTTTGTTCTATATGAAAGTTCAAGAAACAAATTATTTAGATAAAATATTTTGAAAATAAAATATGTAATTAAAAACTTAGAACTTGCTAAAATAACGTTTTAAATGACAATTAAAGTTAAACCCGGGAAATCGCGAGAAATTATGATCCCTTCGTATTAATGCCTTATTAAAAAGTTAAATTTATATTTAAATAAAGATAATATTTCAGCCACAAAAAGTCATTTTTATTTTGCAAAATCTTTAGTTAATTAAGGGCCCTAGACCCTGCTCAAATACAATCTATAAATCAGACAATGGAATTTGCCATTAAATATAATACGTTTCCAATGATTTTACTACTTTTTTTATTACAAGTTAATTTTTAATGAGCATACGAAAAAGGAATAACAATTTTTTTTTATTTTATTACTTTAAGTTCAGCATGAAAGAAGATTTTTTCCATAAAATAACCCGATTAAAGTATCCTAGTCTTTGATTTTAACACTTTATTGGCTACTGCTGTGAATATACAGACAATACTATAAAATCTTTCCCTCTATTCTTCTACGTCAATTAGAAGCTTTAATATCTATACTCGATTAAGATTGTGTTTCAAAGTTAAGGTGTTCAATCAATATTTCTACTTTACTCTAATTTATATACTAACCCCTTATTCATAAACAAATAATACAAGCTTTATATGTAGTAGGAAATTTGTATGTAAAATTTGATTTATAAGCTTGTTATATCAATATTTTCCGTTTTTGAATTAGAGAATATATTTAGTAAGAAAAAATATCTTGTCAAAAAACAAAAGACTTAAGACACAATACCAATATCAAAACATCAGATTATCTTATAAATTATCATAAAAAATCGTAAAATAAAGATCGAAAAAAATAATAATAAATTGATGATATGTCAGTTTTGATAACTTCCTTGACATTCTTATCCTTTTTATCGTCCTAGAATCATCAATTACAAAAATTCCTTAAAATTTCCTTTGTTTTTCTACAAAATTTCTTATAAATTTAAAAAAAAAGTAAATTGAAGATCGAAAGTAATTAATGAATTGATAAAATGTCAGTTTTGAACACTTGCTTGACATTTTAATCCTTTATATCGTCCTTGAATAGCATAAAAAAAAATCTTATAATTCCCTTTATTTTTTCTACAATTTTTTTATACATAAAAATTACTAACTCCTTAAGCAGTAGGACTTTGAATTTTATATTTAAATAATCACAATAATGTAGCTTTTCATAAAAAAGCTTTAGCTATAGCCACTAGACATGAATGGGTTAAAGCAGTTCAACTATTTCTTTTGTCTGCTACAAATGAATGAAGATGAGTTGTATAAGATTTGAAAAGAGAAAGGATGTATTTCAACAAGTCAAGGTCTTTAAAGAAAACAAAAAAAAGGGTTCTAGAACTTACACAGAACCTGTTGTTCTATGTATGTAAAAAGAAGAACATGAAGAAGTTAAGAACACAGCAAAGTTTTGTGAGTAAGAAAAAACCAGATAATCAAAGTGAATATTAACAAATACGAAGTATTTGAGAAAGAAGACAAACCATTTAATTTATAATAAGAAAAGAAACAAAATCTAAAAGCCTTTAGACTCTAAATATTAATGCATTTTGTAAGAAATTCCTATTTAGAACCAGTTCTAAAGACTAGATAGAACAAAAGCTAGAATTTTTGCAAAAATATAAAACGAAATACAATGGAAAATTTTCTGGTATTTATATGATTATTTCAACATTTATGTAGATATGTATATGTATATAAAAGTTCATAAAATATTCACGTGATGTAAATTTAAATTTCAAAAGATACTGAAATCTTTGAAGAAAAGGAAAATTTTAGTGGAATTTTTTTCGAAATTTTGTTTTTCAAAACAAACAAATAAATAAAAGAGAAATGTTTATGCTTCAGAGCACTCTACAACTTATAAATATTATGAATAAAAATAAATAAATTAATATATTGGCATAAATATTAATATTTTTCTCATTTAAATTTTTAAGAATGAAAATAACAACAAATAGTCAATCATTTAGATATTCTTTCATTTGATTTACATATTTATAGAAAAGCAAAATTAAGCTTAAATCTTTCCTTGTTTACATTTTTTTCAAATATTACCAACAATTAAAAATAAGTTTTTGTATCAATAATTAGCCATTTGGTATGCAAATTGTTTTTAAATAACTCTTCTATAAAGAAATTTCAAAACTAAATTCGTAAACAATTCCATTTTTTTAAAAAATATAAAAAATGTGTGAATATAGTAACACATTTAATAAATTTATTAACATTGACTTTTAAAAGCAGGATATTAAACCAAAGCCAACGTTCTCTGATTGGTTAGCAATTTAAATATTTTTTTATGTTCTAGATAACAATTATTCATTTAATTTTATTAAGTAATAGTTGAATAATTGTTCTAGTAAAAATTAAGTAATATGACATAATTTAAAGGCCTGCGGTTTAACTACTTTTTAGGAAAAATAACCTAAGTCAAGTTATGTTAAAAAAAATAATTTTTCTTTAACTCAGAAAAAATTTTCTAGGCTCTAAGACTTTGTACTAGAATCATTTTTTTCTTTATTTCTATAACTAAAATTTAGCTTTTAAAAATTTTCTAAAAACAAGACTTAACATGTTTTGTATTAGTATCTTCGATTGTAGCAAATAACCATCATTAAATTGTTCTAGACTTTATTGTTAGGTATTCAATAAATTTGTTTTGAATTACCAATAATTGTTAGAATTTTACACTTGCTTTTATATGAAATAGTTTAACTTTATAATAGCAATAGTAGATATCAAAACATTTCTAAAACAAATTGTATTTGAAAATTCCCTATATTTTATTAAATTTTATCACCTAAAACCACTGATAGCTTTTAAAAATAAATTATTAACAAAATAAATTTGTTAATTTCTCACTTAACTTGTTAATTATTTCAAACAATTTAAATGACTTTTAGATTTGAATATTTATTTGGTACAAAAAAATTAAATTTTCCCTGTTTGTCATTATCTAGATACAAAATAATATCAAAATTATAGTCTAAAGATAAGGGGATATTTTTGATAGATTAAAACTAAAACTTCATAAAAAACAAAACTTTTTTCTTTACATACATATTTCAAAAGGTTTGTGTCTTAGCTAAAATTTAAACTTTTCTAATTTAATATATTAAACTAGGAATCTGCAATTGCGTGGATCTTTTTGGAAACACATTTCTCTGGAATTCAGTTGATGTGTGAAGAAAGAATGGATGATCCATTCTCGCAAAAGGTTTTATGTTGGAACAATAAAAATAGGCAAAATCGCCAAATTCGATATCAATCGAAAACTCAGACTTATGTTGTGTAACATACCTTAGGGATATTTAAAATAATTTATTGTGCATAAAATCTTTTACTATCAGGGAACTTTTGACAAATAAGTTACAATGTAGAAAACTTTATATAATATTTAGATTATTCTAAAAGTATGCTACACAAATATTTCTGAAATATCTTACATCTCAATCGATATCGAATGCGGCAATTCGGCCCCTCAATATTTTGTATTTTATTAGTTATATTTTATTAGTCACTTTCCGGGTAATTTTTATCGGAAAGTTTTAACATTTCGAAGTAAATAAATAAAATCAAACATTTTATATCCCTTAAAAGGTTAATTAACATTCCTAAATAGATTCGCTGTGACAACTGTTGACTTGATTAATGAAATGCATTTCAATATAAAAAAATTACTCACTCTAGAAATTATTGTGATCATATTAGTTACAGTTATTTTGCAAAGCAAAAAAAATATATAACGAAAAAGCAAATAAAAAAATAAAAATCTCTAAAGTTTAATGAGTATAAGTTTAAACAGCCAATAAGAATTTTTTGCTATATTGAATTATTGTTAACTTAAAGTTTTTTCAACTACAATTTGTCCTTACTTTTCTGATAATTATTTTGTTTCAGTTGTTGATTAATTTTAAATTCCTTGGAAAAACGGCGTGGACCAAAGTAAAATGTTTCTAGAAGTTCCTTTAAAGAATTGCGTCTTAAACGTTTTCTGATGGTCATAATGATTTTTCAATTAGTAAAACCTTTTTCGAAAATTGATTGTATGTATTTTTAGACAAAACATGTAGTTTAAAGGTTTAATTTTTTTCTTTTTTTAATTTTAACACAAAATCTTTTTAAACAAGAAAATCTTGTTAAAATTTTTTAGGAAAATAATGCTGATGCATTAAAGTTATTTTGAAAACTAAATTTATAAAAAATAGTTTTGCTGCTCCAGAGCTTTGTTAGAGAATCTCTAGGAAACAAGGTGAATAATACGTTTAGCATTAATTGAAAATTAACACACATTTATATGCAAAAAGAGTAAAAGAAATTAATAAAACAAATTACAAATATTTCTAAAGAACAACGACAAAGTCAGAAAATGCACAAAGCAAAAACAAATTTCAAACAAAATTCAGATTTTCAAATGCATTTGTTTTGTTATTATAGTAAATAAAAAATCAAAAACAAAAAATTCAAATATTTCTTTTTGCTTAGAATTTTTCTTGGGCTTTTGTTAGTTTTTTAAAATTTGCGAAATTAATTGAGATATGTTTTTTAAGGCACGTGCAAGCTTTTTTTTAAAATCAAACAATTCAAAAAAGCGTTTCAAAATAAACATTTTGGAATCAAAATGCGAAATTTCAAAATTAATTAACCTTAATTATTAAGGCGTTTTTAGACCTGAGGCCATAATAACAAGAAATTTGGTATTTTAATAAGTTATTTGTTTGTTTTATACTGAAAAAATTTAAAACATACGTAAAGTCAATTGAAAATTAAAGATTCTAAAAATAAGTTCTTGGCAGTAGCTTTTTGAATAATTCAATAAATCTTTAATAAATTACAAAAAAAAAACAAATTATTTTCAAATTAGCAATATTTATTGAAAAAATATTTTTTCATAATTATGAAAGTAATGAAGAGATTAAAATAATGAGTTTATTAATTTGTTAAAAAACAAAACCTAAAAAGAGTATAATTTTGTAAAAAAAAAACTATAAAAACCTGTTAACTCTTAAATGATGGGCATGTGTCTTAAGTCTTTTGTTTTCTCCCCGTATGAGATAACAAAGAATTGTTATTTACTTTCAAAAACATTAAATTGAACTATGAAAAAAATAACTGCTAAATATTTTGATATTTAGAGTTTAAAAATTAATAAACGTCATTCTCACCTCAGTTGACTAAAAGTACAAAAGTCAATATGTTTCTTTTTCTTCGTGATATTTCTTTTGTGAATCATTATCTAAAATTTTGTTTCACACGTAATTTATTAAGTGTGCGGGGTTTTTTCACAAAAACCAAAAAATATTTAAAGCTTCTAATGATGATTTAGCAAAAAGTTATCTTTAAAAAAATTTACACAAGAATTAAACAGATGAACAAATTATTGAAAAAAATTTAATCAATTCGACTAAGCTCTTTTAAAAAATGCTGTTATTAACAGCCATTCCCCAAAAAATGTTTAAACTTCTAATCATGATTTAGCAAAAAGTTATATTTACAAATTAAACAGATTGAATAAATTATTGAAATAAATTTTATTAATTTTTCTAATTTCTTTTTAAAAAATGCTAAATTATTGAAAGAAATTTTGCCAATTCTTTAAATTTTTAAAAAAACGATGTTATTAACAGTCATTCCCCAAAAAATGTTTTAAACTTCTAATGATGATTTAGCAAAAAGTTAAATTAACAAATTTAACACAGGAATTAAACAGATTGAATAAATTATTGAAATAAATTTAATTAATTCTTCTAATTTCTTTTTAAAAAATGCTGAATTATTGAAATAAATTTTACTAATTCTTTTAATTTTTTTCAAAAAATTATGTTATTAACAGCCATTCCCAAAAAATATTTTAAGCTTTTAATGATGATTTAGCAAAAAGTTATATTTAAAATTTTTAAGCAAGAATTAAAAAGATTAGCAAATTATTAAAAAAAAGAATCAAATTTATTTATGTTATTCTATTTGTTTCTAAACTCTTTTAAAAATGCTGTAACTAACACCCAACCCTATTTAGACTACAGGAAAATAATTAGAAAAGCAAATACTGGTTTTCTTAGAAAAACATTTAACATTTATTTTTATTTAATCATTTACTATAAACTATAAAAAATTACGCATATTTTATTAAATGTACGAGATTTAAACATTTTTTCCAATATAAATATTTATGGCATTTATTGAAATGTGTTGGTGTCAGTTTATTTTATTAGTTTTATTAAAAAAAAGCATGTGTCGAAAAAACGTGATACGAACGTTTTGTTCCAAAAGGCATTAAAGCAAAATGATAATAATATTTAATATAAAAGAAATATTAGACAGATTAAAAAGTCATATTATGGTTTTAAGGAAAATCCTCTTAGTTTTGTTTTTTAATTAAAATGACAAGAAAATTATTTAAATTGATGAGAGTAGTAAAAAGTTGTACTAATTTCATTAATGTAATTAATTTTGTTAATGCTAATTAGCAAATTTTTCCCTTTTCTTGCTGTTAAATTCATTTGTAGATCTTGAAATCTTAAATGAAATTAATCTAATTTATGCTAAGTACCTACTAATACATATTAGCATATTTTAATAGGAACTTGTATTTATTGTCATAAGACCTAGATAATAATAATAGAAAATTATTTAAATAATTAAATAAAATGTAATTAATATCTGTATTTTATTTCTTTAGATTAAATGTAGTTATGAGATTTATGTATTACTCAATATAATGAATTATTGAAGAAAAACATTAATGCGGAAAAAGAAAAACGTGATTTTATTAAAAATGGTATAGTTTGTATGGTTTCAATAACCACTGACAATACTTGGAAAATACCAATATAGGTTTAAGAAATAAAATTAAAAGAAAAAAACAAAATTTATAAAATTATTAACAGCAAATCTTTTTGATAATAATGTGAGAAAAATTAAAAAAAAATAAAAAAGAAACACTGTGCCAGAAAATTATATTTTTTCCCAACTGCAAGGGGCTGTCAAATAACAAATATTGAACTAAACCAAACTCTTCAATTAAATATTATTGTAATATAAAGATATTCATACATTTTTTTCTGTCAAATGTGAAATTAAAGTGGATAAAGAACAATGAAAAACTCATAATCACACAAACAAACATATATGTTATGAGAACTTATGTGTGCCTTTGCTTTCTTTCATTGGTTAATTGTCTAAAGCCCTTTTAATTTTTCTTTCTCCATAAATTATCAAAAAATCGAGTTAGGCCTTTTTTATATTAAGCCATCGATATAAGTTTTTCATTTTTAACCTAAGTAATCTCTAGTACTTAGTTGTCCTCCTATTTTTTATTTTTTTTAAGCACAGTGTAATTATCGTAACTAATTTGTATTATTTTTAACTTCAATGCTTTTATGTTTATTTTTTTATTACAATTTCCCCAGCTTAAAAATTTCAAGTTCATGATAATGATAATGTTTTACAGTATTTGAGATATATTCATGAAAAGTTTATAACATTTTGTGAAAAGCGGAATAAAGATTGTGTAAGAACTTGACATACTTTTAAGAGAATTAAAAAAAAAAACAATTTTTATCTTTAGAGTATGTTTTGTAATTTTCCTTTAAAACATAAACAATAAACAATTACACATGCATATTATGTTTTACTATATTTAATGTCTTATTTTTAATTTGTAACCTAAAAAACATTTAACTAATTTTTAAATCAATTCAAAAAAATAAAATGGGCAGAAGATTGTCGTTTTTTATTAAATGAAGTAAGTTTTTATTTTATGTTAAATCAAAAAAGAATATTCCAAAAATTTCCTTTGCATTATTTATTCACAAGGCCTATTTTTATTGGATTTTCAATATTTTTGAAATATTTAGAATCTATTTAAAAAAAATTGTTGGCCCTGAATTTTAGGCCAAGTAAAAAAGTTTTACATATTTGAAAATTTATTATTAAACAAATTTCTTGACAGTCTTTTAAATTATGTCAAAGACTTTCAATTATTTTCAAAGATATATTTTTTTACAAACTGAAATTGACGTTAACATTTGGAAATTCATTTTTTGAATTTTTCTTTAACTTATGAATTTTCCTCATTAACCATAAAATTTAAGAAAAAATATTTAAACACAATAAAGTTACAAAATAGAAGTTAACACAAAAAATTTGCAACATGTTTATTATGGGCTCATTATGGTTTTGTTTTTTTCTTTCGGAATTTATTTCCACAAATTAACAATTTCTGCAAGTTTCTTTAAGCAAATCAATTTTTCTTAGTCATGCAGTTTTAGGCAGAACTAAATGCAGCTTAAGCTTAATCACAATCACAATTGCAAATATTTGAAATTACAAAATAAATGTGATTGGCAAAAAATATTAAAATATTGGGAATATTTTTTTTTAATTTGCTTTACAGGTGCCCTTTACTAAAAATTTTTGACATGTGAAATAAAGTTGTAATTTTTTTTTTATATTTTCATTAGAAAATTTAATTGCTCATGTGATTAGTACATAAAACTATATGACAAATTTTTAAAATATAGAATTTTAACAAAATTCACAATTTAAAAATTTAAGGAAAGGTCAGGTTATATATATACCCCCTAATTCATAAACAAATAATAATGACAAAGTCTTAAAATACGAATTTTGTATGGAAAAATTAAATTATAAGCTTGGCATAGCTTTATTTTTCGTTTATAAATTAGGGGGTTAATATATGTACAAATAAAAAAATTTAGATTAAAAGCAAGGCGAATTCATTACAGGTGGTGGTAAGAATACAACAAATACAACATGACAAAATGAAACCCCATGTTGTTTTTGTAGGTTTGCTTACATTTTGTCAAATTTTTGTTCGTTAAATTTCCAGGCGAATTCATCAGCTGGGCTCTTGATATCACTTTCATTATTACACTATGATTAAAAGATTTTCTAGAAATTAATATTTAAAAAAAGTGTTTAAACCAATTTTATTCGTTAAAACATATATCAAAAATAACATTTCCTTTAAAAATTTTAAATTTACCCTCAAATTTAATCTTATGCTAATTTTACTAACACAAAAATTGTTAGTTTCAGAAGTAAATTTATTTATTTATATTTTGAAAATAGCGTTTTCTTAGCCATGATATTGAACTTGAAGTGACTTATTGTGTATGTGTAAATTTTAGAATTTTGTATTAAATAATCTAAACTGACTTAAGTTTTAAAAATTAAATTAAAAACACATCAAAAATAATTATTTCGAATTTTGAGAAAAGTTTTTAAAACATCACGTTATACTGTTCCAAAACTAAAGCTTAATTTGAATTAATAGAACAATTTATACAACGAGGCCAAATTTTGTTTAATTTTTAGGTGTTTATTTTGAAATTTTAATTTTTTACTAAACTATAAAATAACACATAAATTAAATGTAACTTTTAAGTTTTACTACATATCACCGAATTCTATTAATCCATTAAACTTTGTCTTTTTTTTAAATACTTACAAGTCGGTGATCGTGCTCTATGATTCTTTTTCCGCTCATTAAAAAATGAATTTAAAATGCCAGTTGGATTCATAGAGCGTTGAGCCTGAAGACTTTTATGTCTTTCCATGTTTGAAAGGGAAGTAGGATTTTGTAGACCAGCTACAACTGTTACTTGCTGGTGGTGATGAAGATCATTGGCCCGTTCCTCATCACAATTAACCGCACTATAGCGTCGTGAGAAAAATTTGCCTAACTCTTTCATTTTACTTAATAGTTTCTTTACATATAATCTTTACACATAAAATAAATTTTTAAAAACAATTAAATTTTTTCTTGTAAAAATTTCCTCAATTTTATTTAATATTTTTTTTTCTTTATTGACTTGATTAATTTTATAGACTTTATTGATTAATCTTTTAACACTTTTATTTGAAATTCTATTTAACTTTTTATGTTTTGTTTATATTTATTTATGTTCTTGTTAATTTAATTCTTTCTTTTCTATTCTTAATAAAATATTTAACCGTTTAGATGACTGCTCGCTAGCGTTGCTCGCTAATGAATAAACCCCTAGAAGTAACCCCAACTGACCAAGTAAGATTTGAATTTATCTAAATCGAGCTTGAGTCAATACGCAAACGATATCTTAAACACACAGACATACACACTTACTATTTGTGCAAAAAAAAAGCAAACGCTAAGAACTGCAACAAAAAACATACAAGAAAGTATTAAAGTTTGTCATATCCGACTATAAAGTATTCTACACAAAATACCGGAAATTTTCGATAATTGACTATTTATAGCAAATTTTTCGAAAATTGACTATTTATAGGAAATTTTTCGAAAATTGACTATTATAGGAAATTTTTCGAAAATTGACTGTTATAGGAATTTTTTCCAAAACTGACTATTTATAGGAAATTTTTCTAAAATTGACTATTTATAGGAAATTTTTCGAAAATTGACTATTTATAGGAAATTTTTCGAAAATTTTAATTATAAGCTTGGCATATCTATTCGAATTTTTTCGAAAATTGACTATTTATACGAAATTTTTCGAAAATTTACTATATATAGGAAATTTTTCGAAATTTGACTATTTATATGAAATATTCGAAAATTGGCTATTCATGGGAAATTTTTTAAAAACTAAAAAAGTTAACTTTTTATAGAAAATATTTCGAAAATTGATTGTTTATAGGAAATTTTTCTAAAATTTACTATTTATAGGAGATTTTTCAAAAATCGTAAATTTTTCGAAAATTGATCCTAGATATTGAAAATATATATACTTTAAGAAGGATGACACTCTAATATTAAGATGTTCTATAAAATTCTGCTCAAATTTAACATCCTGCCCATATATGCCTTTGTAGGGTATGATTTACATATACACGCTCCTCTTGTCAGCGTATTGGTAAATCGCAAGAATAACATAGTGTTAAAGTGTCGGTCAGTCTCTGTAAATAACAGAATCAAAACCAGATCAAATTACGTTATTTTGTTGCTGCTGCTACTAACAACAAATAATTTTATGTGAGAACTTTAACAAATACAACAACAATTTCCTCATGCATTCACATGATAACAACAACATGACTTGAAACACCCCAATAATTAAGAAGCTTGACTTAACAGCAACAGTAAAGCAGCGCAGTAACTGTTACTCTGTTGTGGGTAAATGGATGATCAGTTATTCAGTTGGATTTAACCCGGCTTACTAACTTGGCTGTTTGTGAGGGTATACATGTATGAGTGTGATATATGTTGACTTAATGTCTAGTTTAGCATCAAAATATGTTTAAAGCCGGTAAAATTTCTATGTATTCATTTTGTTGCTTTTTATCAATGTTTATGTTTAAATTGAGCCTAACTTGAAGAGGGTTTTCCCAGGTTCTTTACAGGTTTTTTAAACATTTGAATCTTAAATACAAATTCCAGTATTTAATTTAAAATTTTTATTTTTAAAGAATTGTACGTTAATTAAATGAGTAATATTGAAAATCAATGATTAAGCTAAATTTTGCTTAGTTGACAATGAAATTTATTTAATACAAATAAAAACGTTTGTAAACTCCTTGAAAGCCAAACTCAATTTTAGAAGTTGTTAATAGTAATGGATAATTTACCTGTTTCCTACATATTTTCAAATTGGAAAAGAACAATGAATAAATCGTCTTTTCTTAAATGACGCCATCATTGGTTTTATGATGAATATTTAGCAGAAAAGAAGAGTTTCGAAATAATAAAACAAAAAGCCCATAAAATGGTCATAAATAGAACTTTTTTGTTCTTTAAAACCTCATTTTTTAAGTTTAAGCCAAAACTAGATTGAGCAAAAAGTTTAACAATAAATAATTAATAAAAAAATGAATCGCAATCATAAAAACATATTCAATAAAATTTGACGAAATTGTTGATCTTTAATCTCGATTAAAAGATATGTATAACTTCTTATCTTTTAACCACTTAAATATAAAAGACAAGCCCCTGGCCAACTGCTTTTTTATACAAGTAAATACATATCTTGCGATTCCTTATTTCAATAAAGATTAAACTAATCGCGACTAATTCTATCAGAATTTTGATTTTCTGTTTACAAATTAAAAGAACATGTGCGGATAAAAAACATTTTTCAAAAATATTTTCAATTTTGAACTTTATGTTCGAACTGTTTAAAGTAAAGACAGTTTTAGCAGATTTTTCTACAAATAAATTTTTCAAATTTCCGAGGACAATATTTTGGATATTTTTCCTATAAGTATTTATCCCAAATTTATTTTCAACAAATTTAGCATATTTTTTGTTTAAATATCGAAAATCTGTAAAAAAAAATCAAGTAAGAAATTATTAGAGTCGGACAAGCCTGACCTTCAATAGTCGATATAATTTCATTGTCAAAATGTCGACATTTGGACGTTTTGTCTCTAAGTTTGAAAAATTAAAAATTGTTTTTATATTAGATTTTTGTTTTTTTGTTACGTCGCATTAAAGCGATTTTTGACAGAAAATTTGTGTTGAAATACAGACTGGTTTCAAGGAATCGGCAATATTTCTACTACATATTTATCAAAATATATGGAAATTTGCTCGAAATATTTGGCTAACTATTAATAGAATCAATTTCGAAAATTTATGAATGTTTGCGAAAGGTAAACTGAATGCAATTTTGTTAAATCGGCTCTGGGAGTGAGTGATTAAAAATCTATCAAGACTCAGACAAACATTTCTATCTTTTTCATACTTTAGCATGATTCTTGAAAGCCTTTCCTACCTAATAAATTGCAAAATAAATAGTAAGCCTACATTTTAAACGAATTATAAAGTTATCAAAGGCTTATTGTAGGATTTTTATTGGAAAAGTTTAGTTTTTTATAACCAGAGGTCGGCACAATAAAGAACAGAGACTAAAAACAGAGTTGCCGTTTTTAAGCTTTTTAAAAAGAAAAAGTTTTCTACTCCATTTTTTTCTCAAAAATTTTTCTATAGAAAATTTTTTTGTCAAAAATGTTTTTTATGAAAAGTTTAGTTCTTATAACCAGAGGTCGGCACAAAGAGAACAGAACAAACAACAGAGTTGCCTTTTTTAACTTTTTAAAAAAAAAAAGTTTTCTACTTCATTTTTTTTTTTTTCTCAAAAATTTTTCTATAGAAAATTTTTTTCTATTGAAAATATTATTTTTAAAAATTTGTCTATAGAAAAGTTTTTTTTTCAATAATTTTTCTATAGAAAAGTTTTTTTTTAATTTTTCTATAGAAAATTTTTTTATCAAAAATTTTTTTATAGAAAATATTTTTTAATCAAACATTTTTTAGAAAATTGTTCTATAGAAAATTTTTTTTGCGAAAAATTTTCGACAGAAAAATATTTGTATCGAAAAATTTACTATTGTCAAAAATTTTTCTTTTTTTTTAAATTGTATTTTGATTTTGTTTCTTGTTTATTTTGTTTTTGTATTTTCTTTAACAAAGCGACTTTGATAACATCCAAATCTCAACTAAATGCTTTTAATACACATTTTAACGATATTTACGAAAATTACACAAAGTGTTTGGCTTCTGGTGGTATGGGCCTACACCTTTTTATAACTTAATTTTTTGTTTGTGAATATTTTTTATGAAATGAAATTTTGTGTCAAGAAATATTCTACAATAAAACTGTATATTAAAATATTTCTTATACGAACCTGCAGAAATTTTAAGGACTCTTTTTAACATGTTGATACAATTCGCGTTAATATCAAATTGGATCACTTATTATCTCTGTTAGCTTTTATTTTGTTTTATTTTTTTTTGGTATTACAATTAAAAATAATAAAGTATCACTGAAAATATGTTTATGTGATAATTTGTTCCGCAGTTTAATATAATTGTAAGACTAATTGTAGAAAACTGAATTTTTGTCAGAATTATGAAACATAAATCAAATAAAATAATAAAATTGTACTTATCTCTAAACTAAGTCTTTGTTAAAATTTATCTGTTATTCAAACATTAGCGATAAGAGATATGTTATCAAAAATTTGGGTTCTTAGTTACAGTTGGCATGTAATTCGATTTTGTTACAAAATACTCTCAGTAACAAATTAAAATAAATTAATTAATTTTTAGAATATAAATGCAGACTTTCGAACTAAAAAGTAACAATTCGATTACAAATTATTTTGAGAAAAAATTTTTAAAATTGTTAAAAAAAAGTTTGTTGTTAAAAGGTTTTTATGAGGAATTGATTGGTTTTTGTACTATTTTGTTTAGTATAACTTAGAAAGCAGTATTAAGAGTAATATGGCAATTAACTCATTTAAAAAGTTGGAATTTTTACGTTTTGGAGCGCACGTCTACAAATGTTAACATTTGTATCACGCCCAAGCTTTTATACATAAATAAATGGAATTATCAATATTTTAAAAAAATTCTTATACAAATTATTAAACTACCATCAAAAATACTAAAATTTCTCTATTTGACCATTTAAAAAAAGCCCTAACAGCCCTTTAAACTTGTAAATAAGAAAAGAATGGGCACGTGGACGGCACACTTCTTGTGGGAATACAAGTAACATGTTTTTTTTTATATAATAATATTTTATTTCATTACGAAATACAATTTTAAATTTGAATAAAAAGAATAATTTAAAATTTTCCATTTGGTGATTCAATTAACGGCTGGCTGCCAATTTTTAATATATTCTAAAATTGTGAATTACCCAAAGTTTTAAGTCGTGGCTTAATCCAAATAAATAAAATATTAAAATAAATTTAAATCTGAAACAAAAGTAACTTAAAAAACCGGAACATTTAATATAAACAGTCGTACGAACAAAATATAAAAACAAACAAGAAAAAAAGCAAATAGAACAAATTCGAAGCTGTAACACCCTGTATCAAAAATGGATCTATGTTAGAACAAGTTGTCAAAAGGTTTAGTTACAGTTAACTATTAATGTCCCTGCACAGTTATATGGTTTCATTCATTTTAAATGTTATATTTAATATTTAAAAGCCAAATCTGAATTCGTGTATGTTGATATATCTAAAATAAATACTTAAGTCATAGTAAATCGTTTCAAATATGTGACCCGCTCTATGAAAAGGGAAAAGATGGCTTGTGATTCAAAAACAAAATTTCGAAAAATTAGCTTAAAATTTCGAAAAATTATAATATTTTTTAAAATTTTATTTTTGAGTCGTAAGCCACCTTTTCATAGACCTGGTAGGGTAGGGTAGGGTAGGGTCAATAAAAAACATATTAATTTATAATCAAGTATTATTATCTTTTCTTTAACAGTAAATATTTTTAATTTATTGCTTATTATTTTATACAGCAAAATTTATGTACAAAAATTAAAATTCTTTCAAAAATACCGGTTTCTTAAAATTTCGTACTGACAAACCGCAAAATTTTTGTGATTTTCCTATAAATAAAATTTTTTTTAAGATGTGAGAGAACTTTTGCTATAGAATTATTAAAAACGTAATAGTACTCTTCAGTATAAACTGGATTAAATTATTCACAAAAAAGATTGGTAGGGAACAAGAAAAATTTTTACATATTCATCAAATAAATATAAAATTCACTTTTGCGAAATAATAAAAATATTTCAAAAAATTTGATCAAAGAAAAAACATACGATAGATACCTACCTAACATATATACATACCAAAAATCTATTTAAACTTAACTTTTTTTAATAATTCAAAAATAGCAACATATTAATTCCAAATTGATTCAGTTGGTTGTATCTAAATGATTAGCACAGTTCAATTACTTATCCATGACAACAACCCCTTGTTTATATGTAATTTCAATAAAAATTAAAGTTTTTTTTTAAATATATATCTAAAATCTATTTAGATATTGTATATTTAACTTTTTTAATAATTCAATTCTAAATGAATTTAATTGGTTTTATGTCAATGCTTAGCACGGTTCAATTACTTATCCATGACAACAACCTCTTGTTTATTTGTTTATACGTTAAGGTAGAACACAATTGGGACGAATGACTAATTTCGTCCATTACGACGAATTCGGATTTAAAAATTCGTCTTGTAAATTCGTCCATTGAACACATTTGGGACGAATAAACGTGTTTGCCATTTTTGTTGATTTTTTATTTGCACAAATTACTTACACTTTCGGACATATCGCGAACTTACAACATTTGCATTTTTTTTTTTATTTTATTCTTTCATTATTATACAAGATTATAAGATTAAATAAATTTATTTGAAATAAATATTTTTTTTATATTTTATAAGGTGCCCATATTTAACCAGAACACATATAATTTCTAATCCAGTATAGTCGTCGTACGCATCAATTGTGAGCACACTCATATAAACCCATATGTTCTATCTCCAACGATGAATATTCGTTCCGAAAAATTGGTTGTTCGTTCCAATTGTTTTTCATACTTTAATCAGGTCTTAACGGCTAAAAAAATATTAATGAAATTTGGAATGTAGATAGAAATTAACCCTTAGGTCTTAGTAGGCTATATTTTGTTGGAAAACCCAAAAAGTATTTACCTAATTCTTCCAAAAGATGACATAAGTGGCCTTTAAAAAATATCATGTAACTCTAATCTTCCACACTGGCTGGTATTTATAAAAAGCTTATTCTAGCATAATTTAGCTAGTCATAGTTTCTAATTTAATAAATAGCTTTTAACTGGTCTTTGTTACATTTGGTTTTTGTTTCCGGAAGTAGTAAAATATGGAACGATTCCTATAAAATTTGATATAATGACCAATAGTTGCATAAAATTTCTATATTCTAAATATAGTGGTCATAGCTATTACAATTGCATTCAATTTGTCAGCATTAATGTGATTCCCGGGGCGGGGTTATACGGTAGTTCTAACTAAATGTAAACCAACTTTGCCCAAGTTTCTCAGAATATCGAAAATACTTTTGTAAAATGTTGTCTCTCTAGCTCTTTTCGTTAAGGCGCTATCTCGCTTTTATCCTTAAGTTTTTTTATATGGGAGCCATGGTGAAATGGTGGCCGATTCTAACAAAATTTGGCACACTAGCTGGTATTTATATAAGACTTTCTAGTGTCAACTTTAGTGTCCATAGCTATCACAGTTTATCATTTATTGACAAGTGTATTTATGGTGGGTGTTTCCGTGAGTGTTTTGTATGGGAGCTATGGTTACATGTGAACCGATTTCGATGAAAATTTAAACGCTGCCTATTACTTATCAAAAACTTCTATTTACCAAATTTTATCATCATAACTGTTATAATTTGTCATTTATTAGCCTACACGAGGTTATACGGGAGCTATGATCAAATGTGAACCAATTTTTCCCAATTTCAATACCAAAATACCCTGAAATGAAGAATATCTTTGCCAAGTTTCAGTGACCTAGCTCTTTTCGTTTATCCGTTATCGTGATTTCAACAGACGGATCGTCTTAGTATTTTATAAGGATTCAGAATATATATCCCTTTTGGTTTTTGAGCCAATGTTAAGGGAAATACAAACGGAATGACAATCTCAGTATACCCTCCATTATTTTTGATGGTGGGTATAAAAATCTAGGATGACTCGGTAAAAATTGACAGAGGTCGGCAATAAATTTTTGATTCATCCACCGTATTGCCCGAATTATCATTTATTTTGGTCTCTATTCTTGAAATATAGACAAAAGGCCTTTCATTTATAAACCATTCATAAAAAGCAAACAGTTATTGTGTAATAAAATTGAAAAAAAATTTCTAATTTAAGTGTGTTTGATAAGAATATAAGTAAATTCCGTAAATTTAGACATTTCGTTTCAGCTGATGTCAAAGATTAAATTTTAAACAATTGTTTGGTGTTGTCTGGAACAAGGCTATCAAACTAAAGCGGTTAAGCACTTGGTAACCTAGTATTAAGAAATTATTTATACTCAAGAATAATTTTATTTACTTTTATATTTCTATGTAAACAAAATTTTGTATTGTTTTATGCAAAAATAAATTGTCGAGTGTGTTTAAAGATTCTTGATGCTTGACTGCGGTCCACTAAATTGATGGACTTCGGAGCAATATCTTTTTTGAAATCATAGAAACAAGTTTTTCAATGTTAAGCGATTTTTTAAAATTCTAGTTGTTTAAAACGTTGTATATTGGAAACGTAATTAAATAAAATTGAAAGGATATACGTCTTTGAATGAATTATTTAATTGTTTGCAAATTAGTTCTCCAAAATTCTTAAATTATGCAAAAGTAAAAATTATTATTTGGTATAATTTTAATTTTTAATATTGACATAAATATACTATAGAAAATATAGAAAAAACGCTTAATCAGAAATTTATGATTTAATATTAAATATTTTTATCTCACAAGCAAGATAATGCATATGTTTTTTTTATACTTTAAAAAGTGAATTTTTGAACCCATTTTTATAGCGGAAAATCAATAAAAATCTTTAGCCGCTTAAGGCCATGAAATCAGACAGACCAATTTCTTTAAAACTTGTTATCGTTGTTATAAATAATAATTTGTATTTAATTTAATTAACAAACATTGAAATTATTAAAGTCTTAATTAATTTTAATAATAACTTAAAGCTTTTTATCTATCGATTTATCCGCTTTTAAAATGTTAACAGGTATTATTATTATTGTTTCAAAAATTATCGGTTTTTTGACATTTATTTAGAATTTTGGCAAAGAAATAAAAAATGAATTTGTTAAAATTTAAAAACAATCCCTAGAAAAAATTTGCATTAAAAATATTTCCATAAATTATATGTTTTAGAAATCTATTATTAACACTTCCCCAAACTTGTTTCGAAATCTGTGATCTGCTGATAAAAACGAGAGATCGGATATTGCAATTCATCTAGATGCAATGAATTATGCTATAGAACTGGATTATTATAAAAGCGAGTATAAATATATTAACTTTTACTTCACATTGACAAATCACATGGGCTGAATCACAAACAAATTTTGTTTAGATAATAAATTATTTTTACAAATATTTATTAAGATTTTGGAAAAAATCAAAATTTCAGTGACGGTTTTGGTGAAACCGCAAAGTTCAAAAGTCTTTAAGTATACCGATAGACTCAGAATCACTTTCAAAGTCGTTTTCCAGGTTGCATTTTTTATTTTGGTACACATTTGTTTGAGTAATTAAAATTGGCTAAAATCTCATTATTCTCATTATTTCGGAAAACTCCCTTCCGACTTCCCGGAGTTGAGATTTTGTCCTAAAATTTCATTAGAATCGGTCCATAATTAATAAGTCGCAATAAGAAAATGACCTAAATATACAAAATGTCAATATGATGATGAAATTTAACAAATTAACGTATAACAAGTAAGAGTGCTATATTCGGCTGTGCCGAATCTTATATTCCCACCATTAAGTTTTGTTAAATTTAGAAATATCTCTCATATATCTACGAGGCTGCAGCAAAATTTAAAATGTGTACCAAATTAAAAAGAAAAGTATTACGCTAGTATTGTTAGTAAAATATTTGGACTAAATTCAATTGCAGGAGCTTTATAGTTCAGCATTTACAAGTATGTAAGTGGTTTCCCCAGTATTTACTTAGAACAAAATTCGGTATCGTAACCTTTTAGTCGTCATAGCTATTACAATTGTATTCAATTTATCAGCATTAATGTGTTTTCCGGATCGGGGTTATATGGGAGCTCTAACTAAATATGAACCGATTTCGTCCATTTTCAATACACAACTTTTCAAGATATCGAAAATACCTTTGTAAAATTTTGTTCCTCTAGCTCTTTTCGTTAAGGCGCTATCGCGCTTTTATCTGACTGATAGACGGACATAAACACCCTTTTCTTTTTGTATTTTTGTGTTTTCGTTTTTTATATGGGAGCTATGGTCAAATGGTGACCGATTGTGTCAAAATTTTGCACACGTGTTGGCAGTTTATCATTTATTGGCATTTAAATGTATTTTAGGTGGAATTTAGACTGTTTCCGTAAGTGTTTTGTATGGGAGCTATGGTTAAATGTGCCCGATTTCAATACCAAAATTTTCCAAGAAATGAAAAATATTTATGCCAAATTTTAGTGACCTATATCCTTTCGTTAAGGTTTTATCGACAACAGACAATAGAAAAATTTTCGGTATCAAAATTTTTAAAGAAAATTTTCGTTATCTAATTTTTTAATTTAAATTTTTACACAAAAATTTTCGGTATCAAAATTTTTATAGAAAAATTTTCGGTATCAAAATTTTTATACAAAAATTTTCGGTATCAAAATTTTTATAGAAAAATTTTCGGTATCAAAATTTTTATAGAAAAATTTTCGGTATCAAAATTTTTATAGAAAAATTTTCGGTATTGCAATTTTTATAGAAAAATTTTCGGTATTTAGTTTTATACCGAAAATTGTTAAAGAACTTTTCGGCATTAAATTTTTTACAGAAAATTTTCGTTATAAAATTTTTTATAAAAAATTTTTTTGTATTAAAATTTTTATAGAAAAATTTTCGGTACCAAAATTTTTAAAGAAAACTTCCGTTATCAAAATTTTTATAGAAAAATTTTCGGTATCAAAATTTTTAAAGAAAAATTTTCGTATGAAAATTTTTATAGAAACATTTTTGGTATCAAAATTTTTATAAAAAAAAGTTCGGTATAAAAGTTTTCGGTATCCAAATTTTTATAGAAAAATTTTTCGCTCAATCGTCTTAGAATTTCATAATGATTCAGAATATACTCCAATTTTGGTTTTAGAGCCAATATTAAGGAAATTACAAGCGGAATGACAATCTCAATATACCCCCCATTCTTTTTGATGGTGGATATAAAAATATGTCTCTATAAATTAAAAAACTTTATAATTCATTGGACCACATTCGAACTGTTATTTGTAAAATTTAAACTTTTCCGGATATTGTATTAAAAAAAAAATTTAACAAAAGAGTTAAAAACGAAAAAAAATCGGTAATGTATATCCCCTATATTAAACTGGATAAAATTATAACTCACCAAAGTTTTATTAAGCTGGGAAAGTTAGTTCTTGCTTCTTTTTTTGCATTAAAAAAAATACTGTTTCTATCTTTCTATAATGTATCTAATTTTATTATGCCAGCGAGTCTTTAATAATTATCAACCGGCATTAGTCAGCATTTTTTATATTTTGCAATTTTTTCCACATTTGAGCAATGTTTTTATTTCTGAAGTAACTGGAAACACAATTTAAAAGTTTAAACGCCAGTTTTATTCTATTACACACATAATATTTTGTATTTATAGTTTAATTCACATACAAAACTTAACGTCCTTCACACAACACTTTTATGCAGTCAAAAGGAAATTTCTAGAAAATCTTTGATGAAATATATTATTCAAAATCAAGACACAAAATATAGCATAAGATTGGCAAGCAACACCTTAGTCATACGTACATAAGTCGACAATCAAGACATGTTAAGAAAGACGGCCAAATTAAAACTATATAATAAAGACAGATATCTACAGACATACGACATACAAGCAGCGGTTAACCAGTTTTCTTGCACTTCATTTCATCTCATTTTGTACTTCTCCTCTTCAATTATTCACTTCTAACTAAATTCATGTTTTTCTATATGTTAATTTTAACTATTAATTTCAGTCGGTGTATTTTTGTATCGATCTCCATAAATAATAAAAATGAACAACAATCTTCCTCACACATGATAAATAAATATTGAACAGTTATTTTTTTTTATTTATATGATTTTGTTAATTTTTTTCCAATATTCGCATCAGCTGTTCGAATACAAAAAAATGTTTAACACGTTTTCGGGTTTTTTGTTTAGTTTTTTATATTTATTTTTGAATTTTGTTTATATTATGTTTCGCGTCCGTAATTAATTAATAACCTTTAAAACAATCCACCAAATTGATATGTTATGTATAAGATTTCTTCTAGATTTTTCTAATTGACAAATTTAAAGAAACTAATAATTTTAAAAAAATGTTTATGTACTTATTTCTTTTGATTTTAATTCAAGCATTTCCGATGTCACAATTAACACTTTTTTGTTCAAGATCAATTCTAATTGTTTAGAATATTATTAATTTTAAGTTTTTATTCTAACGTTTCGGTAAGAAGTACTTATTAAAACTCAGATATTTACCAGAATATGTGTCAAAAAAGCGGGCAAATAATGAAATCGAAATTTAAAGCACAATTAAGAAATGTGTCAATTAAGCATAAATTATATTTCTAGAGGTTGAGAAAATTAAAAAAAAAACAACAAAATATTTGGAGAGAATAATGAAAACAGTTAACCCATGCAGGCTATTTCGCGGTTTAATCCGATAATCGCTGGCCATGAGTAAAATCTTCGACTCCGTTTTCTTTTATTCTCAGTTTCTCTAGTAAATTAAAAATTGGAATTAGGAAAAAAATGGCCAAACTTGACTTCTCTTTAAAAAAAGATCCAGTTTTCTTTTAAAAATTATACCAGTTTTTAAACACTAATTTAGATTGTATTCTCAGCTCCAAGCTCGACTATAAAATAACCAATATATTTCTCAAATTGTCAAATTTATATGTTTTCTAAAAACATGCGTATGTTTTAGGGTATTCAATCGATTAACCTTTATTCGATTAACCGATAAATTTATTTATTTTATTTGTTCGATTATTTGAAAATTTACAAAATTTAAAAAACAAATAACCAAATAGTGTTTTTTATATGTTAAAACATATCTAATTTAAAGGAATCCAGCTCTGATATTACACCATTTGCAGACATTTTACATAAAATTGTTTAATAAGCATAACATAACTTTTTACAGTCTGTTATTGGCTGGAATAGGTATGCGTCGGAAAAGAGCCAAAAAAAGGACTTTAAATATCCTATATAATTAGAGGTCGGCGAAAAGAACATAGCAAAAAAATCTTCTGCAGAGTTGCCGTTTTTTATACTTTTAACAAAAACAGGTATTTATTTATTTATTTCAGTGTGTTTTTTTGAAGTTTTAAAAAGTAAAAGTTCTCTACTACATTTTTTTAACATATTTTTATCTAAAAATTTCTACAGAAAATTTTTTTATCCAAAATTTTTCTACAGAAAATTTTTTTATCCAAAATCTTTCTACAGAAAATTGTTTTACTTAAATTTTTCTACAAAAAAATTTTTTATCCAAAAATTTCTAAAATTTTTGACCAAAAATTTTCTATTAAAAATTTTTGACCAAAAATTTTCTATTAAAAATTTTTGACCAAAAATTTTCTATTAAAAATTTTTGACCAAAAATTTTCTATTAAAAATTTTTGACCAAAAATTTTCTAATAAAAATTTTTGACCAAAAATTTTCTATTAAAAATATTTGACTAAAAAATATTTTAATAAAAATTTTTGACCCAAAATTTTCTATCAAAAATTTTTGGCTAAAAATTTTTCACCAAAAATTTTTTTAAAATTTTTTGACCAAAAATTTTCTATTAAAAATTTTTGACCAAAATTTTTCTTTTAAAAATTTTTTCAGGTTTTTCTTTTAAAAATTTTGTCACGTTTATCGGGGTTTTTTCAACTAGCACAGTGTAATTACTAAAAAATAAAATTTACATCAATTTGGTAAAAACTGTATTTAAAATTCAATTAAATATATTGTAAAGGGCTTAATTATTATTAATTACTTAATTATTATACATTAAAAAATAAACTTTTTAATTAAATAATTCCAAACCTATGATTAAATAATGTTTATTTTAATTATTGTCTAAATTATTCTAATCCTAATTAAAATTTGTAACCCGATAAGTTATAATTTTTTACTGCAACCGAAATGGCTAAAAGCTTACGAGCATTTAACAACAGACAAAAGGTCTATTTTGAAATCAGTCAGGTTTGGCTAATCAAGTCATGAGTTTGTAGGAGAAAAATCTGACAGAATTGAAATCAACTTTACGAAAATTTTTAAATTTTGTATGAAAGTTAGGGAAAATAAAATGGAAACTGCAAATAAATTTTAAGAAAAACTAATAAAGTAAACCTGATTTGTGTGAAACAGTAATAGGTTTTTTAAATTTACTAATTTAAATAAATTTATGTCTAGTTTCCGTTAAATGTTGGCATTTTAAATTTATTCAAATTTCAACATTAATTTATGCTAATACAGTCTTTAAGAAAATGTGGGCGTATTTTAGATATTATTCTTAGGTTTATTTAAATTTTAGAATGATTGATTCGTTACTCTCTCAGAAGCAACTTAAATATTATGTCATTTATCTAAATATCGTTAATTTGAAAGTGAAAATAAGTTAGTCCACAAATCATTTTATTTTTGTTTGTATAAAAAAAACTCGGAACTGTTTTGCATGTTTTAGAAAATAAAACTTGTTAAAGATCAATAACCCCTTTTTCGATTTAACTGAAAACAGTTTCTTATATAATTTCATAAGTTTCCTTTTATATTGAGGGTACAGATAAAATTTCTAAACATGTTTTAGAATGAGTAATTGGATTTTTTTTTCGCATTGTTGAAAAATGCGTAGTGGGATTCCGCTAATAATTTATTTATTAATAAAACAAACGCGGAAATAGATTTATTTGATTTTTATACAAAAAAAGAAACATTTCTTTTAATTTTAAAGTATGTAGTATATTTTCAGCTAATTATATCCCAATAATACCAACTGAAAATATGGCGAAAAATTAAACTTTGGAATATTCGAAATTCGAAAAATTTATAACAATATTCGAATTTCATCACACAGTCCATAAATATTTACCCCCTAATTCATAAACGAATTATACAATTATCGATGTCTTATAGTAGGAAATTTGTGTGAAAAATTTGAATTTAAAGCTTTTCATAGCTTTAATTTTCGTTTATGAATTAGGGGGTTAATCTATTAATTTTTTCTCCAATAACGCAGTAGCACATTTTTGAACATAATAATCTTGAACCAAGTAAGACCCACAAAATCTAAAAACTTATGATGGTATAAGAAAAACCCTAGCTGGATTTTTTAAATTCATTTTTGAAGTTTATATCTCGTGAACTATTATTAGTTAACGAGATATTAGCTTCAAAAATAAAATAAATAAATAAAAAAGCTAATTGTACTAAAATTCAAATAGTCTCCAGTAGTTGTTTTTGAATTAGAGTAAATAGGACTTTTCAAAACGACCATATTATGAGACTTTGCTTATAGTTAGTTGAAGTCCTCATCGCGGGATATATCGGAAACATCTAACATATTTAAATGATACTTATAAAAAATGGTTAGGAATCATATAAATATGTAGGATAATATATCTAGATCAGTGAAGAGAACTAGCACATTTTAAGTGAGTCTTCCCAGCTAGCATTTTTTGAAAATTTTAATCAAATATAAGTCCTTTTTGACTCCACTGCACGATTAAAATGATCATTTATGATATCACTTATGAGTCAAAAATGATCTTTTTGTGTGAGAAAATGGTACCCATCATACGACTCTTTAAAAAGAGTCTTTAATGACTCTAATTAGAATATGACTGCGCACATTTTTCCAGATTTGTTAAAAAAATAAGATAAAGCTTTTTATTATTCAACACTGTATATCTATTTATAAAACACGGCATCTATTTTTAGAACAGTGAAGTTGCGTTAATAATTACAGAAACTGATGTTACCGAGACCGAGGATCGAACCTAGGCTGCTGAATATGATATGTTATGCTTACTAGTCGACGTGCTAACCAACTAAGCCAAATTACCCATAATGAAATACAAGATTTTTTGTGCTATTTTTAACTAAACGCTTGCTAAGCGTCTTTGAGTCTTTTTGTACACTTTTTTGATTAGGATCTTTTGCACGATAAGATTTTTAATGCACACATTCAGCAAGAATTGTTAGTGCTTTTGTAAACAAGTCGTTTCTAAGCGTTTTAAGGACTCGTTTTGGAATCTTTTTTAGATCACCAAGCTGATTAATCAGTTTTTGATCATCTATACGAATTCCAAAAGACTCATTTTGCTGATATTATCGTCAACAATCACCAAATTGCTAGCTGGGTTATAGCGAATGATTGAATTTGTTGAGGAGAGTTTGAAAAAAAACCTGGAACGTAAAAGTATTTTCAGGCTTTTTTCAATTGTTGTGTGTTGCGTATGTGTGTCGGCAGAATTTATTTGCCTATTACTAGTTAAAGCAAATGAATTGTTTGCCCCTGGCTGATCTAGATAAACATATATAAGAGTCAATATTGTTTTAATTTATGTATATCAAACAAGAAAAAATATTACAATATCTTTTTTTTAAAGATTTTCTTAATAAATCGGCTCTTTTTATAATGTATTTTTTAAGAAATAATAAACATAGCAGCTGAATTTTAAGTTTAAAGAAATGATAACTTATGTACATAAATGTTAAAGAACTTGGGATGAATATTGTGTGACATTGAGTTTTCAAATAAAACGCTTTGATTCCTTTATTTAAGCGCCCAAATGTGGATGCACTTCAAAAGATATTTACTAGAAATTATATATTTTTTTTTAAACTAAACAAAATAAACAAAAAGGAAACTGAAGTTTTATGAACCATGATGATAACAATAATAATGTTTGCCGCTTTGCAGATAATTTTTCATAATCAACATAAATTTGTATGAACATTTCTCATTTGCATTAACATTGATATAATTTAAAAAAAAACATAAAAGCATATTAAATTTCAAAATTTTATTAAGTTATTTTATACTAATCTTCAATCTATATATATAAAACTCTAACGTGACTGACTGACTGACTGACTGATTGACTGACTCATCATTGCACAGCCCAAACGGCTAAAGCTAGAGAGCTGAAATTTTGACAGCGGGTACCTTTTTCAAAGTATAGATCCACTAAGATCGGATTTTCGGAAATTCGGCCTCTAAGGGGGTAAAAAGGGGTAAAAAAGGGAAAAATTAGTAATGCTGTATCTCCGGAAGTAAACGTCATAGGCCCAAAATTGAAATTGCGTTGGGATCAGCTGCAAAAATAAGTAGACACGTGTTTGGTACTTTTTAGCAGATGGGACAAATAGGGGGTAAAAAGGGTAAAAATAAAATGTTGGTACATTTTTAAACCCATGTGTATCTTTTGAACCAATCAACAGAGTACCAAAATTCAAAACGGAGCCGGTAAACAAGAAAAAAATATTAGACACGTGTTTGGTACTTTTTTGATTCAGGGTTCAAAAAGGGGGAAAAGCGGGGAAAAAAATTTACGGTAGGTCCATTTTTCTTTTTCTTTGTATTTGACTTGAACCAATAAAGCTACCAATAAAATTTATAGGGAGGTCGATTGCCCAGTATAAAATATTAAATACGTGTTTGGTACTTTTTTCAATTAAAAGGGTAAAAAAGGGAAAAATCGGTAACATTATATCTCCTTAACCAACAGCGATAGAAGCGAAAATTAAATTGGCTTGAGATTAGCACTAAAAATTAAGGGACACGTATTCGGTACTTTTTTGAAAATCGGCCGCCTAGCGGGCAAAACAGGGTAGAAAAGGGAGAATTAGTAACATCATATCTCTGAAACCAACATAGACAGAAACAAAGTTAAAATTGGATTTGAATCGCCTACAAAAATAAGGGGACACGTGTTTGGTACTTTTTTGAAAATGGCACTAAGGGTAAAAACTATATTTTGGTACTTTTTTTAACCCATATGTATCTTTTGAACTAATAAACATAGAAACACATTTTATATCGCAACCGATAGATATTAAAAAAGAACTAAATACGTATTTGGTACTTTTGCGATTAATGGGGTACAAAAGGGTAAAAAAAGGGAAAATATTCAAGGATAGGTTTTTTGGTTTTTAGCCATGGATATCTTTAAGGCTAATGAAGCCAGAAGTATAATTTATTGACTAGTCGATGGTCATTGAAAAAAATAAACTACGAGTTTGGTACTTTTTTTAATTTTGGGGGTAAAAATCTGTAAAGTATATCTTCTAAACCAAAAGTGATAGAAACAAAAACTAAATTGGTCTGAGATCGGCACTTAAAACCAAGGGACACGTGTTCGGTACTTTTATGAAATTCAACCTCCTAGAAGGTAAAACAGGGTAGAAAAGGGAGAAATCAGTAACATCATATCTCCGAAACCAATACAGATAGAAACAAAGTTGAAATTGGATTTAAATCGGCTAGAAAAATAAGGGGAAACGTGTTTAGTACTTTTTTGAAAATGGCACCAATAAGGATAAAAAAGGGTAAAAACTATATTTTGGTACTTTTTTTTAACCCATATGTATCTTTTGAACTAATAAACATAGAAACATATTTTATATCGCAACCGATAGATATTAGAAAAGAATTAAATACGTATTTGGTACTTTTGCGATTAATGGGGTACAAAAGGGTAAAAAAGGGAATATATTCAAGGATAGGTTTTTTGCTTTTTAGCCATTGATATCTTTTAGGCTAATGAAGTTAGAAGTATAATTTATTGACTGGTAGATTTACATTGAAAAGAAATAAGCTACGTGTTTGGTACTTTTTTTAATTTTGGGGGTAAAAATCGGTAAAGTATATCTTCTAAACCAAAAGTGATAGAAACAAAAACTAAATTGGTCTGAGATTTGCACTTAAAATTAAGGAACACGTGTTCGGTACTTTTTTGAAGTTCAACCTCTTAGAAGGTAAAACAGGTTAGAAAAGGGAGAAATTAGTAACATCATATCTCCGAAACCAACATCGATGCAAACAAAGTTGAAATTGGATTTGAATCGGCTAGGAAAATAAGGAGACACGTGCTTGGTACTTTTTTTGGAAATGACATTAATAAGGATAAAAAAGGGTAAAAACTATATTTTGGTACTTTTTTCAACTAATATATATCTTTTGAACTAATAAACATAGAAACATAATTTATATCGCAACAGATAGATATTAAAAAACAATTAAATACGTATTTGGTACTTTTGCGATTAATGGGGTACAAAAATGGTAAAAAAGGGAAAATGTTTAAGGGTAGGTTTTTTGTTTTTAGCTATGGATATCTTTTAGGCTAATGAAGCCGGAAGTATAATTTATTGACTGGTCGACAAAGAAAAAATAAAATACATTTTTGGTACTTTTTTTAATTTTGGGGGTAAAAATATATCTTCTAAATCAAAAGTGATAGAAACAAAAACTAAATTTGTCTGAGATCAGCACTAAAAATTAAGGGACACGTGTTCGGTACTTTTTTGAAATTCGACCTTTTAAAGGGTAAAACAGGGTAGAAAATGGAGAAATTAGTAACATCATATCTCCGAAACTAACACCGATGCAAACGAAGTTTAAATTGGATTTGAATCGGATAAAAAAATAAATGGTCACGTGTTTGGTACTATTTCAAAAAAGGTACTAATAAGAATAAAAAAGGGTAAAAACTATATTTTGGTACTTTTTTAACCCATATATATCTTTTGAACTAATAAACATAGAAACATAATTTATATCGCAACTGATAGGCATTAAAAAACTATTAAACACGTATTTGGTACTTTTGCGATTAATGTGGGACGAAAGGGTAAAAAAAAGGGAAAATATTCTAGAGTAGGTTTTTTGCTTTTTAGCTAAGAATATCTTTTCGGCTAATGAAGCCAGAAGCATAATTTATTGGCTGGTAAATTGACACTGAAAAAAGTAAAATAAGTGTCTGGTACTTTTTTAATTTTGGGGGTTAAAATCGGTAAAAATATATCTTCTTAGCCAAAAGTGATAGAAACAACAATTAAATCGGTCTAAGACGGGTGGATTCATATTGAAAAAGTAAATTGAAAAAAATTGAAAAAGAAAATGGATAAATTAGTAACATCATATCTTCGAAATTTACATCGTTAGAAACAAAGTTGAAATTGGATTTGGATCATCTAAAAAAAAAGGGGACACGAGTTTGGTACTTTTTTGGAAATGGAACTAATAAGGGAGAAAAAGGGAAAAAACTATATTTTGGTACTTTATTAACCCTATAAGTATCCCTTGAACTAATAAACATAAATACTCTATTTACATCACAATTGATAAGGACTAACAAAAATTAAGAAGGTGCTTCGCGCTTTTACGATAAATGAGGCACAAAAGAGTAAAAACTATGAATATCATTTAAACAAATAAAGCCAGAAGTATAATTTACAGAGAGGTCTATTCACATTGCAGAAGTATAAGACACGCGATTGATTCCTTTTTTTAATTTTTGGAGTAAAAAGGGGGAAAATCGGTAACGTAATATCTCATAAATCAAAAGTGATAGAAACAAAGATTAAATTGGTCTATGATCAGCATTAAAAATTAAAGGACACGGGTTCGGTTTTTTTTTTAATTTGGCCGCTTATGGTTAAAACAGGCTAGAAAATGAATAAATCATATAATCGGCTAGAAAATGAAAGGGACATGTGTTCTGTACTTTTTTTGGAAATGGCACTAATAAGGGCAAAAAGGGTAAAAACTATATTTTTGTACTTTTTTTTAACCCATACGTATCTTTTGAACTTATAAACATAAAGACTCACTTTATGCCACAATCAATAAGTATTATCAAAAAGGTGAAAACGGGAAAATATTCATTTAAGCTAATGAAGTCAGAAGTATAAATTAGAGATGTGTCAATCAAAGGGATAAAAAAGGGAAAAATTGATGACATTATATCTTCTAAACCTAATGGATGGAAACAAACACTAAAATGGTCTAAGATCAGCCCTAAAAATTAAGGGACTTTTCAGTACTTTTTGCAAATTAAACAGTTTTGGGGTTAAAATAGGGTAGAAAATAAAAACATTAGTAAAGTTATATCTCTGATACTAATATCGACAGAAAAAAAATTTAAATTGGATTTAGATCGAATAGAAAAATAAAAAGTCATGTTTTTAGTAGGTACTTTTCGTAAATGAGCTAAAAATAGGGAATAAAAAGGATAAAAACTAAATTTTGGTACTTTTTGACCTATATATAATTTTTGAATCAATTATTATAGAAACAAAATTTATACCGCAATCGAAAATAACAAAAACGGGTCAAAATTTTAAAGATAAGTTTTTTTCTTTTTAAACTGTGCATATTGTTTAAATCAATAAAATAATAAATAAATCAATGATTTATGGACTGTTCTATTGACATTGAAGAAATATGTGACAGGTGTTTGGTATCTTTTTCAATTAACAAAAATGGAGTTAAGATCAGCAATAAAAATATTAGGACATGTATCCGGATTTTTTTTTTAATTTGGCTGATCAGGGGTAAACAACGGGTAAAAAAGGAAACTTTTGTAAAATATTCAAAATCAAAAGCGACAAGAACAAGATTTAAATTGGGTTAGCAATCAAAATTGGGTCAGCTACAAAAATAAGGGAGGCGTGTGTAGTACTTTTTTGAAAATGTAGAGGGTAGGTACTTATTTTGTCCTATATGTATCTTAAGAACCAATAAATATTTAATTTAATTTATATCGGAATTGATAAATAAGTGAAAAAGTTTTTTTGGTAAATTTTGTAACTTTGTCAATTCAAATGGTGCCGCTAACGAAGTAGCGGGTTATAAAGCTAGTTATTAATAAAATCAATGAACTAAATTCTGAATTATCAAAATACAATTCTATATATTTATTTATTAATTTTACAACGTGAGTCTTATGTAAATAGAAGATCCAAACATGTGAGTCTGAGCTTTTCCTTAGTTAGTAAACATTTAATTGATTAAGTGATTTTTTTTTTTTTTTTTTGTTGATGCATTTCTAACTTTGTATCACCTACACTATTATCAATCATACAGGTTATCGACATATGACCTTTAGACATTCCATTATCGGACTCTAATTATAATAATCACATTTTTTTAAAAACAAATAACGCAAATTTTATTACCTGGGAATTTATTTACACCAGATTTCAGATTTTACTTTCATTGTAATCGTTACAGAGAGCCTATATTCAATACCGTCTATGAACCAATTTTTTTAATCTCTTTTTATTAGGAAATGGGTTTTTATAATAATTATAATTTAATAAAAATCAGTGATAAGAAATATATGATTCAGGTACCATGGCTTAAATATATTGTAGAAGAAATATTGACTACTATTTATTTCCTTAGAAATTTTCTATTTAATTTGTAGTAGGTATTGAATATAAGCTCTCGTTTGGCTCCATTTTTAATATAAAAATGTTTGTAATACAATTTCAAGTTTTATAAATATAAATATTTATAAATATTTATGACTTAAAAACAAAAACAAAAAAGTTTTTTGAATACAAAATTGTTGAATCTGAAACTTATTACAAACAATAAAATAAAAATTATAATAAAAAATAATTTTGGTAATAGTAAGTGAAAAGTAAAGAAAACTTTTTGGTGATCAAAACAAAAAAAAAATATTTTTTTTTTTTCTAATATTTTTTTTTTAGTTTTTGTGAGATTTACTGACCTTTATTCCTTATTTGCTGAGATATAGGTGATGAAAACTAAATTTTCTTAACATTATAAATTATTTTTTTTAATAATGCGTAAAGCCGTTTTAGCTTCTAAGCAGGATTGTATGAGTATAACAGGTTTTCATCAGGACATCATTTTGAATTTTTGAACTTTTTGAAATTTTAATGATATGCGATTTTAGTTTAAATATTTTAAATATTGATTTCAATAATTTTATAACAATATGGCTAATAAAATTAATAAATTAAAAATTGTATCCAGGAAAATTTCGAATGAAAAATACAGATCAAAACTTTTTTAAGACCATAAAAGAAAAAAAAACGAACGTTTTAAGAGGAAAAATGTAAATAAATGTAAACTTTTATATACCAAAAGTACGTTATATAAATTAGTCGCCACCTTTTGTCAGCCAATAGGGCCCTAGCTTAATTTTTTACTTATCTTTTTATGATTCCTTTTCTTGATATAATAAATTAGTTAACAAGAATTTGTTACTGAAAATGGTCTAGTTACTAGCATACTTGTAAAATAATAGAGTAATTCTAAAATTGTTCGTCCCACTCCATAATGTGACCAGATTAGATATTGCTAAGATTTTGGGTGTATATATTTTTTTGGTAGCGCAATACATGGCGTAAAAATTATCTCTCTGCCTCATATGGTATATACAGGCTCCCAAAGACCGACGTCTCTGTCATTTTTGTAAAAAAAATTGGCAATGTTTACGACTCAATAACTTCTGAACGCGTTATGAGATTTTAATAAATTTAACGTCTTTAAAAATGAGTTTAATCCTACTTTTAGATAATAGAATAATATATATATATATATATATATATATATATATATATATATATATATATATATATATATATATATATATATATATATATATATATATATATATATATATATATATATATTATCCTTTAACAAGGACTTTTACAGTGAAAAATGTCCTTTATCCTAGAATATCATGAACAAAGGTCTTTTAATTTGCTGTATTTGTTTACAGTAAATGCTCAACTAAGTTGACTTTGTTTAGTAAAAATTTCATTATGGGCTGACCACGGGTTCTGAAGTTACAGCGATTTTTCATTATCAACTCACAAATTTTCATACAAAATAATTGGGTTCGATCCCCGGGCAGACCCACTTGGAAAAAATAAATTTTCAACAAAAGCGGCGGTGAGTATTAGGCTATGTAAAACTTCTCTAACTGCATTTGCATTTGCCGTTCGGAGCCGGTATTAGTCTAAAAATAGAATTGGATGCAGCTTATTGTCTGAGAGAAGTACCACTTGTTCCAATTGGAATGTTGTCGTGGAAATTATTATTGTTATTGATATTGAAATTGGGGAAAATATGTTCACATTTGACCTAGCCGAAAACAGCTTTAAATACCAAAAAGTATTGTGCGTTTCTGCCTGTCTATCCGTCAGTTGAAAGATCGATAGCGCCTAAATGAAAAGTTCTACAGCAACAAAGTTTTCCATATTTGTTTCTGATTTCTTAAAAATTGTAATGAAATTAGTTAAAATACTTACATATTCTATTATAGCTCCCATATAACCCTGACCCGAAAAACTAAATTTGGTGCAGAAAAAAGATGGAAATCGGTCCATATTTGACCATAGTACTCAGATAAATCCACCCCCATTAAATCAGTTAAATATTGATAAAAACATCAAATTATAATTCATATAACGATAGAATTTAGTGCACAGTTTTTTGTGACTTCAAGCATCTTGAAAAATTTTACGGTTATCGGTGCACTTTTACTTATAGCTCTCATATAAACACCACTCGCGGAAACCACTTAAATGTTAACCATTTCGTCGTGCGGGAGTTTAAGTGCTCTATACGCCAAAAATGCATTTTGTTCTCAAAATCGATCTTGAAGTTTTAACTTAATTTTTCTAAAAAACTATACGATAAAATTTTGAGATTTTTACACCATATATTTGGCGCATAAAGCAAAACAGCACAAAAAAATAGTTTTGAAGGATATGGAACAAAACAGACACTATTTATCTCAAAAACTAGACGAGATAGCCGAAAACGGATAGCAGATTTTAAAAATTTAGGATCGAAAATCTAAAGTGGCATCATTAACTCAAAATGTGTAAAATGCCGGATAGAGCACATAAACTCCCACACGACAATTTCTTTTTTAATTTGTTTTAAATTTCTACATTTTAATAAATTTTAATGTTTTTGAATAAGAACTGCACTACTTTTTACCCGAAATTCTATTACATTTATTTATTAATGTAATAGACAATTTATTGACAAAAGCCAAAAAATTGTTGTGGGGACAATCAATTTCTCGAGGCGTTTCGATGGTTGGTTAGGCCATCATCGTCAGTAGGAGTATCCCTACTTTTAGACAGATCAAAACCTCGCATTATTATTAACTTAACTAACACAATTTTTTATCAAAAATTTGTAATTTAAAACAATATCACAAAAACATATTTCAATTTCTTGTTAGTCCTTTTAACACAGATTTTATATAAATTCTAGAATGACTTGCACTTTTTGAAGTTTTAAAATAATTATCAATTATTTAAAATATTTACTAATTTAGTTTTTAAAATATACAATATTATTTATGTATTTCAAAACTTACATTTTATTAAAAGTAACATAGTTTTTTTTTATTTTTAATAGGATATGTTTTTTGAATAGTTTTTAAATTTTTATATTTTTACGTTAATTTTTTTATTTAATTATATTAAAATGTTGATTGAATGAATTGTTTGTATTATTTGATATTTGTGTTCTACATCGATCGCTGAGTAGAGTCGCGCATTTGAAATCGAGGAATTGAATATTATTAAATTTATACTCAAATAAAATGTTAATCTTTAAATGTTTCAAACTAATCAATTGATAACAAAAGTTTCTTGCTCGTGTCAAATAAAAAATAATATAAAAATATCAATTACGAATGAATAATTTGCTCTTATAATCAAATGTCTACTACACATATTTCTTAAAAAAAGAAACAGTCCATAAATTTATAATCTTGTTCATAAAAAAATTAATTTTATTTATGTTGTGTATTTTGCATTTTTGCTTTTGTTTTTCCCACGTGTTTGAAGAATTAAAAAAAAATAATAAGGAAAACATATTTTTTTAAAAACATTAAATATTTTTGTATTTTTTTTTTTCAAAAATGAGGTTGTCTTTAAATTGAAGGCTATGCTAACTAAGTACTAATTAAATAAACGAAACGATAAGAAATCTTTCTAATGTGACATGTATAAAAATATTTGGTTACTATTTGGGGACAATTAATCGCTATTTTATTTAACATTAATTAACCTGCCTTACGTTTTTCCTTTTTTGAGATAATAAAAAAAATACAAACAGAAATAACCTAGACCCAGAAAAAATATTGATTATTTTAATACTTCCCCAAAATACATTAAGAGGATTATCTCACAATAAAAATATTTGTCTAAAGTTCAATTATTTTGCAAGAGTGAAAATCTCTTCCGGTAAAATTAAATACCAATAAGAGATTTAAAAGCCTATATGTGTACTTGAAAATTATTTAAAAATAAACAGAGAGAAAGTGTTTAACATTTACAAGCACACGAGGGTTGCGTTTTGTGTTTAGAGATTGTTCAACATTAATGTTTCCTTATTGCAACTGAAGTTCCCATAATAAAGATTATCATTTTTGACAATATATATAATACATATATCGAGGGTATATATTCAAAAAGTGCTATCTACAAATTCACAATTTTACAGGAGAGCGAAAAAACTGTTTTTGTCATTAACTCCTTATATTTGAACTTCTATAGTAGATAGCACTTTTTACGAGTTAAAATTTTATCGTTTCAAATACTAAAGCAAGTAGATAGCATTATTTTAACAACAAAAAAATAAAATATAATGAAAATTTTGGCTTTTATCAAAATATCACGAATTTTAATTAAAATAATAAGTTTTTTTTAATGAAACAAGATTTATTATAACTATATATATATAGAATTCAAGGTATTCTCCATCTAAAATGACATTTATTTACAATCTGTTAAGGTCAAAGGCCCAGCATATTTTTGAATAGGGAAATGTGTTGTTTAATCACAAATTACAATGTATATTTTATAACAATTGTTGTTGTTTCCACAAATATTTTAAATGTAGATAGTATTTTTTTTTTTTTTTTTTTGATTATAAAGACAACATGTGTAGATGGCACAAACACAATTTATAAAAACAAATTGTTTTTCTTTCTTAAAATGTATATGACATATGACAGATAAGCCAAGAAACACGTTTCTATTAAAACCCATTTTGGTCGAAAATGTAGATAGCACTTTTTGAATATAAAGCGTCGATATATTATATATTTAGTCCTTTAATTCCTTGTGGAACACAGGATTCAACACATACATACGTTCTCAAAATGTTTTTGATGTTGCCTTATTTCTGTTGAAAAATTCTTGTCGGCCAAACGGTAGAAACAAATCGTTAACAACTTTTTATATGTATCAAATCAACTCTACTGTGAATCGATAAACTCAAATATTAGCGTACCATCAATCACCACAACCGGAAACCTTCGGAAAAATAAGAAAAAACAAACCACTCTCTATCGATGATTAATTAACTTAATAATAATCTTCGCCGTAGATCGAACAAATTCGGATTTCTTAAATTTTATCAATCAGCGACTAAAATTCAAAACAAGTTACGAGCCTCAGGAAATGATCAAACAACACGATCTCGGTGCTTCAAAAACATGTGTATAACCCATGAAATTTAACGAATCATGGAGCCCAAAAGTAAACAGCAGTCGACGGTATTATTTTTTCAACATAACCCAAAAAAGCACTTTGAAGCCATTGGTAGTGTGTTCATTGCCTGAAAATAAGAAAAAATTAACCACTCTCTAACTCAGGTATGGTCATCCGCTTTATACTTCCAATTGCCACCCACAAAAATTTATTACGAGGTCAAAGGTTATTTTTTAGAGCATTCTTTAAATATACAAAATTTCTTCAAAATCTTGTTATTTAGAAACTGAGATCATATGAGATTTCGGTTGTTGGATTAACTGAAAAAATCTGACCCATGTTTGTATTTAACACAATTTTACCCCATTCTAGCATCTCATCTACTATAATTTGATATTTATTAGCATTTAACTTGCTTCCGAAGTTAGATTTATATGGGAGATATGGTCAAATGTGGAACGAATCCCATAAAATTTTATTTAATGACCAATAGTTGCAAAAAACTTCTTTGTTCCAAATTAACCAGATATGACCTATTATAATTCAATTTAATAGTGATTGCCAGGGTGGGGCTATATCTTGTCTAGTTTCTGAGATAAATAATGTCTGTTTTGTTCTATATCCTTCAAAACGGATTTTTTTTGTGCTGTTTTGGTCTATGCGCCAAATATATGGTGTAAAATCTCAAAATTTTATCTTATAGTTTTTTAGAAAAATTAAGTTAAAACTTCAAGATCGATTTTCTCAAAATGCATTTTTGGCATATAGAGCACATAAACTCTCGCACGACGATATGGTAGCTGTAATCAAATGTAAACCGATTTCCCAATTTTAATATCGAACTTTTTCAAAACATCAGAAATACTGCTGTTTCCGTAAGTAGTTTATATAGATGCTATGTCAATTGTGAACCGATTTTTCTTGTCAAATGTAGTTTACCTAGCTCTTTCCGTTCAGGCCCTATCTTGCCTTCAACAGACAGACGAACATCGATCGTTCATCGAATGTCATTAGGACTCAGAATATACATGCATACATATATGTACGTATGAGGAGCGCGGAACAAAAAGTTATTTTTGCATTGTTTAAAGTTTTTCGGAAATTAAATTTTTATTATTTCACGCCTTAAAAAAATCAATGAACAGCGAAATATATATAAGTTTTTGATAGATTTCAACCTAAACATTACAAAAAAAAAAACAAAAATGTATAAATTTGCAAAAATAACCTTTTGTTCTGGGCTTCTCGTATATTCCTTTTAGTTTTTGAGTTACAAATATAATGATAATATTCTTCTTCTTCTGTTATTATTGACTCCCAGTGGAGCATAGGGCTCCACTGGGAGCCACATATTGTGTTTAGAAATTGAGTTATTGATGCCATTTTACTTCAAACACGGTTTTCTTAATTTTCTCAAAATTGTTACATTTTGATGTGAACGTATTTTGTATGTAAATATTTAGTTTGTTTCTTAATTATTTCTTTATGTAAAAAAACTTTGTTGTACTTATAAATTAATTCAAGTTCAATGTAAGTTTATCAATAAAATGTTTATATAAACTTTGATGCACTTACGGTATCACGTTTTAATAAGTGTGACTTGAAAGCTTATAATGGATCTTCCAAGAGGAACTCCAGAACTTTGACAGGTAATTACTAACGGTCATTTTGATGAAGCTACACACATACATACACATATCAAATTATTATACTATTCCACTGTATCAATCTCAAATTGCAATGATATATCATTGAAATAGGAAGCACTTAATGAAACCTCCTTTAAATTAAAATGATATTATGTATTTTATTAAAAATATTAACCTTATTAACAAATAAACAATGGATGCACTATAATTCAACAATCTAAATACATACATATGAATGTGAACGCATCACACACATTTGTAATTGCGTGTGATAGTGAAGCCAACATAATAATAAATCTCATTCGGTTTCGTATTAAAAAAAATGTTCAATATAGAATTATTAACTTTTAAATCTAATAGTTTTCAAACACCTGAGCATTCATTACACTGGCAATATTCGTTCTCTATCTTCTTTAGTCTGTTAAACCATTCCAATTTGTAGACACTTTCTACTAACATCATCCACAGCAACGGTTGTACAAGTAGTTTGTAAAAATGATATTAAATTCAATTACATACAAAGATTTGAATGTTCTGAAAGAAGCCTTCATCCAGACAACATTAACCGAACGGTGCATTTCTGGAGACCACAGGATTGCTTAAGAAAACTCACACCTGCTAATATACATATAGAGGAGGCTGATGAAATCTAAGGGAATGAAACTTTAAATGCTTTCATGAAAAACTTTATTAACTTTAGGTTTATGTAACAACAACACAAATTCAAATTAACATTCCAACTGTCTGATTTATTTTATTAATTCCGTAAGTATGAATAAAATTATTACTATTTATTTATTTGTATTATTAGTATGTAACTGTATTTTAGAAAAATATTTTTAATTTTTATAAAAACAAATTAAATTTAATCTAATAAAGAAAAACGTCAGTTGCCACAAAATATTTACAGCATTCCATCTTAACTGGTCTCAAAACTTTGTTATTACAAAATATAATTAAATTATATTAAACATTTTGTAAAACATTTTGAAAAGAATTCCTAATACTTTTAGAAAACACAAAAAAGTGCAATTGAAAAATTAAATAAATAAAACTCTGTAATTAAAATGCATTAAAAAATCATCAAAAGGAACTCAATTTAATACTATATTTTAATTATTTAATAAATATAAGAATGAATGAATAAAATGTAAAAAAAAATAATATTGACGTATGTATTACTTATTTTTCTTATTTCTTACTTATTAATTTTCCATAGAAAAAATTAAAAGAAATAATTTTATTTTAGAACAGAACAGAACCCAACCCATGTAAAAAGTTAATAGAGGGAGATTAGTTTAATCAAATAACTGATTGCAATTTTAAAATTACACTAATTACAAGGTAGAGTGTAAATACGGCTAATTTGAAAAACACCTCATTCCATACCTATATTTTTATAATAAATATTAAATTTCAAAATTGAGATCATATGAGAGGTCGGTTGTTCGGTTAATTTGTATAAGATGATCAAGCAATTTTCAATTTCATTGGTAAAAAACGACTGGGAAAAATATGAAATGAATTTGAGTTTTATTGCATTACATATTCTTCCATTAATAAATTCCATTGCATACGGATGGATGATGTACTATGTACTTCCTTAATAAACAATAAACAGATTCACAAATAAGTTTTGCATATTCATTAATAAAAAATTTTATCATGCTGAAAATTGAAAATATATTGATTACAAAATTTATTTTTATTTTACATTTTATTCTATACAATTTCGCAATTTTAGAACAAAAAAAGCAAAATGCAACAACCCAAGAAATAAAATGGTACTGTTAACCAAATTTAAAGCATTTCGTATTTTCGCCCTTGTAATATGCCGACAATCACCTGGTAAATTTTGTATGTATTATGAATTTTGGCAGGGAAACGGCCCGAATAACTACAAAATGCTCTTTTTAAATTTACATAAAAAAGCAACAAAGGGAAATGAAAAACTAAATCAAAAACATAACAAAAATATTTTTACAAAATTAGTTCAAATTTAACGGCAAATTTAACACACCACTTGCTTGTATTTTTACCTAATGTAAACAGGGCGTTCCTACAAAATTCGTACTATGAAATATGGTTTGTGTATGTACTTGAGTAGGCAACACCTTTTACGATTATTTCAAGTAACGCCATAGGGCAGAGCTGCCAATGTGTTGTTTTTAAAAGCACTTATTTGGATTTTATTCACCATACCTAATAATATTCATCTGATTCATTTGTTCGCTTCATGTTGAAAAAAATTGCACATTTCTGTATCATTCACGCCGGGGTGATGATAGTCAGTGATGTGAGAGCTGCGGGTAGCGAGTACTAAAAGAACAACAAAAATATGAAGTGTATTTATAAGGAAAACTTTTGTTTTTGTTGTTTTTTTTATAGTTTTTTGGTTTTACGTTTTTTTTCATAGTTGCGGTTAATGGAGTCATACTGCAGGGTGTTGTTTTATAATTATTTGACCTTAGCTCCCATACAAATTCTGATGTCAAAAAGCACTTAATAAGACAAAAATCGCTCGTTCCCACGGCAGTCGGTTCTTCGTACTGGAACGACTCGGAAACCTTAGGATTCCGACCAAGGACTGCCACTTCTGCGATATTAACAAATATATCGTAGTTACAACAATAACAACAACAACAACAAAAATCGCTAAAACGCTCGTAAATCTGAATATAATGAGACTTATGAGTTTACTTTTTGCATACATAATTTTTGTTAAAACTTTAATCAATTTTGCTCTCATATAAGTCCAAATGACGGAAACAGCTTAAATATATAAGTTTTGAGAAAATATTTGTATGATGGCAAAATTTAGTAAATATTTGTCTTTATACTGGAAAAAGAAAAAATGAGTTGCCCTTTTTTATATTAAGCTATCGATATATATTATACAAAAAGTCACTACAAAATATTTTCTGGTCCTTTCATGATAATTAACATGATTTATTAAAACGGACACAAGTAAAAATTATTATTTTTTGGTAAAAGCATGAACGCCGTGTAAACTTAAGAATACACTAAAATTTGCGTTAAAAGCACTAAATAGACGATGCAGTTACCATATTTCATTAAAATAACACATAGAGTTGCCATAATTTTGCAAAAGTGAAATGTCAGTTTTGACAACCGGATACAAGGTACACAAACTTGGCAGCATTGCGTCAACATGTTCTTTTTCTGGCGAACGCCATTGCTGTTTGCATCGGGGATAATTTTTCTTAGTGAAAATGTAAGATTATTTATTGAAAATTTGTTATTTAAACAACATAAAATGATGAATAAATATTTTAAAAATACATCCACATTAATAAATATGAAGAAATTAATAAATATTATATCAAAATCGTGTAAAACAATGAATTAAATTGTTTATTCCAAAAAGTGAGGTTAATGCAAATGTCAAAAAATGTGATGAAAATACTTTGGAATTGTTCAATTTACACGTGTAAATAACATTTTATCATTAATATAAAATTGTTAAGTGTAAACGAAATAATATTTGTTTCAGTGCTTTCATATAAAGTGTATCATAATTGTATTTCCGTCCACAACTAAAACCTTAGGTACTTTAAAGTTGGTTTCTTTGGTATTCAAATGGACTACAATAAACGCCATGTTCAACTATTCCTCTTAAGGATATCGGCTCAAAGATATAAACCTTAATAAAGTGAAGAACAACAAACAAACCAAATATATAAAATAATTTAGTTGATAAAAACAATTATTGCAGAATTTAAATTAAAATTTTATTTTATCTTTGTAGCATGGCTGAAGTTGCTGAGAACATTACCGAAACTTTTGAGGAACAACCTCCAATTGAGACTGAGGGTGCTGAGACTTTGTTGGAAACCAACGTTGTCTCAACTACTGAATTGCCCGAAATTAAATTGTTCGGTCGTTGGTCTTGCGATGATGTTACCGTCAATGACATTTCTTTGCAAGATTACATCTCCGTTAAGGAGAAGTTTGCTCGTTATTTACCTCACTCCGCTGGTCGTTATGCTGCCAAACGTTTCCGCAAGGCTCAATGCCCCATTGTTGAACGTTTGACCTGCTCCTTGATGATGAAGGGTCGCAACAACGGCAAGAAGCTTATGGCTTGCCGTATTGTCAAACATTCCTTCGAAATCATTCACTTGTTGACTGGTGAAAATCCTTTGCAGGTGAGCCACGGTTATTGTTTAAACTCTTTACCATGTGTCTTATGCTAAACTGTTGTTGAGAATTGCATCTGGTAATCTACTTTACAAACAGGTAGAATAAGACACAGATTAAATTTGTTTAATTAAAGCGAAAATAAATAAGCTCAAACTTGGCTTTTTATTAATGTTTTATATTTAACAACAATTATTTAAGAAAGCAAGTATGCTTATTATTAAGTTTCCGTTAAATGTCTATAATATTATTTATGCATTTGTAATGCAGATTCTCGTCAGTGCCATCATCAACTCTGGCCCCCGTGAAGATTCCACCCGTATTGGTCGTGCTGGTACCGTTCGTCGTCAAGCCGTCGATGTTTCCCCTCTCCGTCGTGTCAACCAAGTAAGTAAATGCAATATTTTTAAAGGTTCAGTTTATGCCATGCACAATATCCTGCAAAACTATGAGAGTTTGAAGGACTATAACACATGGCTATATAAATAAAACTAACCCAATAATTGTCTTCCATCCGTAGCATTATTTAGCCATTTATAAATATAAAAAAGGCAATTAATGTATGAAATGAAGATACATTTGAAATCAAGATCAAATTGTTTGACCTCATGTAACAATTTTCTCGAAGTATGGTTATACTATAACTAGAGGATTTCGTTAGAGATATGTTAACCATCTTTGGCTCGATATCACTTTTATATAAAAATTATAATAATTTTTCTTTATTTTCAGGCTATCTGGTTGTTGTGCACTGGTGCCCGCGAAGCTGCTTTCAGAAACATCAAGACCATTGCTGAATGCTTGGCCGATGAATTGATTAACGCCGCTAAGGTAATTATACACGTAGTAGTTGATATATTTTTTTAAAGGTCTACTCTAATGTAGTATAATGTTTTGATCCATTTATACTACCTCGCTTGTAGACAAGAGTAACAAAGATTTTATTATCCTAGCAATAGCTTATTACCTTTTATGGCTGAGTTAGTGCTCGAGAAACGTAAATTCACAATAAAAATTAAAGCTTAAGTTTTATTATCCTAGTCTTGTAGTTTCTATCAGAGGTTAAAAATTAGGTCTACTCTAATGCTTTATCATGTTATTTAATCAAGTGATAACAGCATCGCTTGTAGACTAGAGTAATTGTGTTTTATTATCCTGGTTCTAAAAGTAACAACATTTTGATGGACCCGAGAAACGTAAAACTACAAAAATTTGTTCCTCTAAAAATAATATTTCTTCAAAAGAGTTTTATTCAGTCCTTAACTAAAACCTTAGAATACATTTTTATTGTACCCTTTGGTATTCAAAAGGACAATAGAAAACACCATGTTTAACTATTCCTCTTAAGGATATCGACTTAAAGATATAAACCTTAATAAAGTAAAAATCAACAATTTCACTATAATATTTCGTTTAATTTAATTTGTCTACTCTAATGCTTTGTTATATTTTTAACCAAATAACTATAGCCTCGCTTGTAGACAATATGAAATGAGTTTTATTATCCTGGCTCTTGAAGTAATTAACATTTTAATGAGCCCGAGAAACATAAAACAACAGGTTTTTTATTTTAATGTTGTATCATTAAGGTTTACATGTAAAAAATATTAAAGCAAATTTTAATTTTATTACTTTTCTTTATTTTTAGGGTTCCTCCAACTCTTATGCCATCAAGAAGAAGGATGAATTGGAACGTGTTGCTAAGTCCAACAGATAAATGCATATACTGTTTTACCATGTGTATATATTTTACACTTTTTTATTAATGAAATGATAATAAAATAAAACATCTTAAAAATTATGAAAATGTTTTTTATTCTTTTTTGGAGTTCGAGTATAATTAATTCTATAAAATTCTTAAAAAATAAAATAACTTAAAACGAAACTGGTGAACATTTAATCCTCAGCACTCTTGAAGAAATCTCTTCCGTTTTTACTGCCGAATCATGTGCAATCTATCAAGCCACCCGCAAGGCACTCTCCGAAAGAAAGAAAATTATAATTTTCACTGATAGTCTTTCGGTAGTTAGCGCCATTAATAACCCCTTTAACATTAAGTGGAACACTATAGTAAAAATAAGGGGCTCTCTCATAGACAATGAAAGCAAAATCAGAATTTACTGGGTGCCAAGCCATATAGGAATTTCAGGTAATGAAAAAGCTGATATAGCCGCTAAATACGCCTCATATGCTCTAATAATAGTCGATAATACACAAGAAAATTTAATCATGTACTTCTTTAACAAACATTGTAATTACTTAACTTTCATTCATTATATATATGTACATATATTTCTATATTAATTCAGAGCTGATGGCCTATGTGCTATTGCTCTTAAACTTAAATTTTAGTCTTAGAATTGTATTCTTTAAGATTAAATAAATATAATAATAATAATAAAAAAAAGTTAATTTTAACTCACCTACTATTTATCTTGCGTTGTTAAACGATAGCTGTTACAACAAGTACATTTATATGTAGGTTCCGTTATAAGGGTATAACCTTTAATAAACCGAATTAGCAATATAAAAATTTTTGAACCATGACTTAAAGGAGTGCCCCTGGTGCATAAATAAAACGTAATGTTTTAATAATTATAGCCTTCACCTCCGATGGTAAACAAAGTTTGTGCTGAATTTGTAAAGCAGAGGTCCTAGACCTCTGCGCTTGGTGCTCACTTGTTTTTGTAAAAGCATTTAGCTATAGGCTGTGTTAGTGCTCGATACTCACAGCACCCAACACTAGCAATACGAAACACACAAACAACATGTTTTATGTATAAAAGCAAGTGGAAAGCAACAACACTTTCGTAAGGTTTGCTGGTAAGCATTGTCGGCAGCAATCATCAATGAAGATTGTGTTTAGCGTTCATACGTTTTTTTTATGCATTAGTTTTACAACAATATAAAAATACGGGTTAGTAATCCACCCATAACAAACATACAATTATGTAAACCGGACTCCTTAATGTAAGAAGAGGACGTCCAAAACTTCGATGGAAAGACCAAGTAGAAGAAAATCTTTCAAAGCTTGGTCTACGAAATTAGAGAATAGCGCAGAAGATCGAAGCGTATAGAATTTTAAAACATGACTTTAACATGTTGTAAATATAGGCCATTTAAGTAAGTACTTGATGTGATACCTTCTACTTTTTTGCAAAATAATAATTGTATATAAAATTAAGAGTCGAGTATCGCTAATACAGTACATGATTTTATAGTTTCTTGTATAAATTAATTCTTATCGGTTGAAATCCAATCGATCCGTTTGTTACCACATTTTGGTTATCGGTTAATATTTATAAAATGGTTTTCTGTGCAAGGTTTTAGTAAAAAATTCAATTGTCTTTTTTGTACTTTTCTGGGTATTTAAATGACTTTTGAGATTGTATTTTGTATGACAGTATAGGTCGATTCACGCAAAATTAGGTACACTGATTTCGGTTCCCATAAGCAATATTTATGCTTAATACTTTTAAAATACAATTAAATTTGTGGCTGTAAAGGGCCAAAAACTCTATTTCGGAAAAGCATCTCTATGGGAGGTACCCGAAATAGTAATCCTATTTTGCCCAACAGGGATCATCCGTGGAGTAAAATAAAGGTCTGTGGCAGATTTCATTAAATTATTTTTGAAATTTCGACCTGTACTTTGATAACAAGCTTACAATGATATCCCGTCATCCAGCTGAACGAACATTTTTAAATCGACTCAGGGAGCGATTCTGAGTCGATCGGTAAACTCTTCAGCACAAACCCAATATACCCTTTTTCTATATATGGTGGTGAAGGGTAAAAACTTTGGCTGCCACCTTAATGTTCTTATTCGGTTTACCTAAATGATCTCAATATTTTCATCTTCTATAGTCTGGACAAGCCAAAAACTATATGTGTCCGTATTGTCGAAGTTGCACTGTATATATATAATTATACTGATCGGTCTTTAAAGAGTTTATACATGTTAACTAAAATGTCAATGTAAAATTTGTTTAAATCGGATAGTTCTCTTATAATGTTAATAAAACTGCTTTAATTGCATTTGCTATAATAGAGAGTTGAATCTATAGTAACGGCATAAGACCTCGATCCTTAATTTCTACTTTAAAATCCCAATCACATTGCGCTCAGGAACATTTTGATATAAGAAGCACAACGATTATAATGTGCACAAAATTTAAACGTGAACACATTTAAGGAAAGTAATATTTATTATATGTCTAGTGTTGTGTCTAATATCTTTCTAATTGCTTTCATAACTTAAAAAAATTGAAAAACAAAAAATTCACAATAATAAATATAGTTTGTCATCCGTCTTTGAAAATATCTATTTGTGCATAAAATAAAAAACTTTTTTAAAGTAGAAAATATAATTGGTTATTAAAAAAAAATTATAGAACACTTTCATTAATTTTAAATTTAATGAATATTAGTTAAATAAGTTTTTATTGATCCAAAACAACAAGTGATTATTTTCTAATAAATAATATAAATTTTACACATACACACTCATAAATTAAAACAATTTTATTTCGATATAATTATTAATGCAAAAAGTTTAATAACAACAACAAAAATCAAAATTTTGGCGCATTTTTCTTTTAATAAAGTTCGCATCATCTCAAATTTTGGCGTAAGTTTCGAATACAGTTATATTTTTTTATTGTTTAAGCTGGTGTTATAAAAAAACATATTAGCTCATTTGGAAACTTATAAAAATTAACATTTAATGTTAATTATATCTTTACTGTTGTAATATAAATATATATGAAAAAATCTTGAAAAAAGTCGTTACATTATACAAAGTTAAGCAAGGTTTAATTAATAAACACTTTATTAACATAAAACCTTCCTTTAATTTTTTTAAGTATTTCTGATCTTTTGAAAATTAAAAAAAATTAATTGAATTGAATTGTCTTCAATTTGTCTTTATTTAAAGCAAAAAAATATATAAATTTTATATATTCCAGATTTTGTACCCGTTATTTGTAAAAAAATAAAAGCTTCTAAAGTCAAGCTATGGCAGAACGTTACTACAGGTAATTACGAACGCTAGATTAAATAAATCTATAAATTATCACAAAACATTTTCTATGTTATTAGCATTCATCCTGAAGAATCGGCTAATGTTTATATAAACTATAATGTTGGTCAGGCGCAGGCGCCTGTTCATCAACATATGGTGGGCGTGCAGCAAATAAATAGTAATGATTATTTAACTAATTCAGCCTACTACACAACTGTGGCGGCTTCAGTGGCAAACAACATCGTAGATGTTAACAACAATCGTAATTCAAGTCGTTATTATAATGTTAATGGCGCAGGAGGTGCTGGAGGTGTCTGCGGTAAGAATGGAAATGGTCATCAACAGAATCATATTTATACAAATAAAGTTTTACCCTCTTCGTTGATGACAAAATATACAAATGCTGGGAGCTACATGCATGGAGGAACCTCAATGATTACAAGCCATATGCCTACACATGATACACATAATAACCAAAATAATCACCATAACAATCACACAGTTGTTACCCAGTCTTATTATCCTAATCACTCGAATGGATCATCTTATGGTTATCAAAGAAATCGTTACATGCCTTATAATCGCTGCAATACGACAAGCTCATCACTACAGCAACAACCCATACATACTACTAGTGATATTTCCACATCTGTCTTAACAAATGGCACTGGCTTCAATCATTTTCCTACACCCATTTACCAAACTTGCCCACCAGGTTTGGGTCAAACAATAACATCTACTACTTCACTGCCTTCAGTTTCAGTACAAGCTCCTTTGCATTCACATTCGATGGCCACAACTAGTGCATCGCAATGTTCCGCTAGTTCTGAGGAATTTACTTATGCCCATGCTGTAGCTTCATCATTAGCTCCCAATATTGTCACCTCGAATGTGTCAACGACTGATAATAAAAGCTCTTCTGTATCTTTAGCAACTGTCGTAAGTTCTTGTAGCACTGGTGGTACTGTCATGACTTCGACTCCATACAATAACTCTCAAACGTATGCAACGGTTAGCGATCCTAATGATACGGTTACTTTGCAAATAACAAATTTAGATTTCTCAATGGATGAAGCCAGTTTGAGGAATTTTTTGCTTAATCAACTTAAGCCCATAACTCCAGTTGTTTCTTTAACATTCGAGGGTAGCTCATATGCTAAAGTAACTGTGCCAGATTTATACGTAAGTATTCAGTTCTAATCAACTTTTCCAGTAATAATAAGATTTCATTCATTTAAGTTTGCAAAGCAAGTAGTTTCTAATTTACACCGCAAGAAAATTGGTCACAAGCGTATGTTGGTGTCATATACACGCGATTCATCTTTAACCGAAATTAATACTTTAAGATGTCAAGTAGCTGGACTACTAAAGGTATTTAACATTATTGTCCTTTTAAACCGAATAACTCATGATTTGTTTTTAGGATGTCCCTTGTTATACTTTACCCATGTATAAATTTCGTGAACTTTTTCAATCGCGTTTTAAAACGTCCATCAGTGTAATGGATCTTCATAAGATGCAAGACATTTGTATAATTAATTTGGACAACAACGAAGAAAAATTTATTACATTACATCCAGAGTTAGTTAACTCGTTGGAGAGTTCTCCGTTAATGGAGGGTTTGCAACACAGTGTCCCCTACTGTACTATACATTTTAAAAGAGAACAACATAAAGGCTGGGCTGAACAGGAAATTGAACCGCTACCAAATGTTTTTATGACGATAACCGAAATACAACAAGTTATACACCCACTATTAAAAAATCATGCAGGAGATATACCAGTAGCTTCTCTAGTTCATTGCATTGAGGGGCAATTAAAAAATCAAATTACACCCAACGACAATGGTGTCAATTTAGAGCATTTAGTATGTTGTGTGCAGGGCATACAAATAACTGTTAATAATTTCGGAATTAAAATTTTGGGGTGGTTGGAATCCAATAAGGAAAATTCGGGTTCAAGTAACCAAATATACTCAAAAAACTCGATATCTGATCCTTTATACCAAATTTCCCGTGAAGTTATTGAGCTGGTGAAAATGTCTCCAAAGGCAACAATGAAGTTTAATCGCTTTATACCAGCATACCATAACCACTTTGGTAAACAGTGCCGTGTTGCAGATTATGGATACACAAAACTCATAGAATTGTTTGAAGCTTTGTCAGCAGTAGTTCAAATAATGGGAGATGGGGAAAATCGGCAAATTACCTTAACTCATCGAACCCAAATACGTCGTTTTACATCAGATTTGTTAAGAGTTCTTCGTGCGCATGGTAATAAGTCGGTCTTATTGTCCCAATTGCCCACTATATTTGCCCAAACCCAAAACAGAACATTCGATGTAACCGACTACGGAGTTTGTGATATTGTGGATATTTTAGATGGACTTGTTAATTCAAATATTGTTGTGGTGTCGACAGTGCAAAATGGCAAAGATATTTTGATCTCTATACCCAAACGTAAGCAAACTGCTAGTGAACTAGAAAAGACTTGCATTTTTGCCGGCGAAATTGTGGAGCTTTTCCGTAATGCACCCCAGTACACAATACTTTTCCAAAAGTTTGTTCGCTCCTATCACTATCACTTTGGCTACCAATGCCGCTTAAGTGATTACGGCTTTCAGAAATTGGCTGATCTAATGGAAGCTGTTCACGGTGTTGTCGAAATGGAGCTTACCAATGATGAGGATAAGAAAATTTATTTAACGTCAAAGGTCGCAAGAAGAGTATTTGCTGAACAGATAGAGGAGCTTATAGCTAAAACGACTGGTTCATCCAAAACATCTATGAAAATAGAGGATGTTATGAAATTGCACAAAAAGAAATATGGTTATCAAATAACACCTCAAGCTTTAGGTGTTAAAGATATTTCAAAAGCGATCGAATTGTTGCCATATGTAGAGGTACATACATATTTATTTATTTCACACAAATCTAATTACCTATTCAATTTAATTTAAAGGTTTTGGAAAAAGATGATAGTAAATGGATTATATGTCACTGCGAAGATAACACATTTCGTAATCTATCATATAAGGCAAGTAAATTTATTTTAAATCACGAAATGAAAAAAATGGAACAAAAAGATGGAAATGATCCACTGACCAGTCCACCGGAGGAACCGAAAAAGCAAATAACCTTAAGTGACTTTATAAAAGGTTTCAACGAAAAATACAAGGAAAGTACATCCGAGTCAACAATAAGAGCCATGAAACACGCTATAGAGGTAAGTTAATCGAAAAAATATTTATTTGCATATTAGTTTTGTTTGCTAATTTTAATACTTTTTAGATTACTTCGGAGAATAATATATCTTATGTTAATATTTCGGCATTAATGAAATTTTTGATGAACATTATACGTTTATTGGAGAAAAGGTCAACCATGATCGTACATGATATTAAAACTATATTAGATTGTACTATAAACACAACTTTTGAATTTGGCTATCCTAATCTATTTTCGATTTTAACTGCTTATGAGGATATATTTAATGTGAATATAGGGGTATCACAAGAACGTTCAGAAATTTCTTTAGTACCAAATACTGAAAGTAAGTGTTAAAAGACTGTTCAAAAATTGAATATATGTAAATAATGTATTTTTTAATTTAATTTAGTGCGGTTAACAGCATATGTTAATCACAAACACATGTTTGGTTCCTTAAAATTGCCGTATAATAAACAAAAGATTCTTCGTCCTTCTCGCACGCCCTTAATTGAGAATAACAGTCGTAATTCTAGTGTTCAAGGACCTCCAGCAAAAACTCGAGCCCTATCAAATGATTCAACTTCCTATAATAATTCGTATACATCCAACAACAATAGACAACATAACTCCAATTATTATCAACAAAACTCAAGATCTTCATCATCATCATCCAAAAATTATACTAGCGGCAATTCTTTTAACAATTTAAGTAATTCGTCAATTTATTCCACAGCCTCACACAACTCCAATATATTTAACACCTCAATGTCGAACATGTCGAATAACAAAGAAAATTCCTTTAACTCTTCAATGATGTTTAATCAATCATTCAATACGTCATCGAATACGTCGGGTTCATCCTATTGCGATCTTAATGGTAGTGTTACAAATTTGATCAATCCAATGAGTGGTATGCAAACAGTAATACAAAACCAATCTCAATCACAACAAGAAATAAATGCTCAAATGCAACAAATACCTCCAGTATATCCTACATCAAAATTATGGGATCGTCGGCATGGTTGTAATATATATCAACCTCCTTTTATGGATGTATCAACATCAAATTTGCCAACACTAATGATGCCACCACCACAAATCCCAGTACCGACACAAACTCTTACGTTGCCAAACCAGCCCACATTTATACCAATTTCTACAGAAGCTTCGACCGGTCTTTATGAGTTAGTAAACAACATACAAATGTGCCCAATATATGAGCCTCCCAAACCTGACACCCCACCATCAGAGGTAGTACCTGTTTCAACTCATTCTGTTAAAGAAAGAAGATATTTATTAAAATATGTAAATTGTTTGTTCTAGAATATGCCGTTTTGGATTGACCCAATTTGGACCAATAATAACAACAGTGAGAAACCTAAAGATGATTTGGTAATTTTTGTTATTATATATTTCTTTTTTATAACTTTAACTCATTTTTATTTATGAACTTTTTCTTCTTTCAGTTAAATATACGTTTACCAGAACTAAAAGCTCTGAACGTTTTGCCCATGTTATTGTCTCCTTATAGTTTATCGAAAACTGAAAATATGAAACAAGTTTTCAATTTCGATTCACATGATAGAAAAATTGCCTAAATTATTAATTTTACTTTACCATCTCTCACTTCATAATTCATAATTATTTACTTATTTTTTGTCATTACTTATAACCTTAAACTTTTTCTTAAAAATGTTGCTGAGAATATTTATTATCATTAATTGTAACTATTATTTAGAATAAATTTATTTAAATATTTAATTTTATAAAAATAAATTATTTAATTATCCCCCTCCCCCTTAAAATAGATATAAAAACAATAATTGAATGTAAAAATGTTTTTGTGGCAGTCGAAAATCTTATAGAAAAATAATAAAATAATTAAAGAAATGTTTTGTTAAATAAAAAAACAAAATTGTAATAACATCTTAAGACCCTTAAAAAACATGCCACTGGAAAAACATTAATTCTAAAAAAACAATATTGTAACAATTTAACTTTAGTTTATACAAAGAAATGTTAAATATTTATAATTAAAAAATCAAAATAATTGTAAACAATTTGAGAATCACAATGGTCTAATTGTATCTTTTATATTTTTATAATAAAAATTTGTTAACATTATTATAAAATAAAAATGCATGCCAATTAAAATACAAAAAATCATTTATTAATACAGTTAGATCATATAAATCAATTTCGATCGAACCTGGAATTATCTGATCGCAAGTGTAACACGCCTAGTAATTTTCTAACAACATTAAAATTTTTAAAAGTTAGGTGCAACATATAAAAGAACCCTATTACTCAATTCAATGCCAAAAAAACAAGCTGCATTTGCTGGAAAGGCTCTTATCATTACAGGTACAACCCCACGATACAATGACATTGGTCCATCCTTTTTCATAAGTTCTACAAAAACTTCACGTACTCCATGTTTGTAAGTACCTTCAGGTGCTGCAGTTGTCATAAAATCAAATTAAAGCGCCGTAAAAAATTAATTAGTTGTTGCAAAAGAAACCTGTTTGTAAACGACTCTTAAGAACATCAGCTGGCATGCCTAGGATCCAGTAAGCCATTCCTGCCAAACCACCAGCTAAAATTGAAGCTGCAAATTGTGAATCAGAACTGGTATGTTCCACTAATATTTTTGTTATTGCTTCATAGCTTACAAAATAAGTACCATTTGCGGGCAAATCTATTATTAAAATCATATTTTATTAATATCTTTTTAAACAATAATCGATTTCGGAAGTATTGAGTTCTTTAATGTATTTCGTTGATTAAATAATAACTAAATCTCATTTTTGTTAACTTTTCTCTTATTATTGAAAACCTGATAAATGTAGAAAATTATGTATAAGTTGAAAACATTATTTTACATATTTTAACAATGGAACTAAAAATTAGGTGCAACCGTATTGAAAAATTTATTTGCCAATTCAATACCAAAGAAACAGGCAGCATTGGCAGGGAAAGCACGAATCATAATGGGTGTTATTCCACGATATAAGGCAAAAGGACCATCCTTAACCATCAGATCTTTAAAAACGCTACGAACACCATTTGGATATGTACCAGCAGGAGCTTAAAAAATAAAGGGCATATTTAAACATTTAACATTTTTGTTTTCAATATAACATTTCCTACCTGTCTGCAAGCGACTCTTTAAAACATCTGCAGGCATACCAACCAACCAATAGGCTATACCAGCAAAACCACCAGCAAAGACTGTGGCAGTTAAGCTGACCTGATTACTTCCACTTTTTTTCTTGGCAAGCTCTTGCAGATACTCATATACCAAGAAGTAAAAACCGTTTGCGGGCAAATCTAAATAAATAATTTATTAATAAAGAATAATATTGTTGAAATTATTTTATTTACATGATGACTGATTAAGATGAATATGAAATGTTAATATAAACCACCGCCACCACACAACTATGAGAGAGGTTAATAAATGTTGATTTTGTACAATGGACACATGCACATATTATTTGTTTTTCTTCTTAATATAATACAAGCACAAGACTTAGGTATTCTAATAGTTTATGTTTTTACAAACATAAATTCAGCAACACTTTAAACCAAGATATATGTACACGGTAGTTCCATTGTCACTTTTAAATTTAAAAATCACTATCTGACATATATAAGGATTATGACAATTGTGAAAAAATAAAGCTATCATATATGTTTGGATTTGTTTTCAATTTTGTAAATATTGAATATTTTTGAAGCATATTAATTTTTTCATTGAAATTATTTTTCTTCAATATAAATATCAAAAAATATATTAAATTTTGAATTTAAGAGAGCCGGGATCATAGAGGAATACTTCTAGACAACCATTATAACAATTACAAGGTTAATAATGTGTTCATATTTAAAAATTTAGTAAGACTATTGGAACTACCTTGTACTTGTATCATGCTTTAAACTATATTTTTTTTTTTAAATATTCCTTCTAAAAAATGTAAACAAACTTTTCCCCCAACAGCATTTTTATCAAATTTTTAAAAACACGAATTTATTTAAGATATTGTGTTGTGTTGAAATAGGTGCTTAACTCAAAAATTAAAAACAACACAGTGTTCTCAAACATGTCATACTACAACATTTCTGGAACTCAGTGCTGTTATATAAATTTTATATTCTATTTCGAAAATTATTAGTTTTTCAACAAATACTTTCAAAATAAAATTTGTTAAAAAAATGCTATGTTCCGCAAATCATACATTTTAACAAAAAATTATATGGATCGTTCACTGATAAACCTAAGTGATCAATGCTCTACAGCCATCAAAAGTAAAACAAAAAAGAAGCCAATCACAAAAAAACTTCATAAAAGGACAATAGGTATACGTTCTGAGATTTTTTGTGTCTGCCGTTTAACTATGAAAAGAGATAGAACTTTCAGTGTCGGAAAGGATAATTAGAAAAGATGCGGTTAGATTTTGTTAAAACGCAGTGTGATTGGACAAGTCCAGAATATGTAAAAAATTATTAAGGGTGAATAAATAGGTTCTTCAAAAAGATAATTTTAGAGAAAAACAAAAAACGATAACTTAAAAGAATAAAAATATATTTTGATAAAAATCTGAATTATTTGAAATTATTTTTGTCTCCAGGCAATTTAGTTTATGCAGATAGACTGATTTGGATATAGGCTATTGTTTTATGTATTACATTGCTTACAGTATCTTGATATATAATTATGTATGTTCGTATTTGTATACATACAACCCGACATCATATTTTTTTGAATTACTATTTATGCACATTTTTATAATTTGTATTAATATTTATAATTTTTATACCAAGCAGTAGAGTAGTTCTGTATTTTGATTTATGCCTACATGTTAAAAACACACACATTTTACTGATAACAACATCCTTTTCGTCTTGATTTCCTTCATATTTATATACAATACATATATTTAATAATATTTATACGAGTTTAATCTTTTGAATTTGTAATTAAACGATGGCGGTTTAAGTTTTTTCAGAAAATTCGTATTTAGTTTTATATCGTCTTTTGAACACAACGCGCGACTAGTAAATAGTGTTAATAAATTGTAATACACAAATTCAATATATTGTTTAAAAATAGTAGTTTTGAAAAAAAATGTTCTAAGATAAACGATATATCTACAAATATTTAATTAGAGAATACTTAAATTGGAAACCAATTAAATATGAAGTGGTTTTATGTTTTAATATTGATATTTTTAATAGTGAGTTAAGTTAACAACTAAACTGAAACAATTTTATTCAAAAATATTAAACATAAAAATAAAGCAGATAAAAAACTGCAAAAATTAGTTGAAAAAATATAAAATATTTTAAAATCTTAATAAATGAATATTTTTATAATTTTAGAAAATTTGTATTGCAACAACGTCTCAATATCATTCAACTAGAAACAATAGGAAAAACTTGAAACATAGAGTAAAACAAAACAAATATGAATATGATTTGATATCTTACGATGATCAAAACCAACAGCAACATCAAGTGGAACGTCAACATGATGATATGAAATATTATAAACAACCGGAAACGGAAGTTAATATAAATTCCATTCCAACTATAGAAGTTGACATGCCGCAATGTCCACAAGGTTGTGTTTGCCAATACGCTCATTTATTAGATTTACCAATTTCGCGCTGGATCAATCATATGCAGCAAAAATATTCTACGTCAAGGCAAAATGAGGATCTTCAAAATAATGAAGACGATTTAGATATAATAAATAATAATGAGTCGTCTTTTGAAGGCGACTATAGTTATTTATTTAATCCTTTTATTAAACAGGCTACATGTATTATACAAGACGATAGTGACACTGAAGATATTATAAACACTTTGCCCCACGACTTGCAGGCTTTAATTTTATTGTATACTGGTATTGGAAAGAATAAAACAGGTAATTATCTAATTGATTGATAGAAAATTAAATTTGACATTTTTTATTTTTCTTTTATAGTGAACAGCAGATTTTTTAAGCCCTTAAATCAGCTTATAACCTTAGAAATTCGTGGACCACAAGATCGTGGTTTACGTTTCTTGCTTGATGCTCCTTTGAATTTTTTGCAACATGCCAACTTTGAATCTATCACTCTAATAGGGTCTGAAATTTATAAGAAACCAAAAAATATTGTTCATCCCAAGGAAGTTTTTGACTACAAACCAAATATTGAATTGTTCAATAGCTTGGAGTTTAATGAAAAGGATACAAATATCAAGCACTACGATAAAAAAATGTTAGTTGAATTACAACAACAAGAGGAAGAAGAACTGGAAATAGTTCCATATGAAGTCTACAAAGAAGAAGTGAAAAAAGCACAAATGCCCTCTTTTTACGGTTGGCAACGATTAGAGGTTTTACGCATACAATCATGTGGTCTAAACGAATTATCTTGGGAAATGTTTATGGGTCTTGAAGAATTGCAACATCTCTCCTTGGAACGCAACGATATTGCTGTTGTGCCACCATTTGCTTTATCTGGCGCCACACAATTAAAAACATTATCGTTGGCACACAATATTATACACGATTTTCATTATCGCAATTTGGCCGGCCTGTTTGAGTTGCAAGTATTAGACTTAAGCGATAACTACTTAACTAAGCTTACTGAATTGAGTTTTCCGCCGTTGCCTAAATTAGAACGCATCGACTTTCGCTACAATCCTATACGTTATATTTTTCCAGCAACATTCTGGGTCATGAACCAAACACAGGAAATGTATTTTGGTTCAAATGAATCCGCGTTAGAATTGTGGGGAAACCAACCATTTAAAAAATTAATCAAGCTAAGAATATTGGAGATAAATAATGTTACTATACAAAATTTAGATCAAAACATATTCAAGGTAAGAAAAGCTATACATACATGGAAAAATACACATTAATTAATCTATTTATATTTTTATTATTTTTGTAGGATCTAAGCTCACTGCAAAAATTAAAATTGCGAGGTGAACTTGGTTCAGTTGAATATGATGCATTTGCAGGTCTTTCCCAATTAGTAGAATTGGATTTATCTAAATGTCATATACAAGATATTTCCATGGATGCTTTTATTGGTTGTAAAAATCTAAAGATAATAAATTTGTCCATGAATAACATATCCTATATACCACCGGGGCTATTTGATGATCAGCAGAGTCTGGAGGAAATATATTTAAATGACAATCAATTAAAGACTTTGCCAAAGGCATTCTTTCAACAAAAAAGATTGGTATTGGCCAGTCTCAACAACAATCCTTGGAAATGTTCTTGCGACATGTTTAACTGGAAGCCGAAAGTAACAAATCAAGAAAAGGCACCTGCAACTGAAAGATGTATTAACGACTATCTATCCGGAAAAAAAATTTCATGCCGCTATATTAAAAGTCTTAAATTCAATAAAAAATTAGCACCAAGATGCGATAATTTCAATGGACGCAGTGTATATTACGTAATGCGTAAGCAAATACAATGTAATAATAAATATATTGATCTACGAGCTTCATCACCCTCTCTTCAAAGAGTTCCACATTGGCGAAAGGTTGAGGAGAAGAGACAAAAAACGCCACTTAGTTCATTTAATGGTGATGCCAAAAATCATCTTAAAAATCGTATTATGTGGCAATTGCAAAAGCAAGAAAAGATAAAGAATTCTTTAGTAAACATGCACGAAAATGCATTAAAATACCAGGTATTTAAAAAACCAATTATCGACGAAATCGAACTTTCAAACGAAACATAAAATTAAAAAATGTGTTTAATACTTAAATGATATACAAAAAAGTGTTGCGCTTATCACAATGAAGATAGGGGAGCAAATCGAGAAAACTAGCTTTAATTTGTGTTTTTTTTTTATTATAAGACGAGCCAATTTTAATTCTTACAAATGTGTACAAAATTTAAATAATACGTATTTAATAAAATATTCTAAAAATTATATTCTTAAACAGGACTTTATCTTCAAAATAAAGTATGTTTATATTTATTGAAATAGATGAAACTAATTAAGCACCTAAACTTCAAAATAAAAGTTAAAAAATTTAGTAGTTTTAGAGATGCAGGAAACTATTAGAAGAAAAACGTACATAATATATTTATATGTATGTACGTAGTTTAATCAATGTGTTTTATATTTAAGCTTCTTCAACATGGAACATTCGCTTCTAAAAGTTTTTTAATGATTGTTAGTTATTTGATTAATTACGTTAGTATTTTGTCATAAAATAATTTTTTTGTATTGAAACTAATGAAATTGTTATATATAATAACCATGTAATATGTACACAAATATTAAGACAAGCTTACATATATTACTACATATATACTGTAGAGCTGCTCGCTCTCTATACAAATGGAAATTGAATTTTTAATCACCCCTAAATTTCAAGGTACCAATTCGCATTTTTTTTCAGAAACTTTTACTGACAAGCTAACACCGTTTAAATAAAAAAGTTTAACTCCCTTATTCACAAACGAAAAATAAACTCATGGCAAACTTATATATAATAAGTTTAGGATAATTTTATAATACGTTTGTGAATTAGCGGTACAATTGTTTTTAAAACATTAATACTTCAATAAGTATCGTATATACATACGATACTTATTTATATCGTTTATTACTTTATTAAAGTAATGTAGCATACTATAAGAACGTACTGTATGTTAGTTGTAAGAATTTTTCAAAATTTTTAACCATTATAAATATGACAGAAGTAAGAAAAAAACGTTTCAGCAAAATTAATTGGCAAGCAATGAGTTCAAAATTTAACATTGTTTTCATGTTTCTATAAAAGGCCTACCCTCTTCGACGAGGAAACTCGTAGAAGAGGGCGCCTGAAGCTTTGACCTAAACAGGTTGTAATATAGGCCATTTGATTATTTAGAAAAAAGTCCATAGAAAAAAATTAAAAACGACCGAACTTAATTTTTAGGTAGTGAATGGGTTAGTTTTTTTGAGTCCCTCTAATATTTGAAATATGCATTTATTTTACTAACCTCTAAGTAAAGTAGCACAGCTTCCTTTATAGATAGATCGAATGCCGCCTTCCTTGTATAGTTTTAGGGCACAATCAACCATGCCATTATATTTTTTTTCGCTACCTGCTGAAGCTTGTTGAATTTGCAGGAGACATTTTATACGCTCTCCTGGAGCAGTAATAATAGTAGAAAGCAATCCCGAAAAGGAGCCGGCCACAAATGTTTGTCGGTATGTTAATTTAGTACTACCATCAGTCTGTTGAACACGTTTGCCCAATGCATAACCAGCAAAACACAAAGCAAAAATTGGTGCCACACCAGTCAAAGGAGCAGACATGCCTTTATATAAACCTAAAAACCCTTCATTCTTTAAAGTTTTGGTAAAACAGTCGAAAGTTCCTGTAAATTGTGGTGGTTGTCCTGGTGCAGGTCGTGGCATAGTTTGTAAACGTACCTGTATAGATGAAGTTATTAACGATAATGCATCGTGTGTATCTGTAGTAATAAAACACTAAAAAAGACGTACCTTAATAGTGTCTAAAGGATGACCGGATAGCACATTACATATGCCACCAAAACCACCACTTAAAAAGGACTTAATGGGATTGGCTTTACGCTCAGTGGAATCAGACATTTTGCAGAATACTGAAATAAATAAAAATAATAAAAAAAAAAACAAAGTTAGTAAGAGACACTAAATAGGTATAAAAGTTAAAAAGATATTGAAACCAAAAATAGTTCAATAATTTCCGGAATATGAGAACTTCTCTGTTCAAATCGACATACAGAGTAAACCTCTTACTACATAAATTATCCTCAAGAAGCAAGTATTGAAGTCCGAAGGAATAAACATAATCAAACTATTAATAATCTAAACTAAACTAATTAATAATCAAACTATTAATACTTTGCAAGTATTTAATGGTACATTAAAAATTATTTTTATTTATCTATTCATATTTAACTTTCCGAAGCTTTGTTATTTATATGATTTTTTTTTTTTTGTTTAAAGAATTTGAATTCTTTTATGAGATAAATTGTTAAAAGACTCAATGATTGTATCATTCTGCATTACCTTCAAAGATGCTGCCAACAGAAACCTAAAACGTCATCCAAATAATTGAATTAATTAATTGATTTTAAGTAAAATGTTACCACAACACAAGTTACTTTCTACGTGGATTTATTCAGACCGACCAGATATCAAAACCAGACAAACAACCTTTAAACATCACCGTTTTTATCAGTTTTATTATTAATGAAGTTTAATTATTAAACAAGAATGAAATAAAAAAACTAAACACACAAATCTTATAAACATACCTTGGAAATAGGGGTCTAAATTAATAAAAGAAAATGTTGGCCAGTTCAAAGTCCAGATGAAGGTTGTCTTATTATTACATAAAAGAGTTGTTAAAAAAAGAAAATTATTTTGTTATTTTTTATTATGTCGTCTTTACTGCCATTTATAAAATATTTTTTATTTTAAAATTTTTTATTTATCAAAATTCTTTAACTCAAAATAAAATATTTCAAATCGGTTGTTGTTAAAAAAAAAGTAAAAGTGAGAATTAAAAACAGATGTTAAAAAAAAGAAACTTGACAGAACTGTCAATGTTAATTTGGTAGCACAACCGTGTAACGATAGAAGTGTTTTTCAAAACACTAAAATCGAAGATGGTGTCTTGACTAGATTAACATGGTTTTGAATTTTTCATAACCCAAAAACTGTGTTAAATTAAACTATTGGGGAAGCAAATCAATTACCAATTTTCTTTCATCAGGTTATCATCTTTTAAACCATCCATTAAAATTTTTTTTATAGGATTCTTCCTTGGAAGCATAGGGAATAGGAGCAGAATAATCTCAGGGTCTTACTGTAAAGAACTTCCCATGTAGTAAAACTAGAACCATGTGTCTCTATGTCATCAGTTCAAATGTTTCCAATTTTAATTAAGAACTAAAATAGAGAATATAAAGAGACTACTCTTCTAGTATGTGTATATCTGGTGACATGTGTCAACATATATATATCTCAATAGGCCCCATTTTGATCCCAATAAATCTATTTAAACCAAACGAACTACTAAGTCAGTAGTCAGTAAGTAGTGGTAAAGTCTACTATTAGATTTCGTAGGAACTTATAATGTTAAATGTCAATAGTATATAACATTGACTTGGGCAAAATAGGCAATTAGTACTGGAGACATTGTCAATAGCAAACAGTATTGTTTCTCTGTCGGCATTTACTGCGTTATACAATACTTGTAAAATACATACTTACACAACATAAATTTTAAATCGATAAAAAACATGCTTATTGAAATGATTGTTAACAACACTGATTTAAGCATTGCTGGAAAAAATGCAAAGAAAATACGGTAACAGATCTCTGTGCGCTGTAGCTAACATCTGATTGTTTTTTTTGTCTTTAATATCTGTGGTGAAATATGTCCGGCAAAGCTTTAAATATTGGTGATCAATTTCCAAACTTCCAGGCTGAAACCAGCCAGGGGAAAATTAATTTCTATGAATGGATGGAAAACTCGTAAGTGGTAGCTAAAATTTATCAATTAAAGTTTAAAATTATGTTGTGAATTTAATAGATGGGCTATATTATTTTCTCATCCTGCTGATTATACACCGGTTTGCACTACAGAATTGGCACGTGTGTCGCAACTGGTACCCGAATTTTTGAAGCGCAATGTAAAGCCAATAGCACTATCCTGCGATACGGTTGATTCCCACAAGGGATGGATTGAAGATATAAAAAGTTATGGAAGTAAGTGTTCTTACACATATGTAAATTAAGTTTGGCTTGTCAAGCCTTTAATTTTTAGAAGGGAATGAAAAGGGGTAAAAAACTGATCGTAATATCAATTTTATTAAAATGATATAAAAATGTCGAACACATAATCGCTGTCCGACCATGGTGCCGACAATATCTGCATAATATAAGTAACGATATTTTGTTTTTCAATATAGGTACCTAGGTATTTTCTTATTTGTTTAATACTGTTTTACTAAAACATTTTTAGAACTATCTTCATTTGACTATCCTATTATTGCCGACGACAAACGGGAATTGGCTTTAATGCTTAACATGTTGGATAAAGATGAATTGAATTCTGAAGGTATACCACTTACATGTCGTGCAGTTTTTATAGTGGACAACAATAAAAAATTACGTTTATCCATATTATATCCAGCAACAACTGGTAGAAATTTCGAGTATGTTTATCCTATCATATCCTATTAGCAATTATATTTAATTTTGTTTTTAAATCAAGTGAAATTCTAAGAGCTATTGACTCCTTGCAACTAACTAGTAGCAAGTCCGTTGCCACCCCTGCAGATTGGAAGGTATTACTTTATATTTTTATGAAAATTGCCTTAAATTTGTTTATTTTTTACAGCATGGAGGAACTTGTATGATTTTACCAAACTTAACTGAACAACAAGTTGCTGAAAAGTTCCCAAATGGTTTTACTACTATAGATGTGCCATCTGGCAAGAAATATCTGCGACAAACTGACCAACCTTAAACGTAACATTCCATTTAAAATGCCCATTGTTAAAAAAATAATTTCGTAAAATATGTTTATTTGTTTGTAAAAAATAAAATAAAAAGATACATATATAGTACATAAAATGTCTTTATCAACTCTTGCTAAATATAACAAAATTATGCGTAAATAAATAAGCAATTTCATATTTATACCATAAATATTAGTTTTTTTGTTTCTAAATTATGTTATATAAACACGGGAATGGACACAACAACAAATATTATTTAACTTAGATTAAAAAACCATAATATACAATAAAGCAAAATATTGCACTATAAATAATAATCAGTTTTATACTAAATTTTGGACTATCCTTAGCTAAACAGACACCACAAGCTATACAAAAGGAAAAATAGTTGCAAACAATGAAAATAGAAGCCATTATATTTAACTACTTTTCAACAGTTTTATTTTTGCTTTGATGGATTGGATAACATTCTACCCACTCTTTTGGCAATAAATGGCCACAAAATCAATAACACAAACCAGACAGGTGAAATATCGGTAAAAGGCCACCATTTGGGATATTTGTGTTTTGCTTCGATTGTCGTTCTTCTGTTTTGAGCAACATTTTTCATTTCCCTTAATGTCTTCTCTAAATCAAATATGCGTTGATTGACGGACGACAAATCAGAATTCATGCGTAAAACTGTAGTCTGCACTTGTTTAATTATTTCCGTATTGCGTTGCAAGGATTCATAAAGCTCGTGTTGAATATCGAAAGGATCTACATATTCATCGTCTGATTGATCAATAGAGCCATTTGTTTGTGAATATCCAAGTGTAGTCGCTACGTCTCCAATTGAATTGTGAGAAGTTTGCGCTGGCAGTTCGGTTGGCTGAACAGGTGTTGTAGGTGGCGTGGTGACATTATCTAAAGATGATTCGTGACCATTTAAAGTTGCCTAGAGATAAAACATTATTGAATGCTTTTTTATATGGTTATTTCATAAAGATATAATCTTACCTCATCTTCAATATTGCCATTTGTGCTATGATGAGGACTGTTTGTTCTAGACTGGAACGGAGAGTTGGGATGCGACTCCGCTAATTCTTTCATACCTGGTGCTATTATCTCTAATTCATCCAAATTAATATTTTCAAGACCCTGCAAACTGCCAACAAAGTTTTGGACATTTTCCGTAAATGACATTGTTTCAATTATTTCTTGTAAACTCTCTACATATTTTTCCATTGCTTCCTCCTTAGTAAGATTGCTGTTTTTGTTCCAAGCATCCCATTTTGCTTTATTAACAACATCCCAAAAGGCTGGTTTTCGTTGGTTACAAGCACCTTCCGTTGCTTGCTTATAGAGACCGTAAAATTTTAACATCATTCCAGTACTAGGTTGATATGGTCCATTTTTTGGCAGGCCTTTGATGACATTAACAGCCGCTTGAAAGCGTTCTTGTGCAGTGGCCATGACTTCAATTTAACCCTGAAAAAAAAGCTGAAGAATATTTATTCAATAATTTTAATATAAAGAATTTAAATATATTTTTGTACATATACATATAAGGCACAAATGATAACACTATCAATAAATTTACAACCCTGGAGGGGTCTCGTCACTAAGTGAATTTTTGATTAACAACAAGGGGATAAAGTTCAAGTTGAAAAAATGAAAATAGTATTTAACAATGTAAAAATACATTGTTTCATGAATTTCTAAATAATTTTTGCAACTCTTGATTTCTTTGAACTTTGTTCATTCACTTACATTGAAAATTAAAGCAATTTAACAGGTGCTTTTCTGCTCTGTTAACAATTTTAATTACATATCATCAATACAACAAAATAAAAACTACACGTAAATAAATCTATATATTGCTTAATTTACCTCTTTTTAGACGAATATTTTATTACTTAATTATGGACAAAACTTTAATTCCTTCAAAGTCAAGACGTTTATTTCTTATTCTGCTTTTCTTAAAAATTTTGTTTTTCACTTTTGTTTCAAAGTTTTAATCACAGTTTTTTTCTATCAGGCTATTTTTTAACTTTTCTTTTTAATATATTTTCTGTCAAAGTGCAATCAGATATCTATGTCGCTCCTAATTAAATGACGGCGTTCAATGGGACGTTTAGAGGTGTATTTTTAAAGCCGTTAGTTTTATTTAATCCATTAAGTTTAAGTAATATTAAAATAAACATAATTTAAACCACATGTAAAATTGGCTCAAGTCAAAAAAAAACTTGAGTTTTTATTGTTTTGGGTCGAAAATTACTTAAACGAGTTTTCGAGCTTTATGTGAATAGGCTATAAGTTTTATTGAACAAATTTTTAATCAAAATACTTTTGATCTATTTTTTGTTTTTTATTTCTACAAATATTTTGCCGCTATTAAAGGATTGCATCTTGAGAAAGAAATTGCTTTCAAGTTGCCTACGTCAGCTGTCAATTAATAAATTTTAACAAGCAGTATGTGTGAAAATCTTGAAATGAAAACTTGATCGTATGGCTGCAGGGTAACTTAGGGGTTACGCGATCAGTTTTGCCTTTAAATTTTTAATATATTCACACTTTTTAACCAATACATTCATACTTTTAAACATTGAAACGAACTTGCTTTCAATCTTTCATTCAAGAAAATGTTTCAATTTACGTTCAAGAAAACAGCTGATCATAATACTTTTCAACAATTTATTGTTTTTATTTCTACAAATATGTCCGTCAACAAATAATAATGAAAACAAATTGTTATATGTTTAAATATTTTAAATTGTTTTTATAAATAATCTATTTTTTATTTAGTGAAACTATCGTTGGTAAATCAATAGATTATGCGTGGAAAATTTTAATAGTCACTAAGTTGGCAACTATGTTTCTCAACAAACAAGTTGACATTACTGATAATTCTCTAGCATTTTTGACATTTCGCTCATTCGCGGAAAAACAGTGCTTGTGAAAACAACGTTTATGATTTTTTCGTGTTTGTGTGGAATTAATTTCACAATTCATCGCAAAACTTCTTAGCTTTTTAGTGAACATAAATAATTAAAAAGAGCGAGACAACAAATTAACAGTCTACAAATTGTTTAATTATAACAACAAAAGTGTGAAATAAAAGCTTTTCGTTGTTAACCTTGCGAAATAGGTTCTTTTTTTTGAATTTCAACAAAGAACGTGAATTGAAATTGAAGAAAAAAATTTCATTTACATTTTTTCTTTGAGTATTTTGTTGATGCAATCGATTTTTGCCAACGACGACGACGACCAATGAGTAATCTTTAGATTGTATTTTCAAACACTTTTCATTTCTACATTTGTTGTGCTTTTGTGTATATGTGTGAGTGTGTGTGAAGTACGAATTTAATGAAGAAAGTTGGGTAAACAGAAAAAGCCCCAACGAACAGTAGAGGAGTACCAAACAAACTGCCAACAAGATTGGGTTAAATTGTGAAACCAGCTAATATAACATAAATAAATAAAAACTAGAATTTCCAAAACATACATTTGCATTTAATCATGAAATTTGTTCCAACAACAAAATTCAGCGTCAATAATTATAAATATATTAACGAAAGTAAAGAAATAACTTTGTCGACCGTTTGTGAGCAAGAAGAATTTAATATAAATATTTGCACAACGGCCACTCAGCAATCGAATAACATTTTAAGCTTGTCGAGAAAAACATCAGCCCGTAGAGCTCAAGTAAACTTAAAAATTAATAAAAGACAATTAAATCAAGTGCACAAGTTAACAAAAACAAATACTATTTTTAAAAATTGGAAAAATCAAAACTTTTGCATAGCCAATTCCTGATCAAGTGAAACAAAAAAAATAATTTGAAAACTTTAACTAAATCAAAGTGAACATTTATTTCAATTTTATTAAACTTCACTTTAATTAAATATATATATAAATTCTTGCTCTAAAAACAAGTCTAAAATTTACCTCGTGTTCAGCTGTCACTCCTCATTACATTTTTCATATTCTCTTTGAGTTAAAATTCTTAAATTGCGCGCGCGCTTCCCTTTTTTGCTTTACTAACTTTTGCCCGGCGTGTGTACAAGGGAATTTGTTGTTTGTTCCTTTTCTCTAAATTTATTTTGTGTGTGTGTATTTCTGTGCACTTGTTCAAGGCTACAATCATCACTAACTAAAATATCATCAACACCACCTTCGACAACAACAAAAACATTGTCATCTGCTAATATAAGAGATTTATTACAACAAAGTTTTCAAAATAAATACAGGGTGTCATCAACTGGATCTGACTTTTTGGAAGCGTTAAAAAAAGGCTTCAAAATTTCTAGCTCAACATCATCCTTATTTTCCGTTAACATTTCTAAATCTTTGGAAAAAACCAGAAACAAAAAATTCAAATACAATATGCCCCGTCGCAACAAGAAAGGAGGAAAAGGTATGTATATGTTTGTTAAGGGGATCTACTCCATATTTCGATTCGAACGAAAATTATTACGAGATACTATTTCAAGAGTTTTATTTTTGAATCGAGTTACGAAGTAACCACTCCCTTTCATACTGATAATTTGATCTCGTAAATTTTAGTAAGAAATTATTAAAATAAGTGTTCCCGTACGATATCAAAACTACTCAAACCAGTACAAAGTTACCCAAAATAAATTGCAATACATAATTTATTTTGGTTTGAGTCTTTACTAAATTGGTAGAGTAATTTCATTTCCCCTCTTACTCCATACTACACAGACTTTATTTTAATAAGTTTGGGAAACAAATGTATGTTCATGAATGTCAATTAATCATTAAAATTAAATGCAGCAAAACCAAGATGTTTTCAAAGTTTAAAAACATTTGTTTAAATATTTTCCAAGTTAAATTAAATGTGGACATACATTTTTGTGTATCGTACTTCTGTGCAAGTTTTGTTGTTTAAGAGAGTGACTCCTAAATTCCTCTCATTTGTCCGAACTCACCCAAAAAGTAAACAGACCTATAAATTGAACATTGATCTTTATCTAAAAAAATAGGATAAAAGATTATGGGCATTTCAAGATACAAAACTTAACCATTTTAGGTAAACAAATTTTCTTAACTGAACTATGTCAATGCATACATTAGAATATCTTCGTTCCCGTACACTAACAAAACTACACAAAACAGTCCGAAGTTGTCAGAAATTACTCAAAAAAACAACAATTAGGATTAAAATATTTGGTTAAGTTTGGGTTGTTTCGTTAAAGTACAAGAGCAAACATAATAATTGTCAAAGCCATAAGTAAAATCTTATCAAAAAAACATTTAAAAAGTATTTGTCAAAAAACACAATTACGTATGCATATTTTATATATGTATAAAAAGACTGACAATTTTAGAAACGTAATAAGTTATTCTATTTATTTTTTTACCAATAACACGCATAAACATTCACATTTATTTGTTTATAAAAAGCTATTTTAAGCTTTTTCATCTAAAATACTTATCTGCTGTCTCATTCTCTCAAAAGTTTTTTTTTTTAACTACGACGAAATATACAAACTTGTGATTCATAAGTGATCTTCAAAATCCATCAAACAATTTGTTACACGATATACATGCATACATACATAGTTATTACTTTGTTTTCAAACATTGTGTCTAATAACATTAGATAATGAACTTGTATATTATGTGTTTCTTATCAAATTTAAATTATTCCGTTTGCTTATTATGAAGGTCTTAAATGTCTACTAAATTTTCTTAAATACATAAATCTTAGATAATACACATAATCAAAATGCAAAAGTTTTCAAAAATTTATTTTTTGTTGTCTTTTCATTTTAGCACATATGTATGTACATTGGTGGCAGAAATAATAGAAACGACACTACATATTTACACATTTTTTTACTGCTTAGGAACGAAATATCTGATATACTTCATTTTTGTTCCTAAGTTTTCCAAACCTTGTTTTTTTTTTTTTTTTTTTTTTTTTTTTTTTTTTTTTTTATTTATATTTATTTATTGGTACAAAAAAAATAATTCTTACATAATAGTATGGTCCCAGCGCCTTTAAGGCATTATTGGGACAAGTTGGCAAAATATTTACAGTGTACTAAATAAATATATATATAAAAAATAGATTTTAATAAGTATATAATATAAATTTGTTTAAACACAATTTTCATAATTAAAATAGAAATAATCTAACTAGCTACAGGAGTGTGTCAATATTTCTAAGTAGCTTTTGCTTGCAAGATTGTTTAAATATTGATATACGATTAATTGATTTTAGATCGCTAGGCAGGTTATTAAATTTTGTACCACCAACAAAGTCAATCCTTTGTTTCGTGGACTCAAGTCTACATCTAGGGATTCTTAAATAATCCCTAGTCCTCGTGTTGAAATGCGACTGATTTTGAGAAAACGTTATGGTATGATTACCTATGTGGTTAATACATTTAAACACAAACATTAAGACTTGGTACTCATGCAAACCATAGATTGGTAAAATTGTCAATTTTGTCCCTTTTCCAACTCTCGGTTTCACTATATATAACAGAATTGCTTACCAAACACATTATTATGATTATTATATTGAAAAGTGCATACAACCCAGTTGGCAATTTTTTAAATCCCTCTTCATAATGATTTTTTTTTTTACTCATTTCTTACCAAAATAGGATATACCAAATTTATTATTGAAAGTTCATTGAAATAACTAGTATGTCTTTTATATCTCCTTAAATAATCTTTTTGTTTGATTTTTCATTGGACATACTAACATATGTGTGTATGTTTACTTACGGATGATCAATTTATGTGATTTGTGTTTATTTTAACTATATAAACAGCTAGTGCAATTGCATCATTCAATTAAGGTGTTCAGTTAACAAACTGGAGAATTTAAAATTTTGAAACTGTAGGCGTAAATTAATAAAACAAAATTATTATTCATAATATCCGTTTTTTATTCTTAATTTAGGTCGCCTTGGTGATTCGAATTCTGAGGATGAATCCTTTAACGATAATGCATCTGTTTACTCGTTCGTTTCGGAAAATGCTCCATCAACAGATACGGACGAGTTGTCATCAAATGAACGTTATGAAGAAAAATTTGTACAAGCATTAGAGAATGCTTCGGAAAAATCAGCTCAAACAAGAGTTTCAGCATTGGAAAGTATGTGCGAGATTTTAATGCATCGTTATATGCCCGACTGTGTTGATGATCGCAAGGAGACCCTCATCGATTGTATTGAAAAAAGTATACGTCGCGGTAAAGGTAGCGAACAGGTGTGTGGAGCTAGATTGGCTCCTTTGTTAGTTTTACAATTAGGAGGTGATGAGGACATCTCAAAGGCCTTGAATCAATTTTTATTGACCACTGTGCAGGATAAATCGGTATCGTTTGATGCTCGCGCTAAGTGCTGCACTGCCCTAGGTTTATTGAACTTCTTTGGTAATGTTGACGTAGGGGACCTTTTGACATTGATGCAATTTTTCGAGGGCATTTTTAGTGGAAGTTATTTAAAAGGCGACGACAAAACACCCATCTCCGTCAGTGCTGATGCTGGTACATTGCATGCTGAGGCCTTGTCATCGTGGGGATTACTTCTAACTATGATACCACCTGGAGATTTTGTATCGTGGATGACCACAGGACAATCAATGTTGCCGTAAGTATTAAAAATGTATCAATCACACATTACATTTTGTTAATTTTTATTTGTTTTGTAGCCCTTTTAAAAAACTTATGGGTCTTTTACAATCTCCTCATTTGGATGTTCGCATGGCTGCTGGTGAAACTTTAGCTTTAATTTTAGAATGCGGTCGTTCTCACGATGAGGATTTCTTGGAAGAGTACTTAAATGATTTGATTGATGCTGTCAAGCAATTGGCTACAGATTCACACAAATACAGAGCCAAAAGAGATCGTAAAGCCCAGAGAGCTACATTTAGAGACGTATTGCGCTACTTAGAGGTAAGTGAAAAATTAAAAACTATTTTCCTTCAACGTATACGTCCACATTAAAACTTAGTCTTTCACTTGTAAATTGTGAAATATAACCACTTCATATTTGAGGGATTAAAGAAGAAAGACTATAGCCTAACTCACATATTTTATAACGTTTTAGAGCAATGTTGGGCAAAGTCTCTCTGATTTTGTATATTGCTAACACTAGGGGTAGAAAAATACAAAATAAGAATCAGAGAGACTTTACCAAACATTGTTTTAGAGCGATCGAATCGAAAAGATACGATTTTAAACCATTGATATGAAAACTGTTGAATTTCTGTTATAAAATTAGTTTCTGGACATGGCTACTATTCACTATTTATCCATTTAAATTAGTAAAAATCTTAAAAATCTTTTAACTTATCTTTTAAAGTGATTTGTTACGTTTTGGTATGGACGTTAACAAATAGACTTTATTAGTAAAAAAAAAATACATAGACTTTTTTGCTCATTTCAAATTTGAGCAGATATGTATAAGTTGATGCCTACAATGCTTTTCTGTACATTTTTGATGATCGTGAATATTGTTCCTCATGATGACGCAACCAATCTTATTGATGGTATCCATATACTCTGAAAAATTGGCTTTTTTGCTAAAAATGTTAGTACGCCAATGCGAATTATTGCCAGAACTTATAAAGCGTGCAGAGTCTGCAAATGATATTTTAAAAGGGGTATATGCTTTTTCGCAGGCATCTTGGCCAGTTTTTCTGTCGATGCCATTTTCACTGGCTAATTCTTGCATAACATAATTTCTTAGTTCAGCACATGATTCCTGAGTCTGTAGCAATTTGCTTGCATTAAGTTTGCTGGTCTCGTCTTCAACTTTAAGAGATTCATATATACCTTCTGGATATTCATTTATATTGCAAAAATCAACTTGATAAGTAGTATACATGCGGTCGCGTTCCAATCTTCTATTTAGTTCATCCTTAGGCATCTGTTTGAGACGTTCATAAAGATCTGGATAGGCAGTACGCAATATTTTTAAGAAACGATTTGGTTGTTCTTTAAAGGAGTCGTTTGTAGAGTCGTCTATTGCATCAATCTGTTCGCTATTTAATTTAGTTGGTATAATACGGGGATCTATTAGCCGACCCATGGGTGCTACACCTGTCCATTCTGCAGCACACTGATTTATTACTACTTTTGGGATTTCTACTTTATTTTCTTCTATACATTGACATACGACCGTTTCTTTTTGATCTGTTTCCTCTTTTTTAAGGAAGAGGTCATATCTTTTTGTATGCGGCGCCACATAATCGTGTTGATAAGTAGTCATCAACATTTTACCCAATTTAAAACACAATAAATTTTGAAAAATAATTAAAAAATGTGTATATTTTTTTTGGTTTTAAACCTTTTTAATTTTATTTAATGATATATATATATATATTTTTTTTTTGATAGAAATTTCAAAGGTTATTTTTTTGTTTTTTTTAGGAGGATATTTCCCCGGAAATAAGTATACGCTTTGGTACTGAATGTTTAGTTCTAGATTCATGGGCTATACATCATCAATATTCAGCATTATGTGTTGTAATGGGTCCCGGTATGACATCTCAACTACAAGAAAATGATTTTATTCGAGAAATTTTTGGATTGGGAGCCAAACTTAATCAAAATAATGGTGCACCCACACGTAAAGCTTCTAAGATGGAAAGGGTAAGAAGCTTTATAAAATTTATTATATTTGTGTTTAATATGTTTTTATTACAGCACTTAATGAACGCTGCCGCCTTTAAAGCTCGCACTATAACGAGAGGCAAAAACCGTGATAAACGATCTGCTGTTTTTAATTAAACTTAGCATTAGCATTGGAAATACATACGTATATACATAAATAAGTTTTTAGTTTCTTTCAAAATTACAGTTAATTTGTAAATTCTTTACATTATATTTATTAGTTTTATAAATATGATTTTAAACATACATATAGAACATCTTCTCCATTTTACTTTATTTGAATATAAATTTTATTTTGAGTTTTTAAATATTGTTAAGTTGTTAGTTTAATTTTAAATTCATAAAATATTTTAGAAAAATATTACCATAATAAAATATAATGAAACAATAAAATACTTTAGAAATACTTAAATTAATAAACATACATATGTATATCAAGTAATGAACATTTATCTTGAATAACTACATAAAAATAATAACTAAATTAATTAATATTCCGTACATATTAACATACATACATATATGTATGTATACATATGTAAGACAGTCAAAGAACGGCAAATAGTGAAGCAGTCATTTATTATTAATATAAATGTAAAACTTTTGCTCTCTTTTTAGATTTATATTAGATAAGTTTTGTAATTAGTACATTAAATTCTAATATCATTGCTAAATTGAATACTAAATCATATAAATATCTGATCAGATATAAAAATATTGCGATCCGCATACATTATATTCCCAAAAACTTTACAATAATCTCGACAATTGATAAAACAATTTAGTTTCGTGTTCTTACATCAAAGAATATTGTAAATGTTTTAGAAATATATTTATATGCCGGTAAGTGTTTTCTATATATGAGATATATTTCATTATATCCTTTGGCAATATCCATAAAAAAAACTACTAAGTATTTAATGTTAATAAACCAATTGTGACGAATAAAACTTAAACTGCATGATGGAGCATTAATTTTTAATCAACTACAAATAAAAATTAGTCACATAAATGCAGATACAAGCCGAAAAAAAGTGTTTTATTATTTATATAAATAACAATATAAATCAAAAGTGAAAAGTTTTCGATGTACAGATCAGCTATGAGAGATCGCTTTTCGAGTAGGTAGTACAATATTTTTAGTAGTTGTTTGTAGAATCGTCTATTGCATAGTTATTCAAGTGGTGGTCCGCGACCCTCCTGAGGTCCGTATGAATATTCCAGGGGGGGTTGCGAAGAACTCTAACAAATTGGTAGTCGGATATAATTTATACCAGGAAATCTTATTTGTAAAGCGCTTCTAAAAACAAAGGAATTTATGTACTAAATATTCTCTCTGATTTTGTATAGAAAATAATATTTCCTGTGAAAATATAGTTTGAATTTGCACCGATCTGAATTTTTAGCACTGGTCAAAACAATTCTAAATATAATTTACCGTCAATTAATGACTGTAAAGACCCTGTCAAACGAATTTAAATCTGTCCTTCAAATTGCAATTGAAGTTGTAGTTCTACAAGTTCACCGAAAGCCATTTGGGGTTTTTTCTTATACTAGGGCAGCCGTTATGTTATGAGAAGCAAATGGAAAAAGTGATTTTCGTGTGGTCATTAAATATCATATTTTGCGGAAAAAAAAGATCACTCAAAACGAAGCTAATCTTGATAAATATTGTTTGGATTCTGCACCATTCATTTTCATGGTAAGTTGAGCTTCGAATTACTCCTTTTCCGACGTATTTTTTTAGATTAAGCACTAAGTGATTATTTCTGGCTTAAAAAATAGTTCAGTTGAAAGATATAACCCAAACGATGATATTATCCCACAAAAAATAGCCTATTTTGATGACCTCGGCAAATACGTAATATCGGCGTTATACGTAATATCATGTTTAAACATATATATTATATATATACATATATATATTTTTTTGAAGTATTTATTGAATTTTTATTTGGATTTGTTACAGTAGTTGCCTTTATTAATATACTATTGTTAGACCACCAACTATATAAGGCCTTAAAGGCTCAGTTGGTTCATTTATAATAATAAATAAATAAATAAAATAAATAAATAAATAATCGTAGGACTAAGAATTTAGAACTCAAAATTTCGTAATCGTTACTTTTTTTAATAAAAAAAAACACGGACAGGCAGGTTATTGCCCTCGTATTACAGAATTTTTTCAATTGTTAAAGTTACAATGCAAAAATATAATATAGTAAAATATAATATTGGAAATATTGCTTATACAAACGGAAATCGCGGTTATTCATATAAGATTGTTATTCTGTATGTGACGAAAACTTAGGGAAACTTGTTAAATTGTTGGTCCATATTTAAATATAGTTGTGTCGGGCTTGATCATAATTAGAAGGGAAGACCGATGTGGAAGTGCTGTGCGGCTTAAAACAAGTTTTCTTTAAAGTGCGTCGTGCGATCCACTGGAAATTCGACTACAAAATGATGGCAATAGTTATATCGGAGACGACGAGCAGCAGACGACGCCATATTTCTTGCTGCTCTTTTGACATTTCTCTTCAGTAAGGTTTGTCATTTCATGATGGAAAGATATACGAACCAACAACTAGTCGAAATTATTTAAATTTAATACCGACATTCGGAGTCAGTGGCCTCAACGTTAAGAACGCGAATCATCTTCAGCGATGAGGGTTATTTCTTGCTGAATGACTTCGTCAATAACACTTACTTCATGAGTCATCTTTGCATCTCGGCGGCGTCATTGGAAATCGCTACCGTTCAATAATAACCGAATATTCTTGGACCCAATTGGATGATATGGACTTGAAGGACATGTGGTTCCAACAGGAAATTAAAAAAAACTTTTGTAGCTCTCTTATTGAAAACCCTTTATTTCGTGTGCTACGAAGAAATAAACGGGTTTCAGGAACAAGATTCCTAATTTCATTTAAGCAAATGCTTAAATAAATAAGTAAATAAATAAAAAAATAAAAAAAATGCAATTATAGTAACGTTAGATGCTCCCTCGGGGGAACCTAATCCCTAGAGGGCGCGTCCCCGGGTGGCGGATAGGGGGATGCCTCCCATTCATGGGGGGAACCAGCCACATAAATAGGTGGCGAGGAACCCCTTTCCATGCGTGGGTGGTAGGAGAAAAATCAAATATCTCCCGCGGACCAAACAGGTAGTAGTGGGTTAATACTTTAAACTAACCCCCCCCAAGCCCCGGTGTCATGCGCCTTTTTACCGTGCTACGGGCTTTCGGTTCGCAGTCGGGGGTAAACGGTAGACTGTGTTTCAACGGTGCCTGGTTGGATACCTTAACGCCTCCACCAGTATCTAGTCGCTCTCGCGTTATAGGGGGCTATGACGCGGGTGACCTCAGTTCCCCCATACTCGTGGGAACAAAATTTCGAATAAAAATCTAAATAATTTAAAAAAAACCAAATTTAACACGGACGGGACTTCCTTGAAGGACAGCTTCAGGGCTAGACGGGACATACCAGGGAGGGACGACATGGACGAACTGACTCTTAGCGACATTAACGCGGACATACTCCATCAGGAGAGACAATTACTGACGGACTTAGAGGAGTTGGGGGGGCTATTGGACGATCTGGACTCCTCTCACACCACCGGAGCCACACAGACTCTGGCGAACGTCTCGCTTGAGTCGGATTCAGAATTCGAGGTTACTGTAATCTCAAATTCTGGCCGATCTCAATCGGGATCTCCTTCAGGATCTAGGGACCCGCTGGTAGGAGAGACCCAGAGGGAACAGACTGACTCTGCCGGTTCTACTGCTATCACAAGTTGTGCGACAGAGGTCTCGTTGGATCCGGACACAGAGGGCGATGTCAAAGTGACACCGGCTTTTTGTCAGGGTCCAGCTGGATCTCTTTTGGGTTCTGTGGTTGCAGTGGAAAGGGAGAGCCAGGCTGAACTGGCTCCGGAAGCCCAGAAAGATCGTTCTGACTGCACCGACAGGACTGAAGCTACTCAGGTCTCTGAGGTTATCGTGCTTGACACCGACACGGAGAGCGATATCACAGTGATATCGACTTCGGGGCGGGGTAAGGCTAGATCGCCTCTTAGATCTTTGGCTTTAGTTGTGAAGGAGAGCCAGGCCGGTCTTATCTCGGGTACCCCTCCACTCCCCTTGGGACGGTTAGTTCGGCAGGACGCTGTGGTGGATGCACCGCCACAGGTTAAGCAAAAACCCAGCCGAACAAAATTCGCCAAGGCGAAGAGTGGGACTAGAAGTTCTTTGGCCTATCTCAAAAAGATGGCTGACAAGGACCCTAGTCTGCTCGATGCAAACGAGAGGAAGAAGCTCAAGAAGCATAGGCAGGCCGTAGCTAAATTCGAAAGGATTTACGGCTCTACCGATGACATCTTGAGCGTCTCCTCAAGTTTTATCAGGCGAGGCGAAGCTGTTAGATCTACAGAGTCCGGTAAAGGACATGTAGGAAAGTCAGTGGATGCTGGTAGATCCGCGTCACCTAGCAAGGTGTCTGGGGTGAAACCAGCCGAAGCTGGCAGTTCTACAGTTCCTAACAAGGACCCTGTGGCGAAACCAGCTTCTCCTCGAAAGAGGGCAAGAATGGAGCCTGCTACCGGCGCCCCCAAGTCTGGGTCTGCGATGGTTGGCAAGGCTGGTGTGGGTTGCGGATCCTCGACTACCTCTTCGGGCCCCCGTAAGGAAAGCGTGAAGAGAGCTAGATCCGGAGACGAGCAACCCACTACGTCTAAAAAGATCAAGAAGTCGGTCAGCCGGGACACAGTTCAGGCAGCTGTCTTAGATCACAATGATCCTCATTGTAGGATCAAAGATGATCTTTGGGAGCTGATTGAAGCCCGACTGATCGATAGTATTGGTCTTTTTAAGGGGCCGAAGGACGCCATATCATTCAAGGGTGCGGAATGGCAGAGAGGGGTGAAGATCGTTAACTGCGATAATGCGAGGTCTTTTGACTTTCTAAAAACCGTGGTTAACGGCTGCGCCGATCTCTGTCCGTCCGCCAAACTTGACGTGATTTTGGCTACGGAGCTCCCGGTTCGGCAGGTCGTGACAGCGTGGTTCCCACGTCCGGTAAGGAAGGTGGAAACCATACTACAGGTGGAAACCATACTGGAAACCATACTGGAGGTATTAGACATCACACTGACAAACGCGAAGGACAATCTTATCGAAAACTGGAAGGTATCAAGTGAATGTTCCTTCTCTGATCATTGCTTGATCTCCTTCTCTGTCAATTTTAAGAGAGTCAAACCGAGTCCCTACAGGAATCCCCGAAAAACAAATTGAGAGTCCTTTAGGAGTTCTTCGGACACCATGGTGCGTAAGATTCCACTTAGAATCTATTCTGAGGCGGAAACGAACACTGTGGTGACAAGGCTCACGGAAAGTTATATAACTAGCTATGAACATAGCTGCCCATTAACCTTCCCGGGCAAACGCAAACAGCCTAACTGGTGGACGAAGGAACTAAAGAACCTTAGGACATGTGTTAGAAGACTGTTTAATAAGGCCAAACTTACTCGCAGTGATGAGGATTGGACTTATTATAGATTGAGTTTCAACAAGTATAAGAGCGATCTCAAAAAAGCTAAAAGGTCAACCTGGTTAACCTACTGTGAGACCATCGATTCTGTAAATGAGCTGTCGAGATTTAGGAAATTACTATCCAAGGACCCAACGGTCCCCGGATCTATCCTAAAACCTGATGGTTCTTGGACTGAATCTAGCCCTGAGACACTCGGACTACTTTTTGATACTCACTTCCCCGGCAATCGGAATCCAGATCCGGTTATTCATGAGCCTTCTATGGAGCGATTGGGCTCAATACCGAATAATCTGATAGACGAGATAGTCACTTCAGAAAGAATTAAGTGGGCCGTAAGTACGTTCTTACCGTACAAGTCAGCAGGCCCGGATGGCATTATCCCCGCTATGCTACAGAATTCTTCCGACTATTGTTTATCGATTCTTCATAGTATTTTTGCTAGCTGCCTCCATGGGGGCTTCACTCCTAGTGGGTGGAGGGAGGTAAGAGTGATTTTCATTCCTAAAGCAGGGAAGACTAGTCACTCTAAACCTAAAGATTTTAGACCAATCAGCCTGTCGTCTTTTTTCTTGAAGACACTCGAGCGACTGATTGATCTATTTCTTAGGAACTCTTTAGGTACGCGCATTATTAGCAACGCTCAACATGCTTATCTCAAGGGTAAATCTGTTGAGAGTGCGTTGCACGATGTGGTCAGTTTTATTGAAAAGGGCCTGAAATTCAGAGAATATACTTTGGCCGCTTTCCTCGATATCGAGGGTGCCTTCAATAACATTACCATTGAAGCAATCAGGGGTTCACTGGAGGACTTAAATATACAGGGCTTCCTAGTAGAGTGGATTGTGAATATGCTTAACAGTAGGATCATCAACTCAAATCTAGGTGACTGTAGTTTACGTAGGAAAGTAACTAGGGGTACTCCACAAGGAGGGGTTTTATCACCACTGCTGTGGTTACTGGCCGTCAATGTCATTCTAAGAAGACTTGACCAACTAGGGAGAAAGGTCGTAGCCTATGCCGATGACTTAGTATTGCTCATATCTGGCAAGTTCCCAGATACAATAAGTAATATTATGCAAACGGTTCTAGGAGAACTTTCCTCCTGGGCCAGTAATAAAGGACTGGGGATTAACCCCGACAAGACGGAGTTGGTCCTCTACACCAGAAGGTACAAGGTTGAAAGGTTTAAACTTCCTGTGCTGAATGGTGTAGAGCTGAGATTGTCGCAGGAAGCCAAATTTCTAGGGATTATCTTGGACAGTAAGCTATCTTGGAAGAGAAACACTCAGGAAAGAATGAAAAAAGGGCTAAACGCATACTACTTCTGCAGGAATTCCGTGGGTAAAAAATGGGGCTTAAGACCGATAGTTGTGTATTGGATTTACACAACAATTGTAAGGCCTGTTTTAACATATGGTTGCGCAGTATGGTGGGAAGCAGTTAGCAAGGGTTCTTTTCTCACTTCTCTCAACAAGGTACAACGTTGTGCCAGTATTGGTATAACCGGTGCCCTTAAAAGCACACCTCAGGCAGCCCTAGACATCATGCTGTTGTTATACCCCCTTGATATCTTCATTAAGGGGATGGCTATGAGAAGTCTAGTAAGGCTGTACGAGGCGGGTATGCTTAGGTTTAGACATGTGGGACACTCCAGTATTCTGAGCTTAACAGGCTCCCGGGGCTTGGAGTCAGGTCTACCACGATCTGACTATTTAGTCAAGGAACTACTGTTCAGCTCAGCTCCAGAGATCGTAATCCCCGAAAGATCCGACTGGAATGGGCAAACAGTACTTTTTCAAGGCTTTTCGATCTTCACGGATGGATCAAAAATGGATTGCGGAACTGGTTCTGGAGTTTTCCTGTGGGATCAAAATATTAGGAAATCCTTTAGACTCGCGGATGAGTGCAGTGTCTTCCAGGCAGAGATTTTTGCCATTTGGAAGGCTACAGAGCTCATTCAGGGTCTTATAGCTGTTAACAGTGAGGTGACAATTTATGTCGATAGCCAGGCCGCGCTCAAGGCGTTGCGGTGTTATGGGGTTACCTCCAAATTAGTCAAAAAATGTAGGATAGCTCTTCATGAGCTATCACTTTGCTATAGGATTAGATTGTGCTGGGTTCCGGGTCATTGTGACATCGTTGGTAACGAAGTTGCGGACGAAGTTGCCAGACACGGCTCAAGTCTGGACTTAAGCCAAAGAGTGTTGGATTTGGCTCCCCCTATCTGTCACTTTTATCTAGGCATTAAGTCCTGGGGGGTTACTGCGTATTTCGATTCGAAAGAAATTATTTTCGAAACACAATGCTTTAAGCATACAAATTCGAACAGTTTTATTTTCGAATCGAGATACACAGTAACCCCCCTGGACTAGCCAGGAAACCACAAGGTTGTGGGGTAACATGGTCACGTGTAGGACATCTAGAGCTATATGGCCTAAACTGGACAGTAATGGTACAAAGCTTCTATTAAGTCTAAATAGGTCAAGCTTAGGAAGATGTATAGGGTTCCTTACGGGACATTGGGCCTTAAATTCGAGGCTACATAGGTGGGATAGCAGCATTTCAGACCTCTGCAGACTATGTCTAGATGAGGATTCGTCCGAGTCGGTGGAACACATTCTCTGTCACTGTCCAAGGCTGCAAAACCTAAGACTTAAACTTCTAGGCAGCAGATTCCTTGCTGACCTACAGGATCTACAACAGTGTAGGTTAATTGATATTGTAGGGTTCATCACGGGTCTCAACTGGCCTAGATAGGGTAGTCTTCTCTTCTACTCTCTATTACTTTTCTCTTCCCTATCTTCATTCTTTCTTTCTTCACTCTTTCTTTTCTCCCTCTCTGTTAAAGGATCACAATGGACCCCTGGGGTCTCCGAGTGTTGGTGTCTTTGACACCTCCTTTATTACCTAACCTAACCTAACCTAACGTTAGATGCTCCTACGACAGTCGGTTTTTCGTACCGAAACCAATCGGAAAACTTAGGATTCCGACCAAGCCTTTTAACTTCTGCGATATTATTAATAATATCGCAGTAACATAAACAACATTGTAACGTTAGAATAGTAAAACGAAGCACACATTGCGACGATGCTCCAATTGAGCTGTTTACCCTACTGTCAACGATAAGCACCTTCGCCCTCTGTTGTAGCACTTTCGAAAAGCTCCAAAATAGATTTTAAAGCCCCGCGCTCATACGTGAGATTTGTCTTCCATTTTCCGTCGGATATGGTTTGTACGATGACAAAATTTAACAAATACGTAAGTTTTTACGCAAACATAAAATATAAAATGCATGTGTCATATTGGGTTGGGCCTGACCGACTGCTACACTTTCTTCCTTGTATTTCTTCTATTAGTAATATTAAGATTGCTGGCCCTTTATAACTTTTTAATTGATGCCATCGGTATACAAAAAGTATGATAGAGATGGAAGTTGCATACTGACCTAAGAAAATGCTTATGATATGAGGTTTATCATTTTCTTCATATATTTACATTTGCTCCAAGAAATGAAAACACAAGTTCGGTTTTGTCATCGAGATTTATTTTATTGATAATTGAAATTTTAAAATATGCGTGTACATGTAATTTTTTAAACTATTTTAAATAACTTTAAATTGCAATTTGTTAAATGATATTTAATATTTTTAGAGGAATTTAGTTTTTCTCGATGAACTTTTTTTTATATTAACCCATTTATTGTTAGTATTATTGTGTATATTTTTGTATGAAAATTGTGTTAGTCACGTAGAGATGCTTATATGTTTTTGGGACTGAAAATATTTTCGTCGAGTTTCCGTGTACACCTCAACCGGCATATTATACTTAGTTCAAACACTTGAAATGAAGGAAGGTATGTATGTATTTTTGAAGCAAAGCAAGAAATTCAGTTTTCGACAATGATTTCGGTGTATTAAGAAACACGATGTTTAAATTATTTTATTCTGAATTTAACAGGATTTTATACTATTCGGTCTATGATGAAAATCGATCGATTTCAGATATATTTTTGAGATAATTTGCGCCATTTCCATAAACAAATTCAAACCAAATGAATAAGATATTAGTCAAAAGGATTTAAGCTCAAATTTTAATTTTTTTTCGGAAAATAACCGAAAATTGTCTCAAATATATATCAGAAATCAATCGCTTTGAAAACGATAGATTTCCAACACATACCGGTATAGTCTTTTTAAAGCAACACATTTTTATGAACATTATGGTAAAATTTTGAAAAAAAAGTAATAGTGTTAATGCCCTGTAACAATAATCAACTATTTTAATCATTTGATGCAAGCCACACACATAAATAGTGAAATAAAACCCTGTGGACTCTTGAGAAAATAACGAATTCCTATCAATATTTATTAAAAAAAATCTGAACAATTTGTAATGATTCTTTCAAGCTATTGTAATCATTTTCTTTTCATTGACAAAATGAATTTACAAAAATGTGCATTAAAAGTTATGTCCAAATAAACATACAATTTTTTCCAGATCAAAGAAAGTTTTTATATTGTATAGGCGGCATTATTCACTTGCTTTAAATGGACATCTGTCAGTTGTTATGGTAAGAGTTACTTTGGTTCAATTATGAGTCATCGTTAAGTGTGCATTTCGAAAACATATATAGACGATAAAATCGAATATATATTAAATTTAGCAGATTTTATTCTCAAAAATTAAAATATATTATTTTATTGCTTTGAATTTCTAAAAGTAAAGCGGTCTTTGAAGTTGATAAAGCCTTAACAATTCTAAGCGTCTATCCTAATTTTTCAATATAAAATCTGCTCAACGCAAATTAAAGATTTGAAATAATAGTAGAGATATATGAACGATAAATGAAATATTTGTGGGCGTTTATTAAAAAATAATAATAGTAAGGAAAAATAAAAAAAAAAATATGTTTTTATAATGTGAAAGAAGTTAAATGTCGAAATGACAAAATGCTGTACAGAAAGGAATGAAGCATCACTGCATCCAACTTTTATGAAATAAAAATTAAACTATTCCGAATTTTTTTTTTTCTTTTGTACAACACTGACATGATGCCTTTTGTGGACATTTTCCTCCTGTTGTTAAGTTTAGAAACCCTATAGTTAACTACATGAATAAACAGATAGTTTTAGTTATAGAAAATATATTAAAACAATGAAGCTATGTATGCCATTAACATGATATTAACTTCAACAATTGAAGACGTTCATTTAAAATTAATCCAATTGGAAAAAAAATGTTCAAAGTTTTCAGTGTTGAAAATATATGTTTAGAATTTTATCGACAATTTTAACATAAATCCATTAAAATGTTTGCAAAACAGGCTTTACTAACAACTAGTAATTTTGTAGAATTTGTTTTGGCAAAAATACCACTCTAAGCTCAAGAGTTAAGTAAAGCCTATTTCTTTTGTTTTTATTTGAATATTTGTTGGGGTTTTAAGACTTTCAAGGTTTTTAACTTTTACAAAATTTAAATTTTGCTTCATTACCAATTTCTTTGTGATTAAATTGATCTCGTTTTAAACCTCCCCCTTTTAAATCCCAATTGTTGTTTAATTATATAAATTAAAGATGTTTTTAGTTAAAAAATTTATAGTTGGCATGAACGCTAAAATCAACGTTTTTTTGGTGGTCTTCTGCTAAACGTTTTGTTTCTTTGAAATTGCATAAAAAATCCTTAAGATTTTTAAGATATGCGTAAAAGTTCTTACTAATATATCGGTATTCGATCATCTTAGTAATACTTTGTTGATGTTGATTGATTCTGTTTTTTAGATGTTTTTATGGGATTGCAGTTTTTTGTTTAATTTGTTTGTTGGCATTGTTTTTTTTGTTGTTGTTGTTTTTTGTTCTCATTTTAACGTTCTTGGCATTTTGTTGTATATTAAAATACGACTCAATACGGTAGCTAGGACGACGACGGCGCTTACTTCCTTGCAGGTGTTTATCCCGCGTCGTTGTTGCATTCATTTTTTATTAGCCTTGAATTTCGCATAGAAATTAGCAATTTGGTCATGCCTAACAGGTATGGAATCCAAAATACCAGTGAAACTGAAATTGTTTTGATTGCGCTGTTTTTCATGCAAATAATCGCCCGACAGATAAGTGACCACATTGGATTGAAATTCAGCTGCATTCGGATCAGAGTGATTTGCAACTAAGTGATTACAAAATTGGGCGATTTGTAAGAAAACAGAAGCATCACGATCTAAAATACGAGAAAGATAAATGTCAAAAATAAATGTACAAAAATATTCTAAATTACCTAATTTTCTTGGTATTTTGATTAAAGACAATGCCAAGTTCTCATTGTCCCTTTGTGCTCGCATATGGCGGTTACCATGCTTAAATTCTTGTTCCAGCCAACGTATAACGTTGCGAGCATTTTCACTGCGTTTCTTTAAATCATCCAGTTCATTGAAGACTATTAAATAGGATACACATTTTATTAATCTTTAATTAGATTCCTGGATTTTAGAAAGAACTCACCAGCATTGGGTATAAGTACGATGAATTTTTTACTTTTAACCAAGTTTTTAACAATACCATTATATTCTGTCAAGGCCTTAGCATCCACAACAACGAAAGGAGTCATTATCATATTCATGGGATTTTTACGTAACTATTTATTGGAAAAATGGAAATAATAATAAAATAAAAAAACGATTGTTTTCATTAATTACATTTACCTCTTCTTCTAAGGTTTCCACTTCGTTTTTGAGCCACAATTTGCCCATTATTTCACATTTTTTAGACATGGCCTCTGAACGTTCTTCATCGGCTCCACTGCTTGATTGTATTTTTTCGCAGATTGCACTATTTGTGGTAGTTGATGCTGAAGTGGCACCTCCAGCAGTAGCACCATTACTACTAAATTTATCGGTATTACGATTACGCAAGTAGCCCTTACGTGGCATACGTTTACATTCTTCAACAGTATCCTTTTCTTCATTACTGGTATAACTCTTACGAACAATACCATTCTTGCGGTCAGAATAACGACGTGTTCTTCCTTCAGCACGTTTTCTAGCAGCATTTTTTGCGGTACGTCTTTCACGTCTTCTAGAGGACGATTTCTTTTCTTCGCGTTTCTTTTTAGCGTTTTCTGTAAAACGCCGGGCCTTGACGCAAAAACGATAATTGAACTTCTTTTGTTTACATATGAAGAAACCAAAATCGACCATTTTGAAAATACGCAAGATACACTCTTCTTGTGCAGTAACTTTCTCGCGAATTGTTGTTTCCCAGTCTAGGGTGATTTGCGTGCTTTGAAATATATCAAAACTTTTGAATACAAAATCTTCCGATAAAGGAACATTAACACGCACATCAAAGAGATCTCCCAGACTTTTGCGAACATTGGGAGTAACAAGAAATTCTCGTTCGAAATAAACCTTGCGAGTGAAAATATCGATATTGCAATAGTTCAACAATTTCATTATTTTGTGAATGAATTCTGGATTGGAATGATAGCATCCAAACAGTATTTCATGATTTATACGTAGCCAATCGAATAGAATCTTTAATGCCCGAATGGTAGGCTCATTTTGCGCAAAGTCTACTATAATATTTGGATTGATCTTAGTGTATTTATTGCGATAAACCATTTTCTTCGGCGGTTCTCCGTTGGCAGTTTTATCTTCAGTTGGCTTTAGAATGTTAGATTGTTGTGTCTTCTGTGACATTTCCTTATCGCAATTGGTGAAATTTAAAACAGTATTATTAGTGTGCAATTGAAGAATTTCAAAACTTTTTAAAAGTTCTTCGGAATCATTTTCTTGAGAATTGCAGCGTGGATCTTGCATCTGCAGTTGCTTCTCTTGATCTTCAGGATAAATAATATTTTCCTCTTCAATTACAATATCTTCATTATCAGAAAAATTTGGTCCAACACTGCCAACATTAGAATCAACACTTTCTTTCGAACCATGGCGCGAAGAGTTGCGCAAATTATTGTGTTTATGTTTGATTTCAACATGTTCGTGTACCTGATCTTGTTCACCGGGTTCTGCCGCTTCAATATCACTAAAATCGGTATCGAAATTTGAACTCAAGTCAGTGTAATCTTCATCATCGGTTGAAAAATCCGTATCCATATCAGATTCCGTATCATAACAAGAGCTGTCATCAGACTGTGCAATTTTACGACGTCGACGACGCAGTTTCATTCCCCTTTTCTTACTCTTACAAGAGAGGGGTGTTTTTAAATCACTTTCCTTTGCTTCATCTGAAGATCTTGTGGAAATCGGTTCACCATCATTTTTATTATCATCCTTGTTAGCTTTATTGCTATCTTGAGTTTTGCAAATATAATCGTCGTGAGACCTTTGCGACTCGCGTGAATCAGAAGAAAAATCTTTTTGTGACAACTGTGTTAGTTTTTTCTCTTTTCTTTCAGCCTCGCCGATAGATGCTAACCAGTTTTTGTATTCGTTGCGAGATTTTCTTACTACCATATCAAATTCTTCAAATTTCTTTGCATACATCCCATGAAACTCTTCATTCTCTGTTGACTTGGCTAGAATGGTTTGTTCGAGATTAACAATGCAGGCATCCATCAAATCGGAACATACAGCAACCAAGAAAGCGTTCAACGAGTAAACTTTCTGAGAATTGATCATTTTTAATTTTGATAAACAAAAGAAAAGAATCGAAACAATTTTGAATATACATGAGTCGTTAATCTTAAATGTTTTAGAGCAGAGAATTTTACGCAAATCGACCAAAACACAGTGACACAAAGAGTTAAAGTCTGGCACTTCCTTGTCAAAGAAAAATATATCAACGATAAGGTAAAAACGTGCATAAAAATCCTGTAGACTAAATTCAATTTTTTCCGGATCCAACTTTGTCAAGTAATCAGCGTGTGATGCGAAGAGTTTACAAACATTGTTTTCACTCAATTCAAATGGTATCAGGCTTACAAGCGAGTAAAGATAGTGATAAATTGAATCTAAATCATAATTTTGGCCATAGTACAAGGTACCTAATTGATTTTGAGCCATACCAATAGCAGGATTCAGCTTAAATGCCTCGAAATAATATTTGGCTGCTAACTGCTTAGTTATTTTAAGATTTGTATCTATACGAAAATCCAAGAAATATCGATGCAAATCGCCCAAACTTAAAAGGGATGAATGTATAGTGTCTAAAGCAAATGAAACCGCTTCTAAACTTTTGTCTACTGCATAATTATTAATGTCATCTACATCTAGACTGTCTCCTTTCGCCTGACGATCTTTATCCTTCAGTTCTTTTAAATAGCCCTCGTTTATGATGGTAAAATCAATCAAATATTTCAAATCTAAATCATATATTTCCTCCATTTTTGCGGCAATTCTCTTGTAGTTCAATATACCAGCGCACAAAAATCTCTCCAATTTTTGTATATTGTCTTGAGTGACTTGTTGAGCGTTTGTATCCTTCATTTCTTTTGTCCAGTTTTTCTTTACATATGCAATAAATTCATAGTACCCTTTGCGCCACATAATTTCGCGAGCTTTTTTGCCAACCGACTGAAAATCTTTAAAAATTATTTGTATACACAATTGAACCAGCTGGGCACGCTTTTGCTCCAATTCATTTTGAAATAGTTGTGGTATGCCGGATATTTGTTTCTTTTCATCATCAAGCTGTTTGACCACGATATAAAGTTGTCTACAAAGATATAATTTTAAAATTCAAATTATTAATTACACTAGACTTAAAAATGCATTTATAGTAATACACAATATTTCGATTTAAAAGTTAACTAATATTTATAAAAGCCATTTAGCAGTTTAAACGAATATACTGGCTGGTATTTAAAAAAAAATATTAGTTTAATATGTACTACGTAAATTTGTATAAATCTTGTTTCTACTTACTGATAAATTTTCTTAATTTCTGCATTTACACTGTTGTTGTGTGTAGTATCTCCTAAACGATGAGATTTGCTGTTGCCATTTCCACCATTACTACTATTACTGACTCCGCCAATACTATCGCCAGAGGCATTTGAGCCTCCGGAGCTTAAAACTGTGTCCATTTGGAAAGTGGCACTCTAAAAGCTGTATAAATTATGAAACCTGAAAATACAAAAAATTATGTATGTAGTTTTTGAATGTGTAATGTTTGAATAATAAATAATTTAAGATTCATAGATCCAAGTTGGGTCGGTTATGTTATTTTGAGCTATCAGTGTAATTAAGAACTCTACATTTAGACATAGATATGCAATGTATACATTGAATGACACCTCTACTTTAGTCCTCTACTGTCCGCTTATAGTAACGAAGTTTTTCGAAGAATACCTCATTATCAGAGCTACTGCGAATTCATCGTCAAAACCCTCAGTTTAACCATGTCCCTTTTAAGCAGACACAGTACTCCTCTCATGATAGTTTTAATATACATCTGGCCTTAATAGGGATTGCAACCTTTCTAGGACATCATTTCTTTTTTCCAATCACCCATGGTAGTAGTTGTTATCACTATACATATAGTTCCAATTTGCAAATGGATAGAGGCTTGTCAACTGATTCCAATTCATTAAGAATTTGTAAAGTAGTTCCACGTCTTTATATCACGTCTGCTCTACAGTTTTCTGTTATGTCCCTGTGGCCAAAGTATTATTTATATATGTATATACATACATATATCAGCTTAAAATGATGCCAACAATTGTTTATTCTTTTGTTTATAAAATAAACAAAAACACATCTGCTTCGCAGAAAGAGATAAGAATACAACAAAAGAAAAAAGAGAATCATCGAAAATACTCACGAATGCAATAGAAAATTACCCGAAAGAAAAATATGCATAAATAATTTAATAAAAAAAATATATCTTCACACCTTAATGCAAAATTTGACACATATTTTGAAATAAAAATCTAACCTAATATACAAAAAATTTATGAATATGTAGCAAAACTGATTTATACATATATATGTATTTACATATATTATATATGTATATAGATATATATTGAGCTTTAGTAAATTGTTTTAATAGCGATATTAAAGATTTTTAACAAATTTTATTCATATTCACACTATGTCCTTCAGGTAGTCATTGGTCTCGTCATGTTTAAAACTTGTCAACTTTTAATCAATACAAGAAAATCCGATAAACAAATAGAAACCACAAAAATGTTTTACAAATAATTTTTCAACAGTATTTAAAATACGATAAATATAACTTCTTTTACCAAATCTTGGCAATTTTTTTTAATTTATTAAATAAAATGTATGCTAATCGCCGTCTTCTTTGTTTTATTTTATGTTAAATAATCAATATTTAAAATATATGTATGTACATATGCACTATTTTATATTTTTTTTGTTTTGTATTACTCATGTACAAACGAGTTTGTGTGTGTGAAATGGATTTAAATATATTTTGCAATAACAAATTTTTAACACGTAAATTTATTTTAACTTTAGCACACCTTTTGCAATTTAGATACTTTGAAGCGTTCTTTTCAGCTTATTATTATTTCTTAAACTATTAAATGAAAATGTCTGAAAAATTTGATGTAAAATTCCAGCTGCCTGCTTTAATTGCGTCTGCCTTTTTGCTTCTGCTTTGACATTTTCTTTCGCATAATTTTCTACCACTTTCGATTAAAAACAGTGATGTCAACTATCTGTAAAATATCCCTATGTTGCCAAGAGGCAATATCTTAAATATACGGTATACTATTTTTTAATTCCTTAATATGTATTTACAATATACAGCAAAAATTATGTATATTGTATTATTGGTACCTAATCGGGACTACAATAAAACAAATGTAAATCTATTTGTCTACCTCTTTTTGTAATAGATTAAACTTCCGTTTTTTAAATTTAGCAGCATTTCGACACTTTACAACTCTTTTCTCAGTGATGCCATACTTCATTTATATAATAATCAGATGTCAGATCCGCTTTTATTAGTTGTTCTTAAAATTTCTTTTGAACCTGCACTTAAGGTGGGCACACACTTCGTTCTTTTGAACAGTTTTAATCGAACGGGTAAAACTGTACGGTTTGACACGTGCAACGACCATGCACACACTGTCGTTTTTTCTTTATCGCAATAATCAAAATAAAACAAAATAATGTGTGTAAGTGTATGTAAACACATATACTAGCAATTTTTACATTTTCAGTATTTTACACTGACAAATGCTTTCCTTTTTTAATGTTTGGCCCACTTACTAGCAGTTTAGAACAAACACGTGTGAAAACCGACGGTTAAATTCAAGACGAGACAAATATTTTGCACGTTCAAAAAAACGTCTGTTTTTGGCCACTCACTAGCAGTTTTAACCGTACGGCTGAAACTGTGCAAAAAGAACGATGTCTGTTTAGCCATTAACGTTTACATAGTCCCGTTTCACACGAATCAGGTTTACTTGATCAGTTTTTCTGTAAGTTATTTTTCATAAAAATTCAAGACTTGATAAGCCAAACCTGACTAATGTAAAAGTAGACATACGAACATAATCTTTTTCTTAAATTTTATACCGTCATAGTGCTAGCAATATTTAGGACAACAAAAATTGCTTATGAAATACATTTTACCAAGCTTTATTTTTCCTTAACCATATAAAATATACAGATAGATGTATAGATGCGTAATAACTTAAACTTTTAAACGGATTAATAAACAAATTGCAAGTTTTAACATGTAACAAATATTGTCTTTAAAGCAACAATATTTTTTGACATTTTTATAAACTTTATACCACAGTCAGGTTTGTATCAATTTTACTCTAGTCAGCTTTTTCTTATATAAACTCGAGGTTTCATTAACATATTTTTTTTTCGATATATCGATGTTGCGTTGATGCAGGATGCAGTGTCTGTATCATGGTTCCATGTTTTTGTCTGCTTAGTTAATTTAGTTCAACTGTACAAGATATCTGTAATCATTTTCCTTTTGCAATGTTCATGCCAATATAAAAAAGAACAGAACTGATGCATTTATGGTATCATTGTTGGTTGCAGTGTTTGTATCAATAAAAATAATCTAAATGAGAAACGTGTTGCAATTGCAATGTGTGTACCCACCATATCCATATAGAAGAAAAAAACAACAACATTACCTATGTAACTCCCTACAATAATATTTTTGATAAGACATTTACAAAACTGTACCAAATTCTATGTACAACTAAGCCAATATTTTGACGTTTATTTTAGAATTAGCCCAAAAACTTCACTATTGTGAATAATGTTTGAAATACATATTCTAAGAAATATTATAATTATTTTATGTTAGAAATAAGTTTTTATTTCAAAATTTCTTCTAAATTAGACATTTGATCTGGTTTAACATAAAATTATTTAAGAAGAAACATATTTGAGAAAAAAAAATTGAATTCAAATTCCTTAATTAACATTTTGCAACAACTAGCAAAAAAAAACGTATTTAAATTCCCATTTACTAATGATTTTTCCCAGAATATATTCCTTATACAAATGGAACACAGCCACTCAATATTTGACGTTTGTGAATACAACTCTGTAAAATCTATTACAATTAACATGTGACAGACATTTGACACCAGCTATTGCGTTTCTTTTTTGCTTCCTTTCCTTCTCTGTTTTTACTCAAGATGGGTGAGTGCTGTGTTTTTAGGAAAGTGAAAAATTTTCAAGAAAATCTTAAAACATCCATGAGTTTTTTTAAATTAAATGTTCAATTCAATTATCAAAATAATGAAAACAATCTATTAATTCTAATTATGTGAGTCTTGAGGACATTTTTGTGTAAAAAGCCTTATTAATATAAGCCGGTGGAAATATAAAGCAAAAAAGTACAAAGTGATTTATTAAATATACCAGAAATAGATTTTCTTGATGTTTTTCAATGATAAGTTGACTTGAATGAGATTCAAATACTAACTTATGTTCCAACTATTACAGGTATTAGCCGCGATAGTGCTCATAAGCGCCGCGCCACTGGTGGCAAACGTAAAGCTTTGCGCAAGAAGCGCAAGTTCGAGTTAGGTCGCCCTGCTGCCAACACAAAGGTAAGTTCTCAGAACCCTAGTACGTACTACTATAAGAATTCTATAAATTGAAAAAAATCAAAGTGATGATAACGCGTGTCAACTGTAACCAAAAAGTTCTCCGGAATTTTTAGCAATTGATGAATAGCGTTTTTATGTTCGGACTACTGATTGATTTTTTTCTTTAGAGAAGTTTGAAATGTATGTACTTAATTACATATGTTATAAGAAACTTTTGTAATTTTGGTTTTATATTTTTCAGTTGGGTGCTCCTCGCGTTCACAGTGTCCGCACTCGTGGTGGTAACGCCAAGCTCCGTGCCCTTCGTCTTGAAACCGGTAACTTTGCCTGGGCCTCCGAGGGTATTGCACGCAAGACTCGTATTGCCGATGTTGTATACAATGCCTCCAACAATGAATTGGTCCGTACCAAGACTTTGGTAAAGAACACCATCGTTGTTATCGATGCTACTCCCTTCCGTCAGTGGTATGAATCCCACTACGTATTGCCTTTGGGTCGCAAGCGTAACCCCAAGCAACAACAAAAAGAAGACGACAATGATGTGCTTACTAAGAAGCGCAGTGAAAAGACCATGAAGAAGTACTTGGAACGTCAAAAGTACGCTAAGGTTGAACAAGCCTTAGAAGATCAATTCGTATCTGGTCGTCTTTTAGGTGAGTTTTATAATTTAATAAAAGCAGTAAATCGATACAAAAGAATTAAGACAACAAATTGATGTTAATATCTCAAAGCGATCCCGTCAACTTTTATTGTTACAGACTTGTTTTAAGTTCTGCAACAAGCCGATGGGGTGTGAATTAGCTTGTCATAGTTACTCTGATTGGTTTTTTTTTTAAATGTCTTATCAATTAAATATTTTTGTATTTATCTAAGAAAAATATTCATTTAACGAATTAATTATTTTTATTTCAGCCTCCATTTCTTCCCGCCCCGGTCAATGCGGTCGTGCTGATGGCTACATTTTGGAAGGCAAAGAATTGGAATTCTACCTTAAGAAAATCAAGTCCAAGAAATAAATTATTTCTTTATTATTAAGAGAAAACCAAACTCTGACTACAATACACTTTTTTTATTGTAAAAATCATTCTGGGAGTCGTTGTTTTAGAAAAAAGATAGCATTTGTTGATGAAGACCCAACAAAAATTAATAAAAATTGGAACTCTGTTGAGTTTTTTTGTAACAAAAAATATTAGTTTGTTATTAAAGAAAAAAAAGAAAATAGGACGATTAATGTATTTTATTAGGTTTTTAGGTTCTTTTTATTTTAGTATAAATACAGTATTTTTGGTTTATACGAATGATGGTTTTTAAACTTCCTTTGCGTCAACAAGCATAAAATATCTTAGTGCAGATGCAGCCCAATGAAGAGGAGGAAATTGAACGAGTTTTCTTTTATTAGGTATGTTATCAATAAGATTAAAATATTAGTATGTACCTATTGGATAAAATGATGTTAATATCTCAAAGCGATCCTATCAATTTTAATTGTTACAGACTTGTTTTAAGTTCTTTAACAAGCCGATAGGGTGTGAATTTGCTTGTCATAGTTACTCTGATTATTTAAAAATAATTGTTATAAAAGGCAATTACTAACTAACTATTGAGTACTTATTTATATATATTTAATTTATTTTCAGAATACATTACGTTATTATGAAACATTTCTTAAGGTATTGATGTTGGCCTTTATCAATAAATTTCTATTAACATTAATAAAAAGATGTAATAGACTGGGATTAAGTGCGAACAATAATTCATTTGAATAAATAATTACATACATTTTAGATTTTATAAAGTCCTTTATAATAAAATCAATAAAAATGAGATCGTTGTTCTACAAAAATTTAAAACTGTTTAATTTGTAATTAAAAAAAACAATAGATGTTTGATTTGTTATCAAAAAACACACATTGTATCGTTTTTTAGCGTATATGAATATTTAGGAATTGATAGATTTATTAATTTATATTAAACGTCCTTTTAAAGAACTAAAATTATATTTAAATTAATTTTAAATTATTCGAATTTGCATCGGTTTCGAATTGTGATAACTTCAAAGAAGTCATGAAGATAATTTTTCGGTATAAAGAAATTAAAATTTCTGACATTTTCTCAATTGAATCATATTAGTAATCAAATCTGATACTAATTATACCCTTCACCACCATAGGTTGAAAGGGTATTAAAAGTTTGTGCTGATGTATGTAACGCATAGAAATATTTGGCTTAGACCTACCTTTTAGTACACCAATAGGCTTAGAATCACTTTTTGAGTCGATATAGCAATGTCAGTCCGTCCGTCTGTTTGGCTGGACCCCCATGTAAACCATGTAATCAAAGTACAGGTCGCAATTCTAAAGATAGTTTGATAAAATTTGGCACAGATCATTTTTTTGATAGTGGCTACTGAAATTCGTCAAAATCGGTCCATTATTTATGGTACCTCCCATAGGTCCCACTTCCCGGAATTAATATATTGGCCACAAATATCAATATTTTTTCATGAAATTTAAAGTTTATGTAAACCAAAGTCACTGTACCAAATTTCGTTGAAATCGATCCACATTTGACCATAGCTCCCATACAAACGCACTAAATGAGACAAAAATCTCTAAAACGCTCGTAAATCAGAAGATAATGCGAATTTTAAGTTTTTGCAAACATAATTTTAATAACAACAGTAATCAATTTGCCAAATTTCGAGATAATCAGTCCATATTTGACCCTATCTCTCATATAAGTCCAAATGACGAAAACAGCTTAAATGTATAAGTTTTGAGAAAATGTTTGCATGATGGCAAAATTTAGCAAATATTTGTTTTTATACAGGAAAAAGAACACCTTTGACCTTAGTGGTGAAGGGTATCGTATGGTCGGGCTTGACCGACAATAGCACTTTCTTACTTGTTTTCTTATACATACGTTATTCACTAAATGAAACAGATGTTGCTAACGCGGTGCGGTTCAGACTTTCTAATTTAACAGTTGTGGTTTCTACTTTTATTTGTAAATTTCCACTTAATATGATAATTATTATTCTTTTAAATAATAAGAAATTAAGCAGACATTTTCTTTGGTCACATTTTCTTTGATCCGCCATAGATCGGATCATAATTTTGGGTACCTTTCGTATTTTTATAAATAACACATTGCGGCATGTGATGGAAATCGATCGTTTTCAAAAACGATTTATTAGAAAACAAAAGATCTTTCACATTTTAAATGTTTAGTTGTATACTTTTTTTTTTAATTGAAATAGGACCGGAAATAAAAAAAGAAGAAAAACAACTGGTATGTCAAAATAAATATGCCGACTAGTGTACATAAAAAACCAACAATTTTAAATTAAATATTTTTTATTATCACAATTAGAACTACTAAAGCCGTAACAAGACATGTTATTCCTAAAATTTCATAAAACCTTAAACTGTTTTCAAAATATTTATCTTTTTGTATAGCATCATCATTCACAATATTTGATGAAAATTCTGGTTCGATATTATCGTGTGTTGAAATCACCTCCTCCACATTCTTATCGATTTCATAAACTACATCAGTTTTATTAAAAAGTTCTTCCTCCAACAATTGATCATCTAAAGTGTAGTCTTCAATTGTTGTACTGGTCTCCTCCTCACAAAAGGGAAGTTTAGGAATGTTCGAATTATTTTCAATTTTCTCACTGTTGGTTATTAAATGATCAATGCAGGCGCATACATTTCCCTCCACGCATATAGTATTTTTTGGACATGGATCTTTGCACTCGAATGTCTGCATTGGTGCACATAATATTAATTTATAGATATTTATTAATACAATTATTTTATAAAACATTTTGTATTTAATTATAATAATGGTTTAGTTGTTTTATGGCTGATTGTTGAACAAAAACTGACTTGAAATTATAAAATATATACATACATACATAATAACTAGTGGATAAATAAATCCATCTTTCTTTCATACTAACAAAGAACTATCGGTTTAACCCTGCCATAGAAGGCACCCTACATGTTACTTATGTAACATACATATGGATGTATATCATTAAGGTACTGTTGCTAAATGGAAATTTAATATAATAATGTACATACATACATACGTACGTACATCTATTTTGTAAATCGCTTCTGAAGAAATTTATGTTTTCTTTTTCAAACCAATGGCTTCAAATTAAACCATTTCCTAAACTAATTTTATTTTCTTAAAAGTCATAGGGTATTACCCCTACGTTATTATTACAATGAAAGAAATATTTTTATCAAAAATGAAAACCGCATTTTATTGAGTCATAAATGTTGTGCAACAAAAGACTTCAAAACATTTGAGGTGCAAAGTTTGGAATTGAAAGTCAAGTAAAAGCTTGATAAAACTAAAAAAGGAAGTTTAATGTTTTTATGAAATTATTAAAAACAAAATTAAGTACATGATAAAAAATGATCTTGAAATTATTTAGACTCAATTAGATTTTATTATGGGTCTTGGGGTTAAGATACTACAACGGAAGTTGTAGCTAAATACACAAAAAATGTCCAAAATTTGTTTACTATATTCTCGCTTTTCTATTTCGGCCATCACTGTAGGTGGCTGAAATTATAGAACAGAGATCTGATGTTTATCGGTTTAAGAATGTTGTTTCTAGATATTAATACTAATATAGATATTGTAACAAAGACCTTAAAGTATTACAAATGTAAATAAAGGAAATAGCATTTCGTTAATATTCATTAAATAATAAATAAAAATATCAAGTTAGAAAATTCTATAGACCAGGGGTGGGCACGCATGAGGTCAATGAGAGCCACTTTCTGATGTTTTTGTAAAAAGCTACAATAGCAATGCTTTCGATATCGATATGGTGATTGATAACCCAAAAGAAAAAATACCGATTAACCTTTATGTTTACAACCAAAAAAATTATGTTATATATACAACCAACATACCCGGGTATGTCATACAGTTTATAAGGGAATTTGTATAGATTGAACTACTTTTTTGTGTTTATATCAATAAATTAAAGCCCTTGCATCTAATTTCATAAAAAAGAAAGCCGTTTGATACATCGGAATACTTTTACTAGTATTCCTCTCGGAATACTTTTACTAGCTAACGTCATTCAAATTTCGTCCGTTATGTTAAACTAATTGTCATCCCTTGCATTGTGTATCGACGAGTATTTAACGATTTTTTGCTATAAGCCGTTTTATAAGATTAGATAATGACAATAGACGGGAATATCGCAGAAATGTGATAAATCAACAGCCGTATTCCAGGTGGTAAACAGAAACCTACAACTATATAGCAGGAGCTAACATCACTGTGGATGAACACCGTTGCCACCGTGGTAGAACTTTATTCACGCAATATATTTTTTCGAAGCTGACAAAATATGGAATAAAAGCCTGGTGGGCTTGTGATTCTCTTACATCTTATCCACTAAGGGACAGATAAATACTGAGTTGGTGCCATGGAGTACCGCATAGAGTGCGATCATATGTTTTACTAAGCACAAAAAAATAGAAAAAATAGCAAAAAAAATGTATAATGACATTTGTTATATGAAGATGACGTCTTTTAAATGTACTTTTGACGTCTCTTAAATGTACTTGACAGTTTCGTCCTCAGTCTAGTTCTGGTTTATGGTTGGTGCCTTCTGCAGAAAGGGAAAAAGCAGGGTGAATGAGTCGTTAAAGGTGGAAGAAACATCGTGTAAGATAATTCTTTGAAATAAAATTTTACACTTGCCTTTCTTGGGGACCGTTAACAAAAGGCAAACATTTGTTCCGGCTAAATTTTATTATCCAAAAGAAAGAGAAGTAGAATCTTTAGTCTTTGGATTAGTATATGATTATATATTTCCAAAAAAACAAATCCGTTGAGCTTTTATCCACATCTCATTACAACATTGAAGTTGAAGGTGCAAACCGAAAGCCAGTTCTAAATTGCTTAATTGGTCTTAAATTATAATTTAAAATATAATTTAAATTATAATTTAAGATAAATTATAAGTTTGGATAATTATCTACAAACAGTAGAATTTTACTTCAAAAACTTAGTGAACAATGAGCTATGAAGGAAATTCAGATCCGTCCATAAGATCCTCCAATTTTTCATCACGCTGTATTGTTGAGTGTATTTTAGGCTATACAGTAAAATCAAATAATGATTCAGTATGTGTTCCAGAAGAAGGTGATGACACCGGAAAAAAGAAGCACAAACGAAATTGCTTTATGTACAATAAGGAGATCTACAAAAAATGCTTGTAAAGGATGTCAAAGATCGGTATGTGCGGAACACTCGCAGAATGTAAGCATTTGCCATACATTCTCAAAAAAAAAAAAAAAAAATTGTAAAAAAAATACTAAACATTTTCGTAGGTATCTCTATTCTTTTTATAAAGAGATATTATTTTTAATGATATGTATGTAAACGACATATGTAGTGAGCATTTTGTACATATTTTTTTCATTTTCACACCAAAAATTGTTTGATTTGTTTCGTGCTTACCCGGGTATGTCGGTTGTATGGTAAAGGGGTAATTCTCAAAAACTGCTCGTAGATTTTTTCCAAAAAAATAAAATAAATAAATTATTTTTTTAAACATTAAAAAACTATATTTTAGGAGCATATTTAAAATTTCAAGTCGATAGCTCATATGGTGACCAAAATATATCAAATTGAAAATGAAAAACATACCCGGGTAGGTGGTTGTAGACATAAGGGTTAAAGAAAAAATTTCTTTAACGAAAGATTTTTGATGACTATAAGGTGCAAATCGAATCGAAGGGAGATTAATCGGGATTAATAAATATGTAGAGAAGAAATAGTATAAAGAAAAAGTAAATATGGACAAAACCAAATTTTGTGAAATATTAGGATCTTTTTTAAAAAGAGACCTTGAATTTTTTTCATTCATTCTATTGTGGAACATCCTGCATGTAAGTGGCCCGTAAACTTATTTTTAACATTTTGAACCAAAACTGAGACTTGTAATCATACCCGCTAATTCGTGGAAAATTTGAATTATAAGCTTGACATAGTTATATTTTTTGATAATGAATTAGGGGGATAGTATGTATGTATGTTAGGGTGCCAGTTATTTTTCAAAGTTGGAATGTGCTTGACGCCAACCCCTAGATTGTCAACTGAACAAAAGTAAACACAAACATTTTTCAGCTTCATCTTTCTTAACTCCCCACATTCTTGCTGCAGCCGTTGGATACTATGCGCAGAATGAAGTGGTTTACAAACATAATTCGTAATGATAGTGTTTGTAAGAGAGGTAATAATGCGAGGATTTGCCTAAAAGTTGGTATACTCCTCCTGAAGAGATGGCCTAACCAATAGATTGGGATCAAATGCAAATCATTTTTCAAAAGGTTTATCAAAATTTTCGGACATCAAACATTTAATCAAAAAGTTTTACTGTAGTGTATTGCACTAAGATCCCAATTTATTACAATTATTTATTATTGTAATAAATAGTTTTTGGATAAAAAACTTTGATACAAATTTTTCTTTTTGAAAATTCATTATCAAAAATTTTTCTATCCTCCTGATGAGATGGTTTAACCAACCATCGAAACGAGTCGAGGAAAGGTTTCCCCACCAACATTTTTTGGTTTTATCAAAAAACTATTTATTACAATTATAAATAATTGTAATGAATTGGGATCTTAGTGCAATACACTACAGTAAAACTTTTTAATGCAAATTTTTTTATCGAAATTTTTTTTATCGAAAATTTGTCTATATAAAATTTTTTTATCAAACATTTTTCTATAGAATATTTTTTTATCAAAATTTTTTTCAATAGAAACATTTTATTTTTTCTATAGAAAATTTTTTTCTCAAAAATTTTTCTGTAGGAAATTTTTTTACAGAAAAGTTTTTTATCAAAAATTTTTTAGAAAATTTTAATCGAAAATTTTTGTTATAGAAAAAATTTTCGATAGAAAAATTTTTTTTTATCAAAAATTTTTCTATAAAAAATTTGTTTAACCAAAAATTTTTCAATAGAAAATTTTTTTATCCAAAATTTTTCTATAGAAATTTTTTTAGAAAACTTTCTACAGAAAAAAATTTTTATCAAAATTTTTTTTTATAGAAAAGATTTTTTTTTCGAAAATTTTCACAGAATAATATTTTTTATCAAAAATTTTGTATTAAAAAAATTTTTATCGAAAAATTCTATAAAGAAAAATATATAACTCAGTTAATTAATACTTACAGTCCATAAAATTGTAATTTCAGTCTTACTTGAAATTTCTTTATTCTAAAGTATTAAGTTATTGACAATCAAAGTAGAAAGTCAGGTATCTTGCTAATTTTGGGCGGGTAATGGGCATAATCAACCCTTATCCGATTGTACTCAATTTTTTAAGGGCTTCTTTTTAACAATTCAAAAAAAAAGTAAATTGAAACTCTAATATATATCTAGTGAAGGGATATTGTTAGGTCTGTCTCACAATGCAAATATAAATGATAAATATAAACACATTTGTACTAATATCTCCTTAAATACATATGGGTTATTCCAACAAAAATTCTAAACTGATATTTTACTTCTTATGCTCAGACTAATAAAAACCTAATAAATTTAAACAAATAATTAAATTTGTACGAAAATTAAAAAGGTTTTTTTTATTTTTTACAAAATTGTTTTGAAATTGTTTACTAATTACCCATAAACCCACTTAAAACTAACATAGAAATTATGAAAACATAAATGAGTACTTTGAGCAGAAGTAGTCTTATATTCTATCAAGTGGTACTTATGAAACAAAGGCATCTAAAAAAGGTACTTTTTACTTGCATTAACAGTAGTTATATATGTTTTATAGAAGAGAAAAGTTGCTATTTCTGTTGTTGCTAGTTTAAGTAGCTGAATGTTGAGAGAGAGAAAGTATCAAACAATTTCAATGAGTTTTGTAGTTGTTTACTTTAACGTACCAATACACAAACATAAATATCCACACACGCACCAAGCAAATATAACATCATTGCTAAATCAAATAAAATTGTTAATGTTAATGTTATTAAAAAGGATCTGCCTAATGATTATTTGCTTAAATTAGTAGGTATAGGGAATTATTTAAAAATAATTATTAATTTAAACCAGAATTTGTATATGAAAATAATATGGAAGAATATATGTTTGTATTAATTTAAAAATTTTGACCATTTAATATTATGTTGCTTTTTGTGCAACAGATTCATCAAATTTAAGCCCAATTTATAAATTTGCCATGAAATTTAAAGGATCATCCTTAAAGTCGTTAAAGGATGTTGATTTCAGACAATCTGTTCTCAAATCATGGTTTTAATCTTATGCGTATGAAAAATATTATAGTGTAAGCCTTTTAAATTGATACCTAAATAATAGAAAAACTAAGCTTAATTCCAAAGTCATCCATATAATTAATACCTATTCAACAAGAAAATGAATTTATATAAATTTAAATAATTTCCGGCACTAGGTGTCATAAGCAGGAGTAGGCAGCCCATACCACCAGAAGACGATGAACTTTTTTAATTTTCGTAAATACCACGAACATTAATAAAACTCTTGAAAATGAGTATTAAAATCATTCAGCTGGAATTGGGATGTTAACAGATTTGGTTGGTGCCGCTTTTTAAAGAAAAAACAAAAACAAAATAGGCAAGAAACAAATCAAAATCCAATTTATAGCTACAAAATACATGGATCGAGTATAAACTCGAACATTGTTGCCACGACACTATTATTTTTGTAAAAATTGGAAATAGTTTTATAAATATTGGGAATATTTTTCAAAACAGAAATAAATTCTAATATTAAACAATTTTAGATTTTTAAATTTATTAGAAATTTTTAAACCAAAAATTTTTAATAAAATTTTCTGTACAAATATTTTTGATAAAAAATTTTCTATAGAAAAAATTTTGATAAAAAAAATTTTCTATAAAAAATTTTCCATAGAAAAATTTTTGATAAAAAAATTTACTATAGAAAAATTTTTGATAAAAAATTTTTGATAAAAAACTTTTCCAAAAAGAAAAGTATTCGCATTTGATCCCAAATCTGTTACATTTATTTATTAATGTAACAGACCAATTTATTGATAAAAAGACAAACAAATGTTTGCGGAGAAACCAAATTCCTCGACGCGTTTCGATGGTTGGTTAAGCCATCTCTTCAGGAGGATTATCCCCAATTTAGACAGATCGAAAACCTCGCACTATTACTAAATTTACAAACACAACTTTTCAGAATTATGTTTATAAACCATAAGTAAAAGCGTAGATCATCGACTGAACAAAAACAAACATTTTACAGTTAAACTAAACTTGTTTATTTTAAAACATCTTACCCCCTTCTTCACAGCATAAATAATATTTACATCCCGACTATTTTGTTATTTTCTATAGAAAAATTTTTGATAAAAAAATTTTCTATAGAAAAATTTTTGATAAAAAAATTTTCTATAGAAAAATTTTTGATAAAAAAATTTTACATCCCGACTATTTTGTTATTTTTTAAAAAAATTTTTGATAAAAAAATTATCTATAGAAAAATTTTTGATAAAAAAATTTTCTATAGAAAAATTTTTGATAAAAAAATTTTCTATAGAAAAATTTTTGATAAAAAAATTTTCTATAGAAAAATTTTTGATAAAAAAATTTTACATCCCGACTATTTTGTTATTTTTTAAAAAAATTTTTGATAAAAAAATTATCTATAGAAAAATTTTTGATAAAAAAATTTTCTATAGAAAAATTTTTGATAAAAAAATTTTCTATAGAAAAATTTTTGATAAAAAAATTTTCTATAGAAAAATTTTTGATAAAAAAAATTTCTATAGAAAAAGTTTTGATAAAAGAAAATTTTATAGAAAAATTTTTGATAACAAAATGTTCTATAGAAAAACTTTTGATAAAAAAATGTTCTATAGAAAAATTTTAGATAAAAAAAAATATAGAAACATTTTTGACAAAAAAATTTTCTATAGAAACATTTTTAATAAAAAATATAGAAAAATTTTTGATAAAAAAATTTTCTATAGAAAAATTTTTGATAAAAATATTTAAAAAAAAAATGGAGTAGACAACTTTTTCTTTTTTAAACATTGAAAAAAAAAATACCAATTTCAGTCAAAAGTATAAAAACGGCAACTCTGCCGACTATTTTTTGTCTGGAAGATATGGTGTGCATGAACAGACGAACGAACATCAGTAAGTCAATATTTGTATGTGTAACATAAATAGGGGGGATCAATAAGTCCGTAACTTTTTGAATTTCCTCCTTTTAAGTGGAAATGCAACACTGCCCCTATCAATAGGCAACTGTCAATTAGTTCCTTTTAAAATTTGAACAAATGACTCAGATTTACTGAACTATACATCCGAAATCATTTAAATATTTACGAAATGGTCAGAGAGATCTGAGAGTAATTATGTAAGTAGGAGTAATTATGAAAAGAAGCCTTTAAATAAGTGAATTGCTCAAAGACATATGCAAATTTGTTTTTGGACTGGTAGAAGCAGAGAAAATAAAACGTAGTATGATTTGCTTCATGCTTGAAATCTCTTCCGAGAGATTTCTTGAAAAGAGTTTTAAAAAAAACGGGAGCGAAAAAGTATTTGTATGCTCTTTACAATTGTTGTGTGCCTATAACTAGTTATAAAAAATGAATTGTTTGCCCTTTTCTGCTGTAGATAAATATTGTTTAAAAGGTCTTTTAGACATAGTGGTACCAGATCCAAAGTTCGAAAAGAAACAGTACCTTATTATGTTGCACTGAACTTACACACACACAAAAGTTATTTATTTTAAAGTACCTAACTAAGTAGGAAACAAAGTTAAGTACACAAAGGCACAATAAAAAAGAACGGTACCTTATAATAACGTACCTTTCTCAAGGATTTTAGGGTATTTTTTCGTTAACTTTAGAGTACTATGAAGCACTAAGTTACCAATGTTTAGATTACTTACGTAACATTTGGACGAAGCATTGCTATTGTACATTAATTATTTTTATTTTATTTCTCATTTGGCAATATTGTTTTTCTCATTGTTGTCAGTTTTATAAGAGCTTGTTAAAGTACTCAACGAAGTACGTTATTTTTAGAGTACTTCGTGAATGTTCGTTATGTTCGTATGTATTTTAATAGGTACTCCAAAATTTTAAGGTACCTATACTTAAATTGAACACTTTGTTATGTATGTGACTATGTACCGAACTTGCCTAAGCACAGTACGGTACCTTAAAATGCAGTATTTTAGAATTTTTTTTCGAACCTTGACCAGATCATACTTTATTTTCAAGATTGATCAAGAAAAAATCGTTAATTTGTATAGCCTCAGAAAGCACACTGCCAAACGTTTGAAAAATGATGATGATACCAAACATGTTTGCCAAAATTTGTTCAAATATAGGCCGAAGTTGCATTTCTTTAAAAATAACTGGTTTTCTCAATTTAAGAACAAATTCCCCTTTTGTTAAAAACGATATTGTTTTAAATTTTTTTTAAGTAAATTTCCTTTACATTTTAAATGAATGATTTTTAATTTATTCTAAGTTTGAAAAAAAATCCTCGTGTTTACTGGGAATGTAAATATACAAACTATTAAAGGGATATGGGATACAGTATGTCTGTATATACTCACATTTGTGTAGCAAAAGTGATAATGATAGCATGTGTGTGTGTGTGTGGCTATGTCTTTTAGTTTTCGCAGTTTTTACAAAAAAGGTTTTAATGTCGCATTTAAAAATGAAAATGTGCTTAAAAACCAACACTAACCACCATCATCATTGTCATCCTAATGAGTTGATATTTACTAGCTTATAGTACAGTGGAACCACGATTATTGTATACACTAGTGCTAGTGATACTCCCGGCACACATGAACATGCGTGTGTTTAATGATGATTATGACATCAACAACAACAAAATGGGCCGCAAATTTAACTAATTAGGGGGTTGTGTTGCAACATTTTTTTTCACAAACAACTAGAGTAAGTACATGAACATGTTGAAAGTTTTTGGTCTTTTTGTCAGTAACTTTTTGAGATTTTTTTGATATAATAAGTAATTATAATTGGCAATGTATTTGATGCCTTTTAAGTTAAAAAGGGGGGGGGGGGGGAAAGAAATTGAAGTAAAACCGTTTGTCAAAAGGAGTTTTTATGCCATCCGCTGATGTAATGAAGATTACTAACAACTTGGTTTACTTTATGAGTTTTTTTTTTATTTAAGCATGAACAAGCAATTACAAATGAAAATGATACAAAAATTTAAGTTTCCAAACGAGAACTTTAAATAGCGTTTTTTATGTAATAATTTATGTTAACACTGAATAGCTGTGGCTTAAAGATTTAATAATGTTTTTTATGAATGCACTTTAATTTGTGATTTTTTGTATGATTTTTTGTATGTATGTATTTGAAATCCTTTGAAAAGTTTTATATTATTTAGTAGCTGCTATAAAATGCTCATATTTACTTACTCTTGTCCCTTTGTTTGCCATGGTTACTTACAGCAAATAGTCATATTGATGTCAGGACAAAAAGTAAAGAAAATGTATAAAAGACATATTGCAACTAAGTTCCAAAGCAATTGAAAAGATGGACATTCCTTTGCTACTATGTTTAACATTAGAGTACAAATAGATAGAAAGTAACTAAGACTTTCTTTTTATTAAATACAATATATTTTGCAATCACAGCTCTCTAGGGTACAAGAAATATTTTCCTACAACAGGTATCAAAAGAAAATACTGAAATACTTAAATATTTCTACAATCAATATACTTACATACATATTTTATTGCTTATTTAAAAACATGAATTTTAAATAAGAAAATAAATTTATATGTATGAAAATAAAAACACCTTTTAACTTAAATATCTTAAATTTCTTGCAATTTTGTTATCTTCTCATTTTCTTTTAAAGCATTTTCTTTTACTATTTTGTGGACAATTTAACTATTTACTTAAACAAAAATTTAAAATTTATTTCAACAATCATTGCCTTTTTTTGCAAATGTATTTGTATTTCGCATAGTTTTTCAGCTGCACATGCATATTTATTTTTCGTTTTCTCAATATTTGTTTATGTTATTTAAGCAAACAACTTTTAACTTTGTGACTTATAAATTTTATGTTTACCCCTCGCCCTATTCTCCCCTTTTCCCAACTACTTAGTACTGGAATTGCGTCTTTTCTCCTTTATATCCTCTGTTTGGTATTTTATAACTAAAATACTTTTCAATTCAACTAATGCAAAGCACAAACAAATACAGATACATAAACATACATGCATAGATATGTACATACAAACACTTGCATACTTGAAATTTATTCCCCAGAATAGTAGCCAGCCACTCTTATCGGTGCAGCAAAGACTTGGGCAATAGCAGAAATAAAAACCTAAATGTTTATTTCCAATATTATGTGTTTCTCTTGTTAATACACTGAAAAAAACATAATGTCAAAAATTTGTATAACCAGCTTTAGTGGATCTTAATTATTCTGACTAGGTTTATTTTTATGAATGGACCCAACATAAGATGTTATTGCGAAGTGATTAAAATTTAAACATGAGGACAAAACATTTGGCTCGGAAATCGTTACTGAAGGTTTAACATGTGTAAGTGCTATTGTCCAAAAAAGAGTAAGCATGATCCTACCTTAATACAGACTGAAGTAAAGTTATTATTTTACAAAAATAATATCGTAGAAAATATATAGAAATACGCATACAAAATGTCTCCTCGGTAACAAAAGTCACAACCCCCTACCCTTAATAGCGTTACGTAATATGTGAACAGCCCCAAATTGGTAATATTTATATTGAGATTGTCATTCCGTTTGTAATTTTCTTAATATTGCCTCAAAAATCAAATGGGATATATTTTTCGAATCCTTATGAAATTCTAAGATGAAAGAGTCCGTCCGTCTGTGTGTTTGTCTGTCTGTCTGTGTGTTTGTCTGTCTGTGTCTGTCTGTCTGTCTTTCTGTCTGTCTGTCTGTCTGTCTGTCTGTCTGTCTGTCTGTCTTTCTGTCTGTCCATCTGTCCGTCTGTCTGTCTGTCTGTCTGTCTGTCTGTCTGTCTGTCTGTCTGTCTGTCTGTCTGTCTGTCTGTCTGTCTGTCTGTCTGTCTGTCTGTCTGTCTGTCTGTCTATCTGTCTGTCTGTCTGTCTTATATTCCTCGTTTCTGGGAAAATTTTGGTATTGAAATTGGGAAAAATCGGTTTACATTTGACCATAGCTAACGTAACAAAAATACTAAACACTTATATAAACAGCCTAAATTCCACCTAAAATACACTTAAATATGTACCAATAAATTATAAACTGTAATAGCTATGGCCGCTAAATTAAGCACAAGAAAGCTTTATGTCAAAACCAGAGTGTGCAAAATTTAGCTACAAAATACAAAAAGAAAAAAAGGGGGTTATGTCCGTCTGTCTGTCTGTTTAATAAAATCGCGATAGCGCCTTAACTAAAAGAGTTAGAGATACAAAATTTTACAAAAATATTTTCGATATGCTAAAGAAGTTGTGTATTGATGATGGGTGAAACCAGTTCACATTTAGTAAGAGCTCCCATATAACCTCGACCAGGGAATTATAGTAATGCTGATAAATTGAATTAAATTGTAAAAGCTTTCGAATACTTAATTTAGAACAGAGAAGTTTTATGCAACTATTGGTCAGTATATCGAATTTTATAGGAATTAGTCTATATTTGTCCATAGCTTTTATATAAAAACCATTGAATTGTCATTAATGGTACTTATAAGCTATTAAATTATAAACTATGGCAGCTATGGCCACTAAAGTTCTATATAAATATCAGGAGTTTATAAAATATTTCTCCAACAATACCAAATTTTTTCTAATTTGGTCCATATTTTAAATTTGCTGCACCCTCGTAGATATATAGATATATGAGATATGTTTCCAAATTAAAAATACTTGATAGTGGGTATATAAGATTCGGGTTCAAGATTCAGCACAGCCGAATATAACACTCTTACTTAATTTTCTTAATACATGAAATGACTTAAGGTTATTAAGCTATTTAATGATCTGTAAAATATAACATTTTAGGCTGGCAACACCAATACGATAACAACTAGAATAAGTTGTTATTCCAAATACCAAAAATGATCTGAGTTGTTTAAAAACTCAGTTGAGTTGTAATATTTCAAGCCATCTTTAAGCAGTCAAATTTTCGTTAAGTGTCTAAGTATGCGATACCCTAGCTCTCAGCATACATATGTATGTATGCATGAGAATTTTTTTGTTATTGTGTTTGTTTGTTTAGTGGTTTGCGGAAAGAAAATAGAACTAAAAAACTAAAAAAAAAAAACTAAAACTTTAGTCTCAAGAGTTTAAGTAAATTGATGCTTGTTTGTAAATTGTTTGATTTACAATTGATAATAATATGGGCAATAGTAGTCAACTGTATGTGAAAGCATGAGAATATATTTTCTTTAAGCATATTTTTGTGACAGTATTTTTCTGCTGCCTCCAGTTCTTTCACCTCCTCTTCCTAACTCTTTTAGTTGTTAAAGATTCTGCCTCTTATATTTCTAAATATATAGATATAAATTGTACTTTACTTACATATAAAACTCGATTGAGTCGCATCCTTTGGTTTTACTTTGATGGCTATAGTTGTGACTGGTATGAAGAGGAAATATCTAGTAAATGATGATACTGTTATTATGACATTACCATTGATGCCATCGTTGATATGGCTTTTTCTTACTGTTTGTGTGTGTGAGTGAGAGAGTTTCTATCTATGTATCTAAAAAATGTAACTGCTGTCATTTATTTTAAATTGACCATGAAGGTTTTTAACTTTGTGTGTACGAGAGAGAGTGTGTGTTTGTTTTAAGGATTTTCAAGTTTCCTAGTTTTTTAGTTAGCATTTTTTGTAACTTGTTGTTCTTGCTATTTGTGAGTCGGCATGAGCAATTGATTGAATATTATAGTATACGCTGTGGTGTAGTATGATTGTCCCATGCAATATTTATTTATGCGCAATTTGTTAGTAAGTAGTCAATCTTTTTATTGATGGCTAAAATATAAAAGTAAATAAAAAATTAGCTTCTAATTTTTTTTTGTAAAAATGTTTAAAAAAAAATTTAAAAAGTTAGCAATAATATTTTGTTCTATAAATTTAAAGCTGAGTTTAAGTAATATTAATGTATACGAAAGTAAAACATACTAAAAAATAACTTTATTTAAAAATATGGTTACGCATGTTTAATATTAATAGCGAATATCAATCATACGCCCTCTTAGTAATTTGCCATTTACTGCTACATACAAATATTAAGGTCTACAACAATTCATTTACAATTTTTAAATTTTAAAAGAAATAATTATGACTGAATGATTTTAAAGTATTTATTTAAAATGTCAATAGAGCAAATGATAAAGTTTTGTTACAGGCCTTTACAAATATACATATTTGTAATTAAAAAAAAGAATGACATTGTCAAAGAAATACCATTAATATTTCAAAACTTGAGCACAATGTTTGCAGCGTAAAGTAGCATCTTCTGAAATGAATTTGTGTTTTTGAAATTGTGTCTGTGATTAATTGCCTAATGGTTCATTAGTTCACCAGTAAATATCATTCATATGTATATAGTAAGTATTTGTATGAACATTAGATACTTTTTACTGCCATTTTTGAGTGTGAACATGTATTTGTGTGCAATCGAAATCAAGGCAATTGATAATTAATGTTTGGCTTCATCAATAGCACAAATATGTACTATGGGCGCATAAAAACATGCTATACTTTTTGTATTTGCTTACATATTTGCCCACATAATTTGTATGGGTTAATCCAAATGAAAAGGGATAACATATATATATACTCATTTTACATTTGATGTGAATAATCATTTTGTGAATTAAAGAACTGTTTCTGTAAAGAAAAATGTCTTATACGCCTAAAAAATACAATTTCTACTACACTTAATATATTATGAAAGTAAATTTGAATACTATATCAAATAAGTATAATTTTATAAAAAATCAATATGAATATTGTAAAAAAAAAGGTTGAGGTAATTTTAAAAATTTCGATTTTAACTCCTGTCTATTTTGACATGGATTTTACCATAGACTTATGTAAAGTCAATAAAATTGTAGGATAAAAACAAGTTACTTCCGTTTTCTGATCATTTATAATGATGTTAATGCAGACAAATGATAGAAATTTGTTTTTACATTTGGCAAACAATTATGTATGTAGATAATGAATTTCAAAAGAAAAAATAGAAAAATAATATTGGGCTTTATTGCAATGAGTATCAGAAATGGATCCATTCCATAAATTATTTTGTATATGAAAATTTCGAAAGAAACCTTAAAATTCATTTTCAGAATTTTTCTACTTTTAAAATTACAGCATCATTTATTAACACTTTGAAATTGTAACTAAATGCCGATATTTTTGTTGTTTTAAATCCCTTTCAATTTCATAATATTAGCGTTTTACAATGAAGCATTTCAAATTGTGGGTCGTTTTCTACAATTTTTCAATGCTTTTGTTATTGATAAACGTTTGGCAACTGTCAAAAGGCAAATTTGGGCCATAAATTAAAAGCATACATAAGTAGAATATTTGCAAACAACAATCGCACTTAAACATACTCTTACACATACATACATACACTTTCAATGGTTGTATTTATGTGCAGCATATGACAAAACATAAAAATACTTTGTTCAAAAGCTTTCGGGTTTTTTTTTTGAAAAAACTGAAAACAACATTTGCAATAGCAGTTGTTTAGTTTTTGAAAAATTAAAGCATAATTTGAAGGGCCTAAATATTGTAAAAATACATAAAACATTGCTAGCTTTTAGGGGTGTTATTGCAAATAATTATGCTGTGGATTTGATTGTAAGTAAGATTTATTTTAAAATGGCCTAAATAATGGTAACACAAGTAGAAAAATCTGTTAAGTCCGACCATTAGATACCCTTTAAAACTCAGGTAAATGCGCATAGATTGTTAATAAGTTTTCTACAACTTTATACAAAACAAGTAAGAAAGTGCTATAGTCGGCTAAGCCCGACCATACGATACCATTCACCACTAAGGTCAAAGGTCTTCTTTTCCCTGTATAAAGACAAATATTTGCTAAATTTTGCCATCATACAAACATTTTCTCAAAACTTATATATTTAAGCTGTTTCCGTCGTTTGGACTTATATGAGAGCTAGGGTCAAATGTGGACCGATTATTATATATTCGGCAAATTGATTAAGAATTTTACAAAAATTATGTATGCAAAAAATAAATTAAAAATTCTCATTATCTTCAGATTTATGAGCGTTTTAGAGATTTTTGTCTCATTTAGTGCGTTTTCACAGAAGAGTTTGTATGGGAGCTATGGTCAAATATGGATCGATTTCACCGAAACTTATTACAATGATTTTGGTTTACATAAGCAGTATTTGTTTTAAATTTCATGAAAAAATATTGGTATTTGTGGCCAAAATATCAATGCCGGGAAGTGGGACCTATATAGACACCATAAATAATGGACCGCTTTTGACGAATTTCAGTAGCCATGGCCTCACTATGAAACAAATTATCTGTGAAAAATTTAATCAAATTATCTTTGAAATTGTGACCTGTACTTTGATTACATGGTTTACATGGGGGTCCAGATGGACGGACGGACTGACATCGGCAAATCGAATCAGAAAGTGATTCTATACTTAAAAGTGGATCTAAGACAAATATTTCTATTCGTTACATACATCAGCACAAACTTATAATACCCTTTCCACCTATGGTGGTGAAGGGTATAAAAATTTCTCAAGATATGTATGTTTGTGTATTATTAAATCATTTCTGGTATTTGTCAAATGTAGATAGATTTTTTTTTCAAAATTTAGTACATTAATGAGAATCGAACTTAAACAAAGTCTATACATTACTTTTGTCACTATGAAATTATAATATCGTTTCCAAAAATGGCATAGGATTTAAAAATTTATGTGATAAATATGAATTAAGAAAAAACTAATAGATTATTTTCCAAAATTATTTTATGTTTTAAAGATTTTGGAAAATGTACATACAAATCAGTATTTGACAGTAATAATTTCATACTGGGATGCATAATTTATATGAGTTAAACCTGCTGAAATATATTTTTAATAAAACATTAATTAAAATGGCAATGTCTTTTCCACATAAAGTTTTTAAAAAAAGACCTCAAAAGTTTTAAATTTTGGTTAAAAAAGAATTCGTTGAAATCATTTGAACTTTAAGTTGCTTATTAAATATTTATTTATATGGAAATTGTGTGAGTTAAAGTATTTGAGTAAACTTTGTATTTTCTTTCATAACAAATTAAACAAAAATTATCACAAGGATTTTTTAACACTTACATATGCAGAGCTACATAATAAATACAAATACATACTGATTTTTCCAAGCACATGTTGGTTTGAGTGTAAATGCATACATACATACTTTTATTTATACCCTTTACCATCACACCAGCAAGTATGTATGTATAAGGTGTGATGCTCATATGTTATTTTTCTTATAAATTAAATTCCTTTAATTAAAATGTCACAAAAAGAATTTCTAAACGTGGTATTAATTATTAAAAAATAGAAGAAGATGATAAAAATAAAAGAAAAAAAAAAAATGAAAAAAATCTCTGAAGAAAATAGCAGTGGCTTTAAAAAATATTTGCTAGTATCGATGTATGTATGTGTGTACAACATCGGTGAGACCATATACAAACATTTTCATTTAAAATTTTGTTCATTTTTTTCTATCCTTGTGAAAATAAGGTAAATAACAGCAACAACCTGATGAACATGATGAGGCTAAAAGATACTTAAGAACACATTCATACGTACCTAATACATGTGGTTACGGAGGGTATGAATGGTTTGAAAAGTCCCTTGGCAAACAAATATATAAATAAATTTAAAATAAAATAAAAGAACATGCAACCTGGCAGCTGATTACTTCTCATACTCAATATCGCTGTGACACACCTATAGACTTGACTTATCCTTAGATATATACGCATAAAGTGTTATAAATACAAGGGATTTAATTGGATAGTTTCTAAAAAATCCTAAATAAGTTATTTAATTCGTAAGAATCCATGTCAGCTCCAATAGACTTGGTAAAGCCAGAAGGAATTTTTGCACATAGCGTTTTTATGTAGCTTGTGGTTTTTAATTATGGCATCAGTGGTTTGAGATTAGCATAGTATAATATTTATCGACATCGACAAAATTACTTGAATTGGGCTTAGAATTTCTTTCACACTCGCAATAAACTCCTGATCAGGTTTCTAATGACTTTTTTCTGATCTCAAACCTTAAGACAAGGTTTAGAATCACTTTCTGAGTCGATTTAGCGATGTTAGTTCGTCCGTCCGTCTGGCTAGACGGCTGGCTGGACCCCCATGTAAACCATAATTTAGTGAAATTTGGCACAAATAATTTTTTTGATAGTGGAACCACGGCTATTGAAATTCGTCAATCGGTCCATTATTTATGGTACCTCCCATAGGTCTCATCCAGAATTGATATTTTGGCTACAAATATTAACATTTTTTCATGAAATTTAATTTATGTAAACCAAAACCACTGTACAAAATTTCGTTGAAATCGGTCCACATTTGACCATAGGTCCCATACAAACTCTTCTATCAAAACGCACTAAATGAGACAAAAATCACTAAAACGCTCGTAAATCTAAAGATAATGAGAATTTTGAGTTTATACATAAATACATAATTTTCGTAAAAACTTCAACCAATTTGCCAAATTTCGAGATAATTGGTCCACATTTGACCCAAGCTCTCATATAACTCCAAATGACGGAAACAGTTTAAAAATTTAGCAAATATTTGTCTTTATACAGGAAAAAGAACACCTTTGACCTTAGTGGTGATGGGTATCGTATGGTCGGGCTTAAACGACTATAGCATTTTCTAACTTGTTTTTCTTTTGCAAATTATTAAAAATTTTGAAATAAATGAATATAAGTATTTATATAAGCCAAGATATAAAACAATTTTAAACTTTGTTGATAAATAAAAGATAACTTTTATTTATTAAACATTCGTTACGTCTAAATACTAATGAACAATATTTGATAAAACAAATTCTCAACAAATTAAACAATAAATATTTAGTTCCTTAACTACATAAATATGCCTGAAAGGTAAAACGAAACGTTTCCAAATCAAATACATGCCACAATAACTATGCCACAGATTTACTGCATAAGTATGTTAAGAACAAGTGTGTAAAAATTATCTATAATTATCTAACTAAATAGTTATAATATTGTACAATATATACTAAATACATACACATACATACATATATTAATATAAAAGGTAGCATGTGTGTGTGAATAACGAACTATTAAAATAAACCCTAAGAGGAAGGATTTACCAAAAAACCCTAATAGGCTTCATTAAACACATAGACAAATAATAAATAGGGGATAAGTAGGTAAATATTTGGCATGTAACTTCCAAAGCGTACGAATAAAATACGTTTGTGAGCATTCAATGTAGCATGATTTTAGGCACGTAAAAACTACTATGTATTTATAATGTTTAACGCACAAAAGATTAATTTATCCTAATAAGCCTTTGGAGAACCAAACAAAACAAAAAAACCTATAAAAATTCCTAAATACTTTGGCGCAAAACAAAGAAATTAAGATAAAAAATTCATGATTTTAGTTTTTGTTTTCTTTATTTCTATGCTCATGCCTTAAGCGTTTGATAGAAAAAAGCCAACAAGAAAACGAGTTCAGATTAATACTAAGGGGAGAGGAAAAATAAAAAATTACTATGAAGTATATCTATCTATACATAAGTAATTTCTACAACTTCAACTAAAATTTACTTTCATCTTTGTTGTTGTTGTTGTGTATAGAAAATTTGAGGTCTAGAATTCTAAACATGAATCAGACAAAACGTTGGCAGGCTGTCTGGCGTTTGTGGCAAACAATAGCGTGTACAACAAAAAAAGTCAAAAAGGATAGAAAGAAAATATAAACTATAATCATTTTGGGGCAATGTCAATTAAGTGCTTTTTACAACCTCCATTCCGTCATTTCCTTAATCATTTCCTCACGATAACGCCTAACCGAAAAGAGCTAGGTCACTGAAACTTGGCAAAGATATTCTTCATTTCTAGGAAACTTTTGGTATTGAAATTGGTTCAGATTTGACCATAGCCTAAATTCCACCATAAACTCACTTCAATGCCAATAAATTATAAACTGTAATAGGTCACTAAATTTAGCACAAAAAAGTCTTATATAAATGTCAGCCATTGTGTCAAATTTTGTAACAATCGGTCACCAGTTGACTATAGCTCCCATATATAAAACTTATGGAAACACAAAAATACAAAAAGAAAATGGGGTTTATCTCCGTCAGATAAAAGCGTGATAGCGTTTTAACGAAAAAAGTGTTTGGCCTAACTATTAAGCACAACGAAAAGTATTTAACAACTTATTAATATAAAACTCTTCCCGGTTATGAGATCAAATTTTGTGCAAAGTAAATACCATGGAATTCACTTAGATATTTTTAAATGTTGAATTATTAAGCTACTGCAACCCAATTTAGTCTAAAGATTTTACCAACAATACCAACTACAGTTACAATTATTTTTCGAATTCGGTTTACATTTTGAACTAGCTCCACCCTCGTAGATATGTGAGATATGTTTTTAAATTTAACACAATTTGATGGTGGGTATATAAGATTCGGCACAGTCTAATATAACACTCTCACTTGTTTTTATACCCTTCATCACCATAGGTGGAAAGGGTATATTGAGTTTGTGTATTGGTCGGAGACCCACCTTTTAGTATACCAATCGACTTAGAGTCACTCCCTGAGTTGTTTTAACGATGTCCGGCTGGCTGGTTGGCCGGTTATCAATGTAAGCTTGTTATCATTGTACTTTAAAGATAATTTTATGAAATTTGGCACAGGCTTATATTTTGGTCCAATGACTATCCCTATACTTTTTGGGCGAAATCATATTACCTCCCATAGGGATGTCTCCCGGAATAGTGTTTTTGGTCCTTCACATTTCCAAAAACAGACACGTAATTTAATTTTTATTTTTTTATAGGATATTGACATCACTGTTAGATTCATCATCTTCATCAGCACCGTTTAATTTTATGCACACACACACACAGAATCATTTTCTACATTAAAATCTGTAAAGTCTTTTTGTGCATAAACAAATCGAGAGACAAAGTGGAAGAGTGGGAAAACAAAAACCATTCAAGCATTTTGGTAAAACAAAGCTTATTGAGACACAGGAAGGAAGGATTTAACGCCAAAGGCTATTGGCGGAAATTATTGTGTTTTACGCTGAAATGGTGAAAGCCAAACAAAATAACTAAAAAATGCCCTAAACATACAATTTAACAAAAAATATAACCTCTACGAATACAAAGATATTTTTATTTGCAAACTGTTCTTTTTGTTTTTTTTTTTGCTATGACCAGATTCTTTCATGAATGGTTAAAAAAGAGATTTTGTGGAGTTTTTTTTTTACTTTAGACCTATTAACTAGAGTCTTGTTTGCTAGATTCTGTACGAGGATTTATTAAAAAATAAAATTAATTGCTTTGAAATTCTTAAGTGCAGGAAGAAAATTTAGTTATTAGTAAAATTATGTAAAAGATAGCAAAAGGATTGATTGATACTCCCATATTCTTACCATTTACAAATTCTAATGGTCGAATTATGACCTTTAAATAACACAAAATCTTATATATTTTCGAAAAAAATATTTTTGAAATTGAAACGGGGGACTGCTTATAAATTTAGGAGACTTAGCACTTAGATGACCCCCTAAGTAGAAATTTTGTATTTTTATTAAATATACTATAAAATTTGTTATAAATGACATTAAATTTAAATAGATTGAAAGTGATTTAAGTCAGTATACTTTTTAATTTTTTTATAAAATTAAAAAAAAATTTTTGAGACTTGAAAATTTATCACCTAAAAAGAAAATCATGAGTTTCTTATTTGCAAATCCTTTTAACGTTTCCTTATTAACACCTTAAATGTTTTTTGTTTTTTGGTAAAAAAACTTTTATTTCTTCATTTTCTTTTTAAATTTTATCTTGAATGATTTAAATAATGATGATGATTCCTTATTTCATCCACCAAAACAATTTCCTACTTACAATGTAATTTTTTCGGGGTTTTAGTATATTACCACAATCACTTAATTGTTTGGCAGAGAATGTCAAAAGCTCAACACTTAAACATACATCCTTTTGTATCCTAAACAGATAGAGTAACCCGAACCAGACAGACACACAAACACACAACGAGTAAGACCAGCCTTGGTAAATTAATATCCTGTCATAACCTAGGTACACATTAACCTGGGTAATTACAAAAAATATCTCTTATTTTTTGGTGGCTTTCTTGCTGCCTTTTTTCATTTTTATTTTAGAGGTTTTTTAATACAATTTTTTTTTTGTTTTGTTGTGTATGGTTGCGTGTATGTGTTGTGATTTTTTTTTACATCCAGCTCTATTATCCTTTAACAGCATTCCTTTTGTTGCTGGAAAAGTTTGTTAGTGTTGCTCTTGAATAATTTTGTGTAATTAGCCTAAAGCGTCATTTACTCTACAGTGTTGTACTTTTTTTGGTGGGGGGAGAATGTGTTGGCAAAGGTTAATTTTTTGCTATATTTTTTACGAATTTTTGTTTGTTGCTGTTGTTTGTATGTACGTAAGTAGTTGCAGGTTTATGGGTTTGTTGGTATTTTTTTTTGGGGCATACAGGCATAAAAATGATGATAATGAAGATAATGAGATTACAACACTATTACAACTAACTGAATACAACAAAAACATAAAATACCACAAAGGGAAAGATTTTATTACCTTCTCATTTAGCTTGAAATTAAAGTATTCTAATTCTGTGAAATACAATATAATTAAATTTCTGATTTTAGCTTTAAGGGTAACATTTAGAAGCGATTACTTAAAAATATCTCCCCCTTTTGTTAGATACAAATACTTCGAAATTCTTTTTGTTTATTTGGTTCTCTTTGAAAACTAGAATTAAAAAAAAAATACAGAAGATGTTTGCTATAGACAGCAGAAAGTGATAATAGGATCAGACACGCGAATATTTGTTAAAACAAGATCAAAGAATTTGAATTACTAGAAAAATATTAAAGAAATTTTAGATGCATAAAAGTAGAATATTACTTACTTACTTACTTAAATGGCCTATAGTAACAACCTGTTTATTTCAAAGGCCGAGAATATTTTAGAATTCCATGCGCTTCTATCTTGTGCGCATATTCTCCAATTTCTTATGCTAATCTTTAGATCAGTCGTCGTCAACAATGAGTATCGAATAACCCATGATCTATATGAGTTATACGCTGACATAGACATAGTAAAACGCATTAAGCAACAGCGGCTGCGTTGGCTAGAACATGTTGTGCGAAAAGATGAAAGTGTTCGATAATGGTCTTGAGGAATCTCGTAGAACAGGGCGTCCAAACCTTCGATGAAAAGACTAAGTATAGCTGTTATAGCTTTTATTATACTTTTCACCTCCACAGGTAGAAAGGGTATTATAAGTGTATGCTGATGTATGTAATGCATAGAAATATTTGTCTTAGACCCACCTTTTAGTATACCAATAGACTTAGAATCACTTTCTCGGTCGATTTAGCAATGTTCGTCCGTCTGGCTGGACCCCCATGTAAACCATGTAGTAAAAGTACAGGTCACAATTCTGAAGATACTTTAATGAAATTTGGCACAGATAATTCTTTTGGTTATTGAAATTCGACAACATCGGTCCACTGTACCAAGTTTCGTTCAAATCGGTCTACATTTGACCATAGCTCCCATACAAACTCTTCTGTCAAAACACACTTAATGAGACCAAAATCTTTAAAACGCTCATAAATCTGAAGATCTACATATGACCCCAGCTCTCATACAAGTCCAAATGACGGAAACAGCTTAAATATATAAGTTTTGAGAAAATATTTGTATGATGGCAAAATTTAGCAAATATTTGTCTTTATACAGGAAAAAGAACATCTTTGACTTTAGTGGTGAAGGGTATCGTATGGTCAGGCTTGATCGACTATTGTACTTACTTACTTGTTTTTTTTTTATGGAAATGTTGTCGAACTACCTAAAAGTAAGCAATGAAATTACCTAAAACCTTCAAATCCGCTCTGGAAATATGACTACAGTTGTTAATTTAAACATTTTTACCAAAATTGTATTTTTTATACAAAAATGTGGAAAAATTAATTATTTTATCACTCATAAAGACGAACAGAGAAACCCAAAAATTTAATTTTACTGTTTTTCTGCATTAACACCAAAACCGAAATATGACCCTAAATAAAAATAAATTAAATACACGCTTACAGAGATTTTAATGCAATTTCGCAAATGTTAATTTAAAGTTCAAATAGGTTTTATTTTGGAAAAAAAATTGCGAAAACAAAAATTTCCATATTTATTTGAATTTATTTATTCAACTGCATTAAAATTTGCAATTGTTATTATTATAGTTATACACTTGCTTGTTAATAATAAAATAATCATAATCCAAAATAAAAATATATTTTTGATTTGAAACAAAATCAAAAATCACAACTGAATCACAACGAATAATAAAAGAAAAAATAAACAAAATTACAATTCTCAATTCCCCAAGTGTCAGCAACCGCAAATATTGATTGCCAGTATTAGAAATATTTATTATGCCAAATATTTAAATGAAACATTTTATGTTTTGTTGCTTTGGCTTTTCAAATAAAATTAATAGTAAATAATTTAGAATAATAACATTTGATAACGATTATAGAAAATATGGCTACTAAATATATAATTAAAACGGAAATCCATTATAAAATAAAAACACAACTGCACACACATATGCATATGCTTGTACTTACATATGTATACACTTTTAGATTCCATGAATATTTTTTGGCCACAAAAATATTCATATGTACACACAACTAATAACTCTTAAAATGTATAAATACTATTTAATACTTGTATATGGATAAAAATATTTTTTGGCATTTAATTGTAAACGAAATATTCTATAATTTTATAAATCTATAATAAAATAGATAGTGCAAATTTATAGTTCAATAATTTTTGCCACTGAAAAAATTTAAATACATTAAACTCTCAATGGGAGGGCAAAAAACAAATTATGAATGTTTTTATGTTTAGAGATATTTTAAAATTAATTTTCAAAATTTATAACGAAATAATAGCATAATAATAATAAATAGTGTCAATAGCAAAATCACCCAGAAAATAAATTTGTATTTAATATTTATTGTCAAAAACTATATATGTATAGTAAGTATGGTCGATTAGTAAGTACACTACTCTTTTAAACAATACCATTTTATCTCACTTAAAATTATTAAATTTCCAAAGCTCTAATATTTTTTGTTAATTCTTTCATAATTAATTTTTTTTTATTTATTCTAAATTGATTTCTTTTTCCTTTTCGAGGTATTTTTGTTTCAAATATATTTTGAATTCAATTATAATCTAAAATATTGCAAATACTCCAATGATTTGTATTGCCCTAAGTTGTAGTATTTGGATATTATTTAAACCAAAATCTTTACCAACATTTTATACGGCTTATAGCAATATGGGAGCAATTATATAATTTGTGAAAAAAAACAATATTAAATTTTATACTGTATGATGTTTAAATTGTATTTGAGTGACTATTTTATATTAGATCTGCTCAGAAAAATTTGGAAATGAATTTTTATAGAGGACTCAATTCAAAACCAAACAGATTTCTTGTAAAACTGTATTTCATTCTATCTCTTTTGTCTTACATTGTATCGAATGCGGAGATTGGGCCCCTTAACTTTTGTAAAAAAAGCTTTTATTATTAAATTAGTCAATATTACATCTGTGGCTTGGTGCTAAAAGGGCCAATGTAAATTTTTTGCTGTTTTGAGTTAATTGCATTAGGTTCTTTTGTTTACTCCCTTTTTTTTGCTCCAACAGCTAATCTCTAGCTTAACTAAGAACCGATTTATAAGGGGTTTTCTGGGCAATGTTACTATAAATTTATATGGAAAATAAAAACTTTAAATCAAATTTTCTCTAAACTACTTTTTTGGCATTGGCTCTTTTAGCACCAAGCCACAGATATATAATAAATATTTTAGTAAATTGATTTTTGTGACACTTAAGCTACAAATTTAAAATAAAACAAGTATGAAAAGCTATAGTCGGTCAAGCCCGACTATATTATACCCTTCACTACTAGGGTCAAATATGGACCAACAATTAAACAAGTTTTCCTTAAGTGTAAGAGACATACATACATACACTATGTGCTATTTTTTCAAAATTTCGAGAATTATGTAATTTCCGACTAATGGCCTGATATGGGAGCTAGGGTCAATTGTGGATCGATTGTTACTAAATTTCGGTTATTGGTTTATATTTACAAAATATGTATCTGGGAAAAGTTTTAATTATAAAATAAATGTATCTTTAGATTTATAAGCGTTTTTGTGCTACCCATAATTTAAACTACTTTTGAGAATGTGTCTTGTATGGGAGATGTGGTCAAATATGGCTCAACATTTTACACTGATTATTTTATTAAAATACAACTAAATTTGTGGCAGTAAAGGACCAAAAACTCTATTCCGGATAGTCATCCCTATGGGAGGTACCCGAAATAGTAATCCGATTTTGCCAAAAAAGGATAGAGATCATCCTTAAAGTTACGACCTGTACATTGATAATATGCTTACATAGATAACCAGCCAACCGGATGGACATAGTTAAAAAAACTCTGCGATTGGTATACTAAAAGGTGGGTCTCACACGAACATTTCTATGCGTTACAAACATCAGCACAAACCCAATATACCCTTTCCACCAAAGGTATTGTTAATGTTCTGTCTTTGTCTATATACAGAACAACAGTTTTCTCTTAATGTTTCACTGTAAAAAGTAGCGCAACATTTTGCTCTTTATCTATCGGCTCTCTTTGTATTGCTGTTGGTTACTTCAGATAATCCATTTGCACAACGTATGGGTGAGTATGTTCTTGATTATGTGCATTAACATTCGTAAGCCGCATTGTTAGTGTAATTGACGACGCCAGCTCTTTATTTACATCTGCAGAAAATGTAAGAAACTTTCTTCTCTACAATAAAAGGCTGACTGAACTGATATCGTGGCAGTGTTTTAATTGAGACGCGTATAAGAAAACAGTGAAACTAAGAATATTTGTAAAGCAGTTTTGTGAAGTGTGTTAAAAGTGACTAACTCTAAAGTTAATAAAAATATAATTTTGCAAAACGAGATAAAGTATTTTAATTTTGTTTTCGGTTGTTTGCAAAAAGAATTCCTTCCACGTTTTTAAAGGAAAAAAAATAACAATATTTTTATTTAATGAAAATGATCATGTCTAATGCCAGAATAATATAAAGTGTGATTAAAATATATAAATATGTTTGTATACATATAAATTAAAATTAAATCAGAAAATTTGATAATTAATTATTTTTTTATTGAATATTTATATCAATTTAAAAACAATTAATTAATTAAATATTCTTTACTCAAATCAATCAAATTATGTGATTTTTTGTAAATAAATTAAACAATGTGATAGTTATTTGAATAAATTTAACAAAATGGTTCCCATTAACTTTTATTTACTATAACAACATATTCCATATTATCACTGCAACAACTAAAAGTTGCTCCTGTTTATTAATTGTTGCACACATTCAGAATTGCACTCTTGTAGGTTGAAAATGCTTATGCACACACATACGCACACATATATACAAATAGTTTATATATTAATGAAAAAAAAAAATTTGTTTAAATGTTCAACATGTCTGCATTTGTAGTAGCAATAAAATTATAAAAACTTTTTTTTATAAATTGAAAACTGAACTTAAATTAATTTACGTTCAAAAACAAAATTCGTATACACTCCCTCACACGTAATTTGCATATACATTAACACAAATATAAAATAATTTATATACTTGCGGAGTATATTTTCAATAAATGTTGACTGTATTAATAACAAATTTTGTATTTCAATATGAACGTGTTGTCTGTTTGCGTGTGTGTATGTGAACCTTTTTTTTTAAAATACATACAAACTTATTATGCATGAAAATAAAAATATCAGCAAATGTGAATTTGAGAGCTTATGCATTTTTTTCTTGTAGTACTTAATTTATTATGTTTTTATGTACTATATGATGAATGTATATATGCATTTCTGGTTTTTGTGCAATTGGTATAAATATTATTTTTTAATGATCTTCTTAAATCGTATTTAACCGTAATATTTAAAAAAATCTTTAAAATTCAAAGGAATATTATTTGGTTTATTTATTTAACAATTAAGAACATTAACGATATTTAAAAGATAATTAATACATTTTTAAAAATTTTTAAAAGTTTATTTTTTCATAAAAGCTTATAAATTTACACAGCTGAAGTCAATAAAATATAAAGCAAACAAAATAAGCAATTTAAATTAAATGAAATTATTCAGAGAAATATTTTAAACAAAATTACTACATAAACTTGTTTTAATCTGCTGATAATTAGTTTAAATCTAATGCCTTTAAATTGTTACAAAATTTGTATATTTAATTCTTATTTTAATATTATTTAAATTTTATAATCTTTACAAATCTATTTTTTTTTATCACATTTCTTTAATCTTGAATTCATTAATATTTTAATATCCATAATGTACCTATTGATTTCATGTAATCAGCCACAAAATCCGATACAAAACAATCCATGACAAAAATATTAAAACAATAAGTCATATTTTACAATTTAGTACAAACGACTACAAAACAACAATACAACATCAAACCAGCTAAAATTCATAAAAATTAATTTGTCTCCTGCCACAAAATCATTGAAAATAACAATAAAATAAAACAATTATTGCTGTTTTATTGGTTTGTAAATGGTTTGTTGTAAAAGAAATAAAAAAGACAACAATACAGAACAAATTGATAAAATGTTCATGCACAAGTACATACACTCATACACACACATACATACATACGAGTGTAAAATATTATATCGTAAAAATCATTTTTGTTTTATTATTTTTTGAAACATAAATGTAAAACTTGAAAATCATAAAAGGACACACAGAAACAACAAGATATATACATATATATATCTATACTATAAATATACATATATAGTATATTCACACACACACTCATATCTACATTCTCATATATTTATGTATTTAATGAATTTCATATATTGTTTAACGCTAGCAAGAGAATTTTGAAAGATATTAGATTTATACACATAAGAGTGTCCCAATCTTCCATGACGAAAATGTATATTTCAAGTCGCAACTTTTAGCCCAACTGTGTGCTTTCCACTTATACAGTGATCTTTAGGGTATATATCGTGTCTTAATACATCCTTAGACAGATGACAAACTATCTTTTGCTGAATATCATACATTCTCTCCCAGTACTGTCTAGTGATATGACAACTTATTCTAGTTTATTTAGAGTTTGTAAGCTTATCGCAAGTTTTACAAACTATTCTGCACATATGTGGCAATCATTAATGGTCAGAGTTTCAGAGTCGAGAGCTATCAGTGTAGGATTAATATGTGAAAAGGTCGCTTATGACTAAAAAACAAAATTTCGAAAAATTAGCTAATTTTTAGAAATTTTGTTTTTGAGTCATAAGCCAACTTTTTATAGACCGGGTCACATATAATTTCTTAAACGCATTTCCATCTGATATACTGTTTATGTGTAGTACAGTCAATTGTTCTTAGTATGTCAGGCTTACACAAGTCTGAAACTATTATTCGACTATTTCTACAAGAGCTCTTAATTTAAATACCACAAATATAGTACCAATTGAATGCTAATTTTGTCCAGAGGTACAGTATTTTGCGGTTTTCAGAAAAGCCTTCAACTAGACGCGAAATGGATTTCAGTGCCTCAAAGGAGATAGGTTTCACTGTTTTGGTTTTCTGGTAAACATTTTCTCTAAGAAGAAATTAAGAAAGGCTGATAGGTTTAAATTCTTTTGGTTTCGGAAGAAAGACTTAAGATACAATAAATTTCAACTAATGAGTTTATGTTGGCCTCAACCTTAATTAGAAAATTTTCAGTTATGAATGACAAAAAAATGCGATTTTCAGTTATTTATCCTTAATATGACTAGAATTTCTTTTTTGAGTTTCCTATAAATTCTCTACATAACTTAACATTGCTTAGACAGAATTTCTTATTCAAAATTGTTGATTTTTTCATTACCTCAAATATTACTGGGACACTTTAATACTCATAGACAAATGTTCTTGTATAGAATAGACAGAGATATAGAACGTATAATATAATTTAAGCATGAGAAAATATTATGGTTACATTGCTTAACTGCAATTACATACCCAGATACGCACTACATCTATTCTATTTTACAATTTCATACACTAACATTAACATACACACATAATCTCATTTTGCTATAGAAATGTTTATGTATATGTCTGTGCGTATAAATTGTAAAATGAGGGACAAATAACGTTGCAAGATTTACAACCTTATTGGTGTCGAGTGCAATAAATAATGTTGCATTTACATACACATAGACAACTGTGTGTGAGATTTTATATGAACACACGAAAAGAAATTAGATTTTTACAATAAAAATTTTTTTAAATATAAATCATTTTTTCAAATATATCTCCAGAACATACTATTTATGGAAATGAGTAGGTTTCGAATTACACTTTTTAGAACATGGCTCCGTTCAATTTTAATGCAATATATAACCTTTGACATTTTTGTTCCGATTTTAATTTTAAGTACTCATATGGGTGCTTATGGGTAAAAGTCGTCTAAAAAAACACTCATACTAAAAATGTTTACATACATAATTCCCACGACATTCCAATAACCTGCATCTGATTCTGTTTTTAGATGCATTAAAAGAGACCTACGTTTTAACTCCGGCTCCGCAAATGCTTTAGTTAGAGAATTTTTACTTTTTTTTTAATTTTTTTTTTCAATTGGGTCTGTCCGGGCATCGAACTTGGGACCTCTGGTATGCTAGGCGGATGACTAACCTGCTATACCACGTAAAATGTTTGATCAGAAATATTTTGTTTAGGTTGTAAAAAAGTAACATTACAAAAAACTTACTATCAACTTCCATCAATGAAAAATCAAGTTTTTTAGAAGTATTTATTAGAATTATTTAACAATTTTTCTCAATGTATTACGATTTCTCCATTACACTGAGTGTAATAATGTTTCAATTATAATTGAGATTTTTACATAGAGACAAATATATTCATATTTACATACAAATGTACATATTTACACATACATATCTATAACATACAAATAATATATCTTATGTTTTTTCGGTTATATGTATGTATTACATTGCAAGTATAGAGTACAGAGAAGTGGTTTGCTAATTCGGCAATATACATCAAATCAGAGTTGCCAGAGATTTTTCGTTAAAAATCGACATATTTAAAAAAAATCTGCATAATCGGCAGTAAATTTTCAGAAATCGCAAAAAATATTAAAATAAAAGTTCATTGGAAATTTTTCTATAGCACAAACTTTTATTGAAAATTTTTCTATAAAACAAATTTCATATTGAAAATTTTTCTAAAAATTTTATATTAAAAATTCTTTTATACAAAAAATCTTATTTAAAAAGTTTTACTGTAGTATATTGCACTAAGATCCCAATTTATTACAATTATTAACTATTGTAATAAATAGTTTTTTGATAAAACCAAAAACTGTTGGTGGGGAAATCTTTCCTCGACGCGTTTCGATGGTTGGTAAAGCCATCTCTTCAGGAGGATTATCCCTAATTCTAGACAGAGCGAAAACCACACATTATATCTTATTTGCGGGACGGAATAAATAAAAATGATTGTGTCTAACAATTATCAGCATAAAGCAAAGATTATCATCTGAACAGAAACACACAAACATTTTTCAGTTTAATCTTTTCTTTATTTCTTATATTGAAAATTTTTCTGTACTAAAAATGTTAATGGAAAATTGTTCTATACAAAAAAATTTTACATGGAAAATGTTTCTTTAAAAAAATTTTATATGTAAAATTTTTCCAAAAAGATTTATGTTGAAAATTTTTCTAAACAAAAAATATGTAACATTTTTCTATATAAAAAATTTTATGTAGAACATTTTTCTATTAAAAAAATTGTATATCGAAAATTTTCTATTCAAAAAATTAAATATGAAAAACTCTTCTATACAAATAAATTCATATAGGAAAATTTACGATCGAAAAAATTTTAAATCGAAAATTTCCCTACAGAAGAATGTAAATATAAAATTTTTCTATAGAAAAAAATTTGTATTGAAAATTTTTCATTTACAAATTAAAAATTGTAAATGGAAAATTTGTCCATAGAAAAAAATTCACAAATTCCAATGAATCGGAATTATTGAAACTTATATCGTTTTTAATCTATGATTTGTTATATATGTTAAAAAAAACTGTTAAAACTTTGAACTTAGGTTGCATATCGGCACTTTACTATTTTTCAGTTAAAAAATCGCCAAAATACTGACAAAACGGCAAATCTGGCAGGCCTGCATAAATACATACATATACACTCTTACCACTAGTCAGGCGGTTAAAGGGAGAATGTTTGCTGGTAAATGTGTGTTCATAATGAAATTTTGAAATTTTTGGTATTTTGGTGTTTGCTATAGAATGATGGTCATAAATTTAAACATTAACTCAATAGTATTGTTATTATAGCTTAATGATATTGCAACTGTAGTTGCAATTTGGACGAGCATTTCTTTCCAACTCTTTGGCCAAGCTCTCACAATATACGTGCGAGTATATGTGCAAATTAGATAAACAGGAAGTTGAAAGTTACACACATATTTAGTAAACATTTAGATCTACATAATTTTGAACACAATCACTAATATAAATAAGCACATACATGGCGCAGTGGTTAATAGTAATTAAAAATAAATGAGTAGATATTTAATAATAAATAGACATTTTTAAGTCTAAAAATAAGATTATTTTTCAGAAATATATGCCGAAAATTTTTAGTTTTTTTTTTTTATATCTAGTCAGTAATTCTGAATTTAGCTCCACACACACCACTGTGCCATTTGTATATGCAGTTACGCGTTTCATTCATTCTGCATAATATTTTAGGTTTAAATATTTTTGTTTCCGGTTGTAAACAACATTTACATTTATTCATATTTGTGGCATGTAATTATGTTCAAATTACCTTAAAATGTCTCCGTTTTGTTTATGAAATTGTTTACAATATCTGTTACAAAGTCAGTTGTTGTTTGATGTATTAAGTTCCTGTTTTTTCTGTCTGAAATTTAACAAATTTATAGTGTTGCAGTTTGCTTTTAGATATTTGAGATTAAGTTTATAGAAATATAGATTTATCAGAAAATTTATTACATTAATTTGAAATTAAATTGAAATTAATTTCCTTGAAAATTTATATGCTAATGCTAACATTATAAATATATGTCAAAATTTCAATTAATATTGCGATGATGTCAATGGTTAACAATTAGTTATTAACATACACATGTAAACAAATACTTTTACATATAGAACAATGATACAATAATAGTTCTTAAGTGTTATTGAAAAATGATTAATGATGTTGTTTCGATTGTACATATATTTAACAAATAAAATATTTGACATTTCTGATTGAAAAGTTAGAATTTAAGGTAAAGATTCCTGTAACGTTTTGAATTTTTAACAAATAAGTGAAAGCTTAAAAGAATGCATACTAGATCTTTTAGCATGTTTGCTAATTATACCCTTCACTACCATAGGTGGAAATGGTATTTTGGGTCTGTGCTGATGTTTGTAAAGCACAGAAATATTGGTCTGAGACCCACCTTTTTGTATACCGATCGAATCAGAATCACTTGAGTTGTTTAAACGATGTCTCCCGGAGAGAGTTTTTGGTACTTAACAGCCACAAATTTTGTTGTATATTAATAATATTTAGCATAAATATTGCTTATGGTAACCTTAATCAGTGTACCTTATTTTGTAGGAATCGGCCCATATTTGACCATACCTCCCAAACAAGACACATTCTCTAAAGTCGTTTAAATATCTATAAAAGCACAAAAACGCTTAAAAATCTAAAGATAAATGCGGTTTTTTTACTTAAACTTTGCACAGGTAAATATTTTGTAGATATAAACCAATAATCGTAATTTGGTAACAATCGATCCATGATTGACCCTAGCTCCCATATCAGGCCCTTAGCCGGAAATGACATTAATTTACTTAATTCTCGAAATTTTGAAAAAAATAGCACATAGTATTTGTATGTATGTCTCTAAGTCTTAAGGAAAACTTGTTAAATTTTGGTCCATATATGACCTAAGTAGTGAAGTGTATCATATAGTCGGGCTTGGCTGACTATAGCTTTTCTTACTTGTTTTTGATAAAAATTTGTTATTAATTTAATTTTCATTTTGGCGTTATTTCCTACAATTTAATTATATAATATATAAACATCAATGTAAGATAACTTAACTTTTCTTAAAAACAAAAGCTTAGAATTAACTTAGTACAAAAATTAAACATTAACGAAATTTGTTTATTTCGTCTGTGAAAACTTTTTGGAAAAAGACAAAAATTGCATCAAAAGACAATTTTGTAGTGAAATACAATTGCATTCTAAATATAAAGAAACTGTTCTAAATGAATAATACACTGAAACATTTTGCGAATTACAAAAAAGTTACTAAGAGTTAAAGGAACTTAAACCTACACAAACATTTATATGGAATTGGCACATAATATTAAATTTCATTTTCTCATGTACAATTTTAATGATGCTTTACTTTATGTAGTAACTTTGTACATACAGACACTTTAAACTCAATGATGCTGGTATTTGTTTTAGCTTTCTTTCAAGTATGTAGTTTTTATTTTGTGTAAACTAACTTAAACATATATAATTAAATATTAGGGTGGTACCTCATTGACGATTTGGGCTGTTAATATAAATCTTGTAATTGAAACAATAATTAAAAAAAGCTTTATGTAAATAATCGATTGATAGATTAATATACATATATTTGAAAATATTTTCTATGCACTCTAAAATTTGTGGCTTGGTGCTAAAAAGGACAACGTAAATTTTTTGCTGTTTTGAGTTAATCATTGCGTTAGATTCCCCTCTTTACCCTCTTTTATTTGGTCCCAACAGCTAATCCCTAACTTTACTCAGAGTAGATTTATAAGGGGTTTTCTGGTCAATGTTACTATAAATTTATAAGGAAAATAAAAACTTTAAACCAAATTTTTTCAAAACTACTTTTTTTGACATTGGCCCTTTTAGCACCAACCCACAGAAATATTTTTTTTAAATTTTATGCTTAATAAACGACGTATAAATATAAAGTTGATAGTTAAAAATTCTTGAATATTTTACCATATGTGTTCTTTTGCCGGTAATGAGCTATACTTTATAGCTTATATGTATATAAATCCTTGGAAAAAATGTACACAAGTTAATTTTTATTCTTATCATTTTGAAGGCTGTGACGATGCCCACTAGTCCACTGACTCTTAACATCTAAGGAACACATTTCATCTTAGTGATTGTTTATTCTATTTCAAGGGAAGATTATTTAGTAAACTTTTAACATATTTAGCAGTGAAGTCACCTTATTGTTACTTTCAACATACTTTGTTGCAAAATTGTACATTGGTAACATTTTGTATGTATGTATAGAAATACATATACAATACGTATGTATATGTAATGACACAACTAATTCAAAATAATGACCGTAATTCAAAGGATTTTATGTAGATACAGCTACAAAATGACAACTAAAAAGTTGAAAAAAAGTTGTTGGGAAATAGCAAATAAAGTTAACGAATGAATACCTTATAAAATATGTCAACATAATAAGCAACTCTTATGCTTTTGCGAAGCTAGTATTACTTTTCGCAAAAAAAAAGAACACATTCTAAGCTCTGCAGGCAGTCTTCGCATAAAGCTGCTAATGCGTAACTGGAAGGGAATAAGTGGTCTTTTTTTTCATTTTTCAACAAACTCAAATGTTGGAATATGAAAAAGTAAACTTTAGTAAATAAATAAAATAAAAATTCATAAGTTTGTAAAGAAGTTGGATTTTTTGAGTTTTTCAAAAATGAAAAAAAAAAAAAAAATTTATATAAGTATATTATACAAACTCGGCATGATGTCTACTATATTTTTTTAAAAGCGCGTTAAAATGGTAATGGCAAAAATATTAGATATTAAGCAAAAAAAAAAGTCAACTTAATATAAAATTGAAAAAAAGCAAAAAATACAAATGAAATGAAATCGCTGTAAATTATGCTAGAAAATCTTTTGCTTTGCTGGAATTTACTTTTTCAAATGTATAAGATTCTATTTAATATTCTAATAATATTATGTTAGTTTATGACAATGTTATTTTGCACTTTATTAAGTTAAAATAAAATTTGAAAATTATACAAAGATTTTAGCATTTTATTAATAAAATACATAATGGCAAAAATATGCTTAACAATTGTTTATGAAAATTTTGCAACTAAAAGTATGCTTTACATTTTATAAAAAGCATTATTCAAAATTATGTTTTGCATTTTTTTAATGGAAAACTTTTTTGACATTTAAATATTTAAGCAATAAATAAGTAAAAAATGACATGAGCCCGTCCGACCGTGATAGGTTAAGTCTGCCCTAAACTTGTATTTTGATTTTGTTCATAGAATCTTTTTTACTTTTTTTTTCGAAAAATTTTTCAATCAAATTTTGTAAGTATTCCAAAACATTTATATATTATTAATTTTTAGTTTTTGTGTATACTTTCTTATAACAATAATAATCGTGTTTTTGCTGAATCCTTTATGAAGGTAAATACATCATTTAATTAAAAAACAAGTGTAGATTAATTTTTCATATTACTTTTGAAGTTCCTAATAAATGTTGTCACGAATTTTTAAGTTATCCACCCCATTGTGCAAAGTTCACTTCTTATAATTCTTCCCCTAGTTATCTAGAATGTTTCTTTTGGTGCAAAATTTTTCTCTTAATATTTTGCTGTAAGAGTGGAGCAACATTTTTCTCTTTATCTACACCCTCTCTCTCTCTCTCTCTGCTGCTGTTAACTTCAGATAATTCATTAGTACAACTCGTGGGTGAGTGTGTTTTTGATCATGTGAGAATGTATTGGAACATGCATGAGCATTCGTAAGCCGCAATTGTTAGCATAATCGACGACAGCAGCTTTTTGTTTACATCTGCAGAAAATGCTAAAAACTCTCTTCTCTACTATAAAAGGCTGACCAACTAAAATCGTGGCAGAGATTTAATTGAAATGCGTATAAGAGAATAGTGAGACTTAGAATATTAATAAAGCGACAATGTTGTTTACAGTTTTCGTAACAGTATTTATGTTAATATTTCAAAAAATATTTTTTTTATGTATATATATCAAAAAATTCCATATATTAATAACTTACGGAAAAATTTAATAATAAATTTTTAAAATTAATATCATGTTTGCTAGAAAGTTTTCTTTGATTTACTCATATCGACGGAAATGTTGTTTAAAAGGTTTAAAAAATAAAGTGTTCAATTAGACTATGATACAAAAGTTGAGAAAAAATTTATTCAGGGGTTCTTATGTTCCAATCCTGTTTTATTAGAGTCCATGGAAAACGAAAATACATTTTGGTCACTTCTAAAGTGATTTTATAACGGTAAATGTAGTCAAAAACGGGTTTCTTAGATTTTCAACTTTAAACAAGCATAACTTTTTTGTTTCTTAACGTATTTCTATGATTTTTTAATTCGCTAAAGAAATTGATTATTATTTTTCAAACAAGTCATACTTTTTATAAATCCGTTTACATTACAAATCCGTTTATGGTACATCAGAACCCCTTAATAATTTTGGTGTATCACAGTGTTATCTTTAATCTTTTAATACAAAGGTTTATTATTGATTCAGGTGATTTAAATTTCATATATTATCGAATTTTTACAAGCACAAATAATAATCCAAAGGCTTTAAATTTGGTGAATATGATGGATGTGTCAGTGCACCCATTCTGGCTGTAAACGCTTTTGGCGAGTGCACGAAATTGTATGAGGTCTCACATTATCTTGGTTAAATACAACGCTGATTTTATTGATTAGTTCTGTTGTTTTTATTTAAGGCTCTGACTTTTGAATGAATTCTTTAAAATCATCACTTTTATGAAATTATATTTCGAAATATCTTGATCTGGTTGGTTTAAATCCAGGATTTATTGTGTTTGACATTGTTTTATATAACCATTTTTGGTTGTGCTTCAAAAAAGAAGAACATATTTGTAAAGTTTCAGCAAATTTCAAAATAAAAAGCAAATTTTTAATTTTCTATATTTTTAAATTAAATGTTAAATTTAAAACAATTTAAATTTCTATGTAAATATTTTATATCAATTATTTTATAGCTTAAATTTCTTTGTGTTAAAAATCTACTTTTTGACTTATTTATTATTTAATAAATAAAATTCCATATTTTAAGTAGTTTTTTTATATTTTTCAACTTTTCTACATTTTACATTTTATTACTTTGTTTGTTTTTGTATTCATTCTTTAGAATTTACTATAATATGATTATAATTCTGTTCAATGTGATTTTTCTATTTTATTTTCTTAGCCTTAGAAGTATTTGTATTATTGTTGTAGTATTTCATTTATTTCTAATGTTGTTGTTGTACTAGTCCTTTGGCTTTGTTGTAGTTGTAGTTCTTTGCCTCAGAGCCCAGAGTAGCATTTGTTCAACCTACCATTTATTTTTAAGTATATTATATTCTTACGCTGTATTGCTTTCCTCAACACCGACCAATACTCCACCAATGCCGGCAATAACATCAACGCCACCAACCAACAAGTGTTTCCGTCGGATCCGTAGATCTTTTTATTATTTTTCGTTGTGCTTCTACTGCTAAACAAGTAGAATTTTCCTTATACAAGGACATCTTTGAAATAGAGTTGTTGTTGTTGCCGCATTTACGTTTTTTCTATTCTATTTCCACTTTTCGTATTTAAGTTGAGTTCTACAAAAGTCATAAGCGAATAAAATACTTGGGGGAAAATGATGTACAAAAGCAATACTCAATTTTATTATAAAATCATATTTATTTATTTATTTTCATTTATTTATTTATAGTTAGTATAAGTATTTATGTGTGTGCAATGCTTCTCCTGCTCATTCTTGTATAATTTTATCATTTGAATTCAAGTTTCTTTTATTAAGTAAAACTAACTATTAGGGGATTTAGTTCGGTTGGTTTAAGTAATTTAGAGAGGAATTCATTTTTATAAAATTATATTAACTTAATCAAATGCTTTTAATTTAATAAATTTTAAAGAAATTCTTTAAATTATATTTTTTTCGATAAAAACAGTATAAATGGAATTTTGCTAAAAAATTTTTTAAAACTTTGTTCTATATATATTACATTGTTAGAATTTCTAAATATCTTTTTCAGATTTTTGTTTTTAATTTTTAAATAAAATCGTATTATATTTAAAAATTTAAAAATAAATTTTTGTTCATCATCTGGTGTCTTTAACCTCATTTTTTGTGTGACAAAGGTCAACAAAACCTGTATTAAGTTTTATATTTTATTTTGAAAATCATAGAAAATATGGACAATTTTTTATGTATTTGTGCTTAAATATGTATTAGTTCATATGTATGTGCATCGGTATATATGATACAAGGATATAAACCTTTTCGTTCTAGTTTGTTGTTGCCTTTAGTTTTCAATTTTGCCAATTCATTTCTAAACACATACCACAATTTCAATTACCCAGATTTACCACCAAAACCTACGTTCGGAGAACACAACACAACACGCATACTTACACATGCAACCAGATAGCGAAACACTATGGGTCTAAATCTAAGATAGGCAGGCCTGTTATCGGGAGCCGATAAAATTTTCTTATTCGTAAAAAAGCTCTATTACAGACCAATTGTCAACAAACTTTCAAGTTTTGTTTAATATTATTAGAACTAAAATTTTTAAATCGTTTTGATTTTTTTATATAAAACATTTAAAAGTAACTGTAGCTTCTTAAATAAGCCTCCAAACGAGAAAATACTTGATTTTTGTGATCATTTTGATTTTTTATACCAAAAACTTTAAATTGGCTGTAGTTTCTTAAATAAGAATCCAATCGAGAAAATACTTGATTTTAGTGATCATTTTGAGTTTTTATATCGAAAACTTAAAATTGTCTGTAGTTTCTTAAATAAGCCACCAATCAAGAAAATACTTGATTTTTGATTTTTGAGATCATTTTGATTTTTTATATCAAAAACTTTAAAATGGCTGTAGTTTCTTAAATAAGCCTCCAATCAAGAAAATACTTGATTTTTGTGATTATTTTGATTTTTTTTATTGAAAACTTAAAATTGGCTGTAGTTTCTTAAATAAGAGAAAATACTTGATTTTTGTGATTATTTTGATTTTTTATACCAAAAACTTAAAATTGGCCGTAGTTTCTTAAATAAGCCTTAAATAGAGAAAATACTTGATTTTTGTGATCGTTTTGATTTCTTATATTGAAACCTTAAAAATGGCTGTAGTTTCTTAAATAAGGGATCATTTTGATTTTTTATACCAAAAACTTAAAATTGGCCGTGGTTTCTTAAATAGGCCTTAAATCGAGAAAATACTTGATTTTTGTGATTGTTTTGATTTTTTTTTATAGTAAAAACTTAAAATTGGCTATAGTTTCTTAAATAAGCCTCCAATCGAGAAAAAAACTTAATTTTTGTCATCATTTTGATTTTTTATACCAAAAACTTAAAATTGGCTGTAGTTTCTTAAATAAGCCTCCAATCGAGAAAATACTTGATTTTTGTGATCATTTTGATTTTTTATATCAAAAACTTAAAATTGGCAGTAGTTTCTTAAATAGGCCCCAAATCGAGAAAATACTTGATTTTTGGGATCATTTTGATTTTTTTAGTTGAAAACTTAAAATTGGCTGTAGTTTTTTAAATAAGCCTCTAGTCGACAAAATACTTGATTTTTGGGATAATTTTGGTTTTTTTTTATATCGATAATGATTCAAATGTTCAAAATCTTTGTCTTATCTTAAAATCAAATATATCTTATCATATTTTATCTCGATTAGTCCCTCTGTGCTACATTATCATCAACATACTGGTGGTTGCATATACATTTCCGTATGTAGGTATGTAGATGTTATGTATATAAATAAATATTTAGGAATTTTGTTCTGGTCCACATTGTGATACACGTATCGTGCATTTATGCCAATACAATTAAAATAATTCTTTTATAATTCAGTTTAGCATGTGAGACTTCGTATATTTGTATATTTGTTTACAATAATATTGACTGAAGGAATACATATAAAAGGTTTAATACATGTTTTTGGATAAGTTTTCAAATAGTATCTTTTATAGATTAAAAAAGCTAGATTCTAGGATTTTGAAACATTTTTAAGAATTTATAAAATATATAGTATATTTACAATTAATAATCATAGCAAGTTCTATGATCTTAAAGTAACTAACAAGAGATAGCTTCAACATTCTGTATATTCAAAAACAACATATAAAGACTTCCGGTTTGTTGTTTGCTTTTGTAGTTTTTCTAATTAAAGTTAACTTTGCAAACTGTTTATAATCATTATGAAGATTCTTAATGAGATCTATAAAAGAATATTTCAATTAATAAATAACAAAATCAATTTGATGATGTATTATATCTTCACTTAATAGCTTTTTAATGTAGAGCTATAAAAATCAAATCTATTAATTTTCATGGCCATTACCAAATAAAAATAAATCTATTCTGCAATATTTTTGCTGCTGTAAGCATTTTAACTGCAATAAATATAATTTTGCAATTTTGTTTCTTTTCTCATTATTTTTGTTGTTGTTGTTTTTGTTGTGGTTACCACTTTCAACCCAAGTTCATAGTTTATTATTTTTTTTTGTCCAAAATTAAATTACTCCCAAGTGGCTACTAAATAAATTAGCGCTTAATTAATGACTATTAATGGCATACGTACGCATACACCCACTTGGTGGCAAAATAAGAAAAAAATGAATTTATATAAAAAAAATAGAAATACTTTTGCAGCTGGTTAAAAAGTCTGAAGCAAAAACCGCAAAGCAAGATGTTACTATACTTATATACTTATAATAGAGTGAGAGAAAGAGAGTAACATAACAGCAGGAACCGGAACCAACAAAATTTCTTTAGTGGCTGCAGTGGAGGTTAAACAGTTTATGGTGTTGCATAAAATACATTTTTCTGCTGGCTAAAATTTATGAAATTTGAACCTCTAGTAGCTTTCTTTTTTTGCCATGCTTTCTTTTCTTTATTATTCTTCTTTTTCAAAAAAGCACTCTGAAGTTGGAAATAACCTTTTGCTGTTACCCGTATAACCCACTTTAAAGATAATGTTTGGAAAAATAAGTATATAAAAGCAAATATTACTTTGACTTCGAAAAAAGAAGTAGAAAAAACTAATCCCTTTTTAATAGTTGGGGTTATTACAAAATGAAAAAGTAAAAAATAAAAAAATGAAAGTAATGTCAAGAATTTTATTGAAATTTTGAGGGGAGCTGGCAAAAGGCAAGTGTTAGTTTCTAGTTTCTAGTACTCAATGATTTTTAAGGTGAGCAGCAAAGTCCAGGAATAAATTTATGTTGGACTTGGCAAAAAAAGGTGTAATTTGATGAATTTATTTAAAGGGGGAACATTTTATAAGTGGCCATAATTTTTTATTCCTTTCTCTGTGAAGTTATACAAATTTATGTAAGGAAGTATTTAATGGCTAATCGAGCAACAGTTTTTATTACTAAAAAGAACAGCAAAAAGTATGTAATAAGTTTTAATAATAAAATAATACTTAGAATTAAGTTTTAATTTTAAATTTATGTTTTAATTTTAAATTTATGAAAATTTTTTAGATTATTAGATTATTTAAATTACTAACTTAAAAAAATTAGATTATTTAAATTACTAGACTTAAAAAAATCAGCTTGAAATAAAAATACTTGAATTTTACATTCCTATTTCCTGTTAATTTTGCAAATAAAACTTATCTCTACTTTAAACTAAAGCTTATAATTTTTTGCGGTTTATTTACCAACAATGTTTAATTAACTGTCTTCCACGACCGAATAGTTTGACATTAAGAAAATTTTTGCGAAATTAAAAAAAAAAATATATTTGTATGTAAAAAACTACTCAAGAGTTTGAAAAAAAAATATAAATTTGTAAAAAAATATTTATGCTACAATTAACAAAAAAAAAAAAAAAAAAAAATAAGTAAAAAACTTTATTTGAAACTTTCTTAAAATATGCCATACCAAATGTGTTTAACGCTGTGTAAAAATATGCTCTACGATTTTCTTTTTGTTGCAATATTTTTACGCATGAGACAATTTTGTAGCTAAAATTATTTTTTTTTAATGTTTATGTGTATATGTCTGTAGATGTGTAAGAGTTTTGAATTTAAGTGTGTATGTGTGTGTGTAAGAGTGTTTTTAGTAATCGCGCAATAGTTTTGAGTTACCAAAACTTCAGGAAAGTTTTTGGCATCGAAACTTTTTCAATTTGTTTAGAAGTTTGTAATATTTGTTGCATAAATTGTTGCGAAAATATTTAAAACATTTTGTTGATTTTTTTAAATATTTTATATTTTTTTCGGTTAAAAGTTGCAATTGACTCTGAGCCACGACTAAAAGCGGTAAGTAAGAGTTATTGTTTTAAGAGAAATAGAGACAAATATATATGTTAAATTTCGGAAATTGTTTGAGAAATAAATCAAGTTATACTTAAAAATCAAGTACAATCAGATTTATAAAAAGGATAACAAGCAAGTCTTTGTGGGCTATATTTCTGATTGGTCCTAACTTGGTAAACCTATACTTATCTTCTTCTCAACTTATTCTTCTTCTCAACTGTGGACACTGACCTCCTCATGGTATCAGCCGTGCAAAATCGATCGATGATATGTCACAGCGCATAGAGAAAGAGACCTACTATACAAAACTACACAAAACTACACAAAACAAGAGGTAGGGACGACCTACGCACGTTTTCAAGGTTGACTAACACGTTCCTGACGTCATGGTCGCTTTTAAATGGTACCAATATCAACACGATCAGTGATGGTACACCAAAGATGCACGTATTTATATCTTCAAAATGGCTCTTCTGAACAAAATCCTTAGGTCCCTTTCTATTTTGCGCGTCACATATGTCAATTTCTATGAGTTTTAAGAACATAATAATGCTAATTGAGGTCCCTTTAAGTGGATTTTGAAATTATTATAATATTTTAACCTATTCAACATCATCAGCTAGAACGATGTATTTGTAAATCCAATTTAAAGAAAGCGAAATGTATTCAGTACAACAGAGGTATAGAGGTTATATCAGTATTTATGGACTTAACAAAAATTTTTAGATCTTTGATTAACTACACCCTAGAGTGTTAGGCAAAGTCTCAAAAGCCTTCATTAACAGATGCCGAAAAAACTTTTTTAAATTATTGCCATAAGACGAGTTCAAATGCCCATTTTTAGTATGAAGTAAACCAACAAACAACAACCAACAAAAATCGAAGTCTATAAACGCAAGTGAAAGTGGATTGATCACATATTAAACATCAAACACGACCTATAATGCAGCCGCAGAAGGGGAATACGTGGAAGTAGACTTGTCACATTTGTATTTAAGGTATTATAAAGTTAAACATTTCATCTAGATCGAATAAAATAAAACGATCTTGTTATGGCCAGATGTTTTTTGCAAAATAAGTAAATATATGATATCCCCTAAAAGTATGCATAGTAATATATATATAAAAAGCTCTATTAAACGCCGCTTTAATAATCCTACTTTTGAATATCTTTGAGTTTTGTAATTATGAACAATTCTAATGTTAATTAGTTTAAATAGACGCTTGACATTAATGAATATTACCAACCTATTATTTATATTTCAATTATTTTTTGACTATTTTTTGTGCAACACACAAATGGAATTATTTATCATTTCTTTTATTATTATATTTTATTTTTTGTATTTCCGTTGATTTGCTTAGCGTTCTACTTCATTAACAGACAATAAAAATTAATAATATAAATTTTTTCCTATTACACAAATTAGGGAAAATATGTTTCTCATTTAAGTTTAGGAAACATTATCTTACATTTTTTTTAATATTTTTTCTAACTTGAATTTGTTAAACGAGTGTCACTGTGTGACATTAAAATGATTTATTTGCCATTTAGCTAAAACAAAGAAAAAAATGAAATAAAACAAAAAAGAAGAGAAATTAAATTAAAAGTAAAGACAAGAAAGACTAAGAAAGACAACAACTTGTGGCAGAATATGGAAACTTATATATTTAAAGCTTGTGAAATTATTATTTATGCTTGTGTTACTAATGATTTGTAAACCTTAGCATTAAACTAAATGACAATGTATTAAATATGTTTTAGTGAATATATAAATTTATATTTTAATGTTCCTGTTTTTATAAATTAATTTGCTTCCCACCATTAGTCCAACATTTGCCTTAAAATATGCTTTATTTTAATTTCATTTACCGTTACAGAGAAAACAAATTTTTCAATGATGTTGTGTAGCTGTAGTGGTGTTGGTAGCTAGGCAAATTTGTTATAAATCTAATAAAATAGCATGCCGGGATTTTATACAGACTCAGTATAAATTATTTTCACAAAACAAAGTGTAGAAGAAACAGGTGAGAAAATTATTTATTAGCTACAAATGCAACAAAAACTTTTGTCCACAAAATACCTTTTATAAATATTTTGATTTTTGTTTTTTCTTTTTTTTAATAAAAATATAAATATGTACAATATATAAAATGTTTAAACACATTATAGTTGTTTGGCTTTTCCCTAAAACAATTTGCCATCTTAAAAGTAACATATAATTTCAAATGAAGTCCTCTTTTAGATAAATAAAAATTCCATTGAAAAACTGTAATTCTTGTAACAACTTATGGGGAAATAAGAAGAACGAAAATATTTCAACAGAATCCCAACATATTTAGGAAAGACTATAGCTATGACATAAAAAGAAATAAATAAAGCCTTTTTACAGTTTATTGTACACAAGCAAACGAAGGCTGTTCATATAAATAAAGTTTAGTGTTTAACCACTTGTGCAAGTGGCCAACCATTGAAGTGGCAGCCAAGCAAGAAAACCTTCAGACAAAAATACAAACAGACAAATAGACCGACAGATATAATAAGAAAGCAAACGACTTACCAACAGTTAGACATTGAGTCAGATGTACAAAACAATCAAACGACAGAAAGACCGACAGGCGGACGGGCAAATGGACAGACATTAAGACAAACTTATAAATAAACAAAACAGTCGGATAAATAGACTTAAACCGGAAAGCATGCAGCCGAGCAACATTATTTAATGTTTATGTTATATGCTCTATTAGATATTTGCAGTTCTATTTGTTGTTGTTGTTTTTGTTTTGCTCTTTTCCTTTACTGTTTGTCAGTTTGTTTTTCTTGTTCAGCTTTTTGCTGCATGCAACATTATAAAATAAGTAAATGCATTTACTCGTAAGAGGAACAACTTTCGAAAAAAAACAAGACAAAATAAAGTTTCTTTTTATATATTTTTTGCTGTTTATTGTTGTAAAATTATTATTGTAAACTTGTTGTTTTTGCTTGTGTTAAGACAATATTATTATGTTGTTGACAGTTAAATATACAGATGTTGCTGATGCTGTTGTTGTTCGAACAACGCCAACCAGTAAATGGTATTACCAACAATTGTTTTGCTAGGGCTTAATAGAACAGAAAACCGGAAAAAAGAGCAAAACAATCACAGTTGAAGCTAAAAAGAATCTGTGGATGATAAGGCCATTTTAGGGGTTTAACAAAATATTATGAAACTTAAAAAGAAGACAATAAAACTTTTACTTTTGTTAAGTTCATGAAGTTATAAAAAATTTATAAATTAAACGTTTATTTAAATTTAATTTCCTTCGACTACACTTATTTTCTGTAACAGATGATTTTTCCATACCTGGTTGATAAGAATTACTGTAATCATTTTTCGAATTGTTGGGATGTTGATCTTTAAAATCAAATATAATAAAGATAATTTTGTGTCGATTATTTTTTTCTTTTGCAGATGATAGTAACATTTGCCATTCGTATTCATTCAATCAAAGACTAAACCTTTTAGATATTAGCACTATGAGGAAAAACATGAATGAGTCACTAAACTGTAATTTGGAAACAATCTCGGAATGGGGTAGTGCAAATAGATTTGATTTTAATGCGCGGAAAAATCAATGTTGTATGCTCACGCATAAACGCACGGTGGATCATGTTACTTCATCTGTATTAATAGGTGGTGAAAATATCGAGGAATCAGATACTCTTGATGTTCTGAGCATGAGAATTCAATGTGATGTCCGTTGGACTGATCACATTTTTCAAGTATCGAAAGAAGCATTCAAGTGTCTCGAAGCATTCTTAAACGGTGTAAGAGATACTTCACTCCATCTGATCTCCTTACTATATATACCACCTATATCCGATCAAAAATGGAATACAACTCTCATATATGGGCCGGTGATTCAAAGTCGCGAAGGTGCAAATTGGTGACAGTAGATTATCCAACTCTATTGATTCACTAGAGCACCATTGCAATGTGGGTTGTGTCACACTGTTCAATCGTTACTACTTTGAAATATACTCTAATAAAATCAGGGAACTCGTTCTCGAAACTCGAATTTTTTACGCAATACACGTCTATCTATTAGAGCCCATCCCTTCGTAGTCGATTGTCCAGTAGACAGAACAACACACTATAGGGAAAATTCGTTCTTTAGCCGTACAGTTTGTATGTGGAATTTACTTCCCGCAGAAATTTTCCCTGCCAGTTGCAATATAGGGAAGTTCAAAAAAATTATGTTATTTATATTTAACCATTTTTTACATCAGATAAATGTGGCTGTTGTGATTTTACCACTATGCATGGTATAGTTGTCGTAACAAAAAAAATTTACCTAACCAAAATATGATTGCGCAAATATATTTTATGGTAAATATTTCGGCAATTATTGGGCAAATTAAGTTTCATTGATAAACTATTTTTTTTGTTATTCTTTCTTAAAAATGAAAAAGTTAATTACATAATTTAAGCTTTACCTTAGGTCATATTAAACTTGACATTAAACTTAAATCTATATTAAATTTTGTTTTAATTATTTTGAAATTTAAACTAAACATTTCTGTCGGACAGTAATCAGCAATGACATAAGTAATACATTTTTCATTTATTATCCTTTATTCTTCCTCACTTCCTCCACGACAACTGAGCTGGTCTTCAACCAGAGTCATAAAAAGCATAACAAGACTTTGTTGTTTGACACATTGCTTCCGTTTCCAGTTTGTACGTACGTATATGGTCCTTGGGAAATTTTTTGAAGCAAAAAACAACAGCAACAACTAGGACAGCATGTGTGTTAAACTTCATTTTAAAATTGTCTTGAAATGAAAATTTTTACAGTCAAAACCATCCACACACAGACCTATGTACATCTGGATTGTTGTATAAAATCTTAAAACTGAAATTCATACAAAGACACACATACACACACACATAAACGTTTATTAAGCGGATGCAGCGACATGACGGAAGGAGTAAAATTCCGTTTATATGTCTTGCATTTTTAAAACTTCCAGCTTAAGTCATGAGTTTTCTCACGAATGTGTCTTTGATGTGGATATTTTTTTCTTTTTCCCCATCACAAAAGAAATCAACAAGAATATTCTACCGAGAGCATGATGAAAAACTATCCAAAAACAACAACATCAGCAACAATAAAGTCCAGAGAATAACAACGCGGAAGTAGATTGAAGCAGAGAAAAACAACAAAAATATGTTTCATGTATTCCAAATTTCATGATGACATGCACGTGCTTGAATTAAACAACAAGTCAGAAGAACTTTTGGTGTGAGCTTTTCCTTATTGTTTATTTTGTTTTTTTTTTCCGCCCAAAATAAAACTGAAAGATTAAAAGCAAGACAAACAAACGGAACACGACATGTCATTGCAAGCAGGTTTAGAAAAACATTATTTTTGCAGCTAAATCTTTGGGCAATAAAGTTTAAATTCAACAACCAGGAGGAAAAACAAGAAAAGTGTTAATAATTTAAATAAGAAAAGTTCGAAAAGAAAATACACCTGCGGTAAATTATTTGTGGCTATTTTTGTTAATTTAATCATGGCCCTGTTGTCCCTTGGCGGTATTTAAACGAAAGTGCTTCTTAATAGAGTTAATTGAGCAATCTGTTAATGAGTTTTCAATTTAAATTTTCTCTGATTTTATGTTTTGGAAAATATGTTAAAACCAACAATTTCACACCTTTCATTAGCAATACCATCAATTAATTTACTAACAATTAATTAATTTAGCCTTCAGCTATTTATTGAGAAGGGGGAACAATGTAATTATTAGCTTTGTATACAAAATGCTTAGCAACATTTCGTTTGATGATGATTAAACCTTAACACCTATAGGAAATTATAGCGAAAATGCCAATTCTTGAAGCTTCTGTTAAATATTTTCAAAAATAATGAATAGCAGCAAGAGATCAAAGTGTTAAAGCTTAAAATACAAAAAAAAAAATTTCAAATACACAAGTTTAGCTTTCAACCATTTTGTAAGCTATTTGTGGGTATTTGTAGCTTAAGCAAAGAATTCATACGCTTTGTTACTACAAATGAGGGAGATGGGTATGATGTGAAGAAAGGAAAATGAACGAACATTTTAGGAGTGGAATAAGCCGATATTTTGATATCCTACATAATTGAATTTTATAAGTACACTTGTTGGTTGACAAGGATCCATCAAAATTGAAATTTTAGTCCCTTTTTGAAAATACATTTTTGTTTTAGAAACATTTTTTGGACATTATCGACCAATTCTTCAAAGAAATAACAACCAGAAAAAGTCGCCTTCTGTTCGACAGGACAGCTCAAGTACAGAAAAGATGCTTTATGGAGTCACTCAGCCTATGGTATTATATAAAATTATGATTTCCTACATATATATATATAATTCTCCGACAACATTCCAATTGGAACAAGGGGTACTTCTCTCAGACAATGAGCTGCATCCGATTCTATTTTTTTAGACTCATTGAAAGGGACCTACGTTTTAACGCCGGCTCCGAACGGCAAATGCATTAGTTAGAGAAGTTTTTCATAGCCTAATACTCAATAACCAGTGACTAGCTGAGTTATGAGGTGAACAGCCGCTTTTTTGAAAATTTATTTTTTCCAAGTGAGTCTGGCCAGGGATCGAACTTGGGCCTCTCGTATGCTAGGCGGATGACTAACCTGCTATACCACGGCGGTTCACAATGATTTCCTACATAATTGAGTTTTATAGGTACATTTGTTGGTTGGCTAGGATCTGTTGAAATCGAATTTTTAGTCCCTTCTTAAAAATACATTTTTGTTCTGGGAACATTTCTTGGAAAATATCGACCAGTTCTTCAAAGAAATACCAACCAGAAATAGTCGCCTTCTGTTCGACAGGATAGGTTCGATAGGTGATGATTCGGGACTCAATTCTGATAATTGTTTATGACAGTAGCCTCGAAAAGATGAACTTCTGCATTATTCCTTTGGTCATGGTACATCAAATAATAATTTAAAATTAATTTGAAGTTAGTAAGTATCGTATGGGGGAATTTGTCATTAGAGTTTAAGAGTTTTTAGAAAGTTTGGTTGCGTATACTCAATATATAATGTTAACCAAATACCAAATATCAGTTATACGTAATGTAAGCCTAAACGAAACGATACTAACTTCAAATTAATTATTAAATTATTATTCGTTGTATCATGACCAAACGTAGGATGCAGAAGTTCTTCTTTTTGGGGCTACTCTCATAAACAATTATCAGAATTGAGTCCCGAAATCATGTGTTGCACTGTGTAATTCAATGTATAAATATTATGATGTTTGAGTAACATTTCTTTTAATTATATAATTATATAATTTGTATATATGTTGACAAGATTGTCGTAGTAATTCTATGTATCGAGTTTGTCAGTATTCATTGACATTTCTTTTATATTTATGAAAATTAGAGACGTTTGATAGGTTTCTTTTCTTGTAGTTTATAGAAATTTCACATCAAATAATAAATATACTATACCTTTGTTGTTGTCCATGGTGAAGGGTATAACAAAGATTGGAATAGGAAAATAAATGATAGAATGGGAAAAAACTCAATTACTTTCCATTACCCGAAGGCATTAATCACAACAACAGTAACAATACGGCAACGGAATAGTAGAACAAAATAAAACAACAACAACAACAATTCAATGGAGTTATGAGATTTTACTTACTTTTGCTAGTGTTGTTGGCAATAGTTGTTGTTGTTGCTGACGCTGCGATTACTCTTGTTGTATGTTTTATTCGCTTGATGTAAAATGAATGAACGTGCTCGTAAAACTTTTCAGCTGTTTGTTTTAATTGTTGTAGTTGTTTTGATTTCAATGTATATTTTATCTTGAGTTTAAGCTTATTGTTGTTTATGTATGTGTAAGTAGATACAACTGTAATTGTTAGTATAATTGTAACTATGTATAACTATAACGAACGGTAGCTTTTCATAATAATAATTCCAGTTCGCTACAGTTGTCTTAATATGCAATGGGATTTTGTAAAGAATATTAAATATTAAAAAACCATTTCAAACAATTTGTATTCATAGGAAATTGAAAATTATCATTAAAAAATATTATGTAGGTACTCATAATTTAATTGGATTAAAATTTCTCAAGAAAACTTATTTAATTTCAAATGAAAAGTTGCAAAGTAATTTCCGTTTGTAGCGTTCTTAAAGGTCCTTATTGCCTGCTTAAATTTCCTAATACAGTTACAAAACTTTTATTTTACAATTTTGAGTTTGTTCCTTTCGTGATGGCGGGGACTTGTTTTAACTAGTGTGTGTAGTTTTTTATTTCTATCTCAAGCTCTATCTCAATCCGTGTAACAGGCATTCATTATTATGATTTCATTTGTTTTGTATTGTCTATGATGCCCTAAAGATAATTTTCTTTCTATCTTCAGCAATGTATGTATATATTGTGTAATATTTTTTCATAATACCCTTAAATACTCATACAACAAAATCCATTTAAACGTTTATCACAAACACACACATACACACACACAATTCAAATCCTTTGGAAGATAGTTGTTGTATGTTTTTAGTTAACAATTATTATGAGATTTTGTAATTGTGCTGTTGTTTTTTTTCACTTTTGTTCATTTTTCTAATTAATATCACAGTTTTTAGTTGTTTGTACAATAGATAAAACTGAAACTTAAATACCTCTAACAGATACACGTGTCTGTTGTATGAATCATTTAAATGGGTTTATAAAAAAGTTTTGATTTCAAAATCTGTTTGACTTTTATTCATTAGAGAATTTTTAAATTGTAGTATTAGCTTTGGCAAAAAAGATATAGAACAAGTGTTGCGAAAAATATAGTACATTCGCATCGTATACTTGTCTCAACAAAAATACAATTTAAAAAGTTTTTGATTTAAATTAGCTTAAAGTCAAAACTCAAAAGTTTTAATTTTTCTGGGAAACATAATATTTTGTCATAAGTAAAAGATCTTAATTTATGTGAGTGTTTGCGGCAAAGTTCTGGTGTTTAGAATCAAATTTTTCACTTAAGGTGTGGCTTAAGTATTAAATATTACACGTTTCCTGTGGTGTCATGCATGCAAGGTTTTTAGGTTTATCATTAAGTGTTTTTTACGGATATATATACCTGCCATTTTTTTAATTTTATGCTGTAAGTTTTAATATGTTTAGGTAAATTTTTGTTTTGATAGTTTAATTTGAAATAAAGTTTAAGTCAGATTTGTGATAGGATAAGTTTTTAATGTAAAATATTACTCATAGGCTTAAATGTTTTTAAAAGATAACAAATAGATTAAGATTTTTTGTAGAATTTCGTTTGTTAAAATCTATAGCAATGCTATTTTGCCGGGAAAATATACAGTTATACTAAATCCAAGACTTTATTTGATAAACATTGGTTGGACTATGTACAAATCAATGAATTGAAAGGCACACCTAGGACGATGCATGTAGTAGTAACAGATAATATAAATTTCTAGTTTATACATATATAAAATAAATCCAGAAAAAAGTATTAACTTAAGAGATAGACATAAATAGAAGGTGAACTAATATTCAAATGATCTTTCTAAAGTCAAAATCAACACAAAAACAAGAACAAAGTGATGATCCTGTGCAGTGCTTTGAGCTATTCTAAACAGGAATTTTCAAGACGAATGGACTGCACTCTGTCAAAATAAATTAGAACGATATGAAAGTTCGCTAAGTTGGACTTCAAACTTGATTCGTACTCATCGTATTCTCTTATCGTGGCTATTAGTGACTTTAAGAGAATGCTTCTTAAAAATAAATTTAGGGCCAATGAAGAGTTAATTGCTAAAAGTAAGGCTAAATACAAATGTGTTTATAGATGTGTAAAGTTTTAACCATTTTTTATACCCTTCTCCACCATAGGTGGAAAGGGTATTTTGGGTTTGTGCTCGTTATCTTATTACAGTTTGTAACTTTAAAGCTAATTTGAGAACTCCCTATACTTTGTGGGCAAAATCGGATCACTATTTCGGGTACACCTCATAGAGATGCTCTCCCGGAATACATTTTTTGGTACTTTACAGCCACAAATTTAGTTGTATTTTAATAATATTCAGCATAAGTATTGCCAATGGTAACCTTAATTAGTGTACCAAATTTTGTAGGAATCGGCCCATATTTCACCATAACTCTCATACAAGACCTCTCAAAAGTCTTTTAAATACTCAGACTATGGCTTTTCTTACTTGTTTCTTATTGGTAACTGTTGTTTTTTCACATTTTTTAAATAAGAATTTTTCTTGAATAAAATCTTTTTTTTTTCGTAATTTAATAAGTATTTTAAATTGCTTTTAGTTGTTTGTTTTTGCCTAAATTATTTTATAAATTAAAAATAAAGCTAATGTTTAATTTTCACAAGCAAATTTTTCATATATCATGTAGCAGAAGGGGAAAGAAGTAAACTATTAAAAAATTAACACATTCATTCAACTGAACTTTTGTAACGCAGCTGATTTATCAAAATGTTTCTCTCTCTCTCTCTCTTAACAATTTTGTAATTTTCTGACACTTGCATGTTCATTGCTGATGTTGGCTTCTGACATTGCGGTTGGCATGTTCTAACATTCTAACATAACTAAAAAAGTTGCAGCAGTGGAACTCGACAAATCTGAGAGTACAAGTATTTCCTTGCATCATTGTTTACAGCATTAGCCAATTATATGGTTAGTGTTGTGGCAGCTAACATCACGTTTTCTACGGTGTTGCAATTGAATAAAATAAACAACAAATACAAAAGCAAAAACTAAAAGACTATTTCCTGGCCAACGGAAAGGAGGAACTTGCTAGAAAAAGCTGTATTTAGTTGAGCCACAAAACAACTGAGGAATGTGTTTGTTTCTTTGTTTGAATTAGTAAGCAAATTTTTAGTAAAACTTATTTTATTTTACACGTTTTGCTGGTATTTTAGTTGTTGTTATTGTTGTTGTTTGGTTGCATAGTTACTTTGAGTCGGTTGCAGCACGTAATCGAAAAAACTGGAGGAAAAACTATAACATATTTATGATTTGTTGAACGTTGTATAGTTTTCAATTAAAAAATAAACTTAAACAAACAATTTCTTCCTTTTGTGCGATTTTTTTTTGTTTGTTCAAGGTATTTTATTGTTATTTTCCTTTTTGTTGTATAGTTTTCAGTTGGGAACCAACATAAATGCTTGATTTCTCTAAAACACATTTTTCTTAGAGTAAAATTTTCTCCCTTCTTCCTGTTTTTTAATTAAATATATGTTAAGTGAAAGTTGTTTCCTTACTCGTACATAATTCAAAAAGGAGAAACGTGTTTTTTATACCCACTATCAAAAAGAATGGGGGGTATATTGCGATTGTCAATCCGCTTGTAATTTCCTTAATATTGGCTCAAAAACTAAAATTGATGTATATTCTGAATACTTATGAAATTCTTAGACGATTGAGCGATGTCTGTCTGTCCCTCTGCCTATCCGTATGTCTGTCTGTCGGTTGTCGGCACGATAAGACCTTAATGAAAGGATGTAGGCCACTGATGGTACAGATATTCTTAATTTCTTGGAAAATTTTGGTATTGATATTGGGCAAAATCGGTTGACATTTGACCATAGCTTCCGTGTAACCTGGCATACGCTAATCGCTTATTCGCTAATAAATGACAAATTATAACAGACATCATGATAAAATTTAGTACAGGGAAGTTTTACATGATAATTATTCAGCGTATAAAATTTCATCGAAATCGGTTCACATAGCTCCCGTACAAAACACTTACGAAAACAGCCTAAATTGCACCTAAAATACACCTAAGTGCGAATAAATGATAAACTATACTAACTATTTATGGTCATTAAATTTAGTACAAAAAAATCTTGTGTCAATGATAGCCAGTATGACAAATTTTGTCGAAATCGGTCACCATTTGACCATATCTCCCATATAAAAACTTACTAAAGCACAACAAGTAAGAAAAGCTATAGTCGGTCAAACCCGACTATATAATACCCTTCACTGCTGAGGTCAAATATGGACCAACAGTTTAACAAGTTTTCCATACATATACTAAATGTTATTTTTTCAAAATTTCGAAATTTATGCCATTTCCGGCTAAGGGCCTGATATGGGAGCTAAGCTCAATTGTGAACCGATTGTTACCGAATTTTGGTTATTGGTTTCTATATACAAAATATTTATCTGTGCAAAATTTTTGTATTCAAATGCATTTATCCTTAGAGTTATAAACGTTTTTGTGCTCTTATATGTATATAAATGTCTTTTGAGAATGTGTCTTGTATGGGTTGTATGGGTAGGGTCAAATATGGGCCGATTCCTACAAAATTAGGAACACTGATTAAGGTTAAAATACGAGTAAATTTGTGCATCAATATGGGAGGTACCCGAAATAGTAATACCAATATACCCTTTCCACCTATGGTTATGAAGGGTATAAAAATACCAAAAAGATAGGGGGCTTGTATATAGAGGAACAAAATTTTACTAAAGTATCTTGAAAAAGTTATGTACTGAAAATGCGCTCTATCGGCTTACCCCGGGAATCATATTAATGCTGATAAATTGAATACAAATTCGCTTTGGCGACTAAATTTAGAACAGATAAGTTTCATGCAACTAATTTTGTTTAGAAAATTTGATTTATAATTGTCATAACTTTATTTTTCGTTTATGAATAAGGTTATATTTTTAATTTTTTTTATTTCCAATATTTTTTGTTAAAGTATAAGATATCAAAAATTTGCTTAAATTTTTTTCGAAGGGCTTTTTACACATTTTTATGATTATTTGCATAAATACATATGTATGTAAGTTTTAACAATGATCCTTTTTTCTCTTTTTCTATAAACAATCCCTGTATGTGAAAAAAAAATTAAAACAAAAAGTAAATTTATAAAAAAATAAGCTTTGTGCTAAACAACAAGTCAATATTTTGTAAACGATTAGTTTGATCAAACTCAAAGACTGTGAAGAAATATAACGGGAAATTATTTCAAACAATGGCCTTAAACAGTTCCTTTTATTAAATTTTGTAAATTAACTGTAAAATACACAAACTGAATGAATCTCGAATAGGATAGTCAAGTTGGCTATGGGTTGTTTATCAAATCAAGTTGATATAGTCAAATATATAGTCAAATAGTCAAATACCCAAACTAATTTGATATGTAAATTGAATATCTGATAGTATAATTGATGATGAGATAGTAACACTTACTACGTGGTAGTCAAATTGACTATAAGATAGTCGAGTGACATAGTCAATTTGATAGTGAAATAAGATGGTCTTATTAACTAAGGTATAGTCTCTAATTCATTACACACTGCGACAAATAAAATGAAGTAAAGGTTTCTGGGATGTTACACCATTTTTTATTATATCATTTTTTGTTTCTCCGATTTCTCCACATCATTTTATTTTCGGGACGTTGTTAAAAAATGACTGATTTATTCAGCTTAAAAGAAAAACAAATTTTTACAAAAAAAACGGGAAAAAATAAATTTGGTGTTAAAAAAACACATGTATCTTAAGTATATTTTAAGAAACTATATACCATTGAAAAGGGCTAAGCTTTTTCTTTAAATATCTTTCAAAAAACTTAAAATCGGTTGGCTTTTGTCTAAGTTACGGGGTGATAAGTGCATACGGGTATGAAAAACCGGTTGTTTACCCGTAACTCCAGATTTTGGGGGTGTTTTGAAAATTCCAAAAACAAAGTGTTGTTCTACTCGACAGTACCTACCAGAAAAATGGTATAACATCTTAGAAACTTTCATTTCATATTTTTTGTCGCAGTGTGTTGTAAGACAGTCAAATTGACTATTAGTTAGTCAAAATAACTATAATGTAGTCAAATTGTCTATAAGATAGTCAAATTTTCTTTGGGATAATCAATTTGACTATTAAATAACCAACTTCACTGTAGAATGGTCAAAGGCCTTTAAAGTTTAGGCCTATTTGTTATCTATTTCAAAATTATTGAAAGTATCTGTATGTCGTAAAGAAATAGAAAATTCTATTTGGAATTACAAATTTAATTTTCAAGCAAAAACCAAAGATAAATTGACCGTTTCTTTTTACTTGGCCAGGCGGTCTGATAATGTTTAAGCAACCATCTCGTAACCATTGAAATAACTTAAGTGACCATTAGGATCATAACATTTATGTATGTGAGAGTATGTGATGGCTTTGACTTGGTTTGGCTAGTGAATGGTTGGCCTTATTGTTTTCTGAGAACTTTTTTATAACTCAAAACATAGAAATATCGATGGCGCCACAGAACTTTTGTTGTTTAAGACACTTTTCTTTTGAAATGCTCATACTCGGAAGACAAATATGATAACATTCTTTTTGTTAACTTATATTTAGGGTTATGGTTTTCTAGTTTACCATAATTTTTTTTCTTTTGTAAATTTTTCAAAATCAATAAACATTTTTATGCCAACAAATATGCTTTTTTTTTTCTTTTATGAATTTATGCTTTTATTCATATGAATAAAGATTTAGACTTAAAGGAGCCGACCATTGTACATAAATTAAAATTCTTTGACAAAATTGGCCTGAACTCAAATGTAAAGTCAAAGTAGGTTTTGGATAAACTTAATTTAATTGATAAAAATATTCCTAAATTTAGTTTAATCTTTGATTATAAATTTAATTATTTATTTCTTAAAGCCTGATATTTTTAATTAAATTAAATGAGTGTAAATATTTTTATTGCTTATTTTTTCTTTGATAAATAAAATAAATATTTAAGTTTTGTAACTATTTTTCGGAATCTTTTGTTATAGATATGTAAATGAAGTTTTGTTGTAATTTGTTTTAGTTATTTGTTTAAAATAAAATTAATAAAATTTTACTTTCATTTACTTAGAAAAATACAACAGAAAGAGCATAGAGTTGACTTGTCTTGATTTAGTTTTTTACAATATAATAAAAGTTTATTTTAATTTTATTATTCAACTGTAAAGAAACAGGGTAACTGGTAAATAATGAAACAGTAAAATTTATTATTTCGTTATTTACTTAGAATTAAGTATTTATCTTGATAAAGTTGCACAGCTTGATCTTTATAGTTTTGTGTGACTTATATTTTTTATAAAACAAAAAGTATCTAAAACATTTAGTTTCTGTGCATCTGCTTGTGTTCAATTCTATAAACGTATTTATTATGCTAAATGCAAATCATGTGAAGATAGAGAGATATACATAGATTTAAAATATTTCAATTACACATGAATTGTTTTTTCAAAAAAATATTTTAACAATTCAATTTTTGGAAACAGTTTTTCTATACACTTGCCTGCATTTCAGACATTTTAATAAAAACAAAAGATGCAAAAGAAACAACAAAATGCAATAACAAATACTAAGACCAAATATATTTTACCAATCACTTACCACTACATTCATATCGACACATACAGATACATACAATTGAAAATTGATTCATCAGCTAGCAAGTTTTTAATGAATATTGATAGTATAAACATTTTCATTTTCATCATCATCATCATATTCTTACATTGTTATTTTAAGTAAAATAATATAAAATATGATGAAAAATTTACATACGTACATACAGATAGACAGATAAGCATATGCATGTCATATGTACTAAATTCATATGATGTTATTGCAGTGATAGTTTAAAAGTATCTTTAAACAAATCCATTGTATCGAATAGTTGGTTGGATGGTTGGTTGTTTGGTTATGCATTTAAGGTTTTACATGTATGTATCTTTGAATTTTTATATCAATGGGTAAATGTGTGTTTGCCTGAATACCATTTCACTTTTGTTACAACTTGTAAGGGTATATTACACATTTATTATTTTAAAATAAAACATCATAAAAGGCGATTAAATAAATACTATAAAATGATATGATATGTAAATAGATTGTCTTACAAATTTTTTAAAACATACATATGTATATGTTTGAATTAGGGTGGGTCGATTTTTTTCGTGAAAAGGTGAACAGTAAGTAAAATCGAAATCTACGGCTAATTTTAAGAAAGTTTTCCCCAAGAAACCATGTGTCTAAAATGAAAACCCAGATAGCGCTGCGAGGCCTGAAAATATTCACTTCGCACATATTGAATAGAATTTTTGAAAAAAAAAAAAAAAAATAGTTTTTGATATAATTCGATGTCTTGAAAACTAATGAAGGTGTCGTTTGACAATATTCTGTAAGCCAATTGCTTCTTATATTAATGTTTCGAATTTAAACCTGATCTAAGTAGTATGATAGAAGTTATGGGTTTCAAACCAAACAATTTTTCAAACACAAAATTGTGCCAAAGTTATGCGAAACAAATGTTCAACACTAAATATTTTGAAACATGAAAAAGATAATCACAAAAAAATTTGTATAAATATTTGAATGCTCTTTTAAATGTATAATTAAATATACGTTCCGATCATACATAGGACTTTGGTGAATTTTAATAACGAAATTTCTTCGAGATGTTAAACTCTAGTTTCACCAATGTCAATCTACTAAGCCTTACTGTAGTTCATATTTCACCACCTTTATCCACCTGAAGTTTCATTGAGATAACTTCATTAGCATTCAAGATATCGAATTATATCCAAAACTATATTTTTCCAAAATTCTATTCAATGTGTAGAACTGAATATTTTCAAGCCTTGCAGCGCTAGGTAGGTTCTCATTTTAGACTCCTAGTTTTTTAGGGAAAATTTCTTAGAATCAGGTGCAAATTTCGATTTTGCTATACATCTGTAGCGTTTTTTAGCTCCCACATAAATCGACCCACTCTAGTATGTATATATCGATTGTTAAGTTTTAATAAATATTGGTAAGTTCTTTTCATCTTACTTTATACGGAATTACTAAAATGTGTACCTATGTATTTATTTGCTTTTATAAAAGCTGTAGATTATACCATTGGATATCTGTTAGTATAAATGTACAAAAGTATGAAAGCTCAATTATGTGCAACAATCTTAACTGGTTTTTCTTTTCAAATAATTCTCCTTTTAGAGCCTCTATTGACATTATATACAAAATTGTTTATTTAAAATATCTCAATGGCTATTATTTAATAAAAATATTTTATTTTTTATTGGTATCAAAGATGGCAGCCGTATTCGCTAAAATAATGAATGTTCTTAATATTTGGCTAAAAAGATATTCATTTATTTTAAATAAATATATAAAAACTTGAATTTTGTAGAAAAGTGCTATTGCTTTCCATGTATAACCGCAAACAAATTACATATGACTTAAGCCATTAACATAATTACCAGCTGATAATTAAGTATGGATGTATAGTTTTATGTGTGTGTGTGTAAGAATAAATCGAACAAGAGATTGACTTTTTTTACCACAATGACTTATTGCCTTTGATGAATTATACAATATATAAGTAAAGACAAGCAATAAATATACTCATTAGTCTTATAAACATACTCAGACAGATAAATATACATATAGATAAATGCACACTTTTATCTACAAAATTACACTCTTATATATGTATTTATAAATTTATTTTTGTATGTACTTTTCAACACTCTTATGTACATTTTAATTTATAAAAGTACAAAATGATCATTTGTAAACTTGGTGTACATTTGTTTTTTTGGTTATTTCAACAAATGAGTTTTACAAATTAATTTAAATAAAATATATAAAGATATGAATGAATATATATTAGACCAGCTCAAAAAATAGTTTTTCGTCACACAAAATAGAAAAATTTTGTTCAAGTAACTGTTTCATATTTCAAAAAAGTCTGTTAAAGTAAAATGTTTAAAATTTTACAATCTTCAATATACAAACAAAAAAAGTTTGTAGACTATCAACTTAGGGATCGTTCTACTTGAGTTGCACTTTATTTGATATAAGATGAAACATAACTCTCATGGACCGATTCTTTAAAGTTTTAGGGGGTAACCAATAGGTATTTAATTTCTATGAGAATACTTATATATGTATATTTATTTTATGAATACGATTTATATACATATAAGTATTAATAAATAAACGGTTGCGTTTGCATTGGTTTAAATAAATGAGCTTGCGTTTTTGAAAAAAACTTTTTGTTTATAAATTTTAATTTTATACTTATATACAACAAACGGATATATACAAACTTTTGCTAAGATAATACCACCATAAATATGTAAGTGTCAAAATGTATAAGTTTGTATTATGTGCAAATATACTATATTTGTTTATAATAATGTTTATATGTATGTGAGGAAATTATATTTAATTTGTTCAGTGTCAAAAGTTTACAGTCATGGCAATAAATTTTAACTGTTTTGCTTGCAGTTATTTAATGAATATTGAGATTGTTTTCATTTGTTTTACATACTTACACATGTATGTATGTATGTATAGGTATAAGCATAAGTATTCATATATAACAAAATACATAAGTGTGAATTTATGAATATATGCAAGGTATGTATACGAGTATGTAGGCTTTTTTTGTAAAAGTTTATATTTTAATATCGAGAGCCAATATTCAATACCGTCTATGAACCAAATTTTTTCAAAATCACTTTTTTTGGGGAAATTGTTTTTGTATAATAGTTATATCTCTTTTAGTAATCATTAGAAGAAATCTGTTTAAAAAGCATGGCTTAAATATTTAGAATATTAAAAATGTTTGTCTCTCCTTAAAAATATTATATTTGGTTGATGGTCGGTATTGAATATTAGCTCTCGATATATTTATTTTAAAAGTACTCTCACAGAATTTAAATATACTTTTTTGTACATTTTTACAATCTTTTAACACGTAATAAAGTTATTGAAGTTTAATTTTTTTAATCGTGTAAATAAAGGATATATTTTTAAAAATGTATTATCATGATTACTTGGTAAACTGTGTATATTTTAAAAACAGGTGTTGTCACTATTATATAGTAAAAATTCACTTCTATTAAAAATCCATTTAATATAGCAATTAGTTTTGATTAGAATTTTCATTAAATTTTTTAAATGAAAATCAATTTTTTAAATGAAAATTAATCAAATTGACATGCAAATTGTTAATACTTAATTTTGTTTGTTCGGAAAGTATATTCCTTTTTGTTTTTGGGAAAATAAAAGAATAAATATTCTATCTAATAAAAAGTTAAAATTATATAGACTTCCTCTTAACAAAGCTTTTGACTTTGTTATATATAATACGATTCACTTTAAAAATTGGGTATTTCTTTAATGTTTCAGAAGCAGATATCGATGACATAATTTTCTAATAGTTCATAAAAACGTCTTCTGCGACGCACATATGTCTTAATTTTTAAACAACCCAAAAAATGCAAATAAAATTTAAAAATTTTATCAGTATTTTGTATAAAATAATTGGACCTAAGTTGTTAACAAGTAAAAAAACCCATAACGAATAATTAATATTTGTTTCAATTATACCCACTTCTATATAAATGACATGTGTAGATTTGCAACATTTATTTATTTTATTTGCTTTAAATTAAAAACCAAACTATAAAAGGAAATTTAATTTCCTTTTTTTGTTAAATAACCAAAATGTTTAAAAATGTCTTCTTTTATTGAATAAAACAAAATCGTACATATTTATTTAAGTAAATACTTTTGATTAGATAATATCACAAAATATTTTCAAACATTAAATTAAGTGATATTTTATTGACCTTTTTAATAAATACAAATGTTATATCCATTTAAAAAATTATAGACGTATATGCATAAAACGTATGAATATATTTATATTAGAATATATACCCACACATGTACGAAGAATAGAAAATCTGGGGTTATATAAAAAATAATAGTAAATAAATATAAATTACATTTAATCAATATAGAGAAGAATGTTTGTATATTTTCATTACAGACATGAAAATTTATTTATCATATAAGGGGAATTTCATTTTATATTGTTACAATATTATAAACTCCATAAATTTTGGCTAAAACAAAATTTTTGTTTTGCAAAAATGCTTAATATTAATAAAAATTTTGGAGTACATATTAATATTTTGCAATATTTTTTTCAATTTTTTGAGATTTAAGCTTATTTATGAATAAAAGTCAAATGCCTCATCATTTCTGTTCATGTTAAAATTTTCTCCCTTTTAATTTTTCTTAAGACAAAAATTTTTGTCGCCACTTTTCACTATGTTCAGTTTTGCTTCAAAAAAGCCGTTTTTTGACTATTACTTTTCAAAAATCGAATAATTCCATTTTATATTTATATATATGTATTTAGAAAAAATGAGTTGAAGTCAGCTGAATGTTGTGAAAAGAAAATTTATGGTGTTATTATTGAATTTTAAAGTCGTATGTATCGAAGATATTTTAACTGGCAAGATATAATAAAGTATATATTAATTTTATTTAAAACTGAGATCTTGTTTTTGTTAAAAAAAAAAAAAAAGTTTATTGTCAGTTAGCTCTGTATACCTCCGTGATCTTAGTATAATGAAATAAAAGACAAAAGGCTTTTCTTTCGAATAAGCTAAAAATATTCGCCAACTTGTGTCAATATTATATTTTGAAAAAATGAAAATTTAGTAAAAAAATGTCATGAATATTGCTTATAATTAAAAAGCATTGCATACCTTCAGGCTTAAATTTTTAATAAAATTGCAGTTATTAATCCTCGCATTGGCTCTTTTATTTTAGTTATTGATAGCTACTAACTACATAAGAAACTAAAGAGAAAACAAAACCAAATGTTTTAATAAGAAAAACAATGTGAAAGCAACGGTGCTACGAGTTAAGGCATATTAAGTTAAGGTATATTGAGAATAAAAATACATGAAAGAGTAGAGGTCCAAGCTAGTTTCCCCATGGAGTCAACCGATTTTAAAAAACATTAGTTGAGTTCTTTTTTGGATCAATCAAAAGACGTGTGCCGAATTTCAATTTATTATGTTGAGAATTTTGCCTAATACATTGAGAATAAAAATATATGAAAAAAATGAGCGTCCAAGGCAGGAATCGACGGACGAACAATAAAAATTAGTAGATCTCTTTCTTGGATTAAATAAAATTAAAGTTAAAAATTTGCGAATTATATATTGAGAAGAAAAATAAGTGAAAAATTGGCGTGCAGGGAATGTATCCCAGCGAGTCTATGGATTTCAACTATAATTAATAGAGCTCTTTTTTGAATCAAATAATATATGTATGTGTGCCGAATTTCATCAGATTTTGTTGAGAATTGCAATTTCTAAATAAGGAACAAAAATACAAGAAAAAATGGGCTCCGGGATTTCAAAGCTTTTTTTTCATAATTTTTCTTGTGTATCAAATAAGTGTGTCAAATTTCATTGTTGTAGGATCACTCCTTCTTTTTAACAATCTTTATTTAATATATAATATTTAAAATGATCTATACTTTTCCTTTCTATGTAACATCCAATTGCCTCAATATCAATATAAAATACACCATAACTATACAAATAAAAAACTGTTTTTATATTCTACATATCTACTTTATACCCACAAAAAAAAACATTCTTAAACATTTTTAACTTGTGTATATTGAAATTCCTAAGTATTTAATATAAAAACGAACTAAAACATAAAAATTTAAGGACATTAATCAGATTGTGCGGTATGAAAAGTATATTTATTTATTACCCTAACAGAGTTTATATTTTAACAGACATACAAAAATATATTCATCCAAACACAGGCATTCGTAAAGGAATGTTCTAGGAATGTTGTATGTATGTAAGTATATACATTGACTTGTTGTATAAATGTGAATGAATGAACTGATGTATGTACGAGTATGTGTTAAGAGATTTGTCATAATTTACGTTTCATTAAATATTTATGTGAAAACCTACTCATAATGTCAATTGCCATAAATCAAAGTAAATTAAATCTATAACATACTAAACATTCTATAGAAACACTACCACTTATTTATATATTAATACGTATGCATGTACGTATGTATGTAGTCTTTCAATGTATGTGGCTATTAGTGTAAATGTGTATTTTGCGGTTTGTAAACCACATAGAAAATACAAAAGACATGAAACAAATGCTTTTGATACTTACATATTGTATAAGCATTATACATATGTATTTATATATTTACTTCAAGCTAAATACTAAATACATCCTTTCTCACTCATATTCAATTCGTTTATTCCTTCATTCATTCATTCATTCATTTACTCACTTACATAAGGTCTAGATATTGTATTTTAACAAAATTATCCCAAAATCTTTTAGTTCAGTAGAGTAGCAGTGAAGTGTAAGTAGTTGTAGGACATAAAATATAGGATATTTTGTGTTGGTGTAATTGCCATTAAGAATATGTTTTGTTTTAGTTTTTGTTTTGTAACAGTTCATGTATTTGCTGGTTTTCTGGGTATTATATATCAATGATACATAGCCGCCAGGAATGTTAAAAAGCCTTAAGGCAATTTGTATGTCATTGTCATTTAGTTGGCTTAGGGACATAAATTAGATATAAATTTCACTAATTTCATTTTGGTTGGAACATTTTGGTTTAAGATATTGAAAGTAAATGGAATTTAATAAATTAAATATTACTTTTTTTGTTGTAAAATTCTATGAAACTAATTATATTAACTAAATATAATCAAAGAAATCATTACTATTTGTTCTTGCTAAGTTAAATATTTGACGAAACTGAACTTGTCATCGGTATAATAGAAAAGCAATATATAAAGAAGACATTAGAGATCATGTTCGGAAAGATTGTATAAATGCCTTTAAGAAAACTAGCAAGTTTTATTCCTAAAGACCTAATTGTTTATGAAAGTAGCCCCAAAAGAAGAACTTCTTTATCATAATAATTTAAAATTAATTTGAACTTAGTAATTTGTCACGTTTTAGGTTTACATTACGTATAATTGATATTTGGCATTTGGTTAATATTATATATTAAGTATACGCAACCAACCTTTCTAATAATCCCCCTATACGATACTTACTAACTTAATTTAATTCATTTTAAACTATTATTTGATGTACCATGACCAAACGAATGATGCAAAAGTTCTTCTTTTTGGGGCTTCTTTCATTAACAATTCTCAGAATTGAGTACCGAATCAATTACCTGAAAAATGTTGTACTGTGTACAGCAAAACACTAAATTCAGATTAATAATTAAATTAAATATTTTAGTCGAATCTTTACTTAATTCGTGGTAATTTTTTATTACAATATATAAATTATTCTTGTTTGGTTTATACTTCAACAAAATTTATTTTATGTAGAATATTGTAAAATCACTAAAATTGTATACTTCAATAAGTCTTTTGGTTTATATATTTTTTTTTATTAAATATTTATATATAATTTAATTATTTAAATTTAATATTATCTGTGCATTCAAAAAGAGTTTTGCAAATATTTTTACAAACATTTTTGTTATGTTTTTTTTTATAAAAATTGTATTTAAGTGTTTATATTTCAACATACTTTAGCTAAACATTTCATTTAAAGAGTTTATGTGAATGTAAAAGAATTTTTTCAAAATTTATGCATATGAAATATTTATTTATTTATACTCAAAGCTTTGTTAACCATAATGGTACTTACATAAATAAATACAGCAGCTTATCAGAAAAGTTTTTCTTTAAATTTTATTAAAAAAACTGTATAAAAACAACAACAATATATCTTAGAGAAGATCTTTTAAGAAATTTAGAGAGAAAAAAAAAAATGGCAAAGAAAATATAAAAATGAAAAGCATATTCATTGCACAAAGTAAAAAATAATAAAATATAATAAAAACACATACATACGCGTATTTATATGCATACATTTATATGTGTTCATACATATATACTTATATATATGCAAGTTTCTGTAGACTAAGTACAAATAGAGAATAATACATATTAAAAAACTTTCGAAAATACATATTTTATAGGTTTTTATTATAGCTACGAATCCTTTTTAACAAGTCTAGACTTAAGTTATATACACAAAAATACTTATACAATAATAAAAAATAAAGAGAAACAAAATAATAGGACCTCTTCTCCATATACACAAATACTAAATAAGTTTAAGTATTAGCCAAAACAACAAGGGTTAAATATATATACATAGGGTTATATATGTGGTTGCAAGTACATATGCACATACTCTGCATCATCATGTAGGTAGGGCATTAATTTTGGTCGTTTCTTGGTATTTCGTTCTTGTCCTGTTTCATATGAAGAATAAAAGTACTTTTCAAGTTTAATATCAACACAGCATCTACATAATAAAACCATAAATGAAGCATTCATTGTATTTAGTTTATTAATACAGTTTTTTCATTTCAACAAAGTCTGCAAATTTGAAGGACATATACATATTTAGTCGCTTAGAGTTTATTTGCTGCAATTTCGCAGTTTCATGATAACTAAATAAATAAAATCTTCTATTTAGTTTTCTAACATGATATCAAACGGAACTCTTGCTACTGAGAAAGGCTAAAAAACAATGTTCATTTGTAAATAAATCATTTTTATGTCCAGTATTATGTTGATTTGTATACCCACCATCAAAAAGAATGGGGGGGTATATTGAGATTGTAATTTCCTTAATATTGGCTAAAAAACCAAAAGTTATATATATTCTGAATCCTTATGCAATTTCAAGATGATTAAACGATGTCAATCTACCGGTTTGTCTGTCGGACTGTATGTCTGTTAAAAGCACGATAACTCCTAAACGAAAGAAGCTACTTCACTGAAACTTGGGAAAGATATTATTTATTTCTGGGGAAATTTTGGTATTGAAATTGGTCAAAATCGGTTCTCATGTGACCATAGCTCCGTTAAGATAAATTATAACCGCTATGATGATAAAATTTATAAAAGTCCTACATTAACGCTAGTTAGCATATGAAATTCCATCGAAATCGGTTCACATTTAACCATAGCTCCCATATAAAACACTAACTGAAACAGCCTAAATTTCACAGTAAATACACTTTAATGTCAATAAATGTTATCATAGCTATATATACATATATATAGCTATATATACCAGACAGTGTGCCATATTTTGTTACAATCGGTCACGATTTGACTATAGCTCTCATGTAAAAAACTTACGGAAACACAAAAATACAAAAAGGAAAGGGGATTTATTTACGTCTGTCAGTCAGATAAAAGCGGAATAGCATTTTAACGAAAAGAACTAGAGAAACAAAAGTATTAATCACATTAATACTGATAAATTGAATATAATTGTTACAGCCAAATATAACACTTTTACTTGTTTTTAAATGGATTTCATTAAATAATTTTACAGTTTTTGTCGTTTCATGACCTTTAGTTCTTCGTTCTGGAACCTCTTTAAAAACTTAAAATTCTGACTAAGGTCTACTATTTATCTCTGCCAGTACAACAGTATTTAGTTCAAAGTACTTTTATTTTGATTTATGACGATATTCAAGTAAATTAGCTTTATGCATATTCATATGTACTTAAATGTTTGTATACATATATATGTGTATGTGTAGCTGTATTAAAGCAGAAAAAATAAATGTCAAGAAACTTGTAAATAAAGTATTGATTTCTAATCATTGAGTAATTTATAAAGAATTTTATTAAAGTGAGTTTGCAATAAGTTATTGAGATGTAGCATAAAAGAAAACTAAATTTTATTTAAGATTTTTTTTATCAGTTTATATAAAAATATATTCTTATTATATCATATTTCTATTGGCATATGTACTTTGAAAACTAAAAAATATCAATATCACATTAAAGACATATAAATATTAAATTTTTAAAGCTAAATTCAAAGTTTTTTGATAACAACAATTTTTCCTATTAGATGTTTTTATTGTTTAGTAACTTATATACATATTTTGTATCCGAAGTTAAAATTTAACTATGTTCAAATTTATAAAATATTTAAAAAAAAATATCACAAATTTTATCTTGTTATAATTGAACTTTGATTAAAAAATTTTATAACTCAATAGGACTTGAAAATTCTTCTTGAGACAAATTTAAATTTTAAACAAGTAAGAAAGTGCTATAGTCGGCCAAGACCGACCATACGATACCCTTCACCACTATGGTAAAAGGTGTTCTTTTTCTTGTATAAATACAAATATTTGCTAAATTTTGCCATCATACAAACATTTTCTAAAAACTTATATATTTAAGCTGTTTTTGTCATTTTGACTTATATGGGGGCTAGGGTCAAATATGAACCGATTATCTTGAAATTTAGCAAATTTATTACAGTTTATATAAAAACTACTCAAAATTCTCATTATCTTCAGATTTATTAGTCTTTTTTTATTGGTTTTCGTCTCATTTAGTGCGTTTTGACAGAAGAGTTTTTATGGGAACTCTGACCAAATGTGAACCGATTTCAACGAAATTCGGTACAGTGATTTATGTTTACATAAGGAGTATTTGTTTTAAATTTCATGAAAAAATATTTATATTTGTGGCCAATATATCAATTCCCGGAAGTGGAACCTATGGGAGGTACCATAAATAATGGACCGATTTTGACGAATTTCAATAGCCATGGTCCCACTATAAAAAAAACGATCTGTGGCAAGTTTCATCAAATTATCTATAGAATTGCGACCTGTAGTTTGATTACAAGGTTTACATGGGTGTCCAGCCAGCCAGCCAGACGGACGGACGGACGGACATCGCTATATCGACTCAGAAAGTGGTGATAAGTCTATTGGTATACTAAAAGGTGGGTCTATCCATCTATGGTGGTGAAGGGTATAAAAACTTACTCAAAACTACTTAGTAATAATGAATGTTATCTAAGTAGTTTTATTTATGAGTTTAAAAAAATCTGAGATACTGATTACCGAGGAAGATACACGCAGTGAATGTCCCTGATTAAAAAATCATATTTTTTTTAATATAAAAAAAATCTGTTTTCCATATCTGCATGTTCAAAATTAAATTAAAGAAAATGTAATAAAAAAATATTTGTATTTAATTTTTTTTTTTGGCGGAAAACTGTTTTCTTAGGTAAAAAGTAGTTTCCACTTTAAAAATCTGCAAAAAACAAAAAAATTGGCATGCTTGGCATAGCTGGCTATAAGCGAGTTTATAATCGACCCCTATGAATTTTTTTCTGTTTTCACTTTTCGAAGAAAAATGATCGCAGTTTGTTTAACTATGTCCTATTTTGATAAATGACATTTCAAATTGTATGACCGCTATAATCGTAGTATTGCCCTTGAATACAACTATACCGAATAATACAATTAAATATTACCAAATATTTTTTCTATATGTATAAACCTTCGAACTTAGCGTCCCAACTATTAATTCTTAATAAGAGTGTGAAATTAATATTGACTCTCTCAAACATATAAAGCAAATGTTAAGCTTTCTTTTGTAACACTATGCCCATGTTAAAATTGCCAGCTAAAAAGTTTATGAGGGCAGTTAAAAAGCATTAAAAAATCAACAACAACCACAAATAAAAAAATAACTGCCAACAAAACTCAAATAAAAAGAGGAAATCAGCTTTAACATTAATACTCATATAAAACTCATAAAAACACACACACATACTTAAATAACTATGTACATGTACAACAATGTTTATCTTTTTTTTAATTTATTATTGTTTTTGTAACACTAGAGTTGTTGTTTTAAGTATTGAATGCTGTTGTTTTTGTTGTTGTTTATATAAGAATATTTTTGAACGATATGCAAACGTACACAATGAAAAAACAATAAGGACATTCACAATATCGTACCCATACTAATACGTTTATGTCTGAATATAAAATTAAAAACAAAAAAAAAAGTTTTGCAAAATGAAAAATTTACATAGAGAAGAAGTAAAATGTGAACATAAAACGAGAATTATATTGTAGAATAGTAGTAGTAACATCATTCATTTACACAAATGCTATGTATGAATTCATATATATGGTCTTACGGCTTATTCATAGAAGAGCGTCTCGATGCTCATACCATGAGTTACCCCAACAAAATGAAGTTTAACCGGAATTAAACAAAAAGAAAAAATAATGAATAAAAAGTAACGTTTTTTTTTTTTTTTGAGGAACTGCTAGTCAATGGAAAGTCCAATGACAGAAAATTGCAAATGATCTAACTTTTTTTTAGAGCGGTAACATATTGTTCGGTTATTCTAATGTAGGAGGTATGTCAATAAATACTCGTATGTCAATAAATACTCGTATGTCGGCATGTCTGCTTGTTTTTTGTAGTAAAGGCTTTTGATTGTTTTTTTTGTGCCAACATCAGAAAAATTAATAGAAAAATGCGTAAACACTTTTTATTGCTGTAGCTTTTCAGGATGTGCATATGCGGATGTGAGTGAACATTTGTAGGATAAAGACATACTAAAGCCATAGTGAATGCATTATAGCTATAATTTGTCATTTAACTCCCTTCACGGCTTAAAGTTTTACAAATTATCAATTAAATAAATTAATTCCCTTAATTTGTTTAAAAAATTTAAACCTCAAAACTCCGATAGTAGATCTTTAAGTAGATTTTTTTTAAAAGCCTATATTTGCCCAGCTTTAAGGATAATTACATTTTTTTGTGGGTATATATAACGGCAGGAAGTATATTTTATTTGTATGTAAGAGTATGTTTTTGTCATTTATAAATCAAATATAAATATCTATGAAGTTCATTGAATATTTTCATTTTAATATTTTTTACACCCACCATCAAAAATGGGGGTGTAAATTGAGATTGTCATTCCGTTTGTAATTTCCTTAATATTTGCTAAAAAACCAAAAAAAAAAAAAAATTCTAAGACGATTGATCGATGTCCATCTGCCTGTCTGTCCATCCGTCTGTCTGTCTGTCTGTCTGTCCATCTGTCTGTCTGTCTGTCTGTCTGTCTGTCTGTCTGTCTGTCTGTCTGTCTGTCTGTCTGCCTGCTTGTCCGTCTGTCTGTTTCATTTCTTGGAAAATTTTGGTATTGAAGTTAAGCGAAATCGGTTTACATTTGACCATAGCTCCCGTATAGCTCGCTTATTCGCTAACAAATGACGACCTATAATATTAATGATGATAAAATTTAGCACAGAGAAGTTTAACATGACCGTTATTCAGCGTTATTCAGCATACAAAACACTTACGAAAACAGCCAAAATTCCATCTTACTACGCTTAAACGCAAATAAATGATAACTATACTAAATATGGTCACTTAATTAAGTTCAAAGAAGTCTAAGGGGAATGCTAGACAGTGTGCGACATTTTGTCTCAATCGGTCACCATTTGACCATATCTCCCAAATAAAAACTTACGGAAACACGAAGATATCAAAAAGATAAAAGTTTGTATCCACGTGCCCAGCAAATGGAAGCACGATAGCGCTTAAACAAAAACAGATAGAGGTACAAAATTTTATAAAATTATTTTCGATATCTTGAAAAAGTTTTGTACTGAAAATTGGCCAAATCGGTTTACATTTAGTTAGAGCTTCCATATAACCTCACAATACATTAATGCTGATAAATTTAATGCAATTGTTATAGATATGACTACTTAATTTTGAATAGAGAAGTTTTATGCAACTATTGGTCAGTATATCAAATTTTATTGGAATCGGTTTATATTTGACAATAGCTTTCATATAAAAATCACTGAAATGCTACAAACAACAGTTAAAAGCTATTAAATTATGAACAATGAAAGCTATGGCCACTGAAGTTTGCATAAATAAGCTTTATATAAATACCACTCAGTGTATATATTTTGTGACAGTCAACAATTGGCTTTAGTTCTTATATATAACATCTCCTTTTATATCTACAATCAAAAAGATTTGCTGGTACATTTAGTATACTAGAATTATACCTACGAAATTAGATAGCTACCAATCAACTCCAGACTTTATATATGCTATCTTTAATAGGAACTCCTAACAAAATATATAGACCTGGCGTATAATTAGCAACATGTTTATCCTAACTACATATTAAGCGCAACGGAAAGTATATAACAGCTTATTAATGTAAAACTATACCTGGTAATGGGACAAAATTTTGTGCAAAGTAGATACTAGGGAAATCACTTAGATTCTTTTAAATCTATAAAGCTATAAAGCTACTGCAATCAAATTTAGTCCAAACATTTCACAAACAATACCACATTTGGTCCACATTTTGAATTAGCTGCACCCTCGTAGATATATGAGATACGTTTCTAAGTTTAACACAACTTAATGGTGGGTATAGCTGAATATAACACTCTTACTTGTTATTATTTCACATATTTTCTCTATGTGCTATTATTGTCTGTGAAATAAAGCTGGAAATATATCGAGAGCCTATATTCAATATCGACTATAAACCGAATAGAATATTTTTAAGTAGAGGCAGAAAACGGTTTAATATGAAAAATATTTAAATATAAGTAAATATTTCTACAATATATTTAAGCCAAAGCTCTAAAATATATTTCTTTTCTCAGATTTGTATTCAAAGAGATGTCACTATTATAAAAAACCGATTTACAATAAAAAGTGATTTTGAAAAAATTGGTTCATAGACGGTATTGAATATAGGCTCTCGATATAATTTTTTTTATATTACAGGATTTTGTACTGACAGTAAAAGTAGCTTGTTAAAGGACTTCATATTAACAAAGGGACATCAAATTGTAGACAAAATGAATAACAACAAAATGATGACAAATATTTTTTGTCAATAAAAAGATTTGTATATAGATTTTCATCTATGGGGTGTTATTAACAATAAAGAAAATATTGTTGATTTCGAAGAATCATTTGTATGTATTTGAGCAAAATTGTTTGCTAAAATTGAATAAAATAATTGGATTTTTTCTTGCATCTTTTAATTAATTCCTGGAAAATATTTTAAATAAAAATGCGAAATTATGAAATAGTATAAAATAGAGCCAAATGTTTTTAAAAAAATTGATGAACTGTAGAGCTGATCCCACAAACAGTAATAAGTAATAGATTTAAAATTCAATATGATGTCGTTTATCTAGTGTTAAATATGAGCTAAATATTTCAAAGATTGTTAAAAGATGAGGGAAGTATATACCTGAAACATGTTTTTTATGCTGACATTGGCTAATTTAACTCAAATTAGGTTAAAATCTTGAAAGCATTAATTCATTCTTTCAATAGCTTCAGATTTTATTATTCGACAAAAACCTATACTGAAATTATAACAAAAAAAGTGTAAAACAAATACCATTTTAAAAAGCACTGTTTTTAGTTTTATTTTTTCTTCCTTTTACTAATCCTTGCAGATTTTTTAATGTTTTTTTCGTTTTGTGAAATAATTTTGAAAACACTTCTTTCTCACTCTTTCCTTTTACTCTCTGTCTAAATTGATGACATTTTTGTTTGGGGGTAGTCAACGGCGATGTTGATGCTAAAATAGTTGATGTTGAAGACGTCGACAGTGTGTCCGCCAGTAAGGCGCCAAAAGTTTATACAAGTTAAGTCGATAGATCTATGTAAAACCACGTCATCAAGTTAATGCAACCCTATGTTTGTGAACAGCAACAACAATATCCTATTTTTGTATTTTTACTACAACTATTTCACAACTTCTTTATGTTTTACACTCTTTTCCCCTTTTTATTGGTGTCTCTTGATTCAAATGACAACAACTTTATTGTGTACGTTTACTGTGTGTGTGTGTGTGTGTATGTGTCTTTAAAGTAGGATGATTCATAAATTATTGAATGAAAAAATAGTTTTTTAGTTAATTATGAAATTCGAAGACTATTGAGCTATGTCCGTGAAAGCACGATAGTGTCTAAACGAAAAGAGCAAGGTCACTAAAGCTTCTTCATTTCTGTAAAAATTTTGAAATAATATAGAAATTGGGCAAAACCGTTCAAATTTGACCATAGCTCCCGTATAACCTCATTTAGGCTATTAGCTTATTTGCTAATAAACGCCATTTTATAACAGCTACTATGATATATAGATATTTTATATATATATATAGGTTTTGTATAAGAACTAGGCAACATATAATATATTTCATCGAAGTCGGTTCACATTTTACCATAGCTCCCAAACAAAACACTTACAGAAACAGCCAAAATTCCACCATAAATACACTTGAATACCAATTATTGATAAACTGTAATGGCAATGGCCACTTAATTTAGTACAAGAAACTCTTATGTGAATACCAGTCAGTGTGCCAAATCGGTCACCATTTGACCATAGCTCCCATATAAAAAACTTACGGAAACTAAAAAATACAAAAAAGCAAATGGGATTTATGTACGTTTGTCCGTCGGATAAAAGCGTGATAGTGCCTTAACTAAAAGATGTAGAGCGGCACAATTTTACAAAAGTATTTTTGATATCTTGAAAAAGTTGTGTATTGAAAATGGGCGAAATCGGTTCACATTTAGTTAAGCTCCCATATAACCCCGCCCAAAGAATCTCATTAATGTGATAAATTAAATACAATTGTAATAGCTATGACGACTAAATTTAGAATAGAGGCGTTTTATGCAACTATTGGTCTTTACATTAAGTTTTATAGGAACCGATATATATTTGACTTTTTTATATAAAAACCACTCCCGGAAACCATAAAAAGGTAATAAAGGCCAGTTAAAAGCTATTAAATTAGAAACTATGACAGTTATGGACACTAAAAAAGCTTTATGTAAATACCAGCCAGTGTGTAAAATTGTTTGACAATCGGTCAACATTTGGCTATAGTTGTTATATTTATATCTACAATCAAAAAGATTTGGAGGCACATTTAGTATATTAAGATTGCACCAAGAAAATTAGATACCTATCAATAAATATCCAGACAAAATATTTGGACCTATTTTATTACTATCAACATTTTTATCCTAACTACATATTAAGCACAACGAAAGGTATTTAACAGCTTAATAATGTTAAACTATACCCGGTTATGAGACCAAATATTGTGCAAAGTAGGCTTTAGAGGTCTAGTATGTATAGACCTCAAATAGAAAGATAACTTTTAGTACATAAATTCCTTTTGATGTTGTTAAAAGCGGTTTTAGAAATTGGATTTCCTGGCGTAAATTATATCCGACTACATATTTGCAAACAAGTAAAAGTACCCTGAAATGTTCGTACGGAGCCTTAGGGGGCCGCTGACTACCATTCGAAAACCTATAATATATGAACTTAAATTAAAACTTTTTTGTAATGAAAAGCTACCCTTCTATTTTTTTGTTGTCTGCAGGACTATTATTTTTAGAGGACAAGTAGAGTTGAATTCGAGGAAATAAAATAATTTTGTGGGTGTTTATTTTTATGGGTACATGCAGCCATTGGAACAGCATCTCTTGTTTGTGGAATTTTCACATATTTTGTTCTGTGCAATTTTTTTTGGGTTGTTGTCTTGTCGACAATATAGATATTTTGCTGGCTGTGTATTGAATAAATGCTTAATATAGGTTTAATACTCTACACGATGTGAGGGGTATTATGTATTTGTGATAGAGTTTGTAATAATAGAAATATTTTTATAGCAAAGAAAGTAAAATATACGGTTGAACATGGATATACTAGTTTATGCACGAGAAATTTTGTAAGCGGAGTTTTAAAAACTTGGTTTTAGTTGTTACTTTTTTTTTAATGTTCCTCTAAAAATGTTTTCTATAAAAAAATAAAAAAGGGATGGTATTGTATCAAAATTAATTTTTAATATTAATTTAGTATTTACATTTCAATATACATAAATAAGTGGCGATGGTTATTTTACGATTCGACTTGACCGGTTCTTTTTTCTTACTAGTTTTTTATCCATATTCTTAAACCAAAGCATTGGCTGCTAAGAAAGTTTATTGCCATAGAAAGTTGTTAAAAGAAAAATTGAAAATATCAATAAAATTTATTGAGAAATATAAATGAATATTACTAGCATTTTAAATTAAGCCTTAAAAGAAATCCAAATAAAAATTATTAATATTTTTATATGACTTTAAACAAATTTTAACTCCTCTTGATTTAATCAGATAATAATAAAAATATAAATAATATTAACTAGGAGAAAAAATGCATTAAATCTCATTATTAAAACATAAAAGTCTAGTCGTTTTTGTTTTATATTCAAACAAGTTGGCTGACAAGTAAACATAAATTTTCATTTCCGTTGTAATAAATTTTACCTCCTTTTTTCCAAAGAGCAGAGCAGCACTACAAAAAATAAACATCTACTAGGGAATATGTCTATTTATTTTAAAAATAATTACATGAGAATAAATAAGCATACAAAGAACATCCTTTTAAGCCAAGCACAAAAAAGGGCAACATAGCATTATCCTAGTTATAAACAAAATATAAATGTATATTTATATTTGTGTGCCACACTTCCATCCTTCACTAACTATATAAAACTAACGACTTGAATAAATGAATGAATAAGAAAAATAGTAACAAAAAAAACAAGCAACGAACGAATGAAAAAAACTAAATAAAGACAACGAAATGACGCCACAAATACGCAACACTTAAATCAAAATCAATGACGTGTTTCTGTTTAAAACTTGGCAAGAGATTAACGCCACACACTCATACTTCCTGCAAATAACTCACACACACAAATAGAACAAACATGTTAACAAATATTGCTACAAATAAAAACCGTTAGCATTACACATTTACTAAAAGCTAAATATACATACATACATATATATGTATGTATGTATATATGATTATCTAAGTAAATGTATGTTTCATAAGTAATTTATTTATTGTTTAATGTTTAAGCCAAAAATATTGTTGTTTCTATTTAGTCTTACAAGAATCTAAAGCAAATTCTATACAAAAACATCATTTAAGTATTTGCTAATAAATTATAGAATATTGTTATTCGTTTTGTTTATTAAAATAAATGTAATAAGTACTCAGCGAAAGAAGTAATAATGGACTGAAATTTATTGTACTATTGTATAAATCTTAAACTGTTGGTATTTTTTTAGTATGGGTCAAAGAAATTATTTAAAGAGATTTTTTGGCATAAGCAACATTTTTATTTTTAAAGAAGTTCTTTAAACTTTGTGTTTATTACGGTCAAGTACGTTTAAGTTAAATTATAAGTATATATATGTCTAAATGTAATGTTAAATGTGTACACTTTTTTAGTTCAGATCGTAGTCTAGACAAAAATGTAGAATAAGAAATCAAACCAAAATAAAATCGCAGTCTAAAAAATAGCGTATACCTATGTACTGTCAGCATACTCATGTATTATAAACAGGAGTAGGCAGCCCATACCACCAGTAGCCGATGAATTTTTTTAATTTTTGTAAATACCACGATCTTTAATAAAACTCGTAAAAATGAGAATTTAAATCTTTCAGTTGGAATTTGGATGTTAACAGAGTTGGTTGGTGCCTATAGAAAATTTTTTGAAAAAAAATTTTATATAGACAAATTTTTGATAAAAAAATTTTCTATAAAAAAATTTTTGATAAAAAAATTTTCTATAGAAAAATTTTTGATAAAAAAATTTTTTATGGAAAATTTTTTGAAGAGAAAATTTTGATAAGAAAATTTTCTATGGAAAAATTTTGATAAGAAAATTTTCTATGGAAAAATTTTTGATAAGAAAATTTTCTATGGAAAAATGTTTGATAAGAAAATTTTCTATAGAAAAAATTTTTGATAAGAAAATTTTCTATGGAAAAATTTTTGATAAGAAAATTTTCTATAAAAAAATTTTGAAAAATTTTTGATAAAAAAATGATTTGAAACCAAAAAAAGTAGTAATAATTCTGATTGTATTAGTATGTATAAGCTAATTGTTAAGGAAAGTCCAAGATTTTAAACTTTTGGATTTATGGTTACCCTGTAATTATACAAGGTTAATCATTGGGCGCTTAAGTAGACCACCTCAGAAGTAAAAAAAATTTAGACCGTGCAGGCCTTTCAATTATTTTCCAATATAGTTGATTTTTTATATTTTGGAATAAGCTTGAAGAAACGAAGAAAAAATATGCTTACTTTACTGTAATAACTGTTATGGATTTTAAGTTTTTTCATTTCAAATATAAGAAAAATAAATTTTCACTTCGACTTTTTTTAGTTTATGACTCATTGTGCATTCGATATTAAACCCATCATATAGCCAACAGTTCAGAAAAGAAAAAGATGGTATCAATTTTTTACTTTTTGCAAAGTAGTTTTTTATCAAAAGTTAATTTTTTGTTATATATTTGTAGAGAATGGTCTACTAAGAAGATTTTAATCTAAATTTTAATTCCGTTTTTTAAGAAAATCTTTATGTTTTCGTTCATATAACAAAAAAGTTATATTGTCCCACATATTCTCTTTAGATTTCAAAAATAAAAATTAGCACGAGCTCATAAGCGAATCCAGAAAATCGAATTTTATAAAAAGTAGCAAGTTTCTATATACCCAAATTTTAATTGCAAAAAAAAGTTCAAGTGGGTTTCCTTTTTTGAAATTTTTGAAATTGTTTTACATAAACAACGAAAAAACTTTATAACTGCAAAAAAGTTATGTACATACCTTATACAGTTTTTCAGAAATTTAAAGTCAAATTTTGCAAAAAATGCTCCGTTTGTTCCGGATTGTGGGAAACAGTCATCACTGGACCGTACTAACTTCCTAATTTTCAAATATATATATTTACGTAAATTAAAAATGTTTTTCAAATCTGGAAAATTTGAAAAGGTTCTGTTTTTTTTTTTATAAATTACTGATATCATTTGCATTAAAAAATTCCTCCTTCCATCAGAATTTAAATAAAATTACAATATTTCTCATTCAATAAACATTTTTAAATTTCAAATAAATCATCAACATTTATCGCTTGCTTTACTTCAACCAGCCAGAAGTAGAACTTTTATTTTAATGGTTACGCATTTATTAAACTATAAAAAAGTTATATGTTAAAAAAGAATTATCTAATAATTTATAAAATTCTAACCTCCTCCCCCAAATGTTAACTCCTCCTTTGTTGAAGTAGTTAGGAAGTAAAGCATTTTAGAAATGAGCAATGCCCTAACCCCAGGGTTGTTTCAGAACTGTAATAAAATTGTAAAACTACCCCAGTTTTTAAAATTGCCAAAAACTAAAGTCGGTACTTTTGTTAAGTAGCATTAAAGTTTCTTGAGGAAAATTATATGCAATGGAAAAGATTCTTCAAACAAAGTATAAATTTGAAAATGACATCATCTCTATTACATTGCTGTTGCTATTATCATTGTAGTCGTCATCATCATTGGCTTTTTATTGACATAGTCATGCTAAAATGTTTTTCCGTTTCCGGTATACAATTTCATAATACTTGCAAAAAAAAAAATGACATTAAAAACTAGACAAGTAATTAAGTTGAAATAGTTATTTTTTTGTTGTTATTTGCCTATTTCATTTCATTTTTATTACTTTAGTACAGCTTTAGTAAAGCATTTTCATCATAGTCATTATCAGCATCATTATCTTTATGAAACAAGTCATAAAATTTCCAACAGTCAAAGTTGTAATGAAAATAAATGCATTTACTGCAATTTTGTCAACTTTTTTCATTATATCTTCTTCTTTTAAGGAAATAGAGAAAACTTCATGTGAAACCTTATATCCCAAAACTGACCAATATTTGTATAATATTAGTTAAAAACTTTGTATTGTAAAAATAAAAGATTACGAAAGGGGACACTATAAGACTCTCTCTAGTCATTATTTGTTTAGGTTGTAAAAAAGAACATTAGACCGATTTGAATTAATACAAGTAATCCAAGTTAAATCTATGAATATCTTATAAATTCTAAATGCTCCCTCCTGATGTAGTGAAGGTTTAAATTTAGAAAAATATCATATTTATTGATATGATTTATATTTTGTTTAAGCCAAATATTATCAAATGTTTAATGGTACATACATAATAACTTGGTATGTGTTTGTGCTAAAAATTGCTTTTATCTCTATAAGATATTCTCAATATTTTGTTTTGATTTTTGTTATATAATTTCTCTCTTTAGGGGTGTTAGATAAAACTTAAAAAAATAATCCATTTGAATTATAGGTCATTTTACTTCTTTTCTTTCTAAAAAAGTTTTAAATGAAACTTTAGTATATAGTTTAGAAAAGAAATAATTTGTAGGCAAATGTATTTAGATGTCCTTATGTTCAAAACAAGAATAAAAAAATTAGTGAGATTAAAAATATGTAAGATTAAAAAAATGTAAGATGATTATCTTTCATTTAAATAGAATTATTTTTAAATACGTATTTAGAAATATTTATTTTATTAAACCATTTATAATGAAACTTTAAAAATAAATATTTATTTTTTTAGTAAATCTTATTATATTTTTATTAGAGTTTTATAAAAACTCATATTAAATAATTGGAATTATAAAGAAATATTATTTTGAAAACCTGTTTAATTTTTGAAAATGTTTTAATTCCGGTTAGTCCGTCCGGTTAGCAGGGGATGTTCTCAGTCGCATCCAGGTCTTTCTATAATAAATTTATCACCTCTTTCCTTTTTTCTTTATAATTACAATAAATTAAAAAATTTAATTTAACATTTATTAATTTATTTTCACGAAATAAGGCTTCAGTTATTTATAATATTTACAGTTTTAAGACCGTGAAATAAAAATGGTAAGTTTTTGAAATCTTCGAATTTTTGAATTTTCGATTTTGAATTTTTTTTTTTTTCGTTTTTATATGAAACAAGTAAGAAAGTGCTATAGTCGGTCACGCCAAAACATACGATACCCTTCACCACTAAGGGAAAGGTGTTCTTTTTCCTGAAAATAGGCAAATATTTGCTAAATTTTGCTATCATACAAACATTTTCTCAAAACTTATATATTTAAGCTGTTTCCGTGATTTGGCCTTATATGAGAGCTAGGGTCAAACGTGGACCGATTATCTTGAAATTTGGCAAATTGATTACAAAAATTATATATGCAAAAAATCAACTCAAAATTATCACTATCTTCAGACTTACGAGTGATTTTTTCCCATTGAGTGCGTTTTGACACAAGATTTTGTATGGGAGCTATAGTGAAATGTGGACCGATTTCAAAATTTGGTACAGTGATTTAGGTTTACATAAGCAGTATTTGTTGTAAATTTCATAAAAAAATATTGATATTTATGACCAATATATCAATTCCGGGAAGTGGGACCTATGGGAGGTACTATAAATAATAGACCGATTTCAACGAATTTCAATAGCCCACTATCAAAATAGGTTCCACTATCAAAAAAATGATCTGTTCAATTTGATCAAATTATCTTTAGAATTGCGACTTGTACTTTGATTACATGGTTTACATGGGGGTCCAGCCAGACGGACGGATGGACGGACATCGCTAAATCGACTCAGAAAGTGATTATAAGCCTATTGGTATACTAAAAGATGGGTCTATGACAAATATTTCTATGCGTTACATGCATCAGCATAAACTGATAATACCCTTTCCACCTATGGTGGTGAAGGGTATAAAAATCCACAACCGTTGACCATATGAAAAAAGTGTCTTATTAATGCTTGATAAATTCGCCGGTGTTTCTTTTAACGAATTTAGATAATACATTTTCAAGATATGATAAAATCAATGGAACGACTTTTAAATTTTGGGGGTTTTTGTACTTAGGGGTCCATAGTACATCGAAATTAAATAGTTAGACTTTAAAGTAATTTCTCTTGTCAATCAGTGTTTTCATATAATATGTCGAGGGTTTATATTCAAAAAGTGCTATCTACAAATTCACAATTTTACAGGAGAGGGAAAAAACTGTTTTTTGTCATTAACTATAAGAGAAGTAAATAAACTTTGTTTTACAATTCCATACAAATCGGGGCTAAGATCTTGTACAAATTAAGTTTTTTTATTAACTCCTTATATTTTCGGTTCTATAGTAGATAGCACTTTTTACGAGTTAAAATTTTATCGTTTCAAGTACTAAAGCAAGTAGATAGCATTATTTTAACAAGAAAAAAAAAATAAAATAACAAAGATCATTTTTATGATCGAAGATAATTTGTATGATATCTTAAGAGTAAATATGAGTAAAATTAAAAACAATGGTATGAACCAAATTTTAAAAAATCTTAAAAATTCTCTTAATTATTAGAAAAATCAAAACTTTTTGAAATATCACAAATTTTTCAATACAAATATCAAATATTTAGATCAGCTTTAGTTTTCCAAGTTAGAAAAGTTTTTAAATTTAATCATAACTTTTCTTTTATTTTCACGCCTGAAAAGCATCTGATGGTTAGTAAGATTTTATCATTATGATTATAATCTTGAAAAGAAAAGAAATTCAAAAAAATTCAATTTAAATAAAAATTTTATGTTAAACCATAAGCAAAAAATTTCTTGGTGCTTTTTATAAATCCTATAATTTGTCAAATTGCATGCTTGTGTCGGTTGTCTTAAAAGCAGGATAAAAACATTAAGATACCCTACAATAAGTAAACATAACTAATTCAATTTATCAGCTAAAATGTATGTGTATATGAAAAACTTTTAATAAAAGAATATTAAAGTAATTGAGTATTTATTGCAGTTTAGCATCATAATTAATGGGTATTTCATTAAAAGCGTTCCAAGGATTCGTTTTGTATGTTATTTATTATTACTTTCATATATGTATGTATTCAACTTGTTTATATTTTCCCTCAACACATACTCCCGTTGTATTCGCACGAGTAGAATGTTCATATAATAAAGAAGGTTTTGTTTAAGGATAATGCTGCCTTATTTTTGTTTTGGTGAAAATTGTATACCCCTGTTAAAATATGCATAATTTTGAAGTATAAACTTGTACAAACATGCATATGCAATAAACACACACATGCACATGCATGATGAAAAAGCTTTTACAGACTCATGCAACACAGGCAGGCAGCCAGTGCTATGATGAGCTCGTGCACCAGTGTGGAATTCAGATACACATACATGCATTGAGTATGAAAAATGAAAAAGGGAAACGGAAATTGGTAAATGTATGTATTTGCAACGAGTATAAGTGAATATTTTGTGTGAGTTCTTTTTTATTATTTTTTTTGTTTTATTAAGCATGGATGGATGATGGAAATTATGTATGCAGCTGTAAACGAAATTCCATAAAAAAATAAAACATATACATAGGTATATGTATACATATATAAGCACAAAAATACCTCTTGTTACCTTTGACTTTAAACGTGCTATACGTATTCCCTTTTCATCTCGACGATATTGAAATAAATAGTAAATTTTTCATTCAAAGTACCACTATAAATAAGTTTATATAAAATTCTTGCTAATAAATATAAACCACTTGCTTTATGTTTTTATAAGCACAATATTCAAGGCTCATTTAGTTTTGTTAAAAAGACTCTCTATGCCTGTCATGTTATGACATCAAACATCTTGTGTTTGCAATACGAATTTCATTTGAAATCATTTGGGATTGAGAGATTGTTAACTACTTGCTTATGTATGTATTATTCTCAAAATCAAGGGAGGGATTCTTGAAAAATACTTAACTAAAACTCCTATTGAATTGGTTGTATATCAAAATTATAGTTCAAGCCTCATCCTTTTCGATTTCGACATAAACTAAAGCTATGCTTCATTTCATTTAACTTGGCTTGGCGTTATTTCATCATCTTTCTAGCTAGTCGCAAGTCTATTTTACTTATGCCACTTTCTGGATATGCCTTACAAACATGTAGTGGCTTAAAATTTTTGCTCATTTATGTCTACAATTTTATACTTTAGTACATACAGATTTATTCATCTGTCAGTCTGTTAGTATGTTTACATTTGTAACTGTAACCGTATACTTACGTTTGTGTTTAGTTTTGTGTTTTATGCGATTTCTGCCTCATTGCTGTAATAAGGCTTTCAAAGATATTTATGTTGATGCTACATATACCCAGCAAAGATTATGAGAAATTTAAGCTTTCAGATCTTCCTATTAAGCTTTGGGGAAGTTTTAATCAAATTATTTGTATTTGCAGCCATTAATACTAAATTATTATTTTTGAAGCTAAATCTGAAATTGCTGATTTTCAAATCGACCGTAGATTTATGTTTGCTGGGTTAACATTATGACATGATTTGTTGTTACAAACATTATTTCATTGTATATTTGTTGCTATTTGTTTGTTGGTTTTAAAATCAGCCTTGGCATTAACTGTTTTGAGATTTCAGTCGTTGTTTTGCTGTTCAACTCCTTTACATACAGTCGTCATCGTCATGTGTGTTTTAAGTTACTTTCAAAGTCTGATTTGGAGATCTTGTAGTCAGGAGTAGAGTACATTCAGAAGTAGGAATTTAAGCTCTTTAAATATTTGAACAATTTGAGTCTATTAAGAAGGATATTAAGCTTCTAAAAGGCGGTTTAATTTGTATACATATGTAGTAACATATATATGGATATGTTTAAAGAATTTTGTCTTGACAAACCTTTATCCATTGATCTCATATCAAACTAAATTCGTATGTTTGAATGTATAAAATAAAAAAAGTATATATAAAATGACTTGGGGAGTTAAGTTCCATAAATGTCTTTTGGTTAAAAGAATTTTTGGTGTTTTTAAATAAATTGTTACTTTTAATTTCTTTCTTAAGGAGAATCTGAAATTTGTATTTATCTTAATTACAAGAGTTGAAATATTTTTTTGTTCAATGTTAAATAAATACGTAGTCGTATATAAGAGTATACATTTCCTTAACATACAAAAGTATAGTTGACAACAAATAGAAATAAATTTGAATATGCAAACAAAAAATGCTACTTTGTACTTCCTATAACCATACATATATGTACATATATATGTATGTATGTATAACATACGTTCATATATAAAGTCAGACATCTGTTTGTTTGAAAGAAGCCAACAAACCTTTAATATGCATACAAAATAATGCAAAATAACACATGTTTTATGTCCAAGTACAAAGATGAGTCTTTCTAAGAAACAACAGACAGAACTGCAACACTTACATCTTTGTCATGTATAATTTTGTTGCTTTATGCTTAAATACATTTAAAACAAACATTAGCTTGGGAATTTTTTTTTGTCTTTTGGAAAAATAGGATCCAAAAAATTTAAACACAAAGAAAATTTTGGCAGCCAGTCCAAGGAATTTTAAGAAAAAAGGTGTTAGTGTTTTATTAAATGAATTTGAACTACACAAAAAACAAAAATATTTATATTTTGTAAACAATTTTTTTTTTATTTTTCATAAGGTTTATATACATATATATGGCATTTCATAGATTTGTTGGTTTTAAGTTTGCTACCAACATTTAAAAATTTTGTTCTATTTAAATTTCTTTAGAAAAAACTAAAGATGAGCCAGCTTCCCTGGAATTGTAGTGGTTTGAAATTATGTGTGAATATTTGCTTGAATTGTTGCTGTCCTATGAATGTATAATTTTTAGAATGTTAGAAATTTTTATGCAAATTACCACCTCGACATATGAGTACAAAAACTAAAACAACAGACAAACAAACGGACAGACAAGCAAATAAACAACAACAAAAATTAAACACATTCACATGTCTGTTGTATGCAGTTACAAACCTAAAACTCAATTCAACTAAAACAATTTCCTTTTGCATGCACTTGTAAATAAGTAACTAACTAACAAACAAACGAACGTATGCCCCTAAAAGTATACAACGACAAACAAAATATTTTATTATACAGTCATACACATACATGTGTATATGTTTACCTTTTGCATATACGTAGTATTCTCCCAATAGTTATGAATTTAAGGTTTATCTCTAATACTAATGAAATGATTAGAAGGTTGGGAATATTTCCTTGTCTTCAGAAGTCTTTTTAAAAAGTAAGTCAAATACGTTTATTATGTCGATATATACTGATCAGAGACAAATTTTATATATCGAACTGCTGGGTTGTAATAGCAAAATGACTACGTTACATTTGACAGTTTGTCAGTCACTGTGAGTCTCTTCATTCAGTTATGTCTGAATATTAGCTTGTCTATCTTGTCCGTCCGAATTTTACAAACATATTTCTTTTCCAAGTTTTTTTTAACATATTTCTATTTGTTTAAGTGTTAAGGTATGTATGTGTCTATGTTAATATGAAATGCATTTTTATATGTACGAGGGCGCTGTGAAATGTATTTGATATATTTTTTTTAATTTAATAAATCTGAAAAATACAGTATGGATCTAATATAACAGTTGTAAGACAGATCTAAATTTGAAAGAATATTTCACAAATTTATTAATGTTTTAATTTACTTATAGCCCTTTACTTGGCAATAAGGTTAAGCTTTGTTACATCATAGTCTCGCTATGATATATTGAATAATAAGGCGATTCGTTAGCTGATCTACAACTCAGAAACCTCATGTTCAGTTTCAAAGCACTTATGACCATAAACGTTCTCTAGTATAGTATCCCTCTCGCAAAATAGACTTTCCCATTTAATGTTAACCTTTACAGTAACGAATACTATAGCAGCTGTCTTAATGTTAATCAGAAAGAGGGTTTACCTGTCCTCCTATATCATTGCCTCGCCCCAGAGAATCACAGGGCTTAAAATTTTAGTAACTATTGTCTTCTTTCTACTTTGCAAACATAAAATTTTGTATAATTGGTAGGTTGCTCTAAAGGGCTTATATTAAACCAGTAATTAACCTTAATATTTAAAAGAACTTTTAAAACTGTCCTCGTGCATTCCTTTGCTAATGTGTGTAACAATATGTGGTTATATTTTTATATACGACTGTTATTGTTGGCAGTTAGTGCATTTGTTGTTGTTGTTGTTTTTTCTGTTATTTTTATTCCGTTGTGTTTGTTGTAGGAAGTCATTTGTATTCATGTTTTGTTTGCATTTAAATTAAGTCGTTATGTTATTTTATTATTTAAGTGGCACTTTTCCTTTTACGTATGAGTGCAAAAACAGCTCATTCTATTTTACAGTTTATGTATTATACTTTTCTTTAATATCATGATGGTATCATGTTGTTTTGAAATATTGTTCTGTTTTTTTGTTGTTGTTTTCACTTAAATCTCATTACGGTTTTATGTTTATTCGTTGGTGTTGGTGGGTCTTGTTGTTAGGAATGTGACATGGGTTTGATGACAAGATACAGATAGATAAAGACCATAAATCAAATTATACACAATATGACTGAGGCTGAAATATTCATATATTGTTGTTTACTTTTAAATATATAATTACGCCAATAATGTTCATCGTTTAAAATTGCTGTAAACTCAATTTTATAAATTAATAAATAATCCTTTTTTAAGAAAAATTTTTAATAATATTACGTGTGAATAAAACAAAATATAAATTCATGAATAACAATTTTATGTTACGTATTAAACACTCAGAATTAACAGTAAAAAGTTTCAGCTATTTTTAGTTATATAATTGGTAGCTTAAATGTAATTGATTTTGATATGCGAATTTAATAAACTTTGAAATAAATTTTTCTTATTTGAAATATATTTGTCTTACTGATTTTTTTTCAGTATTCAGTACAATTTACTGACTGCAGTATTCAGTAAAATTTACTGATTACTGAAATTATTTTCAGTAATCAGTAAAGTTTACTGATTTTTTCAGTAAAATTTACTGAATACTAAAATTTTCTTAGTAATCAGTAAAATTTACTAATTATTGAAATTTTTTCAGTAATGAGTAAAATTCGCTAATTTAATACTGATTTTATTTTTCAGTAATCAGTAAATCAGACCCCTATTCTTTTTACTGTTTTTGCTGTTTCCCTTTTTGCTTATTTTCAATACCAACATTTCCCAAGACTTGAGGAATATTCTTGTCAAATTGTGTTGCCCTAGCTCCTTTTGTTAAGCCCCTATTGTGTTTTCAACAGACGGACATGGCTCGTCGTCGTTATTTGAATTTCATAAGGATCCAGGATATATATATCCTTTTTGGTTTTAAGCTAATATTGAGAAAATCACAAACGGAATGACAATTTTAATGTAGCCCCATTCTTTTTGATGGTGGGTATTAAAATGAAATGGTTTCAATTCTGAACGGAATTTATATTTATTTGTGCATTTCCCAGTAAACATTTGCATTAGTTGATCCAATTTAATAATGAATCTTTGCTAGCTTACAAATGCCAATAAATTGTATGTAAAAATGAAAACTTTCACTTCAATGGCTGCTGTTAAAGTATTTTTGAAAAGAAAATATTAAAGAAGACATATTAAATAAAAAAATTTACTGGGAGCTTTCCATCAGTACAAACTTTATATTGAATGGTTGCTAGAAAAGTAACACAACCTTAAATCTAAGTTGTGTATTTAAAGAGTTGCGATCAGGATGTTATCTTGTTTAACACAATTTTTTTATAAAACTTACTAAATTAGTTTTACACCCTAAAAACCAGAAAATCGGAAATTTGTCTAAAGAAAATTATTGTAACACTTAACCTTTTAAATTAATCTGTTACTTATATTGCTTTTTACTTCCTCGTAAATATTTTATTTTCTTAATCATTAAAAAAATGTAAGAGTTTTAAGTTGTATTATTCTACTAGTAAATGACTTAATAAGTGTAAGAGGTTGTCTGACAGTCTTTAAGTCTATAGTCTCATATACTGGTAACATCAACCACATAATATACATTTCCTATCTTACCCAAGGTTTAAACGAGCTAACCAAACATTAACATCGTTAGCCATAAAAATTTTTGGCGAAGAAAATAAAAAAAAAAAACAATTTTAAACGTTTAGTGGAAAATTATTTAAAGATGTTTTTAGTTTACCATGCTTATTAGACCGTCTCACAAAAAAAGTAAATTAAACCTCACATTACAATTATTACCCGAGTAATATGAATTTGTTCAGTAATTTTCAAACTTATTCTGACTTACTTATAATTTTTTTCTTCCTATATATTTATAAAGTAACACTCATACAAATATTGCCTATACAATTGTATAAAGTGTATATATGAAAGTGTGGTGGTGAAAGGTGAAGAGTTTGTTTTTTCAGCTTTTTGTTCTACAGCCATCTTTTAACACTGACAGCAGGATATGTCTGAAGCCTTACCGCCGATGAAGGATGCTTTGATGATTCATATTCTAAAATAAAATCAATATTTACCGGGGTCCGAACCCAGGCTGCATATGATTTGTTATGCTTAGTGGTCGATGTGTCTACCAACTAAGCCAAAGTACCCTCAAAACCATTTTCGAACTAATTTATTTATAATTTTATGCACATTAGGATAGTTTTCAATGTGTAACAAATGTATTTGGTCTGAAGTTATCTTAGGAATACAATAAGCCCTATCAAAAACGATAGACTTGAGAGATGGTCTAACGAATGTGCACGTTGCTATGTTTTTTTTAAGAAAAAAATATTTCTTTTCCTTGTTCAGTCTCCATGGAGATCCCAGCTGTAATCGTTTTTGCCCAACACTAACGTTCCTACATGATATTTGGTTTCTTTTCTAATTTAGTTTTTTACTTGTTTGATGTTGGTAATCAAAAAACTTATCTTTAACGGTGAAGAAAAGCTCATGTTCAAATGAATAAATGAAATCATTTGCCAACTAATTGGAAAATCATGTTATCGATTTGTAGTTTTTCAGATGATTCATGAAATTAAAGGCCGAAATTTGTTCTTTAAATGAGACTACATTTATAATTTCAAGGGCATTTGTGTCTCTAGGAGAACTTCTCCTTTTTCTAAAACTGTTTGCAATATTGGTTATATAGACGAATACAAATACATATAACAATATTTATGTATGTTTGTCTATTTAAATATGTTACGTTAAGTATTACAGAATATCTTACCAAGAAAAGTTGCAAGTTTTTCTTTTCAAAAGTTACCTTGTAAAAAAGCTTAAAAACCAACGCTTTTCACTTTTCCGTTTCGTAAGAAATGTTGTACATAGTTGTTATAAAAATGAGAGAAAAAGCGTTTTTGCTACAGGTAAAATGTGATCACTTGGAAATAAGTTTCGTAGTCATACTCAAGTCATACTTGTTTAATAACAGCTGTTTTTCTTCGTAGTTTTATTTTATATAAGTTTCCACTTTCAAATACTCGTGTATGAGTTTTAAAGTAGTGCTGCTGCCACTTTTTGAAATAAGCATGAATGAAAAAACTCTAGCTTCTAAGAGTTGTAAAAGAAGTTTTAAAGGTGATTGAAAAAAAGTGATGGCAAGCAGAAGCGTAGTCACTAAAAGTTCTATATAAATTGTGGAATTCTTCATATTTATATGTATTTGAAGGAGTAATTAACTTAAAAAATATTACAAATAGGAAACGGATGTTAAAGATATTCATTGTTTATTTAATGAAGTCTCTGACTACTTTCATTTTTTTATCATTTTATACAAAAACCATTTAAGAATTCACAAGACTAGGGTGTTATAAAGTACGTAATAGCAACAACAATTTACCTTTCTGTAAGTATTTGTTCTCGTTGTGTTTACTTGGTGTTTTATATAAGTTTAATCATAATGTTACGTTAAAAAGTTTCACAAGTATTATGTACGTTATTCAAACTATATACGAGAAAACGTTAGTAAAGTGAAGTTTTACAAGTGTATGATGCTGCTGATGAAAAAACAAATAAAATCAACTATTGTTTTTTACTAAATTCCTGGTAACGAGGCACAAGTTGCGATGTACATACATATTTGAAGAAAATGTGATTGTAAATATTTTGACATTTTAGTAAAGGAATTTACCATAAGGAGACCATTTAGCTGAAATAGTTTTGTAAGGATAAATATAATATATTTGCAATTTTTATTTAATTATAGCGAATTTTTAAGATGTTCGTAAAAATGAATTATTTTTTATGTAACAAATGCCAGACATTTATGACCAATATTTTAACTTTTATTAACTTTTTATTAAATTTTTCATATAATCAAAAATTTTTAATCACAGTAATATTTGATATTGGGCCGAACCAGTAATCTTGAGATTGCGAAATGTTCTTATATTTGTAATAACTAATATTGTATCTTAACATTCAAAGGCTTAACGAACCATTTTGCTTCATTTGTAAGTAAGGGTAGTACATATATTGATGAATTGGAAACTGTTGATGTTCTGAATATGTTAATCCAGACTAAATAATCATTTAAATGCTTTTCAAAAATTTGTTTCAGGTCATTGCAACAGTATGCCAGAAAGGGCGAAGGAGCTTTTCGGTTGACTCACTGGAACTGGAACTGCTCTATCGGTTCCACAATGGTATGTGCTCAAACGAAATTAGAGATCCTATTCCTGCAAAAAGTACGATCATTTATAGCATACTCAATTCATCAAAAGCAAAGAAAATTCGTTCTTTGGACTAAATGGGTTAAATAGGGTAGTTATCCACAAACACAAATTCTTTCATTCTTCTTACATAAACTTTTTCCTAGTGCCATTACAATGCAATCTATAAGTAAGGGTCATTCCCTGACTGTTGGTCCATAAAAAAAGTTCGATCCCAGGCCAGACCCACTTAAAAAAATAAATTTTCAAAAAAGCGGTTCACTCCATAACTTAGCTAGTCACTGGTTATTAAGTATTAGGAGTTAGGTCCTTTTCAATGAGTTATTAAACTTTACACATTTTTCGGATACTCATTGCTCTTCTCTAAAACAAACCTCTTAATATTTATCTTGGCTATCTTTAAAACCAATTCTCTTAAATCTACTAAAAATAATTTTCTCATTGACTTTCGATAAAAGAACATAAATAACTTTAATATTTTCACTTTTCTTTAACACTTAATTCCTAATTAAATTTTAAAATCTTAATGCTAGTTCATAGAAGAACTAATAAAAAACTTAATGCTAAAATATTTGTATTGTCTGTAAAACAAAAAACTATAGTAAAACTATTCCTTTATCCTTCATAAACTAAAATCTTAATACTTTCAAACATTTCCCTATTATTAGCTTATTATAATGAATTATAATCTTTTTGGTATTTTGTTTAATTTAAGTTATTAATTTCACGTCTTAATCCTAATTAAAAATTGCTACACTTTATTAAAAATGAACACTTACATACATTTACACTCTACTTTCTACATTCAAAGAATTCAAAGTTTGTTTGGATATTTGAGTAAGTATGCGAAGGAGATTTAAGAATTATTATAAACATAGATTGTAGATTTTACACTTGTTGTAAAAAACACAATTTAAATTACTTTACAATATGAATTCAACAACGAAATTTTTGTATTTGAATTGCCTTTAGTTTGATTTCACAAAATTTTATATAAAATGTAAAAACTACACGAAATTACAAAACATCCATCGTATTTTAATTTTTTTAATCCTACAACAAAGCGTAAAAAGAGTAAAATTCCTAGCAAAAGTAGCTTTTTTGTTGTAGAACGATAGAAGTTCATAAATGAGAAACTTATGAGCATATCTTTGAAACACCTGTTTAACTACTGGCAACATTAACCTACACACATCTTTATAGAGCATTGAATAAATGGCAAATGTGGGTGTGTTTGTGTAGATGAGAACTTAATGTTTTTATAAACGTTCATTATTAACACCCACAACCACCTACTAATAGAATATGAACTTTCTTCCATACGATATCTGTAAAAAGGAAGTAAAACAAAAATATAAAGCAGAAACTAAAGATTATGTCTGTTGTGTTATTTTTTTTCGGTATTTTCATTCAATATCATTATATCACACAAAAAGCCACAATAACCCAAAATGTATAAAGTAGACACACAAACATACGTACATATGTATATTTAGACAAATACACAGATACATTTTATCACTATATAGTAATCTCGGATACAACAATACAACTAACTGCAAAAACAAAAGCACGAGTACGTTGAAACAATGTATTAAAGTTAAACTACTTCAAGTACCATTGTTGTACTTCTAGTATACATACACACGTATGGATTCGTATATTTATACAAATGTACTCGTATGTGCTAATGTGTTGGTTCCAGTCTGCTCTACAGTAAAGATTAGTTTATATATGAGGATGAGAATGATAAGTGAGAGGAAAGGGTCTGCCGGTATAGATGGATGGATGCTTCGGTTGTTTGTATTGTTTAGTTGTTTAGTATGAAGAGTAACATTTTAAAGGTATACATGACATGTGAGAGTAATTGGATTACTTAAGAGCTTTTAAGTGTCTAAAAGTGTCTAAACTAAACATGGTGCTACAAAAACAACATACAACAAAAACAGCAACAATAGCAATAACTAACAGCAAAAATAACAATAACATCAAACGCCCTTCTTTTACTTTAAGCTCCTGTTTCTTCGAGTTTTTCAATGTTGTTATTATTATTATTTAGTTTAAACAAAAGTCCCAAAAAAATAAATAAATAAAAAACTCAGACAATGAAAGAAAAAAGGTACCCATACAATTACTTACTTGCCTAAAGACTTTCCATTGTTTTTTGATTTTCTCATTTTTTTTAGTATTTTGTGCTGAGAGCGTGAGTAAATTAGTTACATTGTGGCAGTCCTTAGCACTTGGGGACAAGTAAAAAAAGTTTGGTTTGAGGGATGTCAGTATTTTGGCAAACAATAACCATATCACTTATTTAACACTCTTTCAGAAGCAATAAAGAAATAAATGGTAAAAAAGTTTAATTGATCATGACCGATTGAAATGCTACATTACACAATTGTATAAAAGAGATATTTTTGTTAATTCCTTAACAAATGAAATATGACCACTAACAGAATAAAATTTGGCCAAGAAGAAAATCAAAATTTTCAACAGAATGGCACAGTGGTCTTCTTCATACATAGAAGTGCAGAAAATAGAAGAAGTGATCCTACAACAATGAAATTTTGCATACTTGCAAAAATTTTTGTAGTCGCAATTCTTAACAGAATTTGATGAAATTCAACACACGTCTGTTAGTAAATTCAGAAAAGAGGTCCACTGATTTTTATTGAAATAAGACCACCTCTTGGGGTAATTATCTTGGACCTCCGTTTTTCACATTTTTTCTTTTTGATGAACAATTTGCAATTCTTAACAAAATTTAATGAAGTGATCTGGAAAATAGATCTACTAACTTTGGTTATAATCAGTTGACTCCTTAGTATCTTCCTTGGACCCCATATTTCACTTATTACACAGTACGACAAAATCAAAATTTTTTGAGTACATATGCGTAATGTTAACAGATTATGAAATTAGGCTTAAAATAAAGAAATACGTGTCTCGGCGTTTAGCTGTAGCACGTCAGAATTTTAAGAAAATTGATTTCAAAGATTCGAAGGACTACTTGTAACACTTGTAACGTAATACCATTAAAAAAAGTTCTATAAAAATAGAGTGGGTGAACCGATTTTAATACTTGAGCCAGTTTCCTAAGGAACTTACACTTAGTTCAATTTGAAAGTTTCCTGAGGGACTTACACTTAATTCAATTTGATTAAAAAGTTACGCCTAAATGACTACAACACTTTTTGCTTAAATTATGAGTATTAATTTACGTGACTTCTTCAGAAAATTTTGAACTTTGTTCTACGATCGGTAAATTTCGGTGAACTTTTGTTCGCTAAATCTAAAGAAGAGACATTCACATGTTTATTGTGGGAACACCGAGCAAAACCGAACCTAGTTTCTGTCCAAAGAAAAACGAAAGCATTGAGTTTTGTAGAGTTTTTTTTTTTTGATTTCGTGATATCTTCTTAACTATATATAAGATTAAGTTATTTTCTTCAGCAGACTAAAACCAAAGTTATATATCTTAATTTAATCGACATAAAGATTAAAGCTGTGAAACTATATTCGATGCATGAGCATGAAGAAAATTTCCATCACGGTTTAGAACTGCATTATTGGATTTTTGAAAAGCGGTGGTCAAAATTTTTTTTTTGCAGCAGGAATATCATAATGTGGCGTCCCAGCAAGATATATTAGATTATAGGGTTTTCTTTAATGGAGTATGTCAGAATACTGATTCGCTTACCAATGATTTTCTATATGCCAAACAAACGTTCTTAAGCCCTTTATTCAGACTGAAGCCCTAGATATTACCTGAATTACCCTTGGCCGAAGTCATCAAAAGGCATATTATGGAAGAAAGAAATCTTACGTTGGGATTTTTTGGTGAGAACATACAACATACAAAATTTGAGTTTCGATTAAAAATTGTCTCAAGTTAAATGATCAAATTAGGATACCACTTTGTTTTTATAGGGTAAAATATGTACTTATAAAAACAGAATTTTGTTTATTGTCTTCTAAGTATTTTACTTTTTAAATGTACCCAGTAAAACTTTTCATTACCAAATAATGAGTTAAACAGTTAAACTATTGAACACGAACTACTTACTCATTCGCTGTTTAAGTCATTACATTAACATGGGGATGTCATTGGAGGCAAGTACTTACCAATTGCAGAAAAGTAATGACTTGGGTAAGCAATTTGAAAGCAACAACAACAACAGCAACAACTTTTTTGTTGTTGTTTTATTAAAAACATATATTTTTAAACGAAATACAAAATTTTTTTTATGATCCCATGGGGGCTCGAACCCAGACCCTCCGACTGCTAGGCAGAGACTCTTCCACTGAGCTACTTCATATGTTGAAAACTCAGCAGCTTATAATTAATATAAACAATTTTTATTTTTAGATCCAAAATCATGTGAAAATAACTTTGTTTTTCCCTGCTTTTTTTTGCTTTGTTGTAATTTTTGGAAAAATATTTTTATACGATTTTTTGTAATTATTTTAAAACTTTTTTAAAATTATTTTAAAACTTAAACAATTTAAATCTTCTTTTTTGTATAAGTTTTTACATAAGATTGACTCTTACTTACTTAAATGTTACAACCTGTTAAGGTCAAAGTCCGAGCATATTTTAGAATTCCATGGATTTCGATCTTGTGCGAATATTCTCTCTACTTGGTCTTTCTATAGAAGTTTCGGACATCCTCCTCTAACATTAGGTAGTGGGACATTTCAATTCTAATTTTATCCTCTTCATTGTATTTTTTTCAAGAAAGGGTTACTAGCCCGTAATCCTAACCCATTTTTATCGATCTTATGGGACAACTCTCGGAACATGTTAACTCACAATATTAATGGGTGTTAAACTAGCTCCCCGGGTGATAAATACCATGAGATGAAGGATGACCCAGATAAGTTGGGCTTACCACGTTAAGACCAATTAGAATCGTGTTTGGTATTCAACATCCCCTACATAATCAAAATTGACTCATGATGGTATTTTTTCATTAACGTGAGTTAGTTTTACAATTTTTTTTACAGAAGATAATATTTAAGTTCTTAAAATTCAAAAATCATTTAAAAATACTCTTTTAATAAAAAAAAAAAAACTAAAAAAAATTGTTGCCCTTGGTGGGATTTGAACCGGGGCCATTCAGTTTAAATTACCATCTTAATTACAAATAAGTACTTCTGTAATAACTTATTATTTATTCGGATGGTATGTTGTAGTCGTTACAAGGTAACCAGTTATCAGAGTACTTGACATTACCAAAGTTTTGCTGGGTACATGTCATTTCAAATCTCTACTTTGTTAATAATTTCTTTATATTTAAGTATACATTCGCATGTGTTTGTATCTTTACATGTATTATGTCTATAAAAACTTCCTGTTTTATATTTGTTGGCCACATTTATGTTGATTTCTAAAGCTTTTTTCACGTACACATTCAAGTGTATGAGTGTGTGTGTGTGTTTGGCAAAAGTGTATGTCTGTGCGATTCTCTTTTATTATTTATTTATGAGTTTTGCTAATTAGTCTTTAAGTGTTTATTACAAACACACATTTGTATACATAAAATTATTATCTTGTACTTTTGTTTTGTTGAATGTTCTGTTAGAAAATTTTTGAAATTCTTATGAAGTGCTATTGTTTAATATTGTCATATTTAAGTATGTGAATATGTGAGTATTTATGTTAATGTTTTTGAGGAAGAGAAAGAGGCAGTTTTGTATAAGTGTTTATAAAAGTATTAGGTATTTCTAATAATATATGTATATTTATATACATTTGTGTGTACATTGTTTGAGTTTGAATGTGTATGTGGGCTGGTGTTGAGTAGTTATATTAGCCAAAACAACAATATTTGTTAATGATAATAATAACAACAACAAAAATACTTTATTGTTGTAGTTATTTACGTTAATGGATCTTTATATTTTAACTTGTTGTTCTGTTTGTATTGTTTTGTTGTTTCTTTTGTATTTATTTTTTGTTGTTTTTTTCCATACGATATTATTTTGTGCCTTAGCTTTAGAAAAAAAGAAATATTCATACAAATACAGTAAATGAGAAGGTACAATTGCATTAACTTGTAATTTATGTTTATATGTATATGGGTGGAAATATTGAGCAGAGTATGTAAGATGAGAAAGGTAAAATGGCATAAAGCTATAATTGAAGGTACTTAGGCAACCATTTAGCAAAAGAAAAATATAAGATATTATAACATAATGCAGGAAAACAATTTGGAAACGAAAAAGAGTTTTAATGGAATAGTTAACAATTACCAGCTTTGGGGAAATATGTTAGAGGGTTGAATTAATTGCAAACTCATTGAAAATTATATGTTAATGTAATATTCTAGAAAATCGATTACTTCTGAATATTATTGTAATTGAACATTATGTCTTGCAATTATTGCATAAATTATTTTAATTGTAATTACAAATTTTCACTTATAATTACAAACGAATAATTGTAATTTAAAAAATCTCAATTAGAATTAGTAGGTAATCATTAACAGCCATACCTGGAAAGTGGAATTTTATATTTACTTGTTTTTAGTTTAAGGTTGAAAATTTTTGAATGTAAGTTGGTTTAAAAGAATCTTTATAAGGGCTAACATAGTTTTCGAATGTGCAATATTGAAAATTTAAATAAATTTAAATATTTAGGTATTAAATTCGAATTTTCTTTTAAATTTTATTAAGAACAAATTCTAAGAAAAATAAGATATTTTAGAAAATATTATATTATTACAATTTTATTATATATTCGTGCCTACATAATATTGAACTACTTGCTTTAAAATTAGCACCCTTAACTTTGTTTCTTATGTTTAACAATAATTAACAAACATTTTCAATTTCCTAAGTAGCTTAGTTATAAGATTCTATTTTCTCATTTTATTATTATGCAAAATACCATACAAATCCTTTTTAATCCTTATCCCAAAAATGTAAATAAATATGTACGTAAAAGAAAAGTCAGATTTTCTTCAAATCTTAAGTAAATAGTAAATAAAAGGAAATCTTTATCGTTTAGATGACTTGGTCATTGAACACGATCTCATCACTTTGTAGTCAAATGTTTTAAAAAGAAAAATTAAAAGTGAAAAAGCCGTTAAAAGTGTTCATTATTTTACTGAAATATTTTTAGATTTTTTTGGAAATAATTTTGAAATTACAAAAAACCAAGCAAAATTATAAACAAGTAAGCGAAAAAAGAAGGAAAGTTCTAAAGCCTTTAAAATAAATGAAAGAAGAAAATGTTTTTTACTTCCGAAAAGTTAAAAAAAAAATATTCTAAAAATACGTTAAAAGTTATTTGTAAAAATGGTTTTAAACAAATTTGGCTATAAAAACAGAATTTTTAGACTTATTATTCTTTTCTTACCACAAGTGATTTTTTGTTGTAAAAAGATTTGGAATGATAGAAAATAAGTGATGAACATAGGTACAAACATCTACAAAAAAAGTTAATTTACATATAAGCAATCGAACAAAGATACTAACGAATAAAGGCATTTGGCTGTACTCTACAGGATGCAGACGGTAGTTTTTTTATGGAAAACCTTCAAGTTTTCTAAAACTTTTAAAAACTAGTTTTTTAGAAAATTGTTTTAACTAAACAATAATTTTCTTACAATATTTTTCAAAGCGAACTTTCTCTGGAAAATTGTGAACTTTTAACAGTTTTCTATTTGTAGCCTTCAGCACCATAGGTGGAAAGAGTATTATAAGTTTGTGTTGATGTATGTAACGCATTGAAATAGACCCACCTTAGGATATACCAATGGACTTATAGTCACTTCCTGAGTTGATTACGTCCCATAGGTTCCACTTTCTGGAATTAATATTTTGGCCACAAATACCAATATTTTTTCATGAAATTAAAAAAAACAGATACTGCTTATGTTAATTAAAATCACCAAATTTCATTGAAATTGGTCCACATTTGTCCATAGCTCCAATAAAAACTCTTCTTTCATAAAGCACTAAATGAGACCAAAATCCCCAAAACACTCGTAAATCTGAAGATAATAACAATAAAAACTAAAAATAAAAAATTAAATAAATTTCGGGATAATCGGTCGACATTTGACCGTAGCTCTCATATAAGTCAAAATGACAAAAATAGCTTAAATATAAAAGTTTCATCATCACAAAATTTAGCAAATATTTGTCTTTTTAAACGAAAAAGAACACGTTTGACCTAAGTGGTGAAGGGTATCGTATGGTCGAGCTTGATCAACTATAGCTCTTTCTTGCTTGTTTTTAGTTATAACAGTTTTCTATTGAAAAATTTTCGGTTACAACATAAAAATTGATCGCTTATGACAGTTTTATATGAAACAATGTTTATTTAGGGCAGTTTTTTATAGCAAATTGATTGCCCTTAATCAAAAATTGTTCTATTATAACTGTTTTGTTCGTTTATAACAGTTCTTTATTAAAACTTTTAGCTTTTTTTAAATAATAACACCTGAAAATTTTTTACAAAAATCTGTTATACATAAAAACTTTTTATAGAAACATATTCTACATAAAAAAGTTATATAAAAAACTGTTATACGTGAAGAATTATATAAAACTATTATAACTAAACAACTTAAAAAAAATATTTTTTTATAGAAAATTGATTGTTTATAACAGTTTTGTATAGAAAATTATTCTTTTATTAAAACAGTTTACCACAGGAAGGAACAAATTTTCTATAGAAAACTGTTAGATGTGAACAATCTATATAAACCAGCTGTACGTGAAAAAATCACATATAAAACAATTGTATACATATGGGCAAATCCTGCGTGACGGACGATACATTTGTACTGATTTTGTTGTACTTAAGTATCCCATTGTCGTTCTACACTAGATATCTTTGCACAGATTTTAGAGAATATTAGCCCATCGATTGTGCTATCGAATGGCATTTAATAATTTACATATTTGTTTTGGAGGAAAAAGATATTCGCTCTTAAAGTGCTGTTACGGACGCTACAAAAAATGGAAGTGACTTTTTTCAACACATGTTTCTGTAATTTTCATCAAATCGGTCATAGTATTAAAAAAATTGTAAATGTGTACGTGATTTTGACAGTTTTAAAATTTTGTCCTTGGTTTAATGTTTTTTCGGATTAGCCCATATATAAAACTATTATGACTAAACAACTTTTTAAAACGAAAGAGTTATAATCTATCAATTTTCGACATAATTTTCTGTAGAAAGTTTTTATAAAATATCTAAGTAGACAATTGAATTTAAAATTAAACTTTTCCTCCAGTAAATTGTTATATATAATTTATTTATATTGTTTTAATATTAAATAACATAAAACAAAAAGTGATTTATTATTACAAGTATTGATGACTAAAGCCATTTCCAATTAAATATAAGTTACACCAACAAAATAACTTATATCAATATGTAATTTATTAAGAAATATAGGGTAAAGATGAAACAACTTCCACCTAAAATTCACTAGATATAGTCGTTTTATTTTCTTTTTTTTGACGATTTTCATTATATTTTTTTTGGATACTGTTCTTATAGCAATCATTTATTTATACTCTTTACGGCCTAAACGAGACCATATTGACAGCAAACAACAATAATAACAACAGCTTCCATCACATCAGCAAGAAGCAGCTGCAACAAATAATGTTAAATTTTGTTTAAGCATGAGAAGTCCTTTCCGTATAGGATGTCCTTTGGTATTTTGTCATTATGGGGACACTATGAAATATTTATAACAATGGGTTTGTATGTTTTAATATACATATGTATGTGTGTGTTTGTTTATACAAACAATAAACAACCAGCACAAAATGTATCAACACATACATTCACGTGTGTAAACTCCGTTAATAATAAATTGAACAAAAGGTGTTTGTAACTGTATTTACTTCATCATTTTCTTTGTATTTGTTGCTTTTGTATCGAATTGTTATTGTTGTTGTTTTACGGATGTGATATTTTGTCAAGGTTTTATTTTATAACTAAATTACGGCCAAAAACACAACAGCATCGAAAACAAGGAGACAAAAGGAAGTGGCAAGCAAGTGTTTTTTGTTACACAGGATAAAAGATGGCCATAATAAAGTAGTGTAATAGATTTAACTTACCAACAACTAAACATAAATATTTATACACAATGTATACATATGTAGATATGCATAAGCAAGTACGAGTATGTATGTGACTTTAAGAAAATTTGCTGGAAAGTGCACGTGTGTATATAACGTTTATGAGAATGTGTTTTTTTTATATTGATATTGTCCAACAATTTTGAACGCACTTGTAACTTCTTATATTACATTTTTTGTTGCTACTTAGTGGCATGTTGTATGTTGTCGTATTGGGTTGGTATTTGCTTAATATCAATTTAGCCAGAAAATATTTTGTTTTTTCTCCCTTATCATTTTTTCTGGTTATATTTATGGTTTTTTTATTTGTATGAGTGTGTGGTAAATTCCTGTCGGTTATAAGTAGACTTTTGTTATTATTGTTCAGTATTGGGATCGAAAAATATGTCTTGACTTATTGCCTTAAGTATGTACTTGCTTCATAGCGTAGGCTGTTTTTGTTTATCATAAGTAGGTTGTTATGCTTATATGTATAGGAGCTTTAAAAAAACGTATGTCAAAATTTTTGCTATGAATTTTTATGATTTTTTTCCTGTTTTATATTTTCTATTAGGTTTCATTGTTTGCTTGTAGATTTCTTGTAGTTTCTGTGAATAGACCATATGTGTAAGCATTGTTATAGGCAAAATGAAAATTCTAGAAAAAAATAACAAACAATACAATAAACTAAAGGTAACAAGTAGATGATAGAAATATACCCAAACGAGTAGTTGAAGTTCTTGGTTGTATAGTAAATATTTCATATATGGTTAAGTATATTATGAATATTAACTAAAACAAATATAATATTATTCATGATTTAATCAAGGCTAAGAGTAAACAGCAATAAGAATTTAGTGCACAAAACTGTACCAATGAACAAACATGTTTAGACAAAAGGTTTATTTCATTAAATATTTTGATTAAAAGTGACATAATTGTTAAGGTTTACTGAATGTTCTATGGGACTTAAGTTAATTTGTGAGGTGTGGGTTCATGGGATTAAAGTAATATTAGATAATTTTTTTGCCAAGCTAATATCATTTTAAGAAAGGATCTCCAAAGTGTCTTAATAATATTCTCATATGAATTTAATAACTGTTAAAAAATTTCTGCTAAGACTATTGTAATGATTTTTATTTATTAAATGTGTGTTCATATGACATATAAGAAGACTCATGTGTATATGTATGTATAACATATACATAAGCATATACAATTTATGTAATTTGCTTGAATAAGTATTATTAATAATGATTTTAATTCGTTGAAATTCAATTATGATAATCTACTTAGTAACTCTATTTTAAATAAACAATTTAGATAAGTTTGTAATATTAATCTGATTGTCCAAGAGAATTAACGATGCCCTTCGATACGATTATAGATTTAAGGGGCTCACACATAATAGAGTGGAGTGTAATGATGACTTATTTGACTTATTTAATTTAATAAACTTCGTTTTAGCTTTTATTTAAATTAATAATATTGAAGACTCTATTAAATTTTATACTTAAATAAGTTAACAATAAACACTTTAAAGCTGAAAGAAATGTTAATAAAACTTTTTCTGAAAAAAAAAACAAAGCACTGCTAAAAGTTAAATTCAATTGTTGCTTCAAAGTGTGTTGCTGCTTCTTGATTTTGCTGCTGCTGCTTAGCTTTTATTTAATAAATTATTGCTATATTTCTAGTAGCATTTAAATTTGTATCTTTTTGAACAAACTAAAACAAGTAAGAAAGAATTATCGTCGGTCAAGCCGATCATATGATAACCTACACCACTGAGGTCAGATATGGAAAACGTCAATGTAATCATACATTTTCTTAAGCCTTATGATTATATATTTAAGTTATTGGTTCTTATGTGTGAGCAAGGCTCAAATGTAGACCGATTGTTTCGAAAATTGGCAAATTTAGCTATTTAACATTTAAATCAAGACCTGTATAGTGAACCGCCGTGGTATAGCAGGTTAGGCATCCGCTTAACATACGAGAGGTCCCAAGTTCGATCCGCGGTCAGACTCACTTGAAAAAATAAATTTTCAAAAAAGCAGCTCAGCTAGCCATTGGTTATTGAGTATTAGGCTATGTAAAACTTCTCTAACTAATGCATTTTCCGTTCGGAGTTAAAACGTAGGTCCCTTTCAATGAGTCTAAAAATAAAATTCAATTGGAATGTTGTCGGGGAGTTATATATATATATATATATATATATATATATATATATGTATATATATATATATATATATATATATATATGGTCGAACATCAACTGAAGAAGTGATCCTAAGTTGGTGGATATCAGACTAATATTTGTGCATTACATTACATACATCATCACAAAATCTATTTAAATGTAGTGATGTAGGGCATAATAATCTTTTTTTAACCTTTGTAAACTTATAAAAGAATTTCGAAGAATTGAAAAACCTCACGTATACATTGCCTTTATGATGACTAATACTTTTACATAAAACAAACTAATATATTTACAATAACAACCCACAAAACAACGAAATCCGATCCAAACAGGTGCAAAATCACCGCATTCAATATCTATCGAAATGTAAGATATCTCAGAAGCATTTGATAATCTGATAATATATAACTTAAAGTCTAATCTAAATAATATTTAATATATAAGGTTTAATACATTGTAACTTATTTGTCATGAGTTCCCTGATAGGAAAACAATTTCAGTGAAACAAAATGCTTTGACAAACAGCCAGATATGTTTAGATATCAAATTTAATTCAACTTTTTGCAAAATAAATTATTTTGAAAATCTCTAAAGTATGTTATATAATATTTGCTTAAAAGTCTGAGTTTTCAATCGATATTGAATTTTCCGATTTGGCCCCAGATTTCTCATCTGAAATATTTGATAACACAAATGACAGTCTAAATAATATGTCAAAGTCTGACAACTTAATTCATAATTTTTGAAGAAAATCAAATATAAAAAGTTTTAGAAACATCTTATATCTATCCATTTGGTTTCATGGGTATTCCCATAAATGGGAGATATCCATTATGCATTTATGTGCGTCTGTTTTTATGCTGGTACATTTATAAGTATACATACTTACATTTATATCTTGTACTAAACAATATATTAAAGTTTCTTCATATTACAAAAGTTTCTTGTTTCTTTGCATACTTGAACAATAAGAAACTCTTTTTCAATTCTTTTCTTCTGTATATAATTCTTTCTTCGTTTTTTTTTTGTTCAGTGTTCAAACATTTATAAACCAAACACTCTGAAAGTAAAGTGGAGTTTGGACATGGTTTCGAAAATAGTTGCTCTTACTCATCTTCTGCTCTCAACTCAATTGCTGCTACGTTTTCTGTTGTCTGTGTTCTGTGGCACCTAACTGGTACGTTTAAGAATGTCTTTGCTACACAGAAATTGGAGAAGATGAATATAAATCGTCTACTGGTTGCGGGTTTTTTCCCTTGGTTGATCCTTTTTCATTCTTCTTGTAGTTTTATCATTGTTACAACTCAATAGGCCAAAAGAACATTTGCCAACAAGATTATAAGCATGTAATAAAGTCAAAAGTTAAATGATGTACAAGTATAATGAAATAATATGAGCAAAAACGTAAAAGGATAAAAAGGAAGATGATTCTCAAGAAATTATAAAGTGTATTTAAAATGTTTTTTTCTCCATTTTCTGTTTATTTAATTTTTTTTTAAGGAAAAATGACTGACAACTTAAGATGGATTAAAAAATAAAAGTTGGATAGAATATTAAGGAATGGGTAAAAAATTTCATTGATGACAGAACTTGTTATTAAGCAGTAATTGATAGTTAAACTTTAATTTGTAAAATGACACAGGAGCACATTTTTTAACTTTATAATTTTGAACCAATGAAGACCTCTGAAATCTTAAAACCTATGACGGTATAAGAAAAACCTTAACAGTATTTTGAATTACTAACTAAGGTACTTTTTTAAATAAATTTTAAAGTTCAGTTCAATTTTCAAAAACATGTACTGATGCTTAAGAGTATATCTTGTAAACAATCCGAAATATTGGCTTTATCTCTTAAAAAAACTTGTACCTTTTATCACATACTGCTATTAATGACGATCACTAGAAACTTATAATCAGAATCACTAATACTATAATGTCCAATGTAACAATGGAAGCTAGCAAAAATTATGTCATGAATATGATCCCGTTGAGTCATTTGCATCGCTTTAAGAACCTCTTAAGTCGGAAAATATCTGCATTAGTAAGTTTACCAAGGTATACAAAGAGATAATAGCTCTGTGTTAGTCAGTCTGTACGACAGATCGGTGCGGATATGATGTTTTGGGTTCATTCACCACAATGTTCTTGCATAGATTAGGCACCTCCAAAATCCTTGTGACAGAGGGATTTCTCGCATGATTAATGATTGTTTCTTTCCATGCTTAAAATATCGTAAGTGCTAAGTCGATGGGTGATGAGTCCAAAACACGAGCCACGTTTGTATAGCCAGTCGATTGATCAGAGCAGCAACAAACATGTTAAGCAGACGCTGCATTTTCATACTTTAGCAAGTACAATTATCTTAGGCCCTTTGACCAAATACGTTGAAATTTCTTTAAGATAACTCCTCTTAGACTTTCCTTTCTTGTCAGCAGATTTTTCAAAGTCATTTGTATCTAACTTCAGGCTAACCAATTAGCAGCTTGACTATCTATGATTCTGACTGTAGGTGAATTCAATTCAATTAATTATATTCAATAGGAAATAAAATGGCGAACTGAAACTTGACACATAGCTTGTTATGTAGGTCATTGGAGTATTGATCCAAACGATTTTAAATTTGTATAAATCGTGAATAATTTTTGTTTAAAATCATAATTTTCGTCTTTGTAATATACAAACTAAAGTTTCTCGTTCATATCTTATAACTGAAATCCAATATTAGATCAAATTGACCCAAGAAGTGTAGAAGGGTTAATACATTTCACCAAATGGTAGCAAAATAGGCAAGAATCTTTTCTAAAAGATGTAAAAACTTTAACTGGATAGATGTTACCGAATGATTACCAAACATGAGGTGAAAAAAGATATTTAGTGAAAAAAATAATAAATATACATGTGTCGCGTAAAATAGAATGGGAACTAAGGTTAAAAAACGGTTTTGTTCAGGAGAGCAATTTTAAAGATTTAAATATTATTTTTTACCCTCGGGTCCCTTTCTCTATGCGCTGTCACATATATAATTTTCTTAAAATTTAAAATTCCAGAATTAAAAATGTATTAAATTCGAAATTTATTTCCATGTATTTAATTTTCTGTCAATATTTATTTACATTAATGTCTTCATTTAACCATTAAAATAGTTTAATAAAAATAAAATAAAATTTAATATTAAAATAAGTGATGATATTTTGTTGCTGGTATTTAATGACATTCCTTAAGTGTTTTGTAAATAAATTAAAGTTTATGTACTTTTCACTTCCCACTCCAAAGTTTTCGTTATTTAATTAAAACTGACTATTTTGAAGGTTAGAAAAAATCCATATTTGTTTTTTTTTATGTGTAAATTGTCTATACTCACTTTCTTTCTATCACAAGAGTGAAAAAAAATATTTATTCATTTTGAATTGATTTATTGCATAAATTATTATAAGTTTTTTTTGTACTAAAAATTTCTTCGATGCTATTTTAATTAGTATTTCAAAGTAAAAGGGAAAATAAAAATAACCACAAACTATGAAAGAAGAGAAGGATATATGCAAATAAGAAAATTCTTTCGATTTAATTTTGTTTGTTTGTATATGAATGTGTGCATGACAGAGAGGAAACAGGGAAAAAGAGGATGGGAGAGAAAAAGAGAAAGCGGGTGGTTTATTAAATGCAAGCAATATCATGGTGACTTGGCAAAATATATGGAAATGCAAATTTTTGTTTATATTGAAACTTAACACTATCAAAAAATATGAAATTTATATTGAAACAGACAAAAACTTATGAAAACATAAACTTACACACTCACTCACACAAACAAATAAATATTCATATTTCGCATATACTACAAACAAAGATATAAATTGAATTATTACTTATAAAAAATAATGCAAAAGTTTAAGATCATAACATGTTTTTGACTTATTTCAAAAAGTTCAAATGAGTTAAAATGCAAAGAAAACTCAAATAGTTTTTCAATATTTTCAAAGTTTTTCTGACCATTTTATTTATCTATTCAAAAAATACTTCTCGAAATTGAATATTCGTTTTAAATTTATTTTAAAATCTGAAGTGCATTTGATTTGATTTCTTTATTTTTACGACAGCTAAGTTTTAATTTAATTTTTATCTCGACTCATAAGATTTTTATGAGCTTTTCATTGACTACAGCCAGCAATTGTTATTTGGAATATAATTTAGTTTTATTGTTTTAAACATTTAAATAACAAATATTGATCGAGTTTATTTGTTTGCTTGTTTGTGAGTTTTGCGTTATGTGAGATTTCGAATGCAGTCTAAAATATAAAACCACAATGGCAATGATGACATTGATGGCAACCAATACAAAATACCACAATATGACTGGCAATGAAAACGCCATAATATCACAACATGTAATACCTACATATGACGGAATATTTGTATGTATGCAATGCAATGTGAGGCATTCTACGGTAACTCTAATACGCAGACTTTTTTAGGTTAATCTGGTTACTCAAATATAGGGTCCTTCATTACGCACTTTAAATATTTAAATTTTTACAAAATTAAGTTTGTGTGAGATATTATCGAAATGGTATTAAATTTAGCGATTTTTTGGCACAATTCTGTAGGTTCTAAGCACCCCATTTTTCGGTCCCGGTATTTTAAACCAGCAATACTTAGAATTCCAAAATTTTCATATAAATTGACAAAAAATATTTTTACCAAATTTTATCAAGTTATTTCAACTGAATCGCGAAGATATAGGATAATAGATTACTTAAAGAAAGTTGTCAGAATATATTTTTGTCCCCATGCTATTGTGATTGAGATATTTTTAAAAATATTTCTGAAGTGGCAGTCCTTGATCGGAATCTAAGGAAATGACTTTTTGACCCCATAAAATTGTGTTTGTTACTTATAGAAATGCCTATACATTAACTAAATGCCAAAGGTATAGACAGACAAACTTGAATATTTTTAGTTGTTGCTGCTGTTGTTTCATACACTTCCGTCATCATCAACTTCATTACGATCATAATCGCTGTCACATGGGAGTTCAATAATAATGTTACAAACTCTTTCACGTGTATAACATTAGCAACTACTGAGAGAATATTATAAAGACAATTACAGCAACAAAAGCAACAACCAACAAAGTTGCATGCCAAACGTGAGGTTTAGACATTATTTTGAATGTTGTTAGTATACATGTGTAACACTCGAATACCAACACACTTTCATTATATACTTGTTTGTAGCGAATGCAGGAATATTGGTTTGAGGAAGGTGTTTCTCTCGCGTTCGAGGTATTTGTTGTTATTAAAACTGTTATCGTTGTTATGTTGGTTTTAATTTTACCCCATTCCTTTTTTTGCCAGCTATCATGTTCAACGATTTGTAAAATATGCAAATTGTTAACAGACGGAATCACCCACTTTGGTCTGGTGCAAAATTTAGAGCAGGAGATACTACAAAAGACAAACTCTTTCTCTACAAAGTTTTGTTTTTTTTGTGGTTTTATAAACATCTAAAATCTAGAAATATATTCAAAAATTTAGAGGTTTCATAAAGTAAAACCCGAGTATAAAAATAAAAAAAAACACGTGCAGAGATATTGGTTAAATGGTTTGAAAAATATTTGTTTGTATTTGTTGGTTTGGACAACATGCTTGATTTTCTATTTAAGCCTTTAATAAATTTCGTTGTTAAACTCGTGTTTCATGAACATTTTTATCCTTCTTTATATTTAAGGAAGTCTTTTTTTTGTAGTTTGAGTTTTGCTTTATTTGTAGCCTCGATACCCTGGCTTTGTTAATATAACCTCTAACCATCGATTCGGTTGGGTTGGGTTCGGTTTGGTTTGGTTGTTGGCAGTATCATCTTTGTTTTCATTTTCCTTTTTGTTGTAGTTTGTAGTTGTCGTTGTTTTTGTTGTTGTTGTAGTGAATTTGGTGGCTATAGTTGCTGATTGCTTTGGCTTTACATTCAATCAATGTTCATTCGATTTGTTTTCAATAAAGTTCACATTTTCGCGTCGTGGTTTCTATATAGTGCACTCTCATGTATCCTACAATACCATGATGGGAATAGAAGGATTCTGTTACCATTTTTCACGTAAAGTATGTGCTTGTATGTAGCTTTTAGAAGGATGCAGGCTATGATGTTGATGACAATTATTACAACGAGGTTGATGATGTTTTGTGGGTATACAATGTCACCACTTCTATTTTTGCTCTCCATCACTGCCTGCTCATTTAAAAGCTTTACCTTAACAAAAGTACGCCCTTATAACTTCATGCTTATACACATATCCATAGATTCGTTGGATGTTTTTGATATTCGCTGCACCTACGTGTGTATATGAATTTTATTCTTTTATTTTTTATAGTTATGTCTGTTTCAAATTTTTTTAGTTATTGGGTTTTTTTGTTGGTTTTTATTATTAGCGCGAGTAATGGATTTTATCTATTTGTATAGAGTTCATTTCATTCCTTTCGTCAGTGTATCTGAGTGTGTTGGTTTGTTTGATTGTGTGTAAAGAGTTATAGTGTGGGTTTATATTTGATTGAGCATTTTTATATGTCAAGTGACTTTTAGTAAATTCTTTGGTTGGTTGATTATATTCGTTATGAGTAAATCTACAGATTTCTATTTTAGAATTTTTTTAATAATATTTTTGAATGAAAATATCATTTCACTATTTAGTGTGTATGGAGTGTTTTTGTATTAATGGTTTTATTTTTAATTCATAATTCTTAACTCGTCACGAAGAGGTTTGTATTGTTTATTATACGCACCAGTGAACAAACGGAAATTAAATATTACCCATACGTACTGATGTTTTGCAGTAACTACGCGGGGTGAAAGACTTATAGAATCGTTAAAGGCGTCACGATTCCCATTAAATATTCATTTATAGGATAAAATTTTTTCAAACTTTTTAAGTTTTTAAAAATTCTGTTTTTAAATTTTGATGTATAAATAGAATCCAAATATGTATTAATACAAAACTTTCTAATTAACTTAATAAAATATTTTGATTTTGTATCTAATAAAATAATTATTTTTAATATATTTTTAAACCAAAAATGTACATGTAGGCATGTACGAATTTTGTCTTTTTATATTATTTTTGGAATTGGTTTAATAATAAAAATTAAATTATATATCAGTTTGTTCACCTGTAAAACTAAATGGTCAAGTTCGTATAACTGAAAATTATTATTTTATTATTTGAATTTAAAATTATGTTTTGTCTATATACAAACAATAATTTGTGTACCAAACAAATAAACAGAAAGCGTTAACGAAAGACTTGAAGTCAATAACCATCAAAACATATTAAACAACCAACAATCAGTCAGATAATCAAATCAAAACCCAAAACTCCACCAAACCACTCAGTCAGGCAGTCAATGAATGAAAGTAACATGAATAAAATCCAATCAGTCAAAACGTCTGACTAAAATGTAAAGCTTTAGAGCCCCCGACCCAACAGCAATAGAAAAAAATTAACAAAGTGCGAAATCTTAAATGATGTTACAATCTACAATTTAAAATCAAAATCTGAATCGAAAATAATGATATTGTTTATTATCGTTATTTTTTTTGTTGCTGTTGTTACTTTTGTTGGAATTTTTATTTTGCTTACCTTGACTATATTGTACATAGAGAATAAATATGCATCAATATTCCGCTTCAATGCTTTTATTGATTGTTATTTGAATATTTAAATTCATTCATTGTTCATACAAAACACTAATGGTGTACTATATTATACATGTGTATTTATCGATGTACATTAGGGTGACAGCGATTTTTTTCTTTGATTTCAAATGTTTTTTAACGGAATATTACGGCACAAGGTCTAAAAGTTCTATGGGCACGCATCGCGTCCAAAGCTTAAGAGCCAATTTGCATAGGGAAAATGTTTTTTTTGTTTTTGAGAAATTGTAACCAAAAATAAACAAGTTTTGCAAGAAAAAATAATGAAACATTAAAGAAAACTAGCACAGTTTTATTTCAAACACAAAAGACTCTGAAGTAGTTTTGGAGTTATTCCATTTTCCCCCCGAAAATTCATGTCCCTGGAAACTCGCCTAAGAGTATGCACCAATATTTTTTTTTGTAAATGAAGAAATTTCGAAGTTAGACATGATTTATCACTCAATCGCTTGAACACAAGTAAAATTTACCAAGGATCTACTGAAATTATGACCAAAAATAAACATTTTCGCGAAATTCGACGATTTTAAATCACAGGTACGGTGAAACTTTTTTGAGTTTTATTCTAAATATCATTTGTCTGTTTTAACACACTTGTGAACAAATTCTAAAGTTATAATATTTGTTGAACAAAATTTTCAAAAAATTTAAAAATGATTTTTGAAACCGAACTGAGAAAAATGTATCATTTTCCAACATGAAAAAAAACCTAGTAAATTCGATTGAATTTTAACAAAACTGAACTATTTAATACTTACAGGAGATTACATGATAAATCATGCCTAACTTTAAAATTTTTTCATTAAAAAAAATGTTGGTGCATATTCTTAGGCGCATTTTCAGGGACATGATTTCGGGGGAAAAATAGAATAACTCTAAAACTACTTCATGGATTTTCATTTTAGAATATTTGAAATAAAGCTGTCTTAGCTTTTTTTAATATTATATTATTTTCTCTTGTAAAAATTGTTTAAAAATAACCTATTTTCGCTATAAAATTGGGCTCTTAAGCTTTGGAACCGATGAGCGCCCATTGAAGGTTTTCGAGTTGGCTCAAATTTTGAGAACTAAACTACCTAGTATCGTAATAGGCAGTTGAATAAGCCATAAAATTAGAAGAAAAAATTTCTTACGTACAAAATATTGTCAGCCTAATGTACATATTTATTTCGTTTTCAAAACAGAGTTTAAAACGGATGTATTGTAATATGGCCAATATTTTAAATAAAATCAAAAAAAAATATATATATATATATATTATACCGTCATCTGTAATACAGAGGTCATACACAGGGTGGCTAATGAGTTACATTTTGCGTTTTTATGCAATTCATGAAGTTTTGAAAATTATTGCCTCCACCCTCCAACTAAGATAAGAAGATTATTTTGTAACCAATGGTTACTAACCATACACATTATTGAGCAAAACATCTATATTTTTATGAAATAATTACAGGGGGACTAATGAATTTTTTTATGGATTCATATTTTTTAATTTTTATAAAATGTATTTATTTTCAATTTTAATTAAATTTAATGATAAATCTATAAAGTAGAATAAAAGTGAAACAAGTTTTACAGAAAAAAAGTTACTACGTTTTTATAAGTGTTTAAGTTTTGGAAAAAAATATTTGTTTCTTGCAGTAATTTTTCTACGTGATCAAAAGCTTAAAATTTTTAGGAATAGTTGGAATAAACTAAGAAGTTTTTAAAAATTTTGGGTTTTTTGCTAAATTTAATTAAATTTATAAAACACTTTGTAACATTTGTGGGCTAGAACATGAGGGCCTTGAGACTTAGTAAGGCCAACTTTGCTGCGTCCTACTTTGATTAATTATTTTTAATAGTATTTACATTGTTTTGATCTGATATTAGTTTAATCTTGTTTTCAAACTTTAAGCCATTAAATAAATAGTGTCAATATCAGGTATTAATGTGTTTTGTCATTATTAATTTACGTTAAATGTAAACAACTTTTGCGAACTTTATCTTAAACTTTATCTCAATCTATACATTGAAAGTTTTTGATTTTTCTTATTTTAAAGCCTTTGGGATTGAACCAGAAATGAAAGACTTTGATTTTTCAATCGGCTTTTAATGTTTTTATACTTGTCTAGATATTGATGTATAACTCTTAACTTTTTCCTTAACAAGCTTATTTAAACTTTGTGCTACATAGAGTTGTTTTATGTTTAACATTCTGTTGACATAACATTTGTGTTCTGTAGAAAAAGTTTACTTTTTCTTGCACTCCTCAATCTTAAGTTGGTTTAAGGATATGTTTGAATAAAGGTTTTGTATTAGGGTACAGAATAAAAAAAGGAAAAATAGTTCAAAATAATAGAAAGTTGTGTTACTATACTGAAGTACTAAAACTCATTAAATACTACCCTAATAAATATATGTGTATGGGACGTTTTTCTTCTTTCTAAAATAAACAATAATTTGCATATTGATTGTGAAATATGTAAATATTTATTTATAGCAAAAAAAAAAAAAAAAACATAAAATAAGTACATATCTACATACATATATACATATATAGGAAATAGTATGTTACACAAACAATCTAAAAGAAATTCTAAAGAACTAATAAAAACATTCTGATTAAGCTACAAATATAGAATTTCTATTTAAATACATACAAAATTTTTTTATTTAACTAAATATTTTTTAATAAAAATAAATTGAAAACAGAGCAAATAACTATCTAAAACCAGATTTTATATTTATTACTTTCAAAGATCCATCCTTAGGAAGTTGTTATAATCAAAATATGATATGAATATAGAAAATATTTTTCTTACACCCATGCATTGACATTTTAAGAGGAGTAAATGACATGACATTTTAAGAGGTGTAAATATAGAAAAGGTGTTACAGGCCCCAAATCAATTTTGTGTATATTCTTTTTTGTAGAATATCTTAGCTTTTTGGATATTTTATGTTTGTATATGTGTCTCCATTTTAGCCTTAAAATTTTAATTTCCATTGCAAATAGCAAAATCTTTTTTTTGTTTGCTGTGATACTCGTATTAACAATTAATATTAGAAAGAAATTGTTTTTTTATAAAAATAGGCTAAAGTTTAATAGACCATAGCTGTTTATGTTTATAGTAATTTTTTTTTATCATGCTGAAGTTACTTTTTATTACAATTTTAATAGAAGAATACAAAAATAAAAATGTTTTTTTCTACTTTTTCTGATTTTAGTTCAAATGTTTTCATTACCATCATTACAATTGCTTTGTGCTTACACATGACTGAATCATCCTCTTGATTATAGTAGTGCTTATTTAGGAAAATTGCACAGCCTTAATACTACACAGCACAACAATACAAGTTTTGTTTTTCCATTTACAAAAATGTTATGTCTATGTTTTAAAGGTGATAATCTATGAGAATTAGAATAATGTAAGAATGAACTACTTACCATGAAAATTAAAAAAGAGGAGTGTAAGTGAAAGTAAAAAACACTCTTTGTCAAAAAAGAAGAAAAGGAAATAGAAAATATGCCAACACATTATTTTGAAAAAATTTTAAATATTTTCCCAACACCCATTCATTGACATTTTAAGAGGAGTTAATGTAGAAAAGGTGTTGCTGGCCCCAAAACCACAATTTGTTTATACAATTTTTTGTAGGAAACCCTTTTTTTTTTTGTATATTTTATGTTTGTATATGTGTCGGCATTTTCGCTTTAGAATTTTCATTTCCATTGCAAATAGCAAAACCTTGTTTTTGTTTGCTCTCTTCATACCTAAAGCCTGTTTGTTCATTTAAACGCGTGGATATGTGTAAATGTCTGAGTGTGGGTGCAGGTGTGGGGAAAATGGTTGATTCAAGGCAGTGGCACAGGAAGTGTTATAAATGCGTCATTTTGCTTTAATATGCAATCAACTTGTTTAGTGATGTATGCAATAATGCATTGTTTTTCTCAACTCGTATACAAAATACTCATTCATCAATTCGTATTTTATTTTTTTGTTTTGTTTCACGTCCATATACACCTTCACACATTTACTCATATACACAGAGGTCCACCTATGCAAACTAAATTCATCCATGCTTGTTTATATTAAAACATTTTCATTATGCAAAAAGGTTTATTAGTGCACGCTACTTTCTGTATACAAAACATTGTGTTTGTTACGAAAACTGTAGATTTATTAAGAGTTTATTAGTTCTTAAGATATCTGAGTACAGCTTTTCTAAAAATTTACAAACATAAGATCCACTATGCATTTAACATAAATTTTGGATGGTATGTGAAAACACGTATAATTTGTACATAAGGATGCCAAAATTCAATCTGACAATAGAGAAATAATTTTCAGAGGAAGCAAAATTACCTCTACCCCAATTCTTCAATTTTAGTAACCGAAATTTTATCACTCAATCTTTCAATGGTTTATTATTGTAAGTACCTATTCTATTGCATGAAGAAGCATGTCCAACTTAGTTCTTCAGAACTATTGAACGCTTCATATAACTGGGTATCAAAGTTCAAATCTTTTTAAAAGTGCAATACTCAAAGTGTAAGTCATTTTCAAAATTCGAGGAGTAGTTAAAGTACAAGTCATAGGTCACATCGTGTAGCATTTGCCTTCTTTAATAAAAGTGACTAGGAAATTCTTCAAAACTCTATTGTTTTCCTCCTCATCATAGGTTTAATAAAAGTCGTATTAACCACTCGTTAGTTTGTTCCTTACAATTTATTTTCCATTTCAACATAAACACGTACTCATTCATTGAAATTGAAATTCGTATGAGTTGTTCTCTATCAAACCATTTACTGACTGTATTTTTGCCATTTTTTTTCACCTGCACATAATAAACAAGAACATAAAAGCTTTTTACTCATTCATACATTAAGACTTGAATAAATAATAAAAATAGACTTTCAAATCTTTATTAAGACATAACACAAAAATTTTAAATAGAAAAGAATGAATCTGGATATATTTTTATTTGCTCACTTGTGGTTTTTATTGTTTTCGTGCATAAATTCTTTTATTGTGTATACAACAATGTAAAACAATGTGTGTTGGGGATGTGTTAGCAGCAACACATTCAGCAAAACCGACCTCTTTGACAGTGAATTTTTTCTTCTATAATTTTTTAAAAAAAGCCTTTGTTTTCAAATACTCCTGCAAACAAATACAATTCACAATCACTCACTCTTTATTACTAACTCACATTTGCCATTGAAAGCTTTATAAAAGCAAACATTTTTTATATACAGACATTTATGTAAATATTCAAAATATACACACTCAAACATACATATTTAATACGGGTACATCCATAGCAAACAGCGAGGAGCTGGAAGTGGCTTCCGCTGTGAAATAATTATTATCCTGAGGCTAATAATATTTTTCATTAGAAAACATTTCAAAATCATTAAATTCTTGACTATAGACTCTTTTACAGCTTTTTGATCCTACACCTTAGAATCTTCTCATTTAATGCGATCAATAATATAAAATTTTTAAATTTTTTTTTCGACAATTTTAAAAATTCTGGCATATCTATTTATTTGTTCTTACATGGATTAACCCATACACATGTTTGGCATTGTTTTATCGTGGCGGAAATTGTGTGTTTTTTAATTCATCAGGAAATTGCCAACATTTTTTTGTTGTTTTTGTTGCTTTGCAGAGTATTAGTAAATACATGTATGTTTTAAATTGTTGAGAGTATATTTTTACCTTCACACTTTAATCATTCAGTTTCTGTTTCTGTTTTTGCTTCTGTTTCTCTATGGCCTCATAATGTTTTAATTCCAATTTTGTATTGCGTTAATGTTTCTTCTGTCTGTGAAAGAGGAATATTTTTTGTTATATAAAATTTTATTGCCTTTTTATGAGAAAAATATTGCGTGTCTATATGTAGGTGTGTGTGTGTGAGTTTTCACATACATATTTAGATTTATTGTCTTGTTTAGAATTGTTATTTTAAAATGTAAATTTTTCGAATTGCTTCTTTTTGTCCGTGTGTTAATTTTTTATATTTACTGTATGTATATGTGAGTGTGTGTTCTTATATGTTTGTTTTTAGCTTAATGTTTCATTTATTGAAATTGAAAGTTGTCAAGTGGTTAAAATGGTTAAAAAGCATTTCTGATAACATGAAAAAATGTAAACAATTGAATTAAAAAAGTGTCACTTTGACATGTCTCTACCGTTTAAAAATGACACGTGTGGATTTATAATGGATTTGTGTTTTCGTTATTAAAGTGGAAAAAAATTATAAAACAAACATAAAATAATAAATGCAATTATTTTGAACTGAAAACTTTGGATAATAGTAAACTATTTCGATTATAGAGATTTTAATTGCATGCTCTAAAAATCGAATTATTAAAAACATTTAAGTAACAATTTTCACTAAAAAATGTAATATTTTAATCGGATTTTATAAAAAAAGTGAATAAAGAAATGTTTTTGTTTTTATTTCTGGGTTGGAAATATTTACTATATGAATGTTTTTGAATTTAAGGTTCTTTTGCCATATTGAACATCACAATATTTTTAGGCTTTAAGATTTCTATGACATATTATAACTCCAGGGTCCAACATTGTTCGCATATCAGACCCCTTGCAGGAAATGACTTAAATGTTTTTTTGTTTTTCCTTTAATTGAAATGTAATGTAAATATCTAAATGCTTGAATAATGACTTAACATTTTTCCAAATTAAATAATATATTAGATACCATTTATGGAGAAGTTTATTTTAATATTCAATTCAAATTGCCTGATTTTAATATCATTAAAATAAATACCATAGACTATTTTATATACTCGTGATTATATACAAATATTTATTCACACAAATATATTTATATGTATGTATGTATGTATGTTGCTGCCAATATTTACATAATTTTCCCTATTAAACTAAAACAATACAAATATAATTGCCAAAGACTCATGTATAAACAGAAGTACATGTATACATACACATATGTAGGACGTAGTATTAAATTTGTCTAATTTTATGTTTGATTGTATTTTGAGTAACTAAAGATAAGTAGACAAAATTTTGTATATTTCTAAAGTAAGTCGATTTAAAGAACTCACATAAGTATTCGCATAAATATTCAAATGCTAACAAAGAACATTATATAAGATTTACTGAAATCACTAACGTTTTAACTCACTGTAATACCAATCTTTATACATACTCGTGCATATGTACATATGTATGACGTCTACAAAACAATATTATATAAATGTAATAATGAATACAATTATTATGCTGATTTCCATTTTGCAAAATTTTGCTTAAAGTTGTAAAATGAAAATTTGTTAATTTAAACAATAATTGTGAAATTTTGAGCTAATTTACAAAATATTGCACTTACTACCATAACATATTCAAATAACTTGGGCAAATACGTTGTTATACATATAACACAACAATATATTAGACATATACTTAGGCATATGTATGCGATTGTATGTTTGTATATGTGTACTTAATATAATTGTTTGTATGTGAATATCAGCTACAATGTGTGAATGAGTGAATGAGCTCCTAAGAGAATGTTCAGTTAAAACAATTATTGTAGTATCAGGGATTTGCAAAAAGATAGTCATAAATCAAAAACTGAGATATTTAAGGAGAACTATATAAAACATTTCATAATTCCATATTCATTATTATAAATTTGTAATTTAATATTTTCTGGCCATTTTTTATAATTTTAATAACTTTTTGTAGTCTAAGTTCTCTTGAGTTATAACTCTATGATAGCAAAAGCTCTATATGTAGAAATTTGTAGAAGAGGAAGAAAAACAACTAAAGCATCAGCCGAAAAAGTAAAAGAATTGTAAAAGCATAGATTAGCCTAAATTTAGGTAATCATTTGTTTAAGGCAGATATAAAAGCATGAATAAATAGAAGAATTTTGCCAAAAGCCTTGAAGCTTAAATTAGAATTTGTAAATTAAATTTAATTGTTATTCAAATTTATTTATGATAAAGCATTTTTGTTTTAAAGTCTTAAAATTAAAATTTGAGCTAAGATTTTACGAAAAAAAAAAAACAAATTAAATTAATTAAAATTAAATTTTGTAAAATTGTTTTGCTTGCAAAAAGAAAATATTTATTTAAAGCCTATGTATTTTAAGAATTGTTTTTCTTTTTAGTTTTTTTTTTCAGTTGTGCCAAAAGGAAAAGGATTATTCTTTGGTAAAGCAGTGATTTGACTTGGTTTTATTCTAGTTTGTTTATTGTTTTTTTTTGCTACGATAGCAGTCAGGCGTCATTCATCCATTGATAAGTTGTTTTTCTGGCCAATATTTTTCTCCCTCTCCTTCCATCTAGTCACTTTTTTTGATTATTTAAGGACTTTGTCCATTATAACCGCTCTTCTTCGAGCACTTGTACGTACTTGTATTGCTGTTGTGAAGTTTATTAATGGATTTTTGTCGTGATTGAAGAGCATTAAAAATTGCTGTGTAAGACTCAACTCATACATGCTCATTCATACACACACAAACACAGTAAACGCAGTAAGTATTTTTATTGTAGCTGCTTCTGCATTGGTTGTTGTTGTTGATGTTGTTGCTGCTGCTGGTGTTTTTTTTTATCAGCCAACCATTCAGTACATCCACAATAAAAGTTACTACTAAAATCGACAAACAAACGAAAAAACTGAGGCTACAAAAAAGCTTAAAAGTCAATCTAGTTGGTTTTTTTATTTTGTTTTATAGAGCCACCCGCTCACTTCCCCAAAAAATAAATCAAAATACAATTATGTAGTTGGCTAAAACGAATGGTTTTAGCCCTTTTTTCAGTTTTAATTCTTAAACCAAGTATTTCTCTTGTAAGACTAGACAAAAATTCGTTCGGTAGATAGATCTAATCTTTTGGATATTAAGGTATTTTCTGAAACTCATATGAATACAATTGATTTTGAGGTTAAAGTTGAGTTTGACTGTTAAACAAAACAATGTAAACTAGTGGTAAAGACGAATACATACAGATCAAAATCATATTGAAAATATATTAAAACTGGCTGTATATTAGGGTTCTTTCACTTGATAATTCCTTTTATCTTTATATGTTTTATAGTCTATACTCGCATAAATAAATACATAAAAAGTTCGTCTTTTTATTGTAAAAATGGTGATTTAAAGTAGATATAAATGGCCAAAGTTCATTTAACATTCAGATTGATTTTTTCTTACTTTTGTTTACGAGTACATCAGTTTTTCTCTCATGATCACTTTTTTACAACATTTATATACTTATTCAAGTAGGAGTACATTTATTATTCATAGAACTTTTTTTATTTTTTTGCTGTTGCAACAAAAAGTTGCTGCATTTTTTATTGTATATATTTGTATGTTTGTATTTCTGTAGGCTTTAGGTTAAGTATGGCCATTTATTTGTAGCTGACTATTTCTGGTTGCTGTTGTTGTTTAAAGCGTTAAAAGAATGATAAAGTTGAAATTGCTATAGAATTAATTGAAAGCAATTTTCCAAATGAAGTTTTTAATAGAATTCTATAGAATTGTTTTGTTTTTATTGAATTTTTTTGTTGTTGGTAAACAATATATAAAATAAATTTATTTGATCTTACTTTTTTTATTTCTTGATGGCATTTAATTTAATTTATATTTTGAACTTTTAAGTAATTGCTTTAATACTGATAAATTAATTGAAAATCGGTGTTTGTTTTTGTCTGGTTTAGAATTAATAAATTGAATAACTTTTAGATTCTTAACTTAGCTTAATATAATTAATTGAAAATTTCAATTAAGTTTGGTATTTGGATTTGCTTGAAGTTCACTTTTTGCATAGTAATGTACATAAATACAATTATATCTGTGACAATATGGAAGAGTAGCTTAAGTCGACATAAGAGAGAATTGAGTTAAGGTGTTTACTGCATTACATTAGCAAAGGCGCTTAAATGTGTTTAATCCGTTTTAAAAAATTCTGGTTTTTATTAATGTTATGTACGTTTATTTTTTAGCTTACGTTTTCTGAATCAATAATGCATTGATCAAAGCGACTAATGTACACATATTTTTGTGTACATATTCATATTTTTCTTTCAAATTATAACGATTTCGCTTAACCTTAAAAAAACAAAGTCATTATTTTCAAACAACTTATGTTTACATAAAACTACACATTATATACTTTTTATTTAAACAGAACCGCTTAAAGTTACTTAAGGTCTAGTTCAACGCAAATTCCAGAGAATTTAACAATATTTTTTTTTAAATATATTCATCCTTTTTCTCTAATAAACATGTTACCAAATATTAATTCATAAATTATTCGCAAAAATCAAGCAGAAGAAAAATTACACAAAATTGATGATATCTCAAAACATGAGCTATTCTTCCATATTACCACAGATATATTTATTAATAATTGATTCATGGATTTTTATCTATTAAGTCGTCATTGTTGGGATCAGTAAAGATTAAAACCTGTGCGTTAGCTTATCTAAAATAATAGCAACGTTTATGTTTGCTCAAAAATAACTTGTAAATAATTTTCTTAATGCTATTAGAGATTAAGTTCAATCGCGAAAAGAATTTTAAAAGAGTAAAGCTTATTAATATTTTACAGTTTAAAATATAATACTTCAATATAGTATTATTGTAGGGTATTAAAAAAAATTGGAGGATGAATCTGAGGCTTTACTTACCTTAGCTTGAAAAAAGGCATCTTTAGAATAAATAATACACAAACCTACATATATGTATAAGTTTATCATAATTTTTTATTTTGTTAATCTATACATTTTGCTTTAATTTACACATTCAATACATATGAACATACATATGTTATTATGTTAATAATTTGTTATATGACTTACAAATAAATATATGACATAAGTATTTAATACAAATTCACTAACAGAATAATTTAATAATATATTTTTAACTTTAGTTACGGGTAATTTTCATTTAGCTAAACATACAGAAATACATACAGTTCTTTTAAGACAATACTTTCCTTTTAAAACACTTTTAGCAGAATTTAAAAATTTTAAAAATTTATGGAATTTTAAAGAAATTTTTTTTAATATCTATGTACATATGAGATGCCTAAATGTTTGTTGATATCCAAAAGATTATTGTAAAATCGATGTTTAATGACCACTTAATCATTTGATTCACTTATCGAGTAGCTAATCTTTCAATTTATATTTGTTTTGGTATTTATTTTAATGTTTTTTGTTTTCATTTCTAGCTAAACCAAATATTTTTTTGTCTAAACCATATTTATATTACAATTATGCAAGTATTAAATATTAATTAATTATACTATTATCTTATTGGTGTGTAAATAACTTTGGTAAATAGATATTTGTATATAAATAGGGAAATTTATGTTATTATTTAAATATTTAGTTATACATATTTGTGTATTTGTTTGTATGTATGTATGTATTAGTAGGTAAATGTAGAAATGTAAGTATTATATATTTATAATGTTTTATGTAGGTGTTTGTGGATTTCTGTATTTTATACAAATACCATTTTATTAAATTATTATAAACACTTTAAAATGTATTATTTATACTAAGTTTTTGTTGCCGATTTTTTTTTTGTTAATTACATTTATGTAGCTTCATGTTTTTTGTTTTTTAAATATTTATGTGTATTTGTGTATTGTTTTCTGTTCTATTTAATGATGAACAAATAATCAACTTGTAAATCATTTGTATTTTGAATTTTAATTTATTTAGTTATAACATATTTAAAATTTACAACTTTTCTGTTCAAGCGTTTGCAACTAAAAATATTTTGAAATATTAACTTTTTTCATATAATTAATTTCAAACAATATTCTCAGTATTTGTTTTATGTTCAATTATAGTATGAAGATACATAAATATATTGTTATATACAAGTTTTCGTTTAAATTATAGTTTGGTTTAAAACAATTTCCTTTATCCTACAAAAATAGGATTGCAAAGTACAGAAATATTAATCAGATATACCATCGTTTTGGTATCCTACAAATAACTATTTACTGGCCATAGTCAGTGACATCACAATTAACCAATAATTAGTTTCATGTGAAAATATTTCAAAATAATGAATCGAATTTGAATTCACTGTAGGCATACATAATTCATTGCTGTAGGGTATCGTATAACCAAAGTATTTCCTTAATTATTTTTTTTTCATAATTAATGTTTTGTTTTTACTTTGTAGTTTTTTTAATGGATGTTTTGAAGGGCTTTTATAGTTTAAAGAGAAATATTTACAATTTTTATTAATCATGTACAAAAATTATCTTTAGTTTAATTTTTAACAAAATTTTTTATTTTTATTTAAGTGCCTAGAAAATATTTAACAAATATTTAATGAGTTTATTTACATTTACTTTATACTTAACCCCGTTAGATATAAAACAATATTAAAAATAAAAAGTACTTCACAATAAATATCTATGTAAAAGCAATAAATGAATATTGTTTGTATAAATAATAAACTTAGGTATTTTTAAATTTGTAGTGCATTGTAAACTTTAATATATAAAGGATTTTTATCTACATATTTTTCTTATATTTTCTTTTTGATTTTAATACAATTATTATATAACTAATTTTTTGATTTATTGTATTTTTTTTTGTATTTTTTAAGTATTTAATAATTATTTGAAAGCCCTTTTATTTACATTATATTATTGCTAATTTTTTTCAGCTGTAGATTTATTTTTTTGTAGCTTTATTTATATTAAACATATATAATTCTTACTTATAAGAAACCATTTAAAGGTTATTTGCATGATGTGCTAAAATAAAAATTTTCATATAAAATTACACATTTGTTCATGTACTACATTCCCAAAGTAACCATAGTTTAAATATTGGACGAAAACAAAAAAAAAATTTAAACACAGACCTCGAACTTATTTCTATTTCTATATCTATAAGAAATTTCTATAAGAAATTTTTCAAAAATTAATATTTTTATAGGAAATCTTTCAAAAATTTCCTAATTTTATAGAAAATTTTTCAAAAATTTCCTATTCTATAGAAAATTGATTTTGTTTTTATACGAATCTTTTCAAAAATTTCTTATTTTTATAAGAAAATTTTCAAAAATTTCCTATTTTTATAGGAAATTTTTCAAAAATTTCCTATTTTTATGGGAAAATTTTCAAAAATTTCCTATTTTTATAGGAAAATTTTCAAAAATTTCCTATTTTTATAGGAAAATTTTAAAAAATTTCCTATTTTTATAGGAAATTTTTCAAAAATTTCCTATTTTTACAGGAAATTTTTAAAAATTTCTTATTTTTACAGGAAATTTTTCAAAAATTTCCTATTTTTACAGGAAATTTTTCAAAAATTTTCTATTTTTTACAGGAAATTTTTCGAAAATTTCCTATTTTTACAGGAAATTTTTGAAAAATTTACTATTCTTATAAGAAATTTTTCAAAAATTTCCTATTTTTATGGGAAATTTTTCAAAATTTTATATTTTTATAGGAAATTTTTGAAAAATTTCCTATTTTTTATAAGAAATTTGTCAAAAGTAATCTATTTTTATAGAAAAATTTTCAAAAAATTCCTAGTTTTATAGGAAAATTTAAAAAAATTTCCTATTTTTATAGGAAATTTTTCAAAAATTTCCTATTTTTATAGTAATTTTTTCAAAAATTTCCTATTTGTATAGGAGTTTTTTTCAAAAATTTCCTATTTTTATAGCAAATTTTTCAAAAATTTCCTATTTATATAGGAAATTTTTCAAAAATTTCTGATAGGAAATTTTTCAAAAATTATCTATTTTGATAGATAAATTTTCAAAAATTTCCTATTTTTATAGGAAATTTTTCAGAAATTTATATTTTTAAAGGAAATTTTTCAAGAATTTCTATTTTTATAGGAAATTTTTGAAAAATTTTTTATGAAAAATTTTTCAAAAATACTAAATTCCTTATTGGCTAAACGAATCAAATTCTAGTAACGTTTGTTTTATTTATACAATAAATATAGCCATCAAGGATTGACTCATTTCACTGGCCATTTAAATCTACTTTTGTCACTCAAAATTTTTTCAAACATTTTTTGGCATCAATATTTTTGCTTCATTAAAATTCCAATTAAAACTTGAGTGTTTTGGACTGCCTCTTGTTGTTAAGAACTTATTTAAAAATTAACTTTTCTTCCTATAAATAGATCACTTTCAAAACATATAAAAGCTTATATTCCATGCTGTAAAATCAGAAACAAAAAACTAAACGCTTAAAGGCTGTTTCATATGCAAAAAAACTAAAAGAAAAACGAGCTCAAACTATAAAAATGTGAATTTTTATACCGACATTGTTGCAACATTTTGCTTTTATGTATATCAGAAATATAAAAAAAACAAAATAAACAACACAAACATTTTATATCCACATGATGCTGGGTGTAAGAGTGTGTATAAGAATTTTGCAACAACGTACACAAAATAATGATACGAAAGTTTTAAAAAATATAAAAATTTCATGTACATAAAACAAAGTGTAGACGTGAATTATTTAAATTTATAATATAAGGGGAGTTTCACGAAAAAATGAGATTTAACAAACTCTTACTTATAAAGAATGGAAAATAATTAGAATATTTTTAATAAAATTGTATGCGTAAGTAGTCAGAATTATATTTTTGGTATATTTACTACTAAAACACATAAATTTGGTATCTATCAACAGTCGAAAACTACATATACATAGTTTTCTGCGAAATATTTCTTTAAGTTTACCTTTTTAAATCAATGAAAACTCCCCATACATTATCAGACATCCATACCTAAACAGAAGCTTACACTTACAGATTTGTGAATATATAAGTGTGGCAGTTGTAAATGTGTAAGTATGTACTTTTGAAATATAAACAAATAAAAATTTATTATTCAGTTTTTTTGAGTAAGTTGTAAGTATGTAAAATATGTATGTATAATTTTCATGAAATTTTAAGCCACTTTGCAATGCACATAATCAAGTCATGTTGGTAATACTGTTGTTGTTCCTGTTGTTGGTGCCATTGCTGCTGTTTCCGTTCCTTTGGCTTTCGTTTGTTTTATTGCAGTTAAGAAAAATAAGTCTTTTGATGTTGAATTGTTGCCGATTGTTGTTGTTGTTGTTATATTAAGACAAGTGGCGGTATTCAAATTGTTAGAGCAAATATTTAAGAGTGTTGTAGAAAATTGTGCGTATAAATTATAGTGCATGGAACATTTTTTATAGCAATTGTAAATATATTGTAAAATATTAAAGACAAACGTTAAAGTAACAAAATTGGCTTGAGTTGTTGTCATTGTTAAATTATATTCTGACTCATATAGAGTTTTATTGTACTTCAGTTGCTTTAGTTGTTGTTGGTTTAGTTGTTTGTTGCAGCAGAATATGATGGTGTTATATTTTGAAGTGTCCATGGCTTTGTTCGGCAAATGCCATTTTTCTTCTGGTGTTTTTTGTTGTTGTTTTCGTTGATGCTGATGTTGTTGCTTGATTAACTCTATTTCAAAATATTTTCCTTTGGGCCAATATTCTAGTATAGCTTTGTTTTCTCTGGTAACTTGTTTTAGTTTTATGCTTTCATAACAAATTGCTGACACTCGTATTGTTAGAGATCTGCTTATATCTTCTGCTGTATTTTCTTTTAATAAATTTGTATCTTTTTCTTTATTTGCTTTTCCATCCATTTTTATTATTTGGCATTTACCAGGTTCTTGTTCTGAATTATTTTCTGTTGCATGCCTTAACAATTGTTGCAATAATTGGAGCATTTGTTGCACGGCATACACTACAAGTGAAAGTGTTGTTAAGCGTGGCCAAAAGCATGAACATTTATGTAAAGCTGAACTGCCACTGGCATTTAGCGAGGATACATCACCTAAATATTTAAAAAATAAAGAAAGATGCAGAACATAGTAAATTATTTTATGGTGTTTTTTGTTGTTGTCGTTGTTTCTTTTTTAATTAAAAATTTATGCATGATTTTTATTTAGTTGCAAAACTTGAAAAACAAAAATTAAAATTCTATTTATTGTAAATTTAAAAAAAAGTAAAAATTTTAGTTAATTGCAAAACTTTTAAAATGTTAGATTGTGCCGTTTACGCTTTTGTAACTAAATCAACTATTCATTCGACTATCCAAGATTATATTTGATTCTTTATACTAATCTTTGGTAAATTTTTTCTACCATAGGATATAAAAAATTCGTTATATTTTTAAAAAATTTAATCAAAAACGACCTTTCTAAATTTGTCTAGTTAAACTTTAATACTGTCGAACGGGTTATGATAATCTGAACATATTTTTTACTTTTGTAATACAGTGTAAATTACACACTCTTGTTATTTGTTTTCCCCACTTTCATTAATTTTTCTACTTCCCGCAAAACTTGTTGCTCCTTCCGTTTATTTTTTAAATTGTTTTTTTGTGTACTAAATACTTTTGTAAGGATGTATTTATTTCTGACTCATATGCTCATATAAAAATACACACATAGTTGCACATATCCTTTGTAAGTTTATAACAAATTATTTTTTATATATTTCCGTCAGACTTCCGTTTTTACAAAATATTTATATGTGTAAAAAAACCCAGATCTGACAGAAATGAAATATCTCTATAAACATGAGTTTCCGTGAGAGTTGGTAAAAATAAGTTGATGGATGGAAAAAGGTCCATCCAATTCACAAATGAAAAAGCTTTAAGAAATTTGTTTAATTTATTTTTAAAAAGTTGTACAGATAAGTTTAAAGCATTAATAATATGGTCGTTAATCAAAATAAGAAAAGACAAATATACTTTTTGTGATATCAGTACAATGAAAATAAGAAAATTTATTTTTAAATTTTTATTAATGATTTATATGTAAAGATGAATTTTTCAATTTCTCTAATAGATCTACACTGATATAAAGTAAATTATAAAGATAGCAGTAATTATAAAGTTTAAAGAGATAGTAGTAATTATAAAGTTTATATTATAGTTTAAATTATTTACCTTTTATATGTGTCATATACGTATCTGAACGATCTACAACATTTTCCTCATCCAAATCAAAATAGTCCTCTGAAAACTTATGAACAATATTTGAATTTCCAGCCTTATTCAATCGATTTTCTTCGATAGATTTTTCTGTTGATTTCCAGTAAACATCATGTATAAATGCTGTGCAACGTATCTGCAATAAATAAATTCATAAAAACTTAATATTAAATAATTAAATTTAATAATTCATTTAGTACATATGAATTATAGCAGACAAACGCAAACTTTAAATCAGTGTAAGTATTTCGTGTATGAAAAGAAAATTATAATTTGACCACTTAAACAATTTAAATGATTTAACGGATCTTCCACTAATTTTTCACGTACATTAATATACATACATACAAACATACATAACAAGACATGCTCTCATACAATCATACATAAATGAAGATAAACTCATTAAAAAAAACTCATTGATATTGCAACATACTGGCAAGTGGCAAATGGTATGTGGCACATGTGTGGTGCTGGCAGTCAACATTTAATATGGTAAACATTTCACTTTTTTATGGCACTTGAGAGTTGTGACTGCGAATGAATAAAACTATGAGTGTGGTTAAACGCAGAGCAAAATAGAGAAAAAAGAATATCAGATGTCCTTTCATAGCTATAAGATTGTATGTATGTATGTATATAAATTTGCGGATATAAGTATGTTTATTTGTTGCTTATAATTGAGAGCAACAAGATGCTTATGATACTCATAAAACAAATGCGATTGTGTGTGTTTAAAAAATTGCATGTGTGGGTTTGTGTGTCTTTTTAAACATTAAGCCGCCATAAAGTCATCGAAAAAACAAACAAAAGGAGGCAAAACAAAATTATAATTAACCATAAAATGTTGCATTCATTGTACGTGCCCCGACCATAAGAAAAATTCTCTACACCAGTTGTATTCTTATGTGCATTTGCTTATTTTATGAAATTTTCTAAAAATTACGGTTATGTTGCGAAAAATGCAAACAATTAGTATGTAGTTTTTTCTAATACTAAATTTTTACTCTAATAGTCATGTAGCCATTTCTCTTTCAAGCCACTTAAGTAGAATTAATATTTTGTCCTTGTAAGAGTAAACAATATCATGATGTTTTTTTTTTGTTAAATTTTAGTTTGTTTGCTGTTGTCTCTGTGTCATAAATTTTAAACTTTATATAATTTAAATTTTAGGAAAGTTTTAAGCCAGTGTTTTGAAAACAATGTGGTTTTAATGGCAGAGTCAGAATGTCCTTGTAAAAAAATATCATATAATTTAATTTTCTTAACTAAATTTCAATTAGCTTTCTAAAGTTTTCGTGGAAAATTAATTTTTAATAGAAATTGTATCTAATGCTTGTTATTTGATGTTGATGTTGACCTATAAAGTTTAATTTCTTTTAAAATATTTAATTATCTTTCTAGTCATAGTCTAGTCATAGTCTAGTCATAGTCTAGTCATAGTCTAGTCATAGTCTAGTCATAGTCTAGTCATAGTCTAGTCATAGTCTAGTCATAGTCTAGTCATAGTCTAGTCATAGTCTAGTCATAGTCTAGTCATAGTCTAGTCATAGTCTAGTCATAGTCTAGTCATAGTCTAGTCATAGTCTAGTCATAGTCTAGTCATAGTCTAGTCATAGTCTAGTCATAGTCTAGTCATAGTCTAGTCATAGTCTAGTCATAGTCTAGTCATAGTCTAGTCATAGTCTAGTCATAGTCTAGTCATAGTCTAGTCATAGTCTAGTCATAGTCTAGTCATAGTCTAGTCATAGTCTAGTCATAGTCTAGTCATAGTCTAGTCATAGTCTAGTCATAGTCTAGTCATAGTCTAGTCATAGTCTAGTCATAGTCTAGTCATAGTCTAGTCATAGTCTAGTCATAGTCTAGTCATAGTCTAGTCATAGTCTAGTCATAGTCTAGTCATAGTCTAGTCATAGTCTAGTCATAGTCTAGTCATAGTCTAGTCATAGTCTAGTCATAGTCTAGTCATAGTCTAGTCATAGTCTAGTCATAGTCTAGTCATAGTCTAGTCATAGTCTAGTCATAGTCTAGTCATAGTCTAGTCATAGTCTAGTCATAGTCTAGTCATAGTCTAGTCATAGTCTAGTCATAGTCTAGTCATAGTCTAGTCATAGTCTAGTCATAGTCTAGTCATAGTCTAGTCATAGTCTAGTCATAGTCTAGTCATAGTCTAGTCATAGTCTAGTCATAGTCTAGTCATAGTCTAGTCATAGTCTAGTCATAGTCTAGTCATAGTCTAGTCATAGTCTAGTCATAGTCTAGTCATAGTCTAGTCATAGTCTAGTCATAGTCTAGTCATAGTCTAGTCATAGTCTAGTCATAGTCTAGTCATAGTCTAGTCATAGTCTAGTCATAGTCTAGTCATAGTCTAGTCATAGTCTAGTCATAGTCTAGTCATAGTCTAGTCATAGTCTAGTCATAGTCTAGTCATAGTCTAGTCATAGTCTAGTCATAGTCTAGTCATAGTCTAGTCATAGTCTAGTCATAGTCTAGTCATAGTCTAGTCATAGTCTAGTCATAGTCTAGTCATAGTCTAGTCATAGTCTAGTCATAGTCTAGTCATAGTCTAGTCATAGTCTAGTCATAGTCTAGTCATAGTCTAGTCATAGTCTAGTCATAGTCTAGTCATAGTCTAGTCATAGTCTAGTCATAGTCTAGTCATAGTCTAGTCATAGTCTAGTCATAGTCTAGTCATAGTCTAGTCATAGTCTAGTCATAGTCTAGTCATAGTCTAGTCATAGTCTAGTCATAGTCTAGTCATAGTCTAGTCATAGTCTAGTCATAGTCTAGTCATAGTCTAGTCATAGTCTAGTCATAGTCTAGTCATAGTCTAGTCATAGTCTAGTCATAGTCTAGTCATAGTCTAGTCATAGTCTAGTCATAGTCTAGTCATAGTCTAGTCATAGTCTAGTCATAGTCTAGTCATAGTCTAGTCATAGTCTAGTCATAGTCTAGTCATAGTCTAGTCATAGTCTAGTCATAGTCTAGTCATAGTCTAGTCATAGTCTAGTCATAGTCTAGTCATAGTCTAGTCATAGTCTAGTCATAGTCTAGTCATAGTCTAGTCATAGTCTAGTCATAGTCTAGTCATAGTCTAGTCATAGTCTAGTCATAGTCTAGTCATAGTCTAGTCATAGTCTAGTCATAGTCTAGTCATAGTCTAGTCATAGTCTAGTCATAGTCTAGTCATAGTCTAGTCATAGTCTAGTCATAGTCTAGTCATAGTCTAGTCATAGTCTAGTCATAGTCTAGTCATAGTCTAGTCATAGTCTAGTCATAGTCTAGTCATAGTCTAGTCATAGTCTAGTCATAGTCTAGTCATAGTCTAGTCATAGTCTAGTCATAGTCTAGTCATAGTCTAGTCATAGTCTAGTCATAGTCTAGTCATAGTCTAGTCATAGTCTAGTCATAGTCTAGTCATAGTCTAGTCATAGTCTAGTCATAGTCTAGTCATAGTCTAGTCATAGTCTAGTCATAGTCTAGTCATAGTCTAGTCATAGTCTAGTCATAGTCTAGTCATAGTCTAGTCATAGTCTAGTCATAGTCTAGTCATAGTCTAGTCATAGTCTAGTCATAGTCTAGTCATAGTCTAGTCATAGTCTAGTCATAGTCTAGTCATAGTCTAGTCATAGTCTAGTCATAGTCTAGTCATAGTCTAGTCATAGTCTAGTCATAGTCTAGTCATAGTCTAGTCATAGTCTAGTCATAGTCTAGTCATAGTCTAGTCATAGTCTAGTCATAGTCTAGTCATAGTCTAGTCATAGTCTAGTCATAGTCTAGTCATAGTCTAGTCATAGTCTAGTCATAGTCTAGTCATAGTCTAGTCATAGTCTAGTCATAGTCTAGTCATAGTCTAGTCATAGTCTAGTCATAGTCTAGTCATAGTCTAGTCATAGTCTAGTCATAGTCTAGTCATAGTCTAGTCATAGTCTAGTCATAGTCTAGTCATAGTCTAGTCATAGTCTAGTCATAGTCTAGTCATAGTCTAGTCATAGTCTAGTCATAGTCTAGTCATAGTCTAGTCATAGTCTAGTCATAGTCTAGTCATAGTCTAGTCATAGTCTAGTCATAGTCTAGTCATAGTCTAGTCATAGTCTAGTCATAGTCTAGTCATAGTCTAGTCATAGTCTAGTCATAGTCTAGTCATAGTCTAGTCATAGTCTAGTCATAGTCTAGTCATAGTCTAGTCATAGTCTAGTCATAGTCTAGTCATAGTCTAGTCATAGTCTAGTCATAGTCTAGTCATAGTCTAGTCATAGTCTAGTCATAGTCTAGTCATAGTCTAGTCATAGTCTAGTCATAGTCTAGTCATAGTCTAGTCATAGTCTAGTCATAGTCTAGTCATAGTCTAGTCATAGTCTAGTCATAGTCTAGTCATAGTCTAGTCATAGTCTAGTCATAGTCTAGTCATAGTCTAGTCATAGTCTAGTCATAGTCTAGTCATAGTCTAGTCATAGTCTAGTCATAGTCTAGTCATAGTCTAGTCATAGTCTAGTCATAGTCTAGTCATAGTCTAGTCATAGTCTAGTCATAGTCTAGTCATAGTCTAGTCATAGTCTAGTCATAGTCTAGTCATAGTCTAGTCATAGTCTAGTCATAGTCTAGTCATAGTCTAGTCATAGTCTAGTCATAGTCTAGTCATAGTCTAGTCATAGTCTAGTCATAGTCTAGTCATAGTCTAGTCATAGTCTAGTCATAGTCTAGTCATAGTCTAGTCATAGTCTAGTCATAGTCTAGTCATAGTCTAGTCATAGTCTAGTCATAGTCTAGTCATAGTCTAGTCATAGTCTAGTCATAGTCTAGTCATAGTCTAGTCATAGTCTAGTCATAGTCTAGTCATAGTCTAGTCATAGTCTAGTCATAGTCTAGTCATAGTCTAGTCATAGTCTAGTCATAGTCTAGTCATAGTCTAGTCATAGTCTAGTCATAGTCTAGTCATAGTCTAGTCATAGTCTAGTCATAGTCTAGTCATAGTCTAGTCATAGTCTAGTCATAGTCTAGTCATAGTCTAGTCATAGTCTAGTCATAGTCTAGTCATAGTCTAGTCATAGTCTAGTCATAGTCTAGTCATAGTCTAGTCATAGTCTAGTCATAGTCTAGTCATAGTCTAGTCATAGTCTAGTCATAGTCTAGTCATAGTCTAGTCATAGTCTAGTCATAGTCTAGTCATAGTCTAGTCATAGTCTAGTCATAGTCTAGTCATAGTCTAGTCATAGTCTAGTCATAGTCTAGTCATAGTCTAGTCATAGTCTAGTCATAGTCTAGTCATAGTCTAGTCATAGTCTAGTCATAGTCTAGTCATAGTCTAGTCATAGTCTAGTCATAGTCTAGTCATAGTCTAGTCATAGTCTAGTCATAGTCTAGTCATAGTCTAGTCATAGTCTAGTCATAGTCTAGTCATAGTCTAGTCATAGTCTAGTCATAGTCTAGTCATAGTCTAGTCATAGTCTAGTCATAGTCTAGTCATAGTCTAGTCATAGTCTAGTCATAGTCTAGTCATAGTCTAGTCATAGTCTAGTCATAGTCTAGTCATAGTCTAGTCATAGTCTAGTCATAGTCTAGTCATAGTCTAGTCATAGTCTAGTCATAGTCTAGTCATAGTCTAGTCATAGTCTAGTCATAGTCTAGTCATAGTCTAGTCATAGTCTAGTCATAGTCTAGTCATAGTCTAGTCATAGTCTAGTCATAGTCTAGTCATAGTCTAGTCATAGTCTAGTCATAGTCTAGTCATAGTCTAGTCATAGTCTAGTCATAGTCTAGTCATAGTCTAGTCATAGTCTAGTCATAGTCTAGTCATAGTCTAGTCATAGTCTAGTCATAGTCTAGTCATAGTCTAGTCATAGTCTAGTCATAGTCTAGTCATAGTCTAGTCATAGTCTAGTCATAGTCTAGTCATAGTCTAGTCATAGTCTAGTCATAGTCTAGTCATAGTCTAGTCATAGTCTAGTCATAGTCTAGTCATAGTCTAGTCATAGTCTAGTCATAGTCTAGTCATAGTCTAGTCATAGTCTAGTCATAGTCTAGTCATAGTCTAGTCATAGTCTAGTCATAGTCTAGTCATAGTCTAGTCATAGTCTAGTCATAGTCTAGTCATAGTCTAGTCATAGTCTAGTCATAGTCTAGTCATAGTCTAGTCATAGTCTAGTCATAGTCTAGTCATAGTCTAGTCATAGTCTAGTCATAGTCTAGTCATAGTCTAGTCATAGTCTAGTCATAGTCTAGTCATAGTCTAGTCATAGTCTAGTCATAGTCTAGTCATAGTCTAGTCATAGTCTAGTCATAGTCTAGTCATAGTCTAGTCATAGTCTAGTCATAGTCTAGTCATAGTCTAGTCATAGTCTAGTCATAGTCTAGTCATAGTCTAGTCATAGTCTAGTCATAGTCTAGTCATAGTCTAGTCATAGTCTAGTCATAGTCTAGTCATAGTCTAGTCATAGTCTAGTCATAGTCTAGTCATAGTCTAGTCATAGTCTAGTCATAGTCTAGTCATAGTCTAGTCATAGTCTAGTCATAGTCTAGTCATAGTCTAGTCATAGTCTAGTCATAGTCTAGTCATAGTCTAGTCATAGTCTAGTCATAGTCTAGTCATAGTCTAGTCATAGTCTAGTCATAGTCTAGTCATAGTCTAGTCATAGTCTAGTCATAGTCTAGTCATAGTCTAGTCATAGTCTAGTCATAGTCTAGTCATAGTCTAGTCATAGTCTAGTCATAGTCTAGTCATAGTCTAGTCATAGTCTAGTCATAGTCTAGTCATAGTCTAGTCATAGTCTAGTCATAGTCTAGTCATAGTCTAGTCATAGTCTAGTCATAGTCTAGTCATAGTCTAGTCATAGTCTAGTCATAGTCTAGTCATAGTCTAGTCATAGTCTAGTCATAGTCTAGTCATAGTCTAGTCATAGTCTAGTCATAGTCTAGTCATAGTCTAGTCATAGTCTAGTCATAGTCTAGTCATAGTCTAGTCATAGTCTAGTCATAGTCTAGTCATAGTCTAGTCATAGTCTAGTCATAGTCTAGTCATAGTCTAGTCATAGTCTAGTCATAGTCTAGTCATAGTCTAGTCATAGTCTAGTCATAGTCTAGTCATAGTCTAGTCATAGTCTAGTCATAGTCTAGTCATAGTCTAGTCATAGTCTAGTCATAGTCTAGTCATAGTCTAGTCATAGTCTAGTCATAGTCTAGTCATAGTCTAGTCATAGTCTAGTCATAGTCTAGTCATAGTCTAGTCATAGTCTAGTCATAGTCTAGTCATAGTCTAGTCATAGTCTAGTCATAGTCTAGTCATAGTCTAGTCATAGTCTAGTCATAGTCTAGTCATAGTCTAGTCATAGTCTAGTCATAGTCTAGTCATAGTCTAGTCATAGTCTAGTCATAGTCTAGTCATAGTCTAGTCATAGTCTAGTCATAGTCTAGTCATAGTCTAGTCATAGTCTAGTCATAGTCTAGTCATAGTCTAGTCATAGTCTAGTCATAGTCTAGTCATAGTCTAGTCATAGTCTAGTCATAGTCTAGTCATAGTCTAGTCATAGTCTAGTCATAGTCTAGTCATAGTCTAGTCATAGTCTAGTCATAGTCTAGTCATAGTCTAGTCATAGTCTAGTCATAGTCTAGTCATAGTCTAGTCATAGTCTAGTCATAGTCTAGTCATAGTCTAGTCATAGTCTAGTCATAGTCTAGTCATAGTCTAGTCATAGTCTAGTCATAGTCTAGTCATAGTCTAGTCATAGTCTAGTCATAGTCTAGTCATAGTCTAGTCATAGTCTAGTCATAGTCTAGTCATAGTCTAGTCATAGTCTAGTCATAGTCTAGTCATAGTCTAGTCATAGTCTAGTCATAGTCTAGTCATAGTCTAGTCATAGTCTAGTCATAGTCTAGTCATAGTCTAGTCATAGTCTAGTCATAGTCTAGTCATAGTCTAGTCATAGTCTAGTCATAGTCTAGTCATAGTCTAGTCATAGTCTAGTCATAGTCTAGTCATAGTCTAGTCATAGTCTAGTCATAGTCTAGTCATAGTCTAGTCATAGTCTAGTCATAGTCTAGTCATAGTCTAGTCATAGTCTAGTCATAGTCTAGTCATAGACCAGAAGAATATTTTCGCACTAACATTCTTATTTGATTTTTATTAAAAAAAAAGTAATTTAAAAAACTTATACATGTCTTATATATCTAGTAGTTATCTGTTCTTGACACAACTGGTTGCTTTGAGAAAGGATATAAAATTATGTATGAAAAAGATAAAAAGTTAAGTCCTTTATGTCTTTCAGTTCGTCATTATAATAGTTGAAATTTTTCCTGCACTTCCATTTTCTTTAGCAGTTTTATGCATTTACTGTATGCAGATTTCATGGTACTTACCTTTAATTTGCCATAAATAAAGTGTTGTGGTGTTACCACAAAATGTATAGCTGAAATAACAGTCTCTAATTCACGTGGGTCCTTGTGAGGCTTGTAGTGTCTTACATGAGCAGGATTTGTCTAAAACGAAAAAGATGTGAAGGGTATTCTGTATTAAATAAATAATTATTTCAATTATAAAAATAATTAAGTATTAAGGAGCATAATGATTACAATTTAAAATTTTAATAACTGTAACAACATTTTCATAATAATTTTTATAGTTATTTTCCAAAAGCTCTAACTAGGTCAATTTTTATGGTGTAGTTTTGGGTAAATTCAGATATAAAAATTTTATAGGTGCAAGAAACTTTAAAGTTGTAAATTTTGACTGTAATATACATTAAGTTCTTTTACTTATTAAATGTTGCGAAATAATAGTAAACGGCAAACTAATTCATTTTTCTGTTATTATGTGTTTTTGGATGGCTTACAATTTTGTCTTTATTTGCTGTATTTAAGATATAAATTTAATTTAAAACTTGCATACAATTCGTTTTGAGGTTTGTAATCTGAAGTTTGTTTGTATTAATTTTGCAGGCTATAAGTCATAATTAACAAACAATTTAAGGTTTGAATTAAAAACTTTTTACGCAAACTTACAGGGAATTTTTGTTAGATTAAGTACTATAATTTTCTTTATTCTCAGGTATTTATTGGAAATTAATAAATTTTAAAAGCTGTGATGTATATATATGCAGGTAACTTATCTATAAAAATTTTATCAAAAAATTTTAACTATTATTAGGTTTATAAATGTTTCTGTGATTTTCGAGATATTCAAATGATTTAAAAGATCTTGTCTTGTATCGGAGGTATTCAAATATAAACAAATTTCAACAAAATTACACTGAACTTTATTAAAATCCAAATAAATTTGTTGCTGTTAAGACAGAATATTTCTATATCGGGAATTGTATAAAATTAATGCGATATTTTTATATTTATTCGTCAGCTTCAATTGAAACCCCCTTATGATTAAATTCACTATTACAACATGTTTTCCATTAAAGTTTGTTTTGTCATAAAAAGGTTACTGTATAATTGCACCTTAAATTACCAAAAATATGCTGTTTTAGTAAACAATGCGACACAAATTACCCATAAAGACAGGAAAAGGGAAAAACCTTAACTATGCTTATGTATGACGGGATAAAATGATCGAAAAAAATAGTTTGGATACAAGTATATAACTACTCTACTACGTACAGATGCGTTCATTATTAAAACTACACGTTGAAAACTTTGTCTGCACTTGGGAGCATGTGTTAACAATGGTAAGCAGGACTTGTGGTTACAACAACACTAACAGCAGTGGCAGTAGCAATAACAAATTATTGTGAGACTGTTGTTTAAAACATATGCTAAACCATAAAAAGCAACAATAACAACAACATTAAGTAAAGGAACAATAGCAGCATTAAGTATTCAGGTATTTAACTAAAATTTAACAAAATTTTTATAACAATTCTTTGTATTCACATGTTTATACGTAAGTGTAAGTATGTATGAGTTTAGTAAGTGCAAGTGTTGATGTAATATGACTTTTAATTTGCCACGTTTATCTGTTATTTTATAACTTTTTTTTAAACATTTTCCTACAGGTCCTTTTTTTGGGTACATATTTTTTTGGTCTGTATAATGTCATTGTAATGAAAGTTGTAGAGGTATTTTAATTTTTGTTTATGTTTTTATAAAACAGGCGCTTGTATGTATGTTTATGTGTTAATTTGTTTGTTTGTATATCGGGATTACACATACACATTTGTTTTCCTCCATTTACTTTCTTTCGTTCCTATAGTTTCATGTGCAACAAAACAAAATCTCCTTAAGTGGACATTAAATTATATTTTTGGTCTATAGGTCTGCTACTACTAAAACTATTTACTGCTGCTTGCTAGGGATGTTATTTTTTCTTTTGGTCAATTTGAAAATTTTCCGTTTGTCTTTCCAGTTTATGTGGTTGTTTAATGTGTTTGAATATGTATTGTTGTTTTTTATTTGTATGTGTTTTTAGATTTTGAAAAAACCCATAAGCCGTCTGTTTACTTGTTTTTTTTTCAAAAAATAAAACTTTATCCTTGGGCAAAAGTTATGTATGTATTTCGCTGTGCAAAAATGTATGTTCTCTTGGCTTTTGCCGTTTAGTTTTTGTTCTGTTTGAAGTGGTAGTTGTGAATATATGATTTGTTACTTTTTAAAAAGTTTTGCATTTGTTTGCTGTTTACATAGGTCTTAATTTTATGAGGTTTGTTTTAATTTAAACATTTTTTTAGGATTTCAACAATAATTTGTGGTCAATAACTGACCAAAAATTTTTTATACAACTCTTGAATGAAATCAAAGTATTGTTAATATTTTTTTTAAATTAAAATTTAAACATAAATATGTAAGCAAATAAAAATTTAAAGCTGCAACTCTTGTAAGATAGATTTTTTCGTGTATACCAGTTTTTCTAGATCAATTCGTTTGTTTGCAAAAAGTGATATTTTATATTTAAGAAAAATAACCATAACATAATTATTCTACATCCGTTAATATATTAAGGGATTGCTGTAAAGAAGAATACAAAAGTTTATACCCTCCTTCTAAATAAGTATTAGCAAATGCATTTACAAATAGATATTTTGTATTTAATTATATCATAAATTGAATTTTTATTAAAAAAATAAATATCTAAATTCATAAAATTATCGAGAAAAAGTTGGTCTTTTATTTTAGCCTTTATATGAGGGCGTATATATTTCGCGACAAAGAAACCAATGCTTAAAACACATAAGGACACGCTATGAATGTTATATTTTAATTTTGTTCAAAATTTCTTAAGTTTTCTATAAAAACATACAATAATTAAAATTGATATTTAACGAAAGATATATTCACGTTTTTCTTGAAACGAATTGATCTGGAAAAACTGGGAGATATGTGTGTTTTATTTTTCGACGAAGATTCAGAATATATAGGTCTTGCACTTGTGTCCAAGAGTGTGTACCACGGTGTTATATAGAAAAATATATTTGCTAGCTTAGCATTATAAATATAGCATCCATTTAAAACAACTTTCTAAGATTCATCTAGTGAAAGTCGTTTAGCTCACCTCATAGCCATTAATAGTCCATGTAATATTAGCCGCTGGTCTGGAGTGCGCAGATGTACAATTTCCTTTAACTATATCACCAACTTTGTAGCGTGAACGTATGCCGGTTATAATTGGATCCTTGCCGGGTACTACTGAAATAAAAAAAGAAAGAGAATAAAAATAAAGAAGTTTAAGTAATTTTTTATCTTTTGAAAAATAAACTCAGGAATAATAAATAAGAAAGTGCGTTAGTCGGTCAAGCCCGACCATACAATACCCTTCATCACTAAAGTCAAAGGTGTTCTTTTTCCAGTATAAAGACAAATATTTTCTAAATTTTGTCACCATACAAACATATTCTTAAAACTTAAATATTTAAGCTATTTCCGTCATTTCGACATACATATGTATATGAGAGCTAGGGTCAAATGCAAACCGATTATCGCGAAATTTGGCAAATTAATTACAATTTTTACAAAACTTATGTTTGCAAAAAATAAACTCAAAATTCCCATTATCTTCAGATTTATGAGCTTTTTAGAGATTTTAGTCTGAAAATTTTGTATGGGAGCTATGGTCAAATGAAAACCGATTTCAACGAAATTTGATACAGTGATTTTGGTTTACATAAGCAATATTTGTTTTAAATTTCATATTGATAATTTGTAACCAAAATATGAATTCCGGGAAGTGGGACCTTATGGGAGGTACCATAAATAATCGACCGATTTTAGCAAATTTCAATAGCCATGGTCCAACTATAAAAAAAAAAAAAAAAAATGATCTGTGCCAAATTTCATCAAAGTATCTTTAGAATTGCGACCTGTCCTTTGATTATATGGTTTACATGGGGGTCTAGCCAGACAGACTAACATCGATAAAACAACTCAGAAAGTGATTCTAAGCGTATTGGTATACTAAAAAGTGGGTCTAAGATAAATATTTCTATACGTTACATACATCAGCACAAACTTATAATACCCTTTCCACCTATGGTGGTGAGGGGTATAAAAATGCATAAGTACATAGTGAAACCTAGGTTTATTTTTAAGTTGCAATCTTTAAAAATATTAACATGGACGGAAAGTTAATAACACTTTTTTTAAATTTAAACCCTTAAATTGCCAGAAAGGGCAGAGAATGTCTTTTATACTAAAATTTAATAAATTACTTATATTTCATAATTATTCACTTAAACTCTTATATTTTTCAATTATTTTTCTAAAATGTCGATATTTAAATAAATGATAGGTATATTTACATTTCAAATCAATTACGTTTTCTTTTCATTAAACTTGTAAGTACGAATGTATTTTTTCCGAATTAAAACCACTTTAAGTTTTTTTGTTTTCTTTAACATTTTTTTTACTTTTGCAATTATTTTGCTTCTATTCAATACGGCCATTAATTTTTCAAAAATTCACCCTTAGTAATTTTAATTATTATTCTACATTTTTTTTGTCCTTTTACTTCCTTCGCATAATGACAACTTTTGACAATTTAGCACCTTCCCCCCAAAAAAAAAAAGTTAAATGAAATGCACATAAAAACTTAGCTCAGTTAAATAAATTAAAAATAAAAAACTGTTCTTTATGCTACAAAAAATATTGGAAAAAGGTATAAAATTATTTTGCATATTAATTGCTGAGTTTGAAAAAATGTGTGTAAAATTTTCTAATAGAACATAAAATTGATAGTGAACTTTTACATTTTGGTGTTTTTTTTTTGTTTTGAGTTTTTTCTGTATTCATGATATTGATAAAGGAAAAATGAGAAAATATTCAAATAACACAAGTGTTAATAAAAAAAGCAAAAGTATGTTTACGGATGATAACTCATGCAAAAATTTGTAAGTCAGCAAAAAATAATAATAATGATAATAAAAGAGTGGTATTGAAATTTTATAATGCTCTATTAAAAATCTAAAATAATTTAAAGTTGTGCTAAAATAAATATAAGTTTTTTAATAAAACTGAATTCATCTTATAAATAGTTAAGGCTTGTTATACAAGTTTAGTAGGTTAAATCCATACATCTGCTTACACTAACTTTAATTAAGCAACTAAATTTAAGTAAGTGCCTAACAATTATTCACCATAATAATGGCTTAAGTCCCAAAAAGTATATTTATTATAGGTCGATATGAAATTAAAAAAGTTTGAGGCGGATATTAATAAGGAAAGTAAATAAATCCACTCAATAGAAAAGTTTGAAAGTGGAGATCGGTATAAATTTGACTATAATTCCTATAAAACACTCACCCCGAAGCCACTTAACAGTTAATAAATATCCAATTTTATTAAATTTACAACGATTAAGTAGTATGTATAGGTTTACTTAAAAAAATTATATGTATTAAACATTTTATTAAAAATATTGAACTATATTGAAAACTTGGAACACAAAAAAACAAAATTCTGCTGTAATTGTTTTAAAATCAGAATCTAATAGATTTGTTATATTACCAGAATTTTCGAAATCAATACAAAGAAAAAACTATTATACAACTCTTTTTCTTTAATTTCCTAATAAGTAAAATATTTTCGCATTATGTTAACACATTTCACACCTCTAATCACATCATCACTGATGTTAACAAAACGTTCTCTACCAATATCGAATTTGCAGAAAATCACCTCAAGCATGACATCATGGCTGTTTTTTGCTATAAAATCTTAATAGCTTTTTTTTTCTTATTTTCTAGCTTGAAATACCTTTTTTCCGTAGACACCATTAGACCCACCGAAACTATTTCAATAGTAAGTAAATAAAGATGCCAGTACTTGGCTGTAGGATGTTGAAAAGTATGCAGACGATTGAATTGTTCAACTGGAGCCAGCCATTTTTGCCCGTCTGATTGACTAGATGAGAATCAGCCAACCATTATTGCGTTCTACAATTTCATCTGTTACTTCAGGTATGGAAACTACTCGTACTATTTTTTCTTTGAACATTTTCTATCACTTTGAACTTAAACCATGGTAAGGGTAAGAAATGTCGTTAAGTAAAAATTTTAATGTATTCTATTTCTTTCATTATGGATTCTGGTATGTTCGATGACATGTGTAAAAATAGTTTCTGCTGGTCTAAACTAATACAGTGTTTTTTTCAATCACTTAAATGGGATTTTATTGGTTTTTAGATTTCTATATATTAGTTCTATAAGTTTAGTTTTTCAAATTCGTAACATGAAATGATGAAGTTTCTATTTTTAGAAGCTAAATTGAGTTAAATTGAAAAAAAGTTGCGTTTGACAGAAAATATTATAAAAAAACTTGGAAAAACAATTAACCACAGAACATTTAAAGTCGACTTCAAACCGAAAAAGTCGACTTTATTTTAAAAACAGTACCATAAAAAATATTTTAAATTAAATTTCAAAACTTCATTTTAAAAATTAAAATAAGCTTTTTTTCTTGAACTATTTTCATTTTGTAATCCTTTGAAAAAAGTTAAGTCGAAATTAGAAATTTTTCACAACTTTTAGTCATTAGATTTTATTAAAATTGATGATCACTTAAATAAGTTTAACTCATATTATGAAAAACTTAAAAATATTAAGATGTGCTGTTTTGTCTAAAGAACACAAACCGTTTTTGTAATATTTTGTTTTTAGAATTTTTGAAATTTTATTTAATATTTGAAAATTTAAAAATATTTTTTAAGTCTTAATCCTAATTTATAAAAGAAAAATAAAGCTATATCATGCTTATAATTAAAATTTTCAATACAAAATTTCTACAACACGACTTTGATAATTTTATTTTCTGGTATGAATTAGGGGGTTATATTCAAAATTTTTTATACTACGAAAAAGTCGACTTTAAAATAAAGTCAATTGATTTTACATAAAATCAACTTTGTTTGTGGTTAGGATGAATAATTACAAGCACGGGAAAAGAACAGAACAAAAAAATAGTCGATAGAGTTGCCGTTTTTGTATACTCTTAACTTAAATATGTATTTTTTCAATATGTAGCTCTTACGTTTTAAAAAGAAATGAAGTACAGACTCCATTTTTTTAAATATTTTTACCAAAAATTTTTCTTTAGAATTTTTTTTTGGCTTTTGTCGATAAATTTTCTGTTACATTAATAAGTTAATGTAATAATAAGTTAATGTAAAAATACAGATCAAATGCAAATGCAATTTTTTTCTTGAATAATATTTACATCCCGACAATTTTTCTATAGAAAATTTTTTCATAAAAAATTTTTCTATAGAAATTCTTTTTTATCAAAAATTTTTCTATAGAAATTTTTTTTTTATAAAAAATTTTTCTATAGAAAATTTTTTTTTATAAAAAATTTTTCTATAGAAATTTTTTTATCAAAAGTTTTTCTAGAAATTTTTTTTATCAAAAATTTTTCTATAGAAATTCTTTTTCATCAAAAATTTTTCTACAGAAATTTTTTTTTATTAAAAATTTTTTTATCAAAAGTTTTTATAGATTTTTTTTTATCAAAAATTTTTCTATAGAAAATTTTTACAGAAAAATATTTTTATAGAAAAATTTTCTACAAAATTTAATTTTTATCGAAAAATATTTTTATTAAAAATTTTTTCATAAAAATGTAAAAAATCTAAAACTGTTTGATATTAGAATTTATTTCTGTTTTGAAAAACATTCCATATATTTGCAAAAATATTCCCAATGTTTACAAAAATAATAGTGTCGAGATTATATTTCTCTGTTCTCACGAACCATGTATTTTGTTGCCATAAATTGGATTTAATTTGTTTCTTGTCTATTTTGCTTTTGTCTTTTTTTTAACAAAGCTGCACCAACCAACTCTGTGAACATCCCAATTCCAACTGAATGAGTTTTATTATTGATCGTGGTATCTACGAAAATTAAAAAAATTCTTCGGCTTTTGGTGGTACGGGCTGCCTACTCTTGATTATTGTTTAGCGCAGGGTCGATTTTGAAAATACCTTAAACTATTGCTGTTTCAACACAAACTTTTTTGGCTATACAAAGTGTAATAAGCAGGGAAATCTAGTGCAGTGCATTTAGTATTTAAAAAACAAAAAGCAAAAAAGTTTTCATAAAGTGTTTCACTTTTCACAATTAAAAAAATCCAATAGTTTCCCAAGATTGAACACAACGTTTGTCTTTAGTAAACGAAATCATTTCAAATCTTTATAGAGCACTTTGCCATATTTTCGTTATTTAAATGTAAGAGTATTTCTCATATGTGTCGATTTAAAATGCAAGACAAGAAAATCGTTTTTTTAAGTAAGATTTTGTTCCATTTAATGTTTCTTTTTCATCACCAAATTTTAAATGGTGTCTGTCGTTGCCAATGATTGTCAATAACACGACATTAACCCAGTTTAGCATAGTAAACAGTTTTAGCCAACAAGAAGAGAAGAGTGAAAAATGTCTAACTGCTCTTTTTTAACACCACAATGGCTAAAATGAAATGAATATGCATGTACGTATGTATTTGTATGTGTGTGCGAAAGTGTTTGTTGTGTCTTTGGAAAAGGGAAACAAAAAATAAAAACAATACAAACATGTTTGCTTAAATAACATCGAATGTTAGAAAAGATTTTTTAGAATTTTTTCCAGCATACTTCACTTCTTTTTTGTTTTTTTTTCTGTAGTTATCAATAGACTTTATTTCTAAAGACCCCAACATGTACGAAAGCTGATTTTAATGGCTTTCTGTTGTTTGTTTTAGTTTCATTTTAACATGTCAGCTTTTAGTTTTAACATTAAATGCTACATAATCATATGCAACATGAACGAGTTTGGTCAGTATTGGATATACATAAATGGGATTGCTACTTTTTTACTTATTTTTACTAAAGGTTTAAAAAGCTTCTCTTACATAAAATATTTTTTGAATTATGAATTATTTGCATCTAAGCTTACATTATTTTATTACTATGATTATATGTTGCATATTGTCTTAATGACTAAATATGCAAACCTGCTAAATCTCTTTAAGTTAATTGAGATTTTGATGCCGTATGGAAGAAAAAAGGTACGATATGTAATTTGAAAATCTAGTAAGTATTTTGCCTCTCCTGTAAAATTTGAAAGTGAGCTAGCAACTTTACATTTAACACCCAATATAAAAAGTTAAGATTGTCGTTCCGTTTGTATTTCCAAAGAAATACATTAAGATCCCAAAAAGTATATTAAACTTTTGAGTCATCTTCGTTAATACAGGTTAAACTATACCAATAACATCTAAGTACTAAAAATAAGTGTTTTATAAATATGAGTCAGGATATCAACTTTTTTGGTGGTGGGTTACATAATATTCGACATTGCCTAATATTACAATCATGCTTGTTATTGTTAAGATTACATATGTATACGAGTATGATACGCAATGATTTTCAATTTAATCTGATTTTAGTCATTTGAGAGAATTATTGAAGACTTAGTTTGAAAGCAAAATACACGACAAATTTGTGACTAGTAAAATAATTTTGCAGATTCTTAACTTACCCACTACTTCCAGTTCTCCTGCACCAATTAGTGTATGAAATGATGGAGCATCAGCGGAAACTTCACAACTGTATTTCCCGGAAGTGGCTGCATTAACTGTTTCTAACACCAGTTGACTTTCATTTGAAAATGAACGCTGAAACAAAAAATGTTTATTCAATATTATATATAAGAGCCAAAATTTAAAGTTTTGAATGGAAACTTTAAATTGTTACTTTAGAATAAATTGAAAATATAGGTATATAATTTTAAATTATTTAATTATATTAGCCTGGTTTTATTTTCTTCCTTCACGATGTTTAAAAAATGTGATTTTCTCCAAAGAATTTAATTATTTTAGTGTGGTTTTATTTTTGTTCCCATACAGTTTTAATTAAGTTAATTTAGAAATGCAACCTACGGCATTAAATATGTATAAAACCTTTCTTAGAAAATCTAAAACATAAATCTTTATTAAATATTTTTGCTTCTTATTTCCGAAAGGAAAATATTGTAATACCCAAAATACTCTTACTCTTACAGTTTTAAATATTAAAAATGCACAGAATCATGCACTTTGTAAATCACACTCACCTACAAACATAAATAACTCTCACATATTTTTATCATTTATCATGCATGCAACTATACCACACACTCCTTCGTAGTTATTCATGTAAAAAACTGCAAAATTTGCTAAAAATTATTTTAAATATTAAAACCAAATGCAAAAAAGTAGCCCGAAAAGCTAAACTTCTGGTAACCGCATATACACACATAAAAAATAGTTTATAGTTTTCTTGAGATTTTATTATTTTTCGGTTTTTGTTGTTGTTGCTGCTGCTATTGCTGTTGTATATGACTGTGTGTGTTTGTGGTAGAAACGTGAATTTACCACAGGGAAATTTAATGCCAGCTTTAGCACAGGTTCGCCTTAAACTTATACTTTACACAAAACTATCAACTAAAAGTTGTTTTTCGGTTCCTGTTTGAGACCCGGTATTCTCAGTTTCCTCTTTGGTTACTTATAGCCAACGTTTAAGCAACAATTTGCTTGCTGACAATGCAGATTTTAGCTTTATTTTTTTTTTCTAACTGTAAAGGAAACGAATTGTAGCTCTAGTCGTACAAGAATTTGTAAGCAAATTTTAAATGACTACTTTTTGCGCCGTGTTATATAAAAATGAAGGAATAACGAAATAACGAAAACTAACACGTATGTGTTTTATTTTGAATTATAGCCTCTTTCTGAACATGGTTTAGTTTTTATTAAAGTATTATATTTGATGTGGTTGTGTGAAGAGGTTTCCAGTTAAGTTAAGGTGTGAATATTTAACAGGCTTTTAAGCCACAAAGGCTTAGGAAGTAAAGGATGTGCAGATTCATTCCCTAAAATAATGTTTTACTAAAACTTTAAAGTATTTCGAGAATGAAATCACATTGAAATTGAATTGAAATCACAAATTTAAATCATTTAAGCAACTTTATAACAATTCTGCAAAAATGTATGATCATCTTAATATAATCGTTTCCAAGTTTATAAATTTTTTATATGGAATTCTATTAAAATGGAAAACTTTACCTAATTAAAGAAACAATTACTTATTAATAAAATATATTTATTTATATTATTGCAAAAAGTGATATAATTTTATACCCTATACTAACATAGGCGAGAAGGGTATCGTATGATTTGTACTGATGATTGTAATGCATGGAAATATTGGTCTTAAGATAACGAAAGACTCACACTTACTTCCTTAGTAGGTTTTGCGATGCCTGTCTATCCATGTAGAGCTCGTCAAAGAAATTAGGTGCCGATAGGAGAATTGCTATTCAAATTGGTCAGTATATTATTTCAGGTACCTCACATAGGTCTTGCTCTACGTAGTTAATTTAAAAAATTTTTCCTGCATAAATTTGAGCTAAATTTTTAAATTTGTTGGTACAAGGGAGTCTTTATGACCTATTTTTGTTATCTTAGCACGTTTAGATTATATTGGTGTGTTCAAAAAAGTGGTTTAACTTTAGAAAAAATCAGGATTTCCAAAAAGTTATCATCAAAAAATTAATATCAAAAAAAATTTCTTTAACTTAAAAAAAAGTTTAAGATAAAATACATGTTTATCATAAAATTTTAGCAAGAAATATTCTCTATACTCTTGGCTACATTTTGGCCGAACATAGTTGAGCGATATTTTTAAGTGCTGATTAGCTATTTGGTAAAAACTGATATCACCTTTTTTAGGCATCATGCTAATATTAGGAAACTTTGGAGACCCATTAAAATAAAACGGTCACTAACTTGGCCAAACTGATAATAGGGTTTTACTACAATTTGATCGCAGAATAGGACTTTTTAAAAGATGTTCATATGTTGTGTAGTGTTATTAATTAAAAAAATAGATTTTTAATTTAAGTATTAGGGATTACTACATAAATCGAGTTTAAAAACTATTTTTACTAGAAATCCCCCAAAATCGGATATTTAAAATATTGTTTAAGCTTGTTTAATGTTAACGCCTTTAAACATTTTAAGACGGAAAATACTCCTAGACAGTACTTAACTATTTCATATAAATGTAAAAAGAAATATAACACTACTATAAGTTGTTAGAAAAAGACTTTAAATTACTTGATAAAGAAATATTAGGGGGTTACTAAAAAGTTTTTGTTAATGAATATAATAAGATTATTTTATTAGTTTTTACAAAATTCAGTTAGTGCCCTATGAAATGGTCCTGCACATTCTCAAAAATGTTTTATTTTATAACATTTGTATCGATTTACGTTTTTACAGGTTTTGTTTATTTGTTTGTTTCTTTCGTGTAACTCTCTATATATGTACGTTTTTTTTTGTGCACTTGCAAATAGAGCTCTTTTTGTGGCATTGTTCAAAGTAAACAAAAAATATTACTAACTATAAAATACATACTTCAATATTTTTGTTTTTTATTTATTTAAAAGTTTTCCTCACAGAATTTTTTAGTGTTTTGTTTACGTTTACTGGATTTTGGAATACGATTTGATTTTTGTACAAAAAATAAAACTTTTGCACATATAAAATATTTAGCCCTTCATAGATATTTTTATGGCAAAAAAGCTATTGACTATTTTTAAAAAGTATACCACAACACAGGGGAAGGTTATATGTATATATATATGTATGTGTGTATTTTGAGCAGATTTAAGTAATGCCTTTAAATAGGCTAAATTAATTAAAATTTAATATCTTTTTCAAATCGGTTTAATTTTACTCTACACCACAAAAGTTTAAAACTATTTTTATCTTCATTTTTACAACATAGATGATATAATTACACAATGTAGGGCATTAATAGGGTTTTCGATACAATTTAATTCCTTTTTATGCATTAGTAAATTTTGTTGTTTACTTCTATACATCCGTCCGCTCAAGTTATTGTTTTTTATAATATTTAAGTTTATATGTGTGAATTGTTATACTTTAGTATGAAAAATTGTTCATTGTTTATAGTTTTGTAAAATAAATATTACTATTTTGTTTCTTTTGTTTTTTTTTTCATTCAGGTAAAAATGTATCTGTATTTGTTCAAGTGTAAGTTTGTGCAACTGATTGTATTTTTTTTTGCATGCGTTGTTGGCCATTGTTGTTGAATGTTGCTGTTGTTCTCCACTCAGATGTGAATTTATTTTTTGTTATTGTTATAAATGATGTTGTTGCTGTTAGAATATTTTATATTGTTGTAGTGTAAATGAAAATATTTTAAATCTGTAAAGTTTAGGTCACCTATCGCTTAAAGTGAAAAATATGATTACTTTGCATTAATAATTCGGATTTATTTAAAAATATTTTAGACAAAATCAATGACTAAACGAATTTATATAGTGCACAATAAATTAAACTTAATTATGTTTAAAAATTAATATAACTTTATTTTGTAATCACTAATGACTAGCTAATATTCCAAATTTAATGTCACTTTTACCTGCTTCATTTCCATGAACTAAAGTTTATTCATTATCCTTAATTTACTGCTGATTATACATATAAAACTTCTTCCTTGGCTTTCAGCTTAAATGACAAATATTTAGCACAATGTAAGTAATTATGAAATTGTTCTATTTTCGGCGATTCTATTGCACTACTGAAATGAAATTTATGTAGAAATGCTTTTACGACACTATAAGTTGAAACTTTGGATAAGTTTTATGAGTATGGGTATGAAACTAGCTTGGTCTTCATCTTATACACAAACATCCCCTTCATAATTATAGAAAGACCAATGTTTATCTTACTCCTCGATTGTCGCTTCTTCACTTAACATCTCCTGAACCAGAAGGCTAAACTTGTATTTCCTGCTAACTAAAGTTTTGTGAAAACAAATGAATTACACAACTACATGGTTAACTTTGTAAGGATTGTATTTATGTATAAATATATGTGTTGTTATCTTTGTTGTTATAAGTTCATTATAAACTAAAATATGAAATTATATATAAACTTCATACATACAAACATATGTTTGTTTATTTCGGTGTGTGGAAATATAAATATTCAAATTTGCTAATTTTCTGGACATTTAAACTATTATATAAAAAAAAACAACAAAACAAAAATCTTTTGAGCATAAAACTTGTTTGTTAGTTATTTTGAATTTTTGGAAAAAAACTGACTACAGTTCAACAACAGTAACAAGCAAAACCATTATACAAAAGTAAAAACTGTAAAACAACAAAACCAGTGGCAAAAACTATATACACTTCCAATCACAACATTTAGGAGTCGGAAGTGCAAATCTGTTGGAATGAACTTTTATAAACCGAAAAATGGCAAAGAAAAACTATTAAATAGACATGAAACTTTTGCCTTATATACTAATGTTTGTGTGCATGTGTATAGATATTGTTAAAAATAGCACAATGTATGTATGTAATTTGCATCATTTTATGTATAAAAATTCCATTTAAAAACTAACTAAGTTTAAGAGTTTTAAATATATTATAAAATATTTAATGAGAGAAACGAAGGATATTCAAAAAAAAAAAAAAAAACTTTTTGCTCTGCTCATTTACTTAACTTTCCAATAGAGTTAATAATCTAGGAGAAATTTACAATTAATTATGGTGAAATTTTATTGAAAAAATGTCTGGTTTTTATAAATAATAAAAGAAAAGATTTAAATATAAATAATGTTCGAAATGATTTAGAATTTTAAAAAATTATCAAGAAGTTATTTATTTATTAATATTAAAATATTTTTAAAACAAATAACAGGGTAAGTTTTTGAATGTGAACATATTTATATCAAAAACCAAATCTACACCTAATTCCAAGAAAACTTCAATAAGGCTCTAAAATGCAGAATAATGTATTCAAATTCAGTTTTATGGAAATTGCCGTTTATCTAGTAAGTAAAATGTAGTCTTCTTTCCCTGTATATTTGCGGCTGAAAATATAATGTACAATCTGCATTTTATATTGTTAAAACGGATAAATGTTTTTGTACCCAGTAAAACTTTTCATTACCAAATAATGAGTTAAACAGTTAAACTATTGAACACGAACTACTTACTCATTCGCTGTTTAAGTCATTACATTAACATGGGGATGTCATTGGAGGCAATGGGGATGTCATTGCAGAAAAGTAATGACTTGGGTAAGCAATTTGAAAGCAACAACAACAACAGCAAGAACTTTTTTGTTGTTGTTTTATTAAAAACATATATTTTTAAACGAAATACAAAATTTTTTTTATGATCCCATGGGGGCTCGAACCCAGACCCTCCGACTGCTAGGCAGAGACTCTTCCACTGAGCTACTTCATATGTTGAAAACTTAGCAGCTTATAATTAATATAAACAATTTTTATTTTTAGATCCAAAATCATGTGAAAATAACTTTGTTTTTCCCTGCTTTTTTTTGCTTAGTTGTAATTTTTGGAAAAATATTTTTGTACGATTTTTTGTAATTATTTTAAAACTTTTTTAAAATTATTTTAAAACTTAAACAATTTAAATCTTCTTTTTTGTATAAGTTTTTACATAAGATTGACTCTTACATACTTAAATGTTACAACCTGTTAAGGTCAAAGTCCGAGCATATTTTAGAATTCCATGGATTTCGATCTTGTGCGAATATTCTCCAATTTTATAGGCCAAGCTTTGAAAAAAATAATTTTATCCTCTTCATTGTATTTTTTTTCAAGAGAGGGTTACTAGCCCGTAATCCTAACAAATTTTTATCGATCTTATGGGACAACTCTCGGAACATGTTAACTCACAATATTAATGGGTGTTAAACTATCTCCCCGGGTGATACCATGAGGAGGTGTGTGTCCACAGTTGAGATGAAGGATGACCCAGATAAGTTGGGCTTACTAAGTTAAGACCAATTAGAATCGTGTTTGGTATTCAACATCCCCTACATGATCAAAATTGACTCATGATGGTATTTTTTCATTAACGTGAGTTAGTTTAACAATTTTTTTTTACAGAAGATATTATTTAAGTTCTTAAAATTCAAAAATCATTTAAAAAGACTCTTTTAATAAAAAAAAGCTAAAAAAATTGTTGCCCTTGGTGGGATTTGAACCGGGGCTATTCAGTTTAAATTACCATCTTAATTACAAATAAGTACTTCTGTAATAACTTATTATTTATTCGGATGGTATGTTGAAGTCGTTACAAGGTAACCAGTTATCAGAGTACTTGCCATTACCAAAGTTTTGCTGGGTATTTAAAGTTTATTTTAAAAAAGGTTAAAAATTGCACTTTTTTGAAAAAGTGCTTAATCTAGCTATTTTCTAATTTTATTCAAAATCGAAAAGCAATGTGGAAATATTTTATACGACAAGACAATTTTGTATATGTATTGTGGGTAAAATTGGTATGCATCATAGCTATAAACTTCCGTTTTACTTTCAACATTGCACAGCCTGAAAGTTATTTAATAAAATTTTACTACTTAAAATATTTTCAATATTTACTTTTAGTCTTAAAGTCAACCACGATGCCCTAATCATTGTCACCCACAAAAACTCAATTAATATTAATGGGGCAAGAAATGAATTCAATTATAAAGAAGTCGAGCAACGAACATAAAAATTCAACAATCAAACTGTAAACCACTGTAATATTTAATTATGACAATTTTTTAGTTGGGCGCTGCAACAAAAAGTTAAAGCTTGCAAAGTTTGTCCAAACATTTGAGACAAATTTTGAGTAGAATCTCATTTTATTAGCAAGAATTGAAAGTTTTTAAATATTTTATCTAAATATATAATATTTGGTTAATAAAGAATAATATCATTTTAATTAAATACATTTTCTTACTTGATTTAAATGTTTTATATTATAGCGTAAGGCTTTCAAGTTTCTACCTAAACTTTTCTAAAACTTTTAACAAACTCTGTTAGATTTTTGTCTTACTGACTATTGAAGTGAGTTGGTGACTAAAGTGAATTTAAATGAATAAAAAATAATGTTAATAACTATAAGAGCACCATCTGTATGGATATTTTCCAGCCATCAAAAAACAATGAAAAACCCACTCAACTTCTCGCAAATTCTTAAGTGACATCTAAACGTAAAAAGTAAAAAACGAAAGCACCCACACACACACAGAATAGTTTAAATACTTTTGGTCATTAAACAAGTAAATGAATATTAAGTATTGTCACTTGGCTTTGCCTTGCCATCCAACTGATTGTAGAACTAGAAAAGGAAGACGCCCCATAAGGCTGTATTTAAATTTTTTTGATGATACTAAAAATATGCTAGATATTTTAAATATTTGTTCATAACCTTAAATATGTATTTCTAATGTTTTCGGTATTATTACTAAAACTTTTTGGCAGTTAATGTTTAAGCACATTTGAAATGGCTTTTATTTAGTTCTTGTTGTGTTTTGCTTTTTTTTTTCTTGTTTAATATCGGTAATACTTACTTCAACTTTTACGCCCGCGAATTGAAAAACTTTCATGGCTGGAGTTTCTTTGGGTGTAAAACTGTAAAATTCTCGTCTTCCTTTATACCATTTAACTGAATAAAGACTGTCACCTTCTAAATCATACAAACACTTGAGTATCGCCTTTTCGCCTTTGCGAACGGCATGTGGTATTTGTACGCGTACATCACGCAAAGCCAAGGAGAAATCTAAAAGTGAAGAAAAATATAAAGAATTTTAAGTAAATTTATTTAAATTGTTATGTTGGGAATAATAGGCGTATGAGTTATTTATAGTCAATTAATATTAAGTATACGCCTAGTAACTTATCAGAGGAATTTTTGGTTTGTTTCTAGTTTTACCCTACAGAATTCATACTTAAGGTTTTGGTTTTGTGTATTAACAACGAATTGTGTCACATTTATAATTCGTTTCAAATTATAAAATGTCTACTCAATATTTTAAATTTTTCACTTTTCATGGAAAGTGAATTTCCTTGTATTTATGTAATAATACAATACGTTCTCTATTATTTACACATATAAATTCACCCAAGCGAATTTCTTTTCTACTTTTTATTCACAGTGAAACAATTTAATAACAACATAAAATAACTAAATCAAAATAAAATTAAAAGTTTACTTAAGTTAATTGTTCAACAAAATAACAAAATATACTATAACATTTTTTGTATTCCATCTCATAAAGCTGGAAACTATATCACAGCAACTCGAGCTGCTATTTAGATGTGGCGGAGAAACATTTTAAAAGTAAATGTCTCTAGAGTGCCACTTGCATGTAAATGCCAAGTGTTGATTTTTTTATTAACACCAACAGACTCCGCAATATAACAAACAAACAATCTAACAACTAAGTAAATAATTTTGTTAAAATGTACACGAGAAAAAAAGTTAAAAGGAGAAGAAGACACTTTTTTCGCTTATATTTTTGGTTAATTTTTTAGCAAATATAGCAAAAATGTAGATTTAAAAAAAATAAAAAATGGAAAAATAGCAACAAATATAAATAAAAGAAAATTCTCCTTCTTTGTTCATAGTCCTTTGAAGCCTATAGAGATTTTAGAATTTTCGTTTTATTTACTTTTTCATTTTGGTTTAAAGTTAAGTGTTTGACATTTAAACGCTTTAGGCTTTTAGCCGACAATAAATAAGAAAAATGTGATAAAGTTTCTTAAGGGTATTTAAGTTTAAGCTCTGTAAATAACTACAATATCAACAATATTAAGCGATAAAAAGTCAAAAAGTAAACGAATTAAAAGTCAAAATATTATGTTATGAAGGCTAAAGTGATTTGTTTTGGCATGAAGGCGTATAGATAATATTTATTTGTTATAAAGTTTTTTTTTTTTAATTTTGTATATTTCAAGGAAAATTCGCTATTATTAGTGTTAATTTTATTGGAATATTAAGTAAAAGAAGAATATTAAATAGATATACAACTCTGAGATTTCTGTATTTTGGACCATGCATATAAAATCACCCTATATTGGTAATATAGGTGATGTTTGATGCCAAGCAAAGGTTTGGATTGGTTGTAACTTGGTAAGCCCACACTTATATTGGTTATTCTTCATCTCAGCTGTTGATACTGTCCTCCTCGTGGTATCACCAGTGGAACTACTGTAACACCTATTAAGGTAGTGAGCTGACATATGCCGCCAGGTCTCCCATAAGAATGTAAAAAAATATGGTTTAAAATGTTGGACTAATAACCTACTCCTGGAAAAAACAATTGCAATGAAAAGCCTTAAATTGTAATAAAAATGGCCCCACTAATACTAGAAGTGGACGTTCGAAACATCGGTGAAATACTTCAAATATTAATACAACAAGCATCACATCAATAGTCAATGTAATAATCTGTACCTTTGACTACTTTGTTCTTTTTTTTATTAAGTATTAGTTTTAATTCCAATTTATTGAAAAGTTTGATTTTTATTAAAAGTTCTATGAAATACATATGTTTTGAATTCATTGAAATATTGCTTTTATAATTTCTATGGACACGAACAAAAAAATAGTTATTTGCTTTGACTATAATTATACAAAACCATCTAATCAATGAACTAACAAACAAAAAAATAAAATAATTGAAAGAAAAAGAATATTTCAACAGTTAAACCATAATATTAATTAACAGAAACAATTTATAGGTTTGTTTATCTTCAATTTCTACAGAAACGATAAATATTTATTCTCAATTTATGTCCATAACGAACTCCATGGAATAAATTCAAAACCAAACCGCATTTAAAAACAAAAGTGAAAACATTTACAATAACATTGACATTAATTAAAATCGTAGTAATGTGGGAAAAAATAACTGAGCAAAACAAACTAGAAATTCGTTTTCCAGCAGACAACATGCACATCATGATGACAATAAGAACCAACGTGATGATTGCATGTCACAACACAATTAACATTAATACAATATTATATAACATCATGATGAGGGAGGCCACAAATAATGTGGAAAACTTTTTTGCTTTCTGCCTACAGATGTTCATTCGTTATATATTGGTTTTATATTCATGTTCATGGCTTTAACTCTTCCCCTCATTAACACCCATTAGACTTAAAGTTGGTCTTTTTCCAATCTAGAAATGCTAAATTTAAAAGACAAGCGAGACATCGTATACTTGTACTAAAGGCTCCTGTATGAATACTTTTGTGGGTACATTAACATTTTAACTTTTATATTATACACTTCTAGAATAACTTTGTATGAATAAAGTTGAAATTGTTTGATTGAAACTCAATTGAGCGCACAAATGTCAAGCAATAAATAAACTGGAAATCAATGGGAAAAGGAAAATATAATTTACTTTATTTATATATTTTAATGAGGGAACATTTAAGACAAAAATTAATTAATGTTACATAAAGAAAAATAAAACAAATGAATTGTGTAATGAAATTGTGTTTTGAGAAGTTATAATAAAAGTTAGCTTTTGAAATGAACATGCAAAAAGATTTAGCTTCAAATAAATATGTATTTTATTAATAGGTTTTTTTACGAATGCAATTTTTGATATCATTTTTTATCAAAATCTTGTTTTTGGTAATTTTTTGTTTCAGATTCAGGTATTTATGGAAAAGTTTATTTTTTCTATGCAATTTTATTCAGTAACATTTAAGCTTGAAAATTCCCTAATGTTAGCACATATTTCATATACTTAGTATATACAAGTAACAGATATCAACAATACTTTTTATTTAATATGATCTGTAGGGTATATTACTCCTGGGTATATCATATCACTTAGCATATTCTCAGGGGCTAAGAGTTCGGATTTTTCATCTCCTATTTTCGTATAAAAAAACATCTGTCAACACTCATATAAATTAATAAAATACATTTGAAAAACATAACGAATAACAATAACAAACACTTTCGCAAAATATTTTACATACAACAAAAATATACACACAAAAAAATATGTACAATGACAAGAATTGTACGTGTCTATTAAATATTAATATGTCTTGGGTAAAGAAAAATTAAATATATGTATGTACTTATAAATATCATACATTTACGTAAACAACATATAAATAAAAATACATAGAACAAACCAATTTATATAAAAATAATGTTTTAAATTTAAGAGGAAATTTTATTAAAGCATTTATTTCAAGATATAATTCGAAATAAAAACTTTTATTATTAAAATAGGTAAAGTCATAAGTAGTAGAATTCAATTTGACAATTTTATATTGGATGGGTCACATGACTAAACTCATCTAAAACAAGTTTATAAACAGCCATAGGCAGCTCATTCAACCAAAAGCCAAAGACTTTATGTTACTTTCGTAAATATTACGATCATCAACCCTTTTTTTTTATATATATTGTATAGAAAAATTTTTGATAAAAAAAATTTTGAATTTTTGTTAAAAATATTTTGTATTAAAATTTAAAAAAAAAAAATTCTATATAAATATTTTTGATAAAAATAAAAGTTATAGAAAAATTTTTGATAAAAAAAGTTTTCTATAGAAATATTTTTGATAAAAAATTTTGTATAGAAAAATATTATATAGAAAAATTTTTGCTTAAAAATTTTTTATACAAAAATTTTGCATAAAAAAAATTTTGTATAGAAAAATTTTTGGTTAAAAATTTTGAATAGAACAATTTTTTATAAACAAATTTTGTGTGTGAAAATTTTTGATAAAAAATTTTTTTATAGAAAAATTTTTGATAAAAATATTTTGTATATAAAAATTTTTTTAAAAACAATTTTCTATATAAAAATTTTTGATAAAAATATTTTTATAGTAATATTTTTGATAAAAAATTTCTATAGATATATTTTTGATAAAAAATTTTGTATAGAAAAATTTTTAATAAAAAATCTTGTATAGAAAAATTTTGAGTAGAACATTTTTTTTTAAATTTTGTGTGTACAAATTTTTAATAAACAAATTTTTTATAGAAAATTTTTTGATAAAGATATTTGTTATGTAAAATTTTTTGAAGAAAAATTTTCTATATAAAAATTTTCTATATAAAAATTTTTTATAGAAAAATTGTTGATAAAAATTTTCTATTGAAAATTTTTTTTGTACTGAAAAATTTTTGATAAAAAGTTTTGTATTGAAAAATTTTTGATAAAAAATTTTCTATAGAAAAATTTACGATAAAGGTTTTTGTATATAAAATTTTTAAATAAAAAAATTGTTAATAATTATTTGGATGACCACGAGCTCATTTATTCCTAAAACTTAAAAAAATTGTATATAGACAAATTTTTAATAAAAAAATTTTTTTTAGAAACATTTTTGATAAGCAATTTTTCTATAGAAACATTTTGAACAAAATAAAATGTTCTGTTCTCTTTGTGCCGACATCTGTTTATAATCTAAGTGTTACTAAAAAGATTTTAAGCTAACATATAGCAACAAAGTCCATATAACAATATTTTTAAAGTTAATCAAGTTATTGAGAATTTAAATCGGATTGAATCTTTTAGCCGACCTGTGTAATTTTTGTCCAAATCTATTTAGTGTATAATTTGAGTAATTACAAACAAATATTATAATGATCTCAAGTCTTTTTTTATAGCGAAAGATAAAATTTTTTATTGAGAGTATGTCAAAAATTTTGAGCGGTAAAGTATTTGTATGCTTTTTATAATTTTTGTGTATCGTATATGAGTGTTTGCAGAAATATTTGCCTTTAACTAGTGATAGGAAATAAATTGTTCGCCCTTGGCTCCTTTAAATACACATTTAAAAAAATTTGTCTAAATTAAAAAAAAAATTATTGCTTATATATTCTACAAAAAGTTAACTTATATGTATCTTTAATGTTTTACTAATCTGAAAATAACGGAAAATGCTTAATTTTAAATTTCTTTTGCATTTCCTTTTCTGCTTGAAAAACATTTAGTTCTTAACATCAGTACTTTTTTATGCTTTGTCAAAATACGTTTTCCTAAAAAAGTAGAAAAAAAAAATCAAAAAATGAACCAACAAAATCATTTCATTTTTTTATCTGAAGTATACTTGAACGTTTCAAGTATCCAATACTTAGTCGCCATTTCAACTTCATAATGTTGTGTTTTTTTTTATCTATCTTTAAGAGTAGCTTAACAACATTCGTCATAAGTGACTGACTGAATGAGTAAGTGAATGATTATATTTCAATTCGTGTATCTTTGTGAAAAACAGCATTAAGTTAGAGTTTTTTACTAAATACAACAGAAGGGAAATGAAAGCAGAGAAACTTAAACAAAATGCATTATCATGAGCTTAAATGTTGATTTAAAAAGAATTAGAAAACAACTGCTATACATTTAAAGAGATGATACTTGTAATGTTTTAAGTACTCAGTTTAAAATTTACTACTTATATACCCTACAACACCATTTTTGTAAAATATTGTTCTGTGACCTACCTTTAAGTTTACAAAATGTAATAATGTTCGTCCACCTGGACGTGTGCCCGGCTGTCCGTCTATGTGAGATATTGTAATTAAAGTGCAGGTCACAATTTCAAATAATAGAAGCTTGTTTCGGAATATAAATTTGATAAAATCGGGAAATTATCTAGGGTACCTCCCATATATGACTATAGTTTTAGTTCAAGACCCTCTTTAAAAGCTCACTTAAGGACGGTTATCAGAAAAATATTTAATTCAAAGTTAAGACAGAAACCAAAATTTAGTTATTTACTTTTTTGTAATTCTTTAATTTAAAAATATTGTATTGTTATAAAACATTTTTTGAAAAACCACTTAAGATTTTAAATTCATATTTCAAACTTTTTGCAACCTTCAAAAATGTTTAAACAATATTTTTAGCTTTTCCAAAATAAAACAATTTTAAGTTGAATACAAAAGGATTTCCAAATTTCAAGATTTATTATGTCCTTCTTCATTTGAATAACAAATTTTTTGTTTATGTGCATGAGAAATTTTTTATTTATCTTTTTTTTCCCTTAAAATTCCATTTAAGAATGGAATTTTGTTATTGATACCTATCATACCTTAAAGGTGCTTTAAAAAAAGGAAGAACTCAATTGCTAAAATATCTTTAATTTAAACCCTCTTAAATGGCCAAAAGATGCTCTCATACACCTGTCCAAAACAATGGACACGCTGGAAATAGAAAAATACAAACAGAACCTGTACAAAGAATTTTATATCATAAAATGGATTTTGCAATATTTCAATAGTTTTCTTTTTGTTGTTGTTGTTGTCCACTGCTATACTGCCACTTACACCTACCACTTTTACCTAATGGAGTTCGTTTTTTCATAAGACTCTTCCGGTCTTCTGTGAACACTTCTACAGTTTTTTATTGCAATAAATGCTTAAACATCTGAGTTGTTCTCATCTGCTGGTATTTGGAGTAAGGTAGCGGGATTTACGGAAAAAAGATTAACAAATATTGAAGAGAAGACAAATAACAAGCCAAAGAGAGAATATTGAGTACATTTATTCAAGCATACACGGCAGAACATAAGTACCTACATGCATACATTCATACATATGTATTACCAAGACTTCTCATATAGAGATGCTGGGTACTGACACTTGTAAGTGGAAGTGTACAATAAAGCAGGCTGCTCCTATAGTTTGGTTGGAGTTAGAGTAAGATGTGGCTGTAAGATGAATGACGGTCATTGTCATTTTGATGATGGGTTGTATTTTCGGCATCATATGTTGTTATAGCAACGTGTACGTGTGTACTCGCCTGAGTTGGTGAGATGAATTGTTAAGAAACATGCATGCCTTATACATTCATATACGAGTATGTATGTATGTATGTACCTCCAGCAGTTTATATAAGTATGGACATATTTGAAATGTTTGTGCTGGGATTTTTCTCGTTAAAGTTTTTGTAATGTAATCAATATGTAAAGAATATATGTATGTGATTATATATTGATGTGTAAAAGCTCAGATACGCGAAGTAAACACGCATTAATGTATATATCTACATACATACATATGTATGTTAATATTTACAGTTATTTTAGTCTTTATGGTTAAAATTATTTAACCACTCTATTTGCAGTTGCTTGTCAAACTCATGAAAAACTGTGTTGTTTATGTTGCTTTCAGTCTCTTAATTCATTATTTTATTTTCAATCCAGCCTTTTGTGTTTTTTTTTTTTGAAAATGATTCATTTTTTTCCATTTTCAATTTCGGTTTATGTGTTTTGGCAAATAGAAATAATACATAATGTCATCAATCTTGTGCAAAATTTTTTTGTAAAATTTTTGTGATTTTGATTGGATGTCCCTTTTTTCCACCATTAAGTTTATCTGTTATGTTCACTTTAAAATAAATGAGTTTATTAAGTTTATTTCAAGCACTCAACAAAAAAAAAAATTGATTTTCCGGAATAAAAGTGATTTTGCAGTATGAGACAAATAAGAAAGAACATTTGTATTCAATTTTTTCGACTTTTTGTAAAAGATAGAAAACAAAGACTGAAAAATAAAACAAGCGACTGTTCAATGATTTCATTCTTTATTAAATGTTTCGTTGTTGCTGTTGGTTGGTCTATTCTGTTAACATTTACATTACAAATTTGTATTATTTGTTTTATTTGCTGGAATTCCTCAGTGGTTCTGTTCAGATGTACAAGTATAAATAAAAGTCTATTGACGTGAAGTTGAAGGATACATGTTGGATGCTTCTTCACATCTGAGATTGTTTTTGCTCTTGTTGTTTGTGAGCAAAACGAATGATTTGTTATTTAGCTTTAAATGACATTTTCAATGGGTATTAAATGACATATTATTATACAGATTTTGACTTGACTTTTGTGATGTGTTAAGATTTTTCTTTATATTCTGAGATTATTTAAGCTTTAGATTTTTGATGTCGTTGTCGTGTTGGTTTAGGTTTTTTGTTCTATTGTATGTGATTACTTGAAATTGTTATATTATTCTATAGGATGATTTTGTTCTCGATGTGTTTTGTCTCTTGACGTGTGTTGGAATTAAGAAATATTATTATTGTAGTATTATATAAATGTATTGTTAAGAGAGTGATTTCATGGTAAATGATTTGATTAGTATGTAACAGAAAATTACTGTAATAGAAAATTTATTTATTGTATATTTTAAGAAGAAAAAAAAGTGGCTGAGGATATGAACATAACTTGTTAAAATTTAAAAGTCTGTGTAATAAAATAAGCAACTTTTGATTAAATCTTACAGGATTAAAGATTTTAATTAAATACAAATTAAATTATACTATAGCCGGGTTTTTAAAGAAGGATTTGTATAGTGGTATGGTTAAATGATTTAAACAAAATTTAAAAAAAATACTGGTTGTGGGAAGCCAAATTGTCAAATGCGGGAGGTTGGCCCTATTGGAGGTACCGCATTGAATATTTTAGTTTTAGGTTTTAAATATAGGTATAGTTTTAAAATTCCAATTATCATCAATATTGCGATCTGTACATTAATTGCATGGACAGGTGTTACACTTAAAGTTCTATGCATTGCAAGCATCAGCATAAACTAAATTTATATTTTCTTCTATAAACATACATAATACAAAAATTCTATTAAATTTATTAAATAAACAAACAAAAACATTTATAAATTAATTTTTTTAATGTCATTGCTGTAAACGAAAAATCCTTTCGCTTCACAGATTTTTATTCAAATCCAATAAATTATATTTAAATTATAAAAAAAATAAAAATACGGTTAATAAATAAAGCGTTTTTACAGCGATCACTTAAATAAAGCGATTTATTATAACAAATGATGATGTAGTATGTAAACACAGACATGTTTCGACACATCTGGACGTAAAAAATACACGTAAACAAATATGCAATCCAACCAAACAACCAACCAAACGAATAAACTATCAAACAAACATTTATTTCACCATAAATTTTATAAAAAAAAATGTGAAATAAAATTTGCATTCCATGTGTAAGTTTTAACACTAGTAATCAATCACTTTGTATAAAACTTTAATTTTATTTCAGTATCAATTTTTGTTGTTGTTGATATGATTATTGTTGTTGTGGGTGCTACTTTTGCGGTATTTACACCTACAAGTCACCAACAAATAACCCAGCAAACAAGAAATCAAACAAGTATAAGTAAATTCACAACATAAATTTCATTCAAAAGTTTTTACACATAAAAGCAGTTACTCGAATAAATAGTAACATAACTCAGAATTACATTCCGATTAGGGTTGCTTAAATTTGCTTTGTTCTATCTCTTATGTAAAAAGGACTTCATTCAGCTCTTGCTAATAGTTAATAAACGAAATTTGAATAAAAATATTAGAGGATATAGACTTGTTGTGCCCATTTGAAAAAAAAACTAATGTCAAGATATGTCACTTTACAGGTAAATGATATACATATGTATTTCTACTCAAAGGTGGGTAGTTGAAAGTGTAAACATGTTATAACATCAACTGGTAACATTTAGTAAATAAATCAATTTTTATCTTTTTTCATTTTAATGACAACTGACAGTTACGAAACTCTAAATAAAAAACCAAAGAGAAATAAGCAAAAAAAAAAAAATTCGATACCAAACGTGTCACTGAAAAACCATCATTCGAACAAACAGGTAGTCATTTATATTAACCAAAAAAAAATGTATATAGAATTTTTTTCTTCTCAACTTGAAACACTGACAACTTTTATTTGCATAAACAGCTACTTTAAAAAATATTTTAAGTTTCACAAATCTGTAGTAAGGAGGTACACCAGAAATGTGTTTTGGGGAAAACTTTATAATAGCGTTTCGTTTTGTCGTTTTTAAGACGAATTTGTGTAAAAGTCTTTTTAGTTACTATTTTTTATTATATCTGACTATAATTAATCTATAACTATAATCGTGAGTTTTAATGATTCTGAGTGACAATAGTTTTTCGTAATATTGATGATTATTAAAAATGAAATATGCAGTAATATTCATTAATGAAACTTACTGTCGCAATCATAGTATGATACAACCTGATTAGGATTAAGCCCACAATTTTGTGTCGTATTGTCTTCTTTAATATAAATATAAAGATTTGCTTTGAATCTAATATAAAAAACATACTGACAGCTATAACTATTAATAAAATTGTTATATCTAGAATATTGTTGTAACTACCTAAATATTTTAAAATAACTATATAAAAAATATAGTTTACAGGCTAACGTTAACTCCATTTTTTATATAGTTATTTTTAAATGTTAGGAAGTCCATAGAATGACATCCTGTAAAACGTCAGTAGACGAGGCATATACCAAAAACATTTCGTTAGCATTTGAACACTTAAAACAAACCCAAGCAAAAGTAGAACGAAAAACTATTTTCTAAAAAATCCTTATAGAACAAGTGAAAACCTTAGCCGAACTAAAGGAGTCAGAGCCAACTAACGACCGTTTTGGTGGTTTTTGTGATTATTTATTTTTATAGGATGATGCGATTAGTGTGTCTTTTATTATTTCACTAAAGTTGTCTTACATTTTCATTTTACTTTAGTTCTTTGCGTCAAGTTTCTTAAGTCAGCGCTTTACTCCTTCTCTTTTTGTACAGCTTTTATTAATTGAAACTAAACGTTTTCTATTAGGTGTCTGTTATGTTGTAAGTATATGCCAGGAGTATTATAGGGATGGATCTATGGCTTTTAGTAGTTTATGGTTGGCTACACGCACACCTTCTTCTACTTTATAAATTGTTACCTTTTAGAAATTGAGTGTGATAAATGATGGGCTATAATAGGTTAAGGCAGAAAACGAAATGAATGACTAAAGAAACTGACGAATAAATGAACGAACATAACTAAACCATATGATGATGGTGATAAAGATAATGTTGGCATTTACAAAACACACACATTTTTACTTTGGAAAATAGCATTTTCTCACACACATACACATACGCTTACCATTGACAAGTTGTTCTAGAAAGTGTGAAATGTTAATTTGTACAAATTGTACTGATTGTTGTGAAGTTGAGAAAAAGTTAACTTTTTGAAAATAATTTATTACATTTTGCTTTATTTCTGTCTTTTCTTCCAGTTCCAGTTAAGACTTCATTAAAATTAAGACATTAGAGTTTTTAAAGTTAAGCAATACTTGTACTCGTATAGGTATATTTTATATTACATATTTTTTTAGAATTATTGTATTGCCGTTGTTGTCTGTTGTTTAACGTTTTAAACTTTTAATACATTTTTTGAAAAAAATAATGAACTCTCTGAAAATATTTTAAGAAAAAAATTATATATATTTTAAGTCAGTCTCCTATTGATAATTCATTTCTTATATCTTATACAATATTTATTCATTTTATCTTTAGGCCTTTTAAAATGTATGCATTTTAAATTTTAACTTAATTTTATTTCAATAAAAAATATTTATATATTATATATATTTTTTTTATTTCCTCATTCGCAATCATTCAAACCACAACAGTTAATTTCCGGTGTGTTTCTGTTTTCGGTTGCATATTCACTCGGATAAGAATAAATTGTATGTGACAATTTACATATTCAATTATATCTCTTTTACGATTAACATAATTTAATACGTGGCAACAAGTAGTGCGAAGAGATATGAAGATACATACGCGCATCTGAATAATAAAGAAATAAACAGAAGAGGAATATACGAGTGTAAAAAATACATTAAATAAAAATAAAGTAGAAATTAAATTAACAAAAATGATAAATATATTAATGAATTAATGAATTTTAAAGAATTGTGTGTCTGACAATTGAGATAGAGATGAACAAAAGAAAATTAATTTGTTGGAACATTAAATTGTCTTACTTAAATCGAGCGTAATTCAAGTTTTTCAGGATGATTTTACAGGGACTTTTAATAGAAATATTACAGGAAAATTTTTAATTTAAAAAGGTTTTAAGTCTTAGGTGATTTTTGGTTGTTGTAAATATTTTGTCGACTTTCGTATCCCTTAATAGAATTGAAACCCTAATTTGAAAGTTTATATTTAAATTAAAAGAAGTATTCCAATATATTTAGATTTAAGTGGCAGTCAGTTCTTTAGACAGTTTTATGATTTCCATTCTTGTGTCTGTCTAGCCAGTTGGTTGGATGTTTGTCAGTCAATCACCAAAAAGTTTAATTCCGGGAAGGTAGTTTTATTGAAAATACCCGAAATATGAGACCAGTATGATGAATTTACAAAGCGATGGTTTTATTAAGAAAACAAATATGAATGCCAAATTTTGTTAATTACAAATTACAATAACATGGACGTACTGCCAGCCAGGGTTAGCCGGATGTATGGATGGACATCGTTAAATCTACTCAGTATATTGAACCTGAAACCAATATTTCTATGCTTTTCATACATCAGTACACACTAATAATACTCTTCCCACATATTGTGGTTTTGGGTATTGGAATTCAATAATTATTATTTGCATATGGCCATTTCCTCCGGATGGTCAACCATGAACGAAAAATAAAATGTAAATAATCATTGTGTTTTATTGTTTACTGTTTTCTATAGAAAAATTTTTGATAAAAAAATTTTCCATAAAAAATGTTCTATAGAAAAATCTTTGATAAAAAATTTTCTATAGCAAAATTAAAAAAAAAAAATTCTATAGAAAAATTTTTGATAAAAAAATTTCTATAGAAAAATTTTTGATAAAAAAATTTTTTATAGAAAAATTTTTGATAAAAAAAATTTTCTATAGAAAAATTTGTGATTAAAAAATTTTCTATAGAAAAATAGAAAAATTTTTGATAAAAAAATTTTCTATAGAAAAATTTTTCATAAAAAAAATTTCTATAGAAAAATTTGTGATAAAAAAATTTTCTATAGAAAAATTTTTGATCAAAAAATGTTCTATAGAAAAATTTTTGATAAAAAATTTTCTATAGAAAAATTTTTGATAAAAAAATTTTCTATAGAAAAATTTTTGATAAAAAAATTTCTATAGAAAAATTAAAAAAAAAAAAATTTTCTATAGAAAAATTTTTGATAAAAAATTTGCTATAGAAAAATGTTTGATAAAAAAATTTTCTATAGAACAATTGTTAATAAAAAAATTTTCCGTAGAAAAATTTTTGATAAAAATATAAAAAAATTAAGTAGAAAACTTTTTCTTTTTAAAACGTTAGAACTACATATTGAAAAAAAAAATACCTTTAATTTTAGTTAAAAGTATAAAAAACGGTAACTCTGGCGACTATTTTTTTGTTCTGTTCTCTTTGTGTCGACCCGTGTTTATAACTATCATAATGAAAACTTAAACTCAATGAAATTCATCTTTTGCACTTAACATAGAGATACCAAAATTCTATCGAATCACAAACAAATGTTTGGAAAAGTTTTGTTATCCACATTCCTTGCACAGCAAAAGCATACGAACGTACGTTCGTGACCCCAAGAAATGCCCATATGTAATAAATAAATTTAGGGGGCAATTTCTTTCGTCATGATTTTAATAATTGTATGAATACAGTGTGTTAATAGTTTGAAAACAAACTTTACACTTATTTATCTATTGCAATCAACGACTTTTAACACACAGACTTATATCTCTCGATAATCTTAGAATTTATGAAATTTTAAGATCCAGAAGACCCAGAATTTAACAATAAATATATATTATATTATCTTAAGTCATTAGTCTGAGAACTACAATCGGAATTAAAATCTTAATATCGTGAGCCTATATTCAATAAAGACTATGAACCAATTAAAATATTTTTAAGGATAGAAATCAATATTTCCTTTACAATATATTTAAGCCAATAAGTGTCTTAATAGATTTCTTAGCTCTGATTCTTATTAAAAGAGATATTCTTTTATAAAAAAGCAGTTTCTAAATAAAAAGTGTTTAAAAAAAAAAAAAATTGTTCATAGGCGGTATTGAATATAGGCTCACGATATATTGATTGGGTATATAGTTTTCGTTTTTTGACTAATTAAAAAAATTTTTGAAATTTTAAAAGAAACAATTTTGGATTTAATTTAAATGTTAATTTTTAAAAAAGCTGTATTCCAAACTAGCCTAATTTACACACACAGACATTTTTTTGTATGTTAATCAATGGTTTATGTTGGAAAATAAGTTGCAGGAAACAAAATATATATGTATTTTTTCTGAATGCACAAAAAATGTACAAGTGCTCATCGACGTAAACATCAATAAAAAGTATGACAGGATATATAATGCAAAATATGTATGTTCAATAATGTAACAAATAAAAATATGTATGAATGTATTGAAGTGTATCATGTAAAGTATATCGATAAAAAGTCCTTGCAAACCTTTCTTTACTCATATTTGGTTGAAAAGTTCGAAATATTTTTTGAAGCAGAAATTTAATATATCGCTTGGTTTCGTTTTCATTTTATATAATTTTTATGTTTTTTCATTCTTTTTTATTATTGTTAATATTACGTATATTTTTGTTTATTTATTTGTTTTTTGTTTTTTGATGCAATAACGATTGTTTTTCATATTTATTACAATTGTTCGATATACATATGTATATGAGTAATGGAAATATGCAGCAGAAACAAATACAAAAAGTGCATAAGCATACATAAATACATACATAGATGCGTACATTAAATAAGTATGTGACTATATGTGAATGTTCTATAGGAATATATTAAATGACAAAAATATGCATGTAAGTATGTATATTAATATTTTTATACTATTGTATTTATTTTAAATATTAAGTGTTATGAGTATGTAAATTTGTAGTTGCCTTTTATGTATATCAACATAATTTGCAATACATTTGCACTCAATTGAAAATGCATGTCCTTTTTATGAATATATGTACTTACATATCGTATATGTATATAAGTAATTGTATGTGTATGTTTTCACTTTTAATTTGCTGACGCTTTTTTTGTAAACAGAGCAATTGAAAAAAGTCTTTAGTGTCAGTTTTACTCAATTCATTTTTATTTATTCGCATACATTGAAATAAATATTTATTTGTTATTGTATGTATGTATATTTTTATTTCCCTGTGTATGAAAGAGTATTTGCTGTTAATGTGTATGAATATTTTTCATAATTTTAGTTATTATTTTCAATTTAAATGGAAATTAACTGTATTTATACCTTTTTTTCATTTATACGTTGGCCAATCAATAGATTTAATTTTTTAATTTTACTTTTATTTATGTCGTTAAGTAAAAGTAATTTTTAAACATATTCAGTATAAGAGTATTTTAATTTTTTGGATGTTTCACAAAGGGATAATATTTTTATTTTCAAGAAAAAGTCAATTCAGACTATTTTTTCTGGTTTTTCTTTCTGGAAATTGCATTGTAAGTCAGACATTTGATTTTTAGTTAGTTCCAACCTTTAAAAAAATGTCTTATATTTGACAGCTATCGACCTATAACCTTGTGATAAAAAAAAATGAATCGAATGCAAATCGTGTGTAAATAAAACGTAACGTAATGTAAAATGTGGGAAAGATCTATTCAAAAACAATAACGATGTTGATTTTGAGCAGAGCTTGGAACAGTTCTATCGCTATAAACCCAAACTTTTAAGTAGGAATGTGACAATAAAAGAAAGGTCATCATTAAATATCAGATTCTAATTGATGAGCTGCGTTGAGTGCTGCAGTAGTCCAATAGCAGATTTTGAATTTTGGGTTGAATAATATTCATTAACTATATTAAAAAGGTAAAAACAATAAACATTGACTATTATACTCGTATAGCGTTATTGGGGTGTTTTAAGGACGAAATCTTAGAAAAATTAAATCATTTAAAGAAAAAAGAAAGTCAATGAAAATGATGCCAAAATGATAAGTATAAAATGTTAGTAAGTTAAAAAAAATAACTTTTATCTAAATAAAAATCGAAATTTTAAAATTCATAAAAAATTTTTTTAAATTTTAATTATATTTATATTTAACAAAGTATAACAAATTTTAAAATTCATTATAAATATATAAAAAATATTAGTTTTAAGCAAAGTTCGAAAAAACAGTACCTTATTTTATTGTACTAAACTTACGCACACACAAAAGTTTTTTATTTAAACGTACCTAACTAATAAAAAAGGACGGTAATGGGGATATCAAAGTGCTGGCTAATGGCTAAGGCAGACGAGAACATCAACTTATTCGAATAAGAAGTACATGTTAAAATCTTAAAAACCGTATATCAATTTGGAACTGCTTGTCGATTCTTAAAATTTACATGCAATGTATCACAATTGTGTTTGTGTTGCTGAAAAATTTTTTTTTGATATACACACAAATAAAAGAGTTCCTTAAAGTACTCAATAAAGTACGTTATAGTACTTAGCGAGTACGTTATTTTTAGCGTACTTCGTGAAAGTTCGTTATGATAAAGGTTGTATATTTTAGTAGGTACTCTAAAATTTAAGGTATCTATACTAATTTGACTATGAACCGAACTTTCTTAAGTACAGTACCTTAAAAGACAGTTCTTTAGAGTATTTTTTCGTACCTTGGTTTTAAGTATTAAGGTATTAAGCTTCAAAGACTTACATTATGCCATTAAACTATTTTATAAATTTCAGAAAATATTTTGTTTTAAACCTTTTTTGATCCTTTTTAATCCATGCTAAATTTAAGCAATACTCTAAATAACTGACCATTTCCGGTGGGGTGAGTGTTTGAATATTTTTTTTTACAAATTTGTTGATTTTTTACTTTATTTTTCCTAAATAAATGGCAAATATTTACAAAAAAAAAAAAATACAAACTCAATTAATTTTTTTGTTTATTCATATGTATGTGGAGAATGTTTGTCATATGTACGTATATGTATGTCACATGTATTATACATACATAAATGTATACAATATTTCTGCACATGTGGAATGTCTATGTATTGAGGCTCTGTGGACTGTCATTAATGTCTTAATTCCATCAGAGTACAATTTCATTAAATGTTTTTTTTTGTTTGTTTTGTTTATTGAGTCAGTCAGTGTTCGTTAACTCTTAACATTTGTATGCAAAAGTGTTGGTATTTGAAATAGTGTGTTGGACCCAGTTGTTCTCCATCCAATCCAAGCACATAGCTTTGAAAACTTGTTAAAATCGGTAACAGTTCTTTAATTTGAGCTGCTGGGTACATATTTTTAAATGTATGTATGTATTTTGTATATATTTATGTATTTATGCGTTGGCGTGTCACTAACTTTTATTCATGTTGTGTCATAACAAACTACTGGTTATTTTATGTAGTTTATGCAACTTTTTTTTTTCATTTTTCACGGTTTTATTTTTTGTTTATTATTTTTTTAATCTAAATGTGTTTTTATGCTTTTTTTTGTTACTACAAAAATTACCATTGTTCAACATGAGAAAAACTTTCAATTTTTCGCCATTTGTTGGTGTAGTTTTTGTTTTTGTCGTAGTTGTTGCACAATATAAATCGTTTGTTATTTTTAACTAAACTGATTTTTTACAGTTGACTTGTTGTTGTATTAGCATTTGTATAAATTTTGTTTTAGCATTGGGGGCTTTTTCTAGTTCGTGTCATTTGTGGATTCCTACAGAATATCATCTCCTACTCTTTTTCGTTATTACTACTGGTTTGGTTGGGTAAGTGCTGGTGAACAAAAAAAAATCTCCGTCACACGACAATAAATTTTAATGTTTGGCAAAACACTTTTCATGCAAAGTTCTTCTTCTCCTTTTTTATATTGTACGAATATTTCCCATCTCGTTTTATTGTTTTGTGTATTGCTTCTGTCGTTTGTTTGAGCTGGTGATATTGCTCTTGCTTTTTTAGTATTTCTGTTTGTATTTATTTGTAGTTATGTATGTAGGTAAAATAGTATTATGAAAGTTTAATGGAATATTTATTACTGTTTTGTGAAGAGATTTCAAATAATAAATAAAAAATAATAATAAAAATAAATTAAACGGGTGATTATTCATTTTTTATTTATGAATGATACTCTTATATTGTTAGATGTTTAGGTATTCATGTAATTTTTTAGGTATTTTAGGATATGAGCGTAAATAATTGAACAATTTTTTTTTGAATTCAACTGATTTTTTGAAAATTATAACGATTGTGTCTAACTTCCTTAGTTTGAAAGCATTTTCGGAAGTTCTGCGAAATGTATTATGTAATTTCCGAGATATCACCACCATGGTGGTTTAGAGTGGTATGATTAGGTCTGACATTAGTCTAAAAGTATACCGATCTATCACATGATTTAAAGTGGTCGGTGTAAGTGAGTCCGTGTGTTCCTGAAATCAATGAAATTTATATAGATGCTGATATTTATATAAATCTTTAATCAAGCAGGCAAATATATTTATATGTATGTTTTTGAACATCACACAAATTATTTATATATGAAGGGTTGCCAATTTATTTTGGTAGTGACAAATACAATGCATCATGGAGAAAGATGATGAACTACCTCAAACTGTTTAGAAAATCTAAATCTATAAAAAAGTAATATTGTGACTATAGGTGAATTTTAGTTTTTTTCAGAATTTTTTTTTTCATTAGCTTAATAAACCCAATGATGCACTTTAAGAGAAATATTAGAATTAATCAACGGACATTGCGTTTTAAAAAAATGTGTCACTCCCTAACAACTTTTACAGCTTGAATACAATATACAATATCAACTGCATCCGGCGCTTTCGGATTATTATTTCTTCTGGTCGCTGCTAAATTTTTGGACAGTAAAACCGTTACTCAAGTAAAGAGTTTAAAAATTGCCTGAATGAGTTTTTCGCCAACAAAGAAATCTAAATTTATTTTATATTGTTCTTGATTCAGGGTATGACTTTAACTACTCTATTACATCAGTGGAATCGTACTAAAAGAGCCAATATCAAAAAATATAGTTTTAAGAAAATTTGATTCAAAGTTTTTATATAAATTCATAGTAACTTTGCCCAAAAACCTTATAAATCTGTTATTAGTTAAGTTAGAGATTAACTGTTGGAGCCAAATAAAAATGACTAACTCCAAACAGTACTAAGCCACAGATATAGTGCTAGCTTGATTTGATTTGATTTCATTTATTTCCAAATAATTGTATTTACATGTTTTTAAGACTAAATTTAAGGATATTATAAATTTTCTTACATACTAATGTATTTTTTAAGAACTAACAATTTAATTTATACATATATACATATTTTTAATTTTACTTTTAAATTTATATTGTTTTATACAAACATTTCTTTAATAATCTTACCCCAAAAAAGGAAAAAAGGGAACTCTTAGAATTTTAAAATACTTATATAATAATAACTTATAACTAAATTAAAATATTTACAAAAGATGAGAATAGGGAAGAAAAATATACAAAAGAGAGTGATAGGATAGAGTGAAATGAAATTTACAATAGAAGAAATTAAATATATACACATTTTACCTATTGGGCTATGTTGTATACCGTGCTCTCGATGTTGAGCGTATTAATTCGCCGATGATAAAACATAAGATCTGCACCCTGAAAGAGAAGGCCAGCTTCCCTTAGCGTTAAAAGGTCTACCGGGGACATATACCTTGATTGATGGATGGAGTCAACACTGACAGATTGTTCAAAACATTCCCTGACTAGGCTATTCTCAAGAGAACGTGCCTTGTCAAGAAACGCCATGCCCGACCTGATCATGTAACCATCTATACGGTCAAAATTGATCCCTCTATAAATGGATCTGCAAGTTGGCTTACGGTATATTCCGTCAGGTCCTTGTCTGCATCGAAGACACAGACAAGCCACCAAAATTTTCCTCTCCCATACCCTAAGCCTCTCCATCTGGGCAGAAGAAATTCTAAACCAAACCGGAAAGGCATAGGACATGAGAGGACGGATAATTTGTCTGTAGAGTAACAGACCCACTTTTTTATCTAGGCACCCTTGTCGACCAAGGATGCTTCGATAAGAAGCGAATGTTCGCTTTGTGCGCTCCAATACAAGGTCTATATGGCGGTAATACTCGAAATTTTCGTGGAAAATTACGCCTAAATATTTGATTCTATCCGAAACAGTAAGAAGCTCACTACCAATCGTTAGAGAGGGAATGAACCCCCTACTGTTTGGATACAAATATTTTCGCCTGCCTTTAATAATAATGGCAGTCGATTTCTGAATATTTATTCGTAACTTCCACTTCCCGAAGTATTCCGCCAACTTTGCCAAATATGTGTTAACGTTTTGGTTCACACTTCTTGCCCGTGCACCTGATGATGCAATGAGAATATCGTCCGCATAAGTCAGAAGAAGGTCACCCTCTGGAGGCTTAGGGATATCACTCACAAAAATATTGTAAAGGACAGGACCAAGAAGGGAACCCTGAGGTACCCCCGCTGTTACCAATTTTTCATTCGAGCGGCAATCACCCACCCTCACAATGAACTTTCTTTCAAGCAAAAAGTTTAACACAATCCGGCAAAGATGTCTATCAAATCCAAGATTCATCATCTTGAATATGATTCCATTCTGCCAGACTGTGTCAAAAGCTTTGGCAATGTCTAAGCTGACTGCTATAGTAGGGTATCTCTTATTGAGGCCCCTAGCTACATAGTCACCAAAGACCATCAGCGCATGTGAAGTTGAGTGACCACGTCTGAATCCAAATTGGGAGTCAGCGAGGATATTCGCCTCCTCAATCCTGTCATTTACTCGACCTAGGATAAAAGATTCCAAAAGTTTTCCAAAGGGTGACAGCAAAGAGATGGGTCTGTAATTGCGTAATTGCTTTGGGTCAGTTCTTGGCTTTGAAATTGGTACTACCAAGGCTTTTTTCCAATTCCTTGGAAAGTAGCCAATGTTGATGCAGTGGTTAAATAAGACTGCCAGAAAAAGCCAGGTCGCACTTCGAGTTCGTTTGAGAACGATGTCTGGAATTTCATCAATCCCACTCGATCTCTTGTTTGGCCTTCTTTTAATGGCAGCCCCAACTAATTCCGCCCGTACAAAGCCAAGACTGCTTCCATTAGCACCATCAGCTGATGTTGACTGACCAAATATTGTAATTGGTTCATCATGCAATTCATTAACTCTGTCCCTAACAGTCTCAAAAAAGGAGTCAGTGTCAGTTTCTTGTCCACTTTGATGTACCTCTGAGAAGTAGTCGGCTAACAAATTAGCTTTTCCACTTTCATCAGACACCAAAGTGTTCCCTGTGTCCAGTAAGTCATGTACAGTCGACCGTTTATTTTGTCCTGTCGCTGCCCTAATTGTCTTAAATGTCTTGTCATTGAGTTTTATATTTCCAAGGAATTGACACCAGTGTTCACGCTCAAAATTGGCAATTGCTCCTTGAATAATTTTATCAAGGTTCTTTATATCAGCTTTAAGCGTCAGACATCTCCCAGGGTCTCCACACCTTTGGACTATTCGACGTAATCTTTTCTTTTCTGCAATAAATTGCAGAATATTGTCTGGGAGCTTTAACAGACCTTTTCGTCCAACAGGCACCTTTGGTACGGAGATGTCTATCGCTTTTTGAAAAGCTCGAGATAAGGAATCAACGCAATTGTCAATTTCTTGCTCACTCACATTCTCATTCAGTGGAAGCATAAAACCCTCAAGTTCCCTATTCAAAGTTGAGTTAAAAAGTCCCCTGTTCATTTTGTCATAATTTAGCCTAGTCGGTTTTATCCGACCTATACAGTCCGCAATGCCAAAAACTATTTCAATCGCTTTATGGTCCGACTCATAATCTATGGTTTTGAGTCCCTCCTCAGTAGCCCATGGAACCATATCAGAGGAAGTCAACACGACATCAATATATGAGGAGGACACACTGGTAATTCTTGTTGGCCCGTCCGTAGGGTGAATTACCAAGCTGGGGTTGTTAAAAAGTACGTCATAAAGACGCCGACCATTAGTACATGTAACAGTGTCTCTCCAATATGAATGCCTAGCGTTCAAATCTCCCGCCACCACTAGATTACCTCCATTCGCTAGATCTAAAAGCGATGCAAAATCAGCTTCTGACATTGTACCTACAGGTCTACGGTACAATGACACAAATGTCAGTGTACCGTCATTTAGTCTGCGGATTTTGACAGCAGTATTCTCAATAGAGCCAGTATTAATAATGATTCTCTCACTATTAATACTGTCTCTAACAAAAATAGCTGTCCCGCCTCGTCCGTTTTGTCTATTCTGTCTATAAATAATGTAACCGTCTATGTCCAGCTTGTGTCGGGGACTTAGTCCATGTTCGGCCATAAGCAGTACGTCAGGTCTATGTTGGTCTAAAAACAGTTTTAAATAATGTCTCTTATGTCTGGAAACAATAGAATTTGCATTGATGAAAATACATTTGATTTGTCTAGCTATGATGTTGTAATGCAATTGTTAAGCCAAGCAATGCCTGAGCTTTTTCTTCGTCCGACTTAATTGTACGATACTCTTGTACAAATTTCCCCATTTTTCCCAAGCAACTCAGGAAACCACCACCAAAAAGACGCTTGCAATCATTTTCGATCGTACCAAATGCTGCCATAGCATTCTTTAAATTAATGTCACCATTTGGTGAATGCGTTGGTGTTATTTTAGGTTTTGGAATATTTGATGCCAAAGCCGAGGCATAAGAAAAACCAGGCTTGACGCTGACATTTGTGACATTGTTATTCACATTTTGTGCATTTATCATGCTAACATTTCGTGGCCTTACTTGGCCGACCGAAGACGCCTTTTTAGTTCCAATATTTTGGAGAATTTGTACCCTACGGGGGCATTGCCTGAAGCTAGCTGTGTGCCCTACGACGCCACAATTTACGCACTTAACAGGTACACCAATTTGTTTGACAGTCCGTCCCGAAATGGGATCAGTTGTCAAGGTTTCCTTATTATTATGATCTTTATTAGGAATCTGACAGTTGCCAGGACCATGGGATTCACCACACTTCACGCACCGATACTGCATATTGCAGTTGGCAGAAGTGTGTCCAAAACGTTGGCAATTAAAACATTGTACTATTGCGGAACGTTTGAATTTACGCAAAATTACTCTACAGCGGAGAATATACCGTACTGTGTAGAGTGTTGTTATATCAGTATCTCTTGATACTTGCAAGAGCCATTTATCTTTGTTTAGATTGACTAAACGAATTACTTGCATTTTAATGTTAAGTCCATTAAAATGCTCTTTAACATCATCAATGGTGTATGAACTAGATAGACCCTCTATTACTAGTGAATATGGACGCTGCCCTTTAGGCGTATAAGTATAAAAATTTACTTTTTTTTCAACAAACAATTTTTTTACTTTTTCAAAATCTTCCAGGATGCAGACCCCAACGTTTGTAGCGTTCTGGCTCATTATTTTTAAATTAAAATTTGTGTGCCCTAATGTTTTTTCAATAAGGATTGATGTTTCCTTAATATTTATGTTATAAGATGTAATAATAGGTATATGTTTTGATTTTAATACTACCTTACTTTCTTGAGTGCCACTGCAACCAGGAACACCATCACTTGTTTTATTTTGGGAAACCCTCTCTTGGCGGCTTGATTTTTTAATATTTCCATCCTGACTAAGCCCTTGCACGTTATCTTGAAGTATCTCGTTACTCATCTCCTCATCAAAATACTCAACGCTTTCATTGTCGTCATCTTGTCGCTTTTCAAATTTGGCTAGAAGTATCTCCAATTTCCCTCGTAAATCGGCATTTTCCTTTTCTAAGTATTCAACTTTACCATCAGCGAAATCAAGTCGTTTAAGCAAAGGCTCATTCTGGTTGGCTAGCTCCTTAAATTGTTGCTTTAAGTCAACACTTCCATCCCTGGACACATTTTTCTTCCTCTTCTTTAATGCAGATTTTTCCTCGTCACCATCCATGATGGCTAGTGAGTAAATTATGCTTCACTTTTATTGGTTTATTAGATTTGTTTGCCTTCTCACTTTTATAAGGCAATCAAAACAAATGTTCACAGCACTGATGAATTTTCGCTGACTACTATTTTGTCAGCGCTTCTCAAAATTGTGTGGTACTAAAAATTTTGTTTGGTGACTACTATAAGTCACTCGCTTCTCAATTTTTTAATTAAGTAACAGTTTTTGGTTCTTTTTTTTGGGTTAAATTTTTGTTTCAAATGCTTTTTTTAAAGCAGTATATTCTAAGTGTCTTTTTCACTATAATAATTTTATATATTATTTTGGCTTTTGCCGGCCATTTAATTTGTATTATCACTTGTAAATTATTGTTTTCCGCTTAAGCACTTCACTTGTTCACTGATTAAACACCGAATATATAGTGCTAGCGAAAAAAACATATCTTATAAATTTATTTAATGAAGCGTAAATTACACACTCATAAGTTCATGAAGATCTTTAAACAGATGCCACTTTATTATCCCAAATTTCTATTTTGAAAAATAAAAAATCTTCCTCATTCAATTGCACACATACAGTCAAAATGAGTGTGATTTTTTCTCATTCTCTATAACCAAGTATGAAAAAAAAAAAAAAAATAGTTTTTGTGTTGTTGAAGAAAGCTAAATAATGAATCAAAGAAATAAAGAGGATTTTTATCTTACATTTCAATAAAAGTAATTACTTATCTGTGATTCTGTTATTCAGTAAATTTTTTGTTATAAATAATTAATATCAATGATTGGTTAGTGGAAACACGATTTGTTGAGATTTTTTTTGTTGTGACTTTAAAAGTTAAAAGAGCAAGAGTTTGCACCACAAGTCATAGCTAACATTTTCCCTTTTATACTGTTATATTTAAAGCGGAAATTAAATTTTGTGTTTTATTTTTCCGGTTCCGGTTGAGAAAAAAAAAATCAAATAGAAATTTAATTTATACTCTATCATTTTAGCTGTATGCGAGTGAAAATTTTTATTTTATTCTTTTCTACAAATTTCCGTTAATGAAAGGCATCTTTTTTATATGTATATCTTCTTGTGACGTTCTCTTGGATGGCTGACCGAATGCGTATTCAATTAAATTCTATTAGTTTTTGTTGAAATATTTAAGGTTGTTGTTCAAATTATTTGCAGTTACCAAATAAATATTTTCACGATTTTTAAATTACATGACTGGGAATTTCCATTAATTATTTTAAATTTTTCAGTTTCATTTGCAATTCTCTAGATATCATTTGCTGGTTTCGAGCTTTATTTTGAAATGTATGGAAATAATTTTAAAGTGTGTCTGTTCAAACAATTGTATGTGTTATGTGTATTATTTTAATTTGTATGATTTTAAAAATTTTGCTCATACGAAAGTTTATTGTTTTAGTTATACTTTCTCTTATTTGTTCTAGATTTTAATCTCCAAAAGCTGTTTTAAGTCTTAAATTTAGTGTAAATTTAGTTGATTTCCATACACCATATATTAAACAATTAATTCTTTACCCAAGCAAAAGTCATGATACCAAAATTTTAGTTAAATTAAACGTATCCAATTTACTGAGTGGTTCGAAAGTTTTGTAATTACTTTGTCATGATTAATCTAATAGATATCATTAGTTAAATAATAAGAATTTATCTTAAAATATAACAGCAATTACTATATATTTTAGAAAGTTGTTGCTATAAAATAGTCAAATTATTTTCTTCCTGATGGGTGTGCAAAAAGAAAAGAAGTGGAACCATAAAAAAAAAATTAAGTCAAGCTGCCGTTTAACATTGGCGAGTGTTGGTGACAGCTGTTGATGGATTATACGGTTGTTGCTCTAATACTTTGATACTTGAACCAAGACTTGCTGTGAGAGAAAGAGAGTGAACAGACACAGACACTAAACAAAGATTATGTATTAAATGACGATTAAAGTGTCAAAACATTTTGCCTTGATTTTAACAAACTTACAATGTAAATTTAAAATACTAATATAAAAACAAGCATTTTAAATAAGAAACTTTAAATTTTATATTTTCTAACAAGTTTTAATACTCGTATACATATGTACAAAGTATGTTAATAAATATTCCTAAGTACTTAGAAATTTTAATTGTTAACCTAAGAATCAACTTACTTTTCCATATTCATTAGCCGTAAAATAATTTCAAAATAAAGCTTCTCCTTACCTGTTTGTTGAGACCTGCTTTACTAATTACAAATTGTTAATAGGTAAATAAATTAAACAAGAAACAGGAGTAGGATGTGTAACTGTAACAATTAAATGAACTGTTTTTTTTTAACATATAATGTATAGATAAGATTACAAATACATAAATGATTATAGCTATTTATGTCTGCATGCATGTACTGCTATATTATAAATGTTTGTAAATATTTATGTTCCTATAATTGTTTGTATAGGTAAATTTATTCGTAATTGTATATGTCGTAATGTGTAATTCAATAGGAAGACAAAATAATCAAGACAACATTGTTTGTAGTATTATATTGAAACTTTAATTAATTAATTTTAACGTACCAGTATATGTTTTATATAAAGACACCCATATACGACACAAAATGGATGTTTTTAGACAAGGAAAGAAATATTCTTATATTTGTGTGCATACATACATTTATTAAATTAATGTTTTACTAATTGGCATAATGATATCCACATACACTACAACAATACAGTTGTACGTAAAGCATTTATATACATACATATATAAGATTTTATTTAGTTTTGGACAGAAGATGAGTAGTTATTGTTAAACTTGTAACCAGAGCACAGATTTCTCGGAACTGTACTTAAAATGCAAGTTTATTAAAAAAAATTATTAATTATAAAATAGTTCTGTACAACAATTGATCGATTTCTTTAAGCATATCTTAATTTTGTATTATTTTATAATTATTTAAAAATTAGTCTAATTAAAAATTCATTTTATATATTAAAATTATTTATACACGAACAATTTTTGTCTAGCTCTATGTGAATGCATCTTTGACAAAAAAAAAATTGTCAGGACGTATGAGTAATATCTTTTCATCTTTTAGTTATTTATAATAACACATACGAGAGTTCAAACCTTATACTCAGGCGTAGGTATCCCGTACCACCAGAAGCCGAAAACTTGTTGAAATTTTCTTAAGTAACACGATTATTAATAAAACTCGTGAAAATTATTATTAAAAGCATTCAGATGAGATTTGGATATAAGCAAAGTCGGTTGGTGCTGCTTCGTTACAGAAAATACAAAAAAAAAAAAAACAATATACAAGAATCATAATCAAAATACAATTCATAGCAACAAAATATACGGTTCGAGAGTACAAATATAGTATCAAACATTGTTGCCACTGCACTACTTAGCATGTAAACTGAGTTAGAAATATTTTTCAAAGCAGAAATAATTACTAACATTTAGCAATTTTATATTTGTCTGCATAAATTTTTTTCTGTGGAAATTATCGATACAAATATTTTTCTAAAGAAAACTTAAAAAAAAAAAAAAAAATTAAAAAAAAAATTTTCTATAAAAAATTTTTTTAAATTTTCTATAAAAAAAAATGTTGATTAAAATATTTTTCTATAGAACAATGTTTCATAAAAATTTTCTAAAGAAAATTTTTTTATCAAAAATTTTTTAAAGAACATTTTTTTATCAAAAATTTTTTAAAGAAAATTTTTTTTATCAAAAAATATTTTTATGGAACATTGTTCTATAGAAAAATATTTTAATCAACATTTTTTTTATAGAAAATTTTAAAAATTTTTTTATTGAAAAATTTTTTTTTGAAATGTTTTCTTTGGAAAAAAATTTTTATCAATAATTTTCACAGAAAAAAATTTATACAGAAAAATATAAAATTGCTAAATATTAGTAATTATTCATTAGAAAATTTTTGATAAAAAATTTTCTTTAGAAAATTTTTGATAATTAATTTTTGATAAAAAATTTTCTTTAGAAAATTTTTGATAAAAAATTTTCTTTAAAAAATTTTTAATAAAAAAATTTTCTTTAGAAAATTTTTGATAAAAAAATTTTCTTTTGAAAATTTTTGATACAAATTTTTTGATAAAAATACATATTTAGAAAACATCAAAGCTACACATTAAAAAAAACTACCAAGTTAGTTTAAAGTATAAAAAATTAAAAGTATAAAAATATGCAACTATGCCCGCAATTTTTTGTTCTGTTCTTTTTGTGCCGACCTCTGCTTATACTTTTAAAAGAACAATTACAACGGCAACAAACCGTCAGATATAAAGGTAACGAATCAACTTCCTTTAGTTTTTTATGGAATTTGGTTTCAATTTAAAATAAGCCGAAATTAAGATTGTGGTAATATATATGTTTGTGTTGGAGAGGATATGTAAGTTATTTTATTGAGGTTGAATTTACTCTCAATGTTTTCTTTTGACTTACTTATTTATTCGTTAAATGCATATCAGCCCGTTTGTTTTTCATTTGTACTCAACGAAAGAATAAACGGAAATAAGTGAAAATTGTAAAAAGGAAAACCGTATTCCCTTATTTTGATAATAATATTAACAAGAAAACTTACAAGGATTTCAGTGTTTAAATGAAAAACTCTGAGCAAATACAGTACACCAATACAAATATATAATTGTCTATTGGTGAGTTCTGCTTGATCCTGTAGCTTATTTGAGCGTGTTGGGTGCAATCCTTTTCATTGTTCTCTATAAACAGTAAAGAAGTAAGGATACAGTAATTCACAGAATATCTGGTATTAATTACGTAAATTGTAAAGATTTGTATGCAAATTATATTGTATATAAATGTAATTTAACATTTTTATCTTGCAACATTTTCAGTTTTCTTATTCTTTTAATTTCTGAAGTCTTATCAGAAGTTTACAAATATACTGACAATAACTGCGATGCCGATAACTAGTACAAACTTTCAAGATGCTCGTTTGTAGTCCCCAATCTTTACTTTTTAAACAAATAATATATACTTTTTGCTTAAATCAATACATTTATAAGTTATAAAAACGTTAATAAATCAACACTTAACTTGTAATTTAACAATGCCATTTTATATGATAGATAATAAATAAAATGTACAACTTTACACTACAAAGAAAACTAAAATTTATACTTAAATTACAAGAAGAATTATTTTAATTTTTCGTAAGACTTTTATTTTAATGGAGAGATAATTTTATTATTAATTTATATTAATGTTTGTAAATGTAAAATAGGACCTATGTAAACAAATGTATTATAAATATATTAAGAGTATTATTATGGTGGAAAATAATTATTATAAAATTTTAAAAAATTAATAAGCTCTTAGATTTCCACCAACGAAGCAACGAACTGACAGCTTCAGAAAAATCAATCACTTTAAATGATCCCTAGTCTATATTATTAAATTTTACATATTTTGATTCTCTAAAAAAATATTGTAAAACAACATTCTTTTACAGACTTCGGCTGTGGTTGACATTTCTGTGCAAATGCCCATATGTAACTAAGGTATAGTGTGTATATTTTGATTTGTATTGTGTACAAAAGGTATTTATTAATAATGAAGATAAAGAAAATTATTACTTCGATCGAAGAAATAATGTTGGCATCAACAATACTTGTCGTTAGTTTAAAATAAAACGTTTTGATGACATAAGACTTCTAAGAAGAATACTTTTAACGCAGCAAATTGCTGTGAATGCAAAATATCTTGAGCTGAGAAGCTTAGGATCTCTAAAAATACTGAGAATTTTAAATTCTTTAAGCAATATATTCTGCCCGGTCAATCAATTATCTTTTCCTTTTATCTGTAACCTCCAAAACAACTATTGAAATTCTCCTAATTATCAAATTCTTAGCACTTTCATTACTTTAACTCAAAGAACTATTACTCTCTGCTTGGCTTAAATAAATTAATTTCAGAAAATCTAACATTTTGCTGCAATAAGTCTGTCTGTCTGTCTGTCTGTCTGTCTGTACCATCTTTGTAAATGTTGTAGATAAATCTCCTACAGTTAACCTCGAAAAACACAATTGTCATTGACTTGAAAGTAAATGTTGTCATCATCGTCATGATTGTCATATTCATTATGTTGCATCCAAGCATCAAAAACCCAGGAGCATTCATTCACACAAACACTTATTTCCACTCTCTCACTTATTTATTTTCCAGTCATGAATGGTTTTAGTGCCCAGAATAAAGGCCAGAACCAAAATAATGATTTTAAATATAGAGCAACATCAACCGAGCAATAGAAACTACAACCAGCAGCAGTGGTAGTAGCAAATGATACCAGCAGAAAGAGGAAACATATTACTCGTGCCACCAGCACTACTTGCAATACTAGCAGTAGCAACAACAAGTTGCTTTAAAGAGCTTGCTCCTGAGTGCAAAAGTACTACTGCACTACAAACTGTGTAATCAAATTTTAGCAACAAAACGTGTCAACTGCAGCTGTGTCACATGTACACACACATCTATAAAAGTAATACAGATTTTGAACATACTACTAATACATACATTTGTGTTCATAAGTAAGTCGAGATATTGAAATAGAATTTCATCCAGAGACAGAGAGGCAAAAGAAAATCTGAAGGTCTGTGAAAACTACCACAAATGAGCAAAAACAACTGAAGCAACAACAAACATTAAAATAGCATCAACTAAGAAATGAACAGTTTTATAAGACTTGCCACACAAATACAAAAACAAAATTTTACAATCAAACTTGGCATAAAATGTACTTATATACATATAATACATAGAAATATACGTAACCACTAAAATGGCATTCTACTTGAGTAAGTGCATGTTCATACATATTTACTACTGGTATTCAGAAATATTGTAGTTATTCAACATATAAATTTACATAAAAGAAACTGAGGTATTAGAATACGAGTAGGTATTTCTTACTTTTTTCGTTATCTTTTTATGAATATGTCTGTATTGAAATGTACTTATTGCTTGATGTGTGAATACACTTGCATCAAAACCTACTTCTTCTCTATAACAGAGAACAGCTGCTTACCAACTTCTTTTACTCAAGTAAATATGCATTTTCATACTATACACACTTACATACATAAATACATATGCATATCGAGTTTGATAAAAGTATAGAATATAAGAGTGCATTATAATACGCATGAATAGCTAACAAGTACCTGTATTTTTGTTTAATACCGACAATCCCGATGATGATGCTTCTCATTATACAAATTTATTTCATCATCTTCGTTTGATTGGTTTTTCTTTTCTATATCCGTAATATGATCATCGCTTATTTGAGATTTTCTCTTGGATGAAATTTAATATTTATAACGCTTTACTCGTAATACCGCCATGAGTATGTGTGTATATCCCCTGTCTCATAAAAACACAGATGATTATTTTGTTTTCTTAAGTCTGAATGAAATATTCATCATAAGCTTTGATGTGTTTAAAAGGTTCATTTTCCATCTTATACGTGTAAGTGTATTTTGAGAAATCCCTTAGAGAAATTATGGAAAATTGTCCATAATTTTATGAAGTTCTCTGTGGTAGAATGTTGGTAATTTTAAACAGACTTCGTTTAGGATATTGTGGTACCACTTTAAGTGACTTATAAACACAAATACATTTATGCACGGGCGCATACACTCTTGTGATTCTAAATGCAAAAGGTCAAGTACATACTTATACACTGCGTTGCGAAACTACAATAGCATACATTTTTACAAAATTTTGTTTTTATGTGGGATTATTCTTAATACTTTGGAATAAATATTAAAATTTTTTACAATTTTTTTTTTATTTATTTATAAATCTACATAATTCTCTCTAATTGTCTACCCATTTACAAAAATTATCAAAAGCTGTCATCTCTAATGTTACAATATTAAAAAAATGTTTTGCGGTATTTTTATATACGTATTATCAGTTTGAGGTAGAAAAGTAAGTTATTTTAACTTTTTTCATAATTTTTATTGTAAATTACTTGTTGTTGTTGTTTTTTTTTTCAATTTGTTAAAATTAATTATTTACAATAATAGTAAATTTCCTTTTTGTTTTTTTCATTAAATACATATATTCTTTGTTTTTTTTTTTGTATTTGTTTATAAAGCTATAGTTAAATAAACATTTTGTGGTTTTATTAAAGTGAAAGTGTACTGATTTTTTAGAATAATTAATTAAAAATTAAATATATATTTGTTTTAATATAATTTTTTTTGGCTGAAATTTGTTTTGATTTTTTGCATCCATATTGTGTTAGCCATTAAAAATGAAATATCTCATATTTTTAAGAATAGTAATAGCTATTTCGATATCTGTAAAGAGCTCTTTAGTATGCCATTTTACGTCAGCCAGACTTAGTGCACTTCTATATTTGGTGTATGGAATTTCTCATGGAATTACTTAAGTCTGCTGTACTATAATAGTGAGCCTTTGAAAGGTCTGCAGCAACCCAAAACTGATTCTGAAAACATTAGAGAGACTGGAAGGCAGCTTGACTATCAAAGCAAATATTTATATCGTTGTTAATGTTTACAGCGGTACCAAGGTATACAAATTCTTTTACAACCCCAAAGCTATAGTTCGCAACGGACACGTGTAATCCAATTCTAGCGGTCTGTCTGTATGTAGGAACCATCAATTTTGTTTTTGATTTACTGAAAGCTAGACTTCTTTATACTGGAAAAAGCGGTAGTTACCGCGCGTAGTCATCGGCAAACGCGAATATCATATGTTTTTTTATTAAAAATTGTATCAGTTAAATTAACTGCTGCAACTCGCAAGATTAAATCTGCATTGCACAATATTGAACAGATCACATGATAGACTTGTCACCTTGCCTGAATCCCTGTTTAGTGATGAAAGACTCTGATATGTTCTTACCTATCTTAACAGATGATGTTGTGCTAGTTAGTGTCTCCATAACTGTATTAGCTTCATAGGCATGTCGTACTGTATTAGCTTCATAGGCATGTCGTACTCAGACATTGCTTCAAACACTCTCTTACGTATTGGCTTGTCAAAAGCTGCTTTGTGATCAACAAAGAAATGATACGTATCAATTTGTTTCTTTTGGGTCTTCTCCAGAATTTGATGTAGAGTAAAGATCTGGTCAGTGGTTGATTTACCTGATCTAAAGCCATATAAACCCATATGATTTAAATAATATAAAGTTCGTGATTAATAGTGGTATTGCTTAGTAAGTTAGACATAATATTAAAGACTGCACTGACCATTATATTTGTATTCTTTAAATATCACTGCCGTAGTTGCAGAATATTGTATGATATTAATGGAAAGAAATAGAAGATGCAGAATTACATTTGAAGTATTAGATGTCGTAAAAGCTGCACAGAAAACATAATACATATGCAAATTTTATGACGACTTTTACTATGACTTCGACTGTGGCCTTGACTACGGCATTGGTTATAACTTTGACCATGACTTTGACTACGACTACGACTTTGACTGCCACTATGACCTTAACTATAACTTTGACTTTGACAATGGCTTTTACAAAGGCTTTATCTATGTCTTTGACTATGACTTTAATTATGACTTAGACTTTTACTATGACTTAATTTAATTGTGTATTTCTATGTGGGAAGCAATTTTCGTTTTTAATAAATGGTTTATATATAAATATATATATATATAAATATATATATATATATGTGTATATATATATATATATATATATATATATATATATACATATATATATATATATATATATATATATATATATATATATATATATATATATATATATATATATATATATATATATGTAGGATATGACACATATCCTGGTTGAACTCTCAAAAGTTGTGGGATATTTCTTTCATATCCCGGTTGAACTCTCAAAGATGTAGGATATTTCTCTCATATCCCTTTTTCAATTAACAACACAACACTTTCATTTAAAAATATTTATTAAGAAAAGATTATTATTAAAATACTTATGAACTACTACGATCTTTCCATGTTGGGCGTAACTTATCAACTAACTTATGATCTATATTATTTTCGTCTTCGTCTCCTTTTATTCTGTCATGTCAGTTTCTTATGTCCCGTTATTATTGTTTGTCTCTGTCGTCAAATCAGGTTATCTCTTGTATTGTTTTCAGAGGTCGACCGCGGTTGATGCCCTACAATCGGCCCTCCTGACGGCGATACGGCTCGGATTGCCATCTCTTCATAAATTCAGCAACCGTGGTTGTCCGAGCTGGACCTTCGTGGTATCCCACCTTCTGTACTTCATATCTTCCATGAGGTAGCTTTTTAATAATCTTGTATGGACCAAGAAACTTTCCTCTCAATTTAAGACCAGTTCCGAACTGAGTGCGCTTGATGGCGACCAACTCATTTAACTCATACGTCTCTTCTAGTTTACGTCTACTGTTGAAAGTCTTACAATTCTCTCTTTGTACCTTGTTTATACTAATCCTGGCTTCAGCACGCCTTTCGTCATGGTCATTAATCCAACTTTCTATTTCTTCTGTGTTCATTATTTCACGCATATCGGGATAGTCTGGCAATCTCATTTCTATCCCAGTCAAAAGCTTAAAGGGTGTATATTGCGTACTTCTCGACTTAGTGGAATTGATCAGCGTTTGTACCCGGCGGACATGTTTAAACCAACTTTTCGGGTCTTCGATGCACAGCTTAGTTAACATCGGGACTACAATTTTGTGCATTCGCTCTACCTGACCGTTACCACGAGGAACACCAGTAGCAATTTGTAAATGCTGTATATTTTCCTCCTTACAATAATCTTTAAAAGCATTAGAGGTGAACGCTGCACCCCTATCTGTCACAATTCTCATTGGGTTTCCAAACACTGCAGACTGTCGCTCTAAACAATCTATCACCGACTTAGCATCTGTTGACTTCGTGGGATAAAGCCACACGAACTTCGTAAAACCATCTACGACAACAAAAATATAATTATACGCTTTCTTCGTTATCTCCATGGGACCTACATGATCAACATGGTACGTCTTCAAAGGGATATCCTCCTTATCAATAGGATTTAGAAATCCTTCTTTCCTTCCAGTTTTTGCATCAGTGATAAGGCACTCCATGCAACTTCGAACTATCTTTGACACCTTTACCGCTAATTGAGGTATGTAATACTGTTTCTCTATTATTTCTTGGGTCTTTGCAACTCCATAGTGACCCTGTTTGTGCGCCAACATTATGATTTCGTTTTCCATCTGGACCGGTACCACGATCAGTTCCTTAACGTGATCCTTAAATAACACATCATTTTTCATAAAATAATCTTCATAATCTCCAAATTCCAAGATTGCTCTCAACACCTTTGTTCTATCATCAACTTCCTGGGCTTCTCGCATACGATGGGATAAACTTGTTTCAACTATTAGGCACGACATTCGACTCAATGCGTCGACATGCTGCATTTTACTACCTGGCCTATGCTCAATTTCGTATGAAAAATCTTGTAATAAAGGTAAACGTCTTGGACGCTGGTAAACCGGTGTGTCATCTCTTAACACTATTTTCATTTCAACTGGACTCTTGAAATCATCTCTCGGCTTGTAGTCTGAAATCATCTTAACAACTCTATCAGCTATTGATCCTTCTAAATGAGCTAGCTTCGTTTCAACTTCCGGAATGAACTGCTCTGCGTTCAAGCAAATACTCTCAAATTCTTTAAGAAGAATATTCTCACACGAGGGCTTTTTAAACAAAGCTTCTCCATTTTTAATTGTTACCTCCGCTTTTCTCATCAAAGTATTTCCTATCATTATGGAGTGAATAGCGTCATTCTCCTTAACGACATAAAAGGTCACATCAAATTCTAGGCCATCTATTTCAATCTTACTATCAAAACGACCTAACGTCACGATCATACTGTCACCGATACCATATAGCTTCACCTTCTCAGGAATGAACTCAACATCTCCCAAAATTAACAACATGTCATTTCTCATAATGCACACATCACATCCGGTATCGATCAATGCTTCTAAGGTTCTACCCATTATCGTGATATCTTTAAAAATTAAGCCTGGACCCTGCGAACCATATTAGCTTGTCCCTGCTCTGACTTTGCAGCCTGTGTTTCTTGTTTTATATTCTTGCATTCAAATGAACGATGTCCAAATTTGTGGCACTTGAAACACTTAATTTGTTTCTCGGGACAATCTCTAGCAAGATGCGAAGATACACCACACTTATAGCACCTCCTATTACTCTTACTGGTTTCCGGCTTTTCTGACTTTTCTGATTCAACTTTCTTTTCAGCAGTAAATGACTCCTTGCCCTTGTATGATGACCTGGGAGTGAGTCTTACTTTCTCATACACTTGAATTTGTCTCTTCAATTCGCTTATGTTATTGGCCTGGTAAAGGACTGTTTTATTAAATTTTGAATCTGGGATTCCATCAATGAAATATTCGACTAAACTCTTCTCGTCTAATTGTATTGTCTTGCCCAACTCCATTAAACAGTACAAGTACTCTAACATTGTCTCACTTCTATTTAATTTTCTACTTCGTAACTTCCGATGAACTTCTGCTGATGAAAAAGAAACCTCAAACTCTTTCTGCAAACATCTCTTTAGCATTTGCCAATCTCTAAGGCCACTTTGACTCCTAACAAACATTTTCGCTGCTCCAACCAGCAACTGTCTTGCGTACACAAACATCTGCAGCGAGTTCCACTGCACAATTTCAGCCATCTCCTCAAATTCGCTGATCCACTGATTAATGTCAGGTGAATCTGTTCCACTAAAAGGCGATAGACATTCCACATCTTTCAACGTATATAAGCTCTTATGTACAGGGACTACTCTTTCCACGATTGCGCCGGCTTCGGCCATATCACTTACATCAGAACCGACTGCACTAACACAATCATCCGTGTCGACTGTACCGTCCGAACTTGTTAGTCCGTAATGCCCTAAAAGTCTTTCCTGCAAGTCTGCCTTAAGTCCTTGAGTATTAAGTCTTAACTTAGTCAACTCTTCTCTAAGCTCAGTAACATTTAGTCTTAAAATAGTTTGCTTATCCATTTTTAAAAATTTAAATGAAAATATATAATAATATTATAAAAATATAAATTTATCAAATACTTCAACTAGTATTCCAAAATCTTATAGATATTGTAAGATTTAATAATTTATCAATCAAATTCTCTTATTTCAATTTCCAAATCTCTTTGTTTTACGTTACTTTAACAATCAAAGTTATCATCAAAATTAACCAAAATCAAAATATTACTTCAATTTCCAAATCTCTTTTACGTTACTTTAATAATCGAAATTATTATCAAAATTAATCAAAATCAAAATATCTCTTTTACGTTACTCTAATATTCGAAATTATTATCAAAATTAATCAAAATCAAAATATTACTTCAATTTCCAAATCTCTTTTACGTTACTTTAATAATCGAAATCATTATCAAAATTAATCAAAATCAAAATATTAAGTTACGTTAGATTTTCACAACAAATTTTCCATACAATTGTTCTCACCCACTGCGCGTCTTTTAGCAATCGTCTCTGCTACTGCGCACCACCAAATATTGTTTATTCAATCTGCTGCGTCACTGCGTCACACACTTCACAAGGCAACAACAACAGCAAACACTTCACTAGGCAACACCAATTACAGCATACACTTCACTAAGCAACAACAGCTTACACTTCCCTAGGCAACACCAACAACAGTTTATGATGAAACACAATTGCGAGTGTTTTTTCTTTCTTCTTAAAATTTTGTTTCAAACACGTCTTGTTTTGATTTTCAAAAACACCAACAAAGTTTTTTGTTTTTCAACCGCCTGATCATAAGTTTCTTTTCTTTACGTTGACAACACACAGTATTTTTTCATCTTTTCGTTTTTCTGCTTGATGGCAAGAATAGTTTTGTTTTTCTTCTTTCAACACGTTAAGTTTTGATTTTTGATGAACGACAACAACACTCTAAGTTTCGTTCCACAACAACACAATTTTCTTTTTATAAGAGACAACAGAACTAAGTCTGTTTCCCTCCACAGTATTTTTGTTTTTTAAGTAACAGCAATATTTGCTTTACTCCACAGTTTTTTTTTTTTTTAAAGACAACAAAGATCATTTGTTTCACTCCACAATTTTTTCGTTCTTTTTAAGAGACAACAAGACAATGTCTGTTTCTCTCCACAGTTTTTTAAGAGACAACAATATCTGTTTCTCTCCACAGTTTTTTATTTCTTCTTTTTTAAGGGACAACAAAACAAAGTCTGTTTCCCTCCACAGTTTTTTAAGAGACAACAATATCTGTTTCTCTCCACAGTTTTTTAAGAGACAACAATATCTGTTTCTCTCCACAGTTTTTTATTTCTTCTTTTTTAAGGGACAACAAAACGAAGTCTGTTTCCCTCCACAGTTTTTTAAGAGACAACAATATCTGTTTCTCTCCACAGTTTTTTATTTCTTCTTTTTTAAGGGACAACAAAACGAAGTCTGTTTCCCTCCACAGTTTTTTAAGAGACAACAATATCTGTTTCTCTCCACAGTTTTTTTATTTCTTTCTTCACATAGAAATCATTTTTTAAAAAATAACGACTTTTTTTTCAGGGTGGGTTTTTTTTTTCTTTTATTTGTTCTCTCACTCTTTTCTCAAAAAAAAAAACACTTTTGCTAATGCAAAAACACAAACTTCTTTTGTTAATCTTGTTAATGCAAAAAAAAAACACATCTTCAACACTATTTTTCTCATCGGCTCACATTTAAGATGACATTTTGGTTGAACTTCCAATAATGTGGGAGTCTTCCAATTTCGGTTGAGTCCCCAAAAGTTGTAGGATATGACACATATCCTGGTTGAACTCTCAAAAGTTGTGGGATATTTCTTTCATATCCCGGTTGAACTCTCAAAGATGTAGGATATTTCTCTCATATCCCTTTTTCAATTAACAACACAACACTTTCATTTAAAAATATTTATTAAGAAAAGATTATTATTAAAATACTTATGAACTACTACGATCTTTCCATGTTGGGCGTAACTTATCAACTAACTTATGATCTATATTATTTTCGTCTTCGTCTCCTTTTATTCTGTCATGTCAGTTTCTTATGTCCCGTTATTATTGTTTGTCTCTGTCGTCAAATCAGGTTATCTCTTGTATTGTTTTCAGAGGTCGACCGCGGTTGATGCCCTACATATATATATATATATATATATATATATATATATATATATATATATATATATGTACATATATATATATATATATATATATATATATATATATATATATATATATATATATCATAGCCTGAAATGAAAAAGGGCGTAACTAAAGTAAAAATAAAATTTATTTTTTTTCCTTATTTTTGAGCTCCTAATTGAAGTAAGTCCATAATCAAACAAAAAATCAATGCTTAATTTTTGTGTTAGTTATGCCCTTTTGCATTTCAGGTGACGACACATACTTACCACACAACATTTCAATTGGAACAAGGGGTACTTCTCTCTGACAATAAACTGCATCCGATTCTATTTTTTAGATTACAATAAGGAACCTACATTTTAACTATGCCTCCTAACGCAAATGTATTAGTTAGAGAAGTTTAACATATCCTAATACACAATAACCAGTACTAAGCTGAGTTATGAGGGGAATCGCTTTTTAGAAAATTTCATTTTTTTCAAGTGGGTCTGCCCAGGGATCCAACTTGGGACCTCAGGTATACTAGGCGGATGACTAATCTGCTATACCACGGCGGTTCACATAAATGATTTAAGGCTGACCAATAAATAAGTACTAAAGAACTGCCCAATACAATTGAATTTTAAGTAAGAGCCATAGGAAGCCATAGTCAAAGTACAAGCCATAGTAAAAGTACATGCCACCGTAAGGGAGCAATTAAGGGAGCAATATTTAAGAAAATTTAATATCCATTAATTGAGGCTACACTGGAAGGTATACTTAAATTTAAGCATTGGTAATGCATGTTTAATAATTTACTATGGTTTTGTGATTGTTTTTCAAAACAAAAAACTTTAATAAAAGCAACAAGAATATTTAGTAAAATATTTAGTTTTTATGAAGAAATATAGAAATATAAAGATTCTGATAAAATTATTTTTCTCAAAATGACCATTTCTCAGTTATTTCATTATTTAAGTAAATGTAAATATACATTGCAATGTATTACATATAATTCTACATCTGCATAATAAATGACGAATTAAGTGATCAGATAAATTGATTAAATTATAAAAAAATATTTTATAATTTATTATTTATTATACTCGTATTAATGTAAATTTAGAAAAAAATATATGTTTAAATATAAAGAATTTAATTATACAAAAACTCATATGCTTTGTTTTACAATTAAGTTTAACATTTAAATATTTCATGTTTATTGGTGGAAAACAATTTGTGTTTTCAAAACAATTATATTATAAATTTTTTAACAAATGTTTTTATTCCCAGTTTTACTTTTAGAAATTTTTCCAGCTAAAAGTTTAGCTCTTTAACCCCTTTTGTTCATTTGCAAATATTGTGAACAAACAGCAATTTGTTGTGTGCACAAAACAAAACAAAACAACATAAAATAAATTCGAATTGAAAAAATTTCAAAACTAAAATTGCATGTCAACCACATAAATAAATAAAATCGTTTTGTGTTGCTTTTTATTCATTTTCCGTTTTGTTTTTGTGTGTCTATTTTATAATTATATTATATTTTACGTATTTGTTCATCTTTTTTTTTTGTACCATATTTTAGTAGTTGGTCATTTGTTTTAAGAAAAAAAAGTAGTAGAAAAATATTTACAAATATATTTGTTTAAAATTGGTTTATAAATCCAAATCAAATTGTTGTCTTTTTGTGAGTTGTGCCATGATTGGGGGCAAAAAAACATTCAGTTTTTAGTCTTTATTTATTTAAAAAAATAAAATTTTATTTAACTCTTTTTTTAATTTCTTTTATATTTATAATTTTTAATTTAAAGAATTTTATTTTGTATGGGAATCCTAAAAAATGTATGTACTTTTTGGCTTGCATTAGAAAATATGCTAATTTTAACTGTATAGTATTGTAGTTACTTCAAAGTCAATTAATCCTATATTTAACTATTAATATATTTTTGATTAATAGGTACTTACTACAAATGATTATAACATCATTTGTAATAACTATTTATAACCTTTCTAAAGGCTTAAATATTAGATTAATTCAAACGACTTTTCGGTATCGCTTTGTTGAAATCAGAAACAAAGTGAGAAGATGCCTGAAATCAATTTTCTTAATTTTCCTATTAAAACCTGTTATTTATAAATAGAGAAGAGTATCTAAAATTCTGAATGACCGAATATGTAGCTGACTTGTTTTTTACCCCATTTAATAAAAACATGTTTAAAATTAATTTCATTATAATGAGTGTATTTACATAATTTATAGGTTAAATGCTACAGAAATTTAATTAAAATGTATTTTAAATATTAATACAAAATGTAAATAGTTCGATAAAAAATAAAACACAATGCAAGCGAAATATAATAAAGGAAAACAAAATTAATGTAGTTTTAGCATAAACTTATATATGTGTACAATGTACAAATACTATGTAATTATGTAATTGAAGGGTTGATTTATTTGTTAATTAAATTTGAATTTATCTTAAACTACATAAAATATAATTGAAATATAAAATCTTAAAAAAATGAGATTATTAAATAGTAATTCATGAAAAAAAACAAAGGTCGGTTCTTATTTGTTATATAAAAATGGAGAAAATATTTAATTTCTTTTTAACGTTTAACAAAAAACTAGCAATAAGAAGAGCAAAAACTGAATACAAATTTGGAAAATAACCTTATTTCATGTATGTATTTTTGGTTAAAATATAAAAACTTTGTCAATCTTTTAACAATTTTTTTTTCTTCAACTTTTCTATAGAAAATTCTTCTCATCGTCAACTTTTCTATAGAAAACTCTTCCCATCGTCAACTTTTCTATAGAAAACTCTTCCGACCGTCAACTTTTCTATAGAAAACTCTTCCCACCGTCAACTTTTCTATAGAAAACTCTTCCCACCGTCAACTTTTCTATAGAAAACTCATCCCACCGTCAACTTTTCTATAGAAAGCTCTTTCCACCGTCAACTTTTCTATAGAAAACTCTTCCCACCGTCAACTTTTCTATAGAAAACTCTTCCCACCGTCAACTTTTCTATGGAAAACTCTTCCCACCGTCAACTTTTCTATAGAAAACTCTTCCCACCGTCAACTTTTCTATAGAAAACTCTTCCCTACCGTCAACTTTTCTATAGAAAACTCTTCCCACCGTCAACTTTTCTATAGAAAACTCTTCCCACCGTCAACTTTTCTATAGAAAGCTCTTTCCACTGTCAACTTTTCTATAGAAAACTCTTCCCACCGTCAATTTTTCTATAGAAAACTTTTACTTTTTTTTGAGAATTACAATTTTTGAAACACCTTTTTTTATAGTTCATTGTATATTCAAAATAAAAATCTTTAAATTTAAAAAACTACTTACCAAAATTAATGATGACATAGACTAGAGTACAAAATGTACAATTTATGTAACTAATTAAATTCATTGTTCATTTGCTCATTAAATAAATGCAAATATTTGTTATTATTTCCCTTTAATTGATATGCAAATTGTTTAGTCACGATTGATTTTTTGAGCATTCGAAGTATTCAATAATTTAAGATCGTTTGAAGAAACATCCTTCAATCTGCAAATAAAAAGCAAATAGAAATAAGTGTTAGTAAAATACAAATATAATTAAATTTTGCCTAACACAAGTACGTATATCAAGGAAATAAACTAATTTATAACATAAAAGTAAAAAATCATTGTCAAGGTTACTGTTTACTTCAAGTTATAAGAAAATATAATGATTTTTCATCATTTGCTTTAAACGTGTGTTTAGGTTAGACGAGTTTTTTACGATAAATATTTTGCTGGTATTCTATCTAGGCAACACCTTATTAATAGGTGTCACGTAATTGTTAACTTTGCTTTTATTTTGCTTCATGCTTTAATTTGAATTTTACTGCAGCCAAAAGCAACGCTAGCTGGTTTTTTAATACACATGTAACTTGTATCGCATATTGAGGAAAACTGTATGTTTGAGCGTTCAAAGTGTTCATTTTATTGCCTGTCTTCATTTGTGTTTAACACATGAGGTTGGCTGTGTGGTTGTATTGGCATGTTGTTTGCCTGTGCAAAAAATCAACATTATACCTGGTTGGAAATGGCACTTCTAATAATGATATGTCAATATGTAAATTTTGCCAACAATTACACTGAAACATTAGGTCTTAAGTATATTTACATCAAACATTTGGTTCAAATCATGGCCTTGAACGTGGCTACAGTAAATATATTTTGTATGATGTTGCTGTTATACCAAACCAAACCTTTTTGTATTAGTCCAAAACTTATACTCCCATTTGGGATTTGTTGTAGCAAACTTTATTACTATGTTTGGATGTGGCAAACAGATTTAGTCCTGCATTGGTTTATGTATGTCAGACATGTAATAGACGCATTTTTTAAATATTGATCTTTTACCGTTTTATACGTTTTTCATGCTAAGGGCTAAATATAAATAATTTGTGTTAAACATGTGTGTATTGATTTTTTATGGAGATTTTTTACGAGAATTATAAAGCACAAGGATTTTTATACATTTTTTATTGACATGCAATTTATCTGATAAATTTAAGCAATCGATTTGATGGAGGGCTTTAATTAAAGTTTTTTATACATTATTTGGTGAAAGCAAATATTAAACATAGGTTGTTTGGATTATATAGTATTTAGTAAATTTTGGTCAATATAATTATAAAGCAATCGTCTTCAAAGATGTACATCTTTGACAATAAATTTGATTATAATTTCAGTCTCTAGATTACTTTCATCACTTTATTTATGGCAAATTCAGAAAAACTATTTCTTTTGTTTTGTCAGTGGATAAACATTTAATTCAACTATTATAGATTTATACACTTATCTTATTTTATTAATTCAAAAACATCAATGTAGTAAATATAAATTAATTTCTACAGTTGCACTTTTATCTTTTCGTTTGTATCGACAAAGTACTTGAACAACTTTGTAGCTGGAAGTATTTTTGCTTTTGTATTTCATGTATTTCAACTGCAACTACAACAAGTACTTTTATATTAAAGTTGTTGAATAGAAAATGCTATAGACTATTGCTATTTGTTCCAAAAGCACTTTTTAACACACCAAATATTTTTTTTTCGTTTTACTACTACTTTTACTACTTATTGTATCTTTTGATTTTTATATTATTTCTTTTACAAAAAAGCTTTAATGGGCAACCATTCAGCAGGTTGGCTGGTTGAATAGTTAGTCGGTCAGAAGCAGAAACAGCAGCAGCAGCAGTTGCTTGGTGGAACTGAAGTAGAAATGGAACAAAGCAAGTGTAAAAAATTTAACTTTATATCAAGGCTTAAAAACTTTAATCCTAGAAATAATATTATTTTTATACCAGCAAAACTAGAGTAGCAGAATAGCAGAAGAACTAAATTTCCAATCATTCTTTTTCCTTACTTTGTTTGATTGTATTCATGTGCATAAGTATGAGTTGCATTGGTTTAATGCTTGTACTAGCTGTTAGAGACAAAGATAGAGTGAAACCTTAGTAGATATTTTGATATTGTGGATGTTCTTCAAAGGTACATTATATTATATTTTATTCTATTCTACTTTTTTAAAACTTTTCGTAGTTAAATAAAGTTTTGTTTTTTATTTTATAATGATTTTTTGCTGGGTTTTTACTCTATTATCCTGCACTAAGTGTTGTTCTTTTAGATATTATTTAAAGTGTTGTAATTTTTTATTCCTCTATATATCTCTTTTTATTTTCTTTTAACAAAGTCCTTAGGTAAATTTTCTAATTACTTATTGCTGCCGGGCTAAGATACTTAGAAATGAAAAGTATAACAAAATACGAAGAAAAAAAAAAGAAATGAATAGATTTCTGCTATGTTGTCGTAGCATTAGTTAGTAAGTAAAAACTATAAAAAGTAGTTTGCTGGAAGTTTATTTCATTATTTCTACTCCTATTCGTATGTACGAGTAGGTATATATGTATATAAGGATATTTGTATAGCAAAATAAAGTGAATGGCAAATGTTTGTTATAAGTAGATTAAAGCTTTAAAGTTATAATTTAGTTTTCATTATCATTTCTTTATACCATTTTTACAATTAGATATACAAATTTTTTAATTTAACTTTCATTTTCTTTTCAAGGCAAAGTAAATATGAAAAGATTATTACTTAATCTTTATTTTCAATTAATATAAACTTCTTGGAGTTAAATATTTGTACAGGGATTTTATTTGAGTTACCTTTATGTAGGTATTTAAAGATTTATTAACGCCCTCAAGCTTTTATGTTTATTTACTTGCTAAATAAATCAAATACTTATATTTTTTTCGATATTTTTTCACTTATTCTGTTTATTTTTATTTCATATGTCAAGGTGTGTTTGTGTACTCTGCGAGGAAATATTTTTTATTCTTTTTTTGGAGTACTTTTTACTTTTGTTTGCCCATCAATATTTTGTCGAACCAATTAGATAATTGATTTTGTGTGTTCGTCTAGGAAAAGCTATAAATTATATTTTTGCTGGAATCCTTATATCGAAAAGGAAATAAAGCAAGTGCTAAGAAAGACTTTTCATCATTTACTTATAGTGACTGTCGTAAGGTTTTTCTTATAACTTTATTCATTGCTAATATTTAACATTTTCGTCTTCTATATAAGAAGTAAAATTACTAAATAATTTTTTGATTTTCTTAAAATGTTCGTTTTGTGTTGTTAGTTTCCGACTTAATTTTTTCCTGAAATGAGTTTTTTTTCTAACCCAACTTCAGACTTAAGCAGCATCAATATTACATAACTAATAAAGTATGGATAATTATTTTTCAAATTAATTAGAAAAAAAAAATAACATAAATTGTACAAGAAGTTATTGTCTGTTTGCCTGTCTGTCTGTCTGTCTATCTGTCTGTCTTTCTTTCTGTCTGTTGAAAGCACAATAGCGCCTTAACTGTAGGAGTTATTTAGTTCACTGAAAAATATTCTTAATATCTTTGAAAATTTTGGTATTGACATCGGTTTACAGTTGAACATAGCTCCCGTATAACGTCGCCTAGGCTAATTGCTTGTTTGCTATTATATGACAAACAATTGCAGATATGATGATAAAATTAAGTACAGAGAAGTTTTGATACATACAAAACACATACGAAAACAGTATAAATATCATTTAAAATACACTTAAGTGCCACTAAATGATAAACTATAATAGCTATGGCCACTAAATTTAGCACAAAATTTATGTAAATGTCAGCCTGTGTGCAACATTTGACCATAGCTCCTATACCAAAAGCTTATTGAAGTACAAAAATATCAAAAAGATAGGGGGTTTCTGTCTGTCAATTGAAAACGCGGTTGCCTTTTAACGAAAAGAGCTAGAGGAACAAAGTATTTTCTACAAAAATTTATTGAATTTGGGCGAAATCGGGTCACATTTAGTTAGAGCTCACAAATAACCCCGCCACGGGAATCGCATTAATCCTAATAAATTAAACACTATTGTAATAGATATGACAACAATATTTAAAACAGAGAAGTTTTATGCAACTATTGGTCAGTATATCAAATTTTGTAGGAATCGGTCCATATTTGACTATAGTTTTGATATAAAAATCACTCTCGGAACCACTAAAATGTCAAAAATGTCAGTTAAAAGCAAAATTTTGCATAAATTAGTTTTATATAAATACCAAATAGTATATACAATTTTGTGACAATCTGTCACTATTTGACTATAGATCTTATGTATATAACATCCCCTTTGGAAGTACATTTATTATATGAAGATTTCACCTTCGAAAATAGGTAGCTATCAATCAATGTTAAATCCAGACTTTATATACGGTGGATGCATTAGGAATTCCTAACAAAATATATGGACCTGCCATGTTACTAGCCTTACTATAACACAAGGAAAAGTATTTAACAGCTTATTAATGTAAAGCTATACCCGGTTATGAGACCAAATTTTGTGCAAATTAAATACCAGGAAAACCAGTTAGACCCTTTTAAATGTTAAACTATAAAGCTACTGCAACCAAATTTAGTAAAAAGATTTTGTCAACAATACGACATACAAGTAACAATTTTTTTCGTCCATTTGGTCCACATTTTAAATTAGCACCCTCGAAGATATGTCAGATATGTTTCTAAATTTAATACAACTTCATGTTGAGTATATAAGATTCGGTACAGCCGAATATAACACTCTTATTTTTTTCAGAATTATGATAAAACAATTTGTCTAGCACAATTTTTTGTTTAAAAACAAATTTAAATGGAATGACCTCAATGTAATATTTCTGTGAATTGGTACGTATGAGTAATAATTCTTTCTATTAAAATATCAATATATCACATACGCTCCGGTGAACTACATAAGTAAAAAGTGTTAAACTCTGAACAAATAGAGATTATTATCTGGTATATGTATTTGTATACATTTGTCATACATAGTGGTTATTTAACATTTTGTAACAATTTTAAGTTGAAACACTTGTCCGAAAGTTGTCCATTTTTAAATATATCGATGGCTTAATATAAAAAAGGACTAACTCGATTTTTTGTTACTCTACAGGAGAACGAAAAAAACTGAATGAAAACCGTTAAATTGTTGGTACAATAAATAAAGCCACAGCCACAAGCCACAGATATATCGATGGCCTTATAAAAAAGGCCTAACTTAGAACTTAGATAAAAATTTTATGCCATTGGAAACCTAGATACTTTTAAAAGCGACAACGTTGCAATAAATGAGCGATATTTATTTTTATATTTTTGTACAGTTGTTATAAAATAAAAAAACAAAAATATTTTTTTTCTTTAGCATGATAAAATACTTGAATTTTTAATTAAAACATATCTACTATATTGTTAATATTCAAAATATTCTTAGAGCTTAACAAAATTTTCGAAACTTTTAAAACACTTACCAATGGAGATATTGTTTACATTCCTTCAAGTGCTTCAAGTTTTTTTAAAAAGTACTTTTGTTGAAAATATTTTAAAATTTCTTTTGCACTTTGCGATGATTTCTTATCTATTATTTTATCTTAATAATTTAAAAAAATTTCTCTTTTTAATAGATCTTCTTTGAAACATTAATAATCATTAGAATCATGACATTGTGACACTTTTGTTGATTTTAAAACAAAACCAACAAATAAATCTCACAGACACACAGAAAAATAAATGAAAATTGCAAACACACAGAGGCACACGCACAGTCTCTTATGTTAAATGCAATTAAAAATGAAAGGATTATTTTTGTTTAATTTTTCATCAAAAGCACAAATTGCACGACATTTTTAAATGAAATTTTACCACTTCTCGTATTTTTCAGAATATTTTGTATGTTATATTTTTCTTTTTTTTATACACATGGAGGTATTGTTGTTCGAAAAGGTAAATGAACTTTTGTTTAAAATCTCGTAAAGGTTTTATACTTATTTTATAGGTTAAAAATAACCATAAGAGAGTTTATGATTTTTGTATTACTTTCTGGACTTGGCAGTTTTGTAATTTTTTTTACTTGATGAAGTTATTTTTACTTTATTTTTTCTTGTATATTTTTTTAATTTTTTTTCTTTTTGGTATAATTTTAAAATTTTACTTGTTTTATACTTTTTTCGGCTCTTAAATACACCCAGCACGTTCGTTTGCTTTTGGAGCAAAATATCAACTAAAGTTTTTCTTTATATATTTGCACTTGGTTTGTTATATGTAAAGGAATATTCGTGTGATTTTTTCCCTACATTTTCTACACGAATTTGTGGTAAGTTTTTACAGCATATACAGCCGTGATTCCTTTGGATAAATAATAAATAATCGTGAATTTCTATACATCGGAAAAAGCATAAAATGTTTTCTTCATCACAGCAGTTGTTCTCTTTTCCTATCTCTATGATATGGTGAGTATTTTGTTGTGGTGAAATTTGAACTATTATAAACCTTTGCAATTTAGGTTATGAGCTCAGAGAATGTGGGTTGTTTGAGAGCGGAAAAGGAATTGTGTAAGAAATGGAGAAACATCCCTTAGCAGGCAATGACGTATACAGTAAAGTGGAATGCAACAGGTGTTAACTGGTATTTCCAAAATTTTGTTATAAACATATAACAGTTTTCAGATTGTGTTTTCTGTTGTTGTGGTGAATATGAGTATATTATCTTTGGGTGACATATAAATGCATATAAGCCAACAAAATGTCAAACAAATTATAACTTTAAAGTAGTTAAATCAAATAATTGAATCTTAAGTCCTTTTTCATTAAAAATTTAATATTGTAGAATAAAAAAAAATGCTGTTTGAATAAAAATAATTTGTAAATTTTATACCATGATAAATTTGTATGTGGAATCATGTTGGAAATTAACCAAATGTTGATATAGGATATTAAAAAATCCATTAACCAAAATGTTTCTAAAAGTTTTATTTTTCAATTTTAATAATGTCTTAACTTTTATTTGTTTATACTGAAAATTCAAGATTATTATTAGTTGCAGTACTAAGATTGTAAATATGCACTAAGAGTTATGCGGAAGTTGTGCAGTTTTAATTTAGTACACCCTTCACCACCAAAGGTGGAAAGGGTATTATAAATGTGCTGATGTATGTAACGCATAGAAATATTGGTCTTGGACCTTTTAGTATACCAACAGACTTAGAATCACTTCCTTTCTGTCAGTCCTTTCGTCTGGACGGCTGGTCGACTGGTTGGCTTGACTCTAATGTAAGCAATGTAATCAAAGTACAGATCGCCATTCTAAAGATAATTTAATGCATTTTCGCACAGACAAATCTTTTGGTCATTGGTGGGACCATGGATATTGAAATTCGGCCAAATTCAAAACTACTGAATTTCTAGACAATCGGTCTATATTTAACCGCAGCTTCCATATATGTAGGTCAAAACGAAGGAAATAGCGTTATTATATAAGTTTTGGAAAAATCTTTGTATAAACCTAAAATAAGAAAATATTTGTATTTATACACGAAGAAAAAATATTTGACCTCAGTGGTATCGTATGGTCGTGCTTGACCGATTGTAGCATTTTCCTACTTGATTTTAATAAATTTCATGCTTTTCAATTCCTTATTTCCGTCATAGTTTTTATCAAATCAATTAAAACATCTATAGCTAAAGGCATTGAATGAAGCTTGTTAATATCAAGTACAGCACTATCCCGTAAAAACAATAAGCTTGCTTCCGACCTCATAAAGCGTGTGTGGGACATGGTCTAATAATAGCCTTTTGCACATTTGTATAACATGCATAATTTCGACTAGGCGGACTTTTATTAATCATTGTTTTATACGTTTGTTAAAATTCATTATGAATGACGTACGCTTAATAAGACTTATCGTATGAGGATGTCATAAGGTAAGTCTTTGATTGGGATCTACAGATAGAATTTAAATATAATCTTATGTTAAATTTAGAACTAAATATAAAGTATATGTATGGTCTTTACCTAAATTTATCTTTTTAGCTTGGAAATAAGAAACGTCTTTTCCTTGAGCACTTGAAACTTTTGTGACTAAACAAAATTTTCTAAAAAAGAGATTTTCTCATAGTCCTTAGACATAAGTAAAACATAAAGTACTTAAATCTATACAAAAATTGTGCAAAAATAATTCTGTGAACATGATAAACAGGATTATGCACGACTTAACACACAATTTAAATATAAATTAGTTACGCCCTGGTGACAAAACTGACAAAAATCATTGTATCTTTTCAGGAGCTACTTGTGTGTGTATGTGTTTTTTTACAAATAATAAAAAGAGATTTGTTAAAATATTTTCCAAAATTGTATACGAAAGGTACAATTTTGTTGGTAATAAAAAATTGGGTGAAATAAAATAAAAACTAAATACTGGAATATTTTTAGCTTAAGAAAAAGTGTTTTGAAAAGAATATAAAATAAAAATATAGAACAGTGATTTTAAAAATTAATAAAAATGTTACTTTTATATAAAAAAAAAAAAACATTTGTTATCATTTTACTTGATGAATATTCTTATTGTATTATTAAATATTTTTTAAACATGTAAATATTTTATTATGTTTATACTTTTATTTTTATGCCAACAAAATTAATTTTTTACTTTTTTTAATTTGTGTTATTTAATAATTTGCACTTTTATGAATTATAAAAGCATATTTCATATATTATCCATTAAAAGGTTGTGGTGGTACACATTAGATATTGGTCTTTATTTCCGGTTATAATTAATTCGAAATTAAACATATTTATTAAATGTAATGCGAAAAAAAAGGTGAAAAAATAAATTATCATATTTTTATTTTATTAAATTATCAACATTTTTTCATATTTCATTCAACTTTTACAGATTTTTCTATATTTTAGTTATTTCATTTGACATCGAAAAAGATTTAATTATATTTTTCACTTTATTAATTTTTTTCATATATCCAATGTATGTAATTTTAATTTTTTTGCGATGGACTCGCGAGTATATGAGAGTACTTTTTGTTTTATAGAAAAGAAAAAAAAATTATATTATATTATAAAAATGTGTGTCTTATTTATTTTGATTTAATTATACGAAAACCTTTTAAACTGTATATGACATTGCTTTAGTTTTGTATGTTAGTTTGAAATTCACAGAATAGCAACAGTGTTCCCTGGCAAAGCAACACAAAATAGTTGTTAACAGCTGCGAATTCAGTTTATCGAAAAGCATCGCTTTCTTTAATAGATCATGTTATTAAAATTGTTTCGGAAATAACGAGCAATATAAGGACTAATAGAATTCGTTACATTACTATATTTTTCGTTTTTTATTAGGGTCTACTGTTTATACAAAAGAGATAAAATTATATACTTGTAGTTGAATGACTGCATACATGACTTAACAACATTACCAACATAATTAAAAATATAAATATGAAACAAAAAATAACATTTCATTAAAAAAAAATGGCATACAATTACAAAAACTCAGATATAATTTAATAAATGCGGGTTGACAAGAGTGCGTTTGAAGGCATCATTCTGTTAAACAGAAGCAAACACTACAAAATAAACAACTAATTACGAAATGTTTTCAAATAAAATAATGAAATAATCTAAATAGTAAAAATGTCTTGTATAAAGATTCAGTAGAAGTTGCTTAAAATTTAATTAAAAATTTTATTAATTAAAAAAATTTAAGCATTTTTTTATGTAGATTCTTTTCTAAAATTTCGCAAGTACATCGTATATGGAAACTATGGTCAAATGTGAAATATTTGGAGATTTTCAAAACTAGACACCTCGACCAAGATTCACATAAAGAAACAGGCGTAAAGGCTTTCAAGTATGTTTTGAGCAGTATTGAAAACTGTTCCATCCTAGTAATTGATAATTTTTGCATTAATATGTAACACTGGGTAAAATATATCTCCATTATTTCACATCGAATTTCAATTGACAGTCAGCCGATTGTAGTATACATAATAAAACGATATTAAGACATGAAAAGTCGTAGTAATGGGCTGGGAATGTTACCATAACAGATCTCTTGATATGGTCCTCTATTATCAGATATCAAGGGAATTCTCGCCTTTTAATAAAAACAAGTAGGAAAGTGCTATAGTCGGCCAAGCCCGAACATACGATACACTTCACCACTAATCTTAAAGCCGTTCTTTTTCGTGTATAAAATTTTTGTCATTATACAAACATTTTCTCAAGACTCACTAAATTTATGCTGTTTCGTAATTTGGACTTATATGAGAGCAAGGGTCAAATGTAAACTGATTATCTTGAAATTTAGCAAATTGATTACAGTATTTAATAAAATATGTAAAAATGTCATTATCTTCAGATTTACGAGCGTTTTTTTGATTTTTGTCTCATTTAGTGCGTTTTTACAGAAAAGTTTAAATGGGAGTTTATGGTCAAATGTGGACCGATTTCAACGAAATTTAATGCAGTGGTTTTTTTTTTGCACCGGCAGTATTTCTTTTAAACTTAAAAAAAATATATTGATATTTGTGGCCAAAATATTAAATCCAGGAAGTGGGACCTATATGTGGTACCATAAAAGATGTATCAATTTTGATGAATAGCAATAGCCATAGTTGTACTATCAAAAAAATCTGTGCATATTTCATCAAATTATCCTTAAAATTGCGACCTGTACTTTGATTACAAGGCTTACTTCTGGGTCCAGTAGAGCGGTTCGCCTTCCATACAAAAGAAAGTTGTGTCAATCACCCCCTAAGATGAAAGAAAATGTTAAAGCAATTCTATTTTTTTTTTATTTTTTTACCACGCCTACAATAGCCCCTACAGAGCCGTGAACACCGATTTATAAAGTGGTACGATCGGACTAAAGATGGCGACACAGTTAACAAAATACAAAACGGGCGGTATTTGTAGGCGTGGTAAAAAAATAAGAAAAATATTTTTAGATTTATTTTAACATTATCTCTAATCCTAGGGGTTGACTGACTAAACTTTTTTTTCGAACCACTCTAGGGTCCTGCCAGCCAGCCAGTCGTCCGGCCAGGCAGATGGACAGACAGACTGACATCGTTAAAACGACTTAGAAAGTGATTCTAAGATTCTAAGGTATACTTAAAGGTGGGTCTAACAGGTCTAAGCGTTACATACATCAGCACAAACTTATAAATACCCTTTCCTATGGTGGTGAAGGGTATACAAATTGCACTATTAAAATAGTTTCGAAATATGTATTTGATAACAAAAATGTTCTATATTTTTGTCTACGTTAGCTTACGCACTTTTCAACCCGACTGTTAAACCATATTAAAACCTTAGTTTTATATTTCTTAAAGCCAATTTATAAATGTTTATTAAACTAGACACATTTTCATAAATATTAATCCTATAAATAATCACCTGAAGCAAAAAATATTATTAAATTTATTATGAAATTATTAACAAACAATCACTTTCATGTACTTTAACCTTTATATCTTAATTTAATTACTTTAAACTTCAATTCAATTTATTTTCCTTTAACAATTGTTGCTCTTTTATCCTGTGCTGAAGAAATCGTTGAAGAGATAGAAAAAATCCTTCAATTTTCAATCTCATTTAATACCTACAAATACTTTCTTTTCTATACGGAAAATACGGAAAACACAGCAAGTGCGAGTACTTACTTAATTGGCTATAATTGCTTTAAGGATCAAATATAATTGACAAGGTAATAAAGTGAATTTATTACTAAGTTGTAGATGGTTCTATATAATATTCTATAAACACATATTTTTTTTAATTTTTCTTTTATATTCGTCCTTTAGCTTCCTTGTTAGAATTTCATGCTTTGGTTTTAGCAATTTTCTCATGATAAGTTAGGGTTAACAATTACGGATTCGAAATTTTGTCGTGCTATGTAAAGTATTAATAGTATGTACTATGTAAATATAAAAAAATTTAAAGCAATTACTTGTTTAAGTGAGTAGTATTAAAAGGATGCCAGAAAGTAAAAGAGAAGACTGCAATGATTGGTAATTTCCGGCTAAATGTTGAATATGTATAAGCAAACATTTTTAGTTTGCTAAGAAAGCATTGGTTGTTTGTTTAACTTTTATTTTAAAGATTTATTGATTTTATATTTGAAATGTGTTTAGCTTTTTCCACGGAAAAACATATTTATTTAAATTTGTTATAACCAGAAAAAAATCTGTAAAACGGAAGTTTGCCTCACAGCAACTTTGTATGTATGCAAGTGAATTAAGTCGGCTACAGCTTGACAAATAGTCAGTATTAGGTATGTGTAAATATTTTTTTAACGTTTTTTATTTAAGTGGGAAAATAGGAGAAATGTATGCCTACAATGACTACCGGGTGATTGCAAATCTTCCCAAAAAGTATAAACAAAATATATAACAATGTAAAATAAAGAATTTTTAAATTTTAAATAAAATTATGTACAAACGAAATAATTTCAGCCCTTACCAACATTTTTATAGCTGTATATATACACAAGAATTTCGGAAATATTCTCTTGTTGTATTTGACTGTGTTAGTATGTAGTTTTGTATGTGTAGGCGTTCGTATTTGTTAACAAATATTTAAACAACAAATTGTTGTTAAAGCAAAATACGATAAAGATTTATTTGAACAAGGTAAATATTTCAGTGACAATAAAGCAACTACAACAACAAGTGAGATTAAGCTAAAAATAAGCAATATTAGTGATATTTGTTTAAATACCCTACACCATAACGAACATTCTTTATGATTTGTATAGTTATCTTTTAAAACTCCAACTCTGCTATTCATTAACTATGTAATAAAACTAGTCGACCTAAGATCATTTGGTAGTATGTTAATTAGTCGGATTTGTCACCTTCTGAATTGTTTGAGTTTGTTTTTATTTTTCATAAGTATTGATTCATTAGAGGCTTAACATTTTATATTTGATGTTACATTTAATTTAAAATTTGAAATCAATTTAATTTGATGGACAATTTCATTTGAATTTTTAAAAATATTTTGTTTTTTTTTAAAGAGTTTAAACTTATTTTTAATAATTTTCTTTCTAAAATTTTTATTAAATATTTATTTTTAAAAATGATTTACAATAAAATAGGCTATTCTTATTTTATAAAAATTAATTTCCAAACTTTCAGGCTGACACTAAACCTGAATACTAAAATATTTCCATATATATTTGTTTAAAAAACATAAATTGCTTAATTTTACTTTTCTTTTAAACGAATTCATTGGTTTGTATTAAAGTTTTTTACTCAAATTGTTGTGCTTTTAAAAACGCATAAATAATAACAAAAATAATATAATCAAATCCTTTAAAAACGTCTACCAAGAGCAAAACAAATAATATTTTACCAACGAAATAAAAATAAACTTTACTAATGCTACTTAGACACTACTTTAATCCTTGAAGTAAATCAGGAACAAATTTTCAATGGCAAACAGAAAAAACCTTAACAAACTATAAGATATAAGAAAAAAAAATAGACTAAATAAAATTGCCAAAGATAGAAAATATATTAAAGTCAGAAAAAAAGAAGGAAAATGTATATGTACGAATTGATTGTTAAACATTGGCACTTTGGAAAAACATATTTTTCGTGTAAAATCTGCAAGTAAAAAAACTAAAGCCAAAAATAATATTATAAAAAAAGTTAAAAGATAGAAATAAGGACAAATATAGATACTATAATAGAATTGTTCAATAAGTCTTTAATGTTCTGTGTTTCTTTTTCTTTTTTTTTTTGCTTTTCTGCTCAATTTAAACAAACCTCGTAAGCCGGAGACTTTCTTAAAGAAAAATATATTTTAGTTTATTTTCTGTCATTTATTAGGGTTAAAATTCAACAATCAGTACTTTTGTGCGACTATCTACTGGTTTCTATGCAGAAAATGCGATAAGGACACAAATCCAATATAAATGAGGGCTTTTTTTGTTAAAGTTTTCTTTGTATTGGGACATAGTGCAAAAAATTTGAGTTTGTGGTAGTGAAATACTGCCTGAAACCGTTTTCAGATAAATCAGGCTTAGAAACTATTTATTTTTCTATAGCAGACGTACAAATGTATACGAGTACCATGCAGCAGTTGAATAGTATTTTATGAAAAGAAAAGTTTCGCAAATAACAAATTTTCAGCTGTTGAATGCCTTTTGTAGGGTTTATTAGAACTTCATATATGTATGTACGTACATACGACTATCAATAAGTTAAAATATTATTTGCATTTTAGAGAAATTATGAAGAATTTTGTTAAATTTGAATTTTCTCTTAATATAATTAGTCCGTAATCTTTTAAGTCAGTTTAAGTTTAAAAAAGTAATTATTTTATATCAGATTTAATTAATTTAAAAATGTTCATACAATTTTTAAACTATATTGGCTATTTATTGTGTATAAGACTACAGGTTTTGGTTAAATATTCAATCGACATAAAATCTGCATTGAAATCAGTAAATACCATTAAATTTCTATAATCAGTTACATTTAACTTGAATACATTTTTAATTAAAAAATAAAAAAAATGTGCTTAAGAATCCACATAAAAGGAATTTTTAACAAGGCTCAGAACAACAACCTTTCTGTATTTACACAAAAACAGATTTCAGGCTATAAAATGATTCAACTTCCATCTGTCTACCTTGGCAGAAAGTTAATTTTTATTTTGAATTATTTACAGTGTGACTAAAAAAGGCTGACTTTTAGGAACTATGATTTTGTCCACTTACAACTTAAACTTAAATCACTATAATGAATTTCTTTTCATATTTGAGCATATATTTTAAGCAAGTCAGATCGCCAATTTTCTTAGCAATAATATTTTGTGACCCACTGTGCACTGTTTCATGCGTTGGATATTTTACTTTTTTGGTTTGATTTAAATTCTTTACATTTTCTGTGCAGAAACTTTAAATTCAAGTTTAATTTTAAAATAAATTTTCTGTTGCATTTTGGTGGTATAATTTTATTTTGAGTGAATTGAGGTTTATTTATCGTTGACAGTTGTTTTCAAAATGTCACTTAGTTGTTACTCTAGAATTTTAGAATTATTGGTATGTGTAGAATTAAATGAATCAGACATGTATTTTTGTGGCATTGAAATATGTATAATGCTGATAACATGACATATTTTTTTAAATAAAAATGCTTTAAAAAAACAAAAATAATATTGCAAAGGACCTGACTTTTGTATTTATATACACATCCTGTTTTGCTATTGAATTTGTTTTTAAATAATTTAAATTGAAATGTTTTCATTTGTTTCTTATAAACAACATTACAAAATCATGTTTTTTCTTTAAAACCAGAACTATATTTTTTGCTGTAAAATGGTATCAATTATTTAATTTTTTTTAATCAATATAACCTGTCTCTTTAATATTTGATACCTAAAATGCTTCATAGATATTTTTTATGGTTCTCAATTATTGTAACGGAAACAGGAAATCAACAAAGCGCCATATGTGTTTCTGATTATAACGGACTTATTATTCATAGTTTTTATAACACAGCTACATATCGTCATATTAAATACAGAAGTGTATAATGAAAGACTTTATAACGGTTATCCAATTAGAGAAAGGTTAGAAAAGTGTGTTTGTTTGTGCGTTTATGTATTTTTCGTTGCTCTTTACCACTTTAATTTCACATTTGACAGAAAAAAAATATATAAAGTGCAATATCTTTTATTATATTGTCTTTGGTACAACTGATACAAATGTGCAAAAGATTTTTTATTTATTTGCATGTTGTCAACTGATATATATTTAATTAAAAATTTATATTAAATTTTACTAGATGTAACCTTTCTAAGTTCAAGTAACGATTCGTATATATTTTTTGTATAAGTGTGTGTAAACAAATTCAACTATTCATAAATGTATATGAAACCATGTTGCTGACAGTTAGTGAATTTTTACGGTTAAACGTGTAAATTAAAAATTCATAAACTAACAGACAATAGTAATAACAGTGCACTAATAATATTTAAAACATGTGAAAAAATATTAAAAATAGTTTAACACCGGAAGTAAATCAAAACTTTTGCTGAAGTATGTAGAAATGATAAAAATGTCGCTGACGTTGATGAACCGCATTAAAATTAAGGTTCAAAATACATTAAAAATTTGTTATAAAAGAAATTCAAAGCTAAAAATTTTAAAGAACTGGCTATAGATTTTGGTCTAGAAAGGCTGAAACCTTAAAAGATTTCAACAGTTGGTACTTTATTAAAGAAAAAAACTTAACCTAATGCATCTTTAATCTTTTCTAGTTTATGTTGAAGTTTAAAATCTATTTTCGGCTGCGGTACATTGCGTTTTCAAATAATTTCGATATTACGTGAGTTGTAGTTTTCTTTTATATTCGAGTTTCTTTTTACTTGCGGCATATACGAGTTGATAGTTCTATGTTGGGAAAACATGCTATAAAATCACTTCTGGCTTAAGTTTCAAAATGTTAGGGAGAATAGCGGAAATGAAAAAAAAAAACAGAAGAAGAAAAAACTAAAATTTTGTTTTTGCTTCCTTTTTACTGCTTCAAAACTAGATGTTAGTACGTACTTAAGATAAGTTTTTGAGCTGCTTACCAAAACTATTTGTAACGCCTTTCTAAATATGTTGCAAAATGTTTTCATACTGTTGCTTTATTTTTTTTTGTTTGTTTTCTCCTTTCTAAGTAAATACTGTCTGCTTATGGATTTCGTAAGGTGAAATGCAGATAAAAGAAACTATAATAGCATTTGAAAAATTTGGCAAAATGTTTGTTTTTTAGTTTTTGCTGTTTAAATTTATTTACTAAAACTTAACAAGTATATGTGGCTATATAATTTTGAAAATTTCAAAAAATTTTCAAATAACGGTTGATATTTTGAATTTAACTCTACGATATATTTAAAGCACAGAGACGTGAATATTTTGACTTCTTCAAGATTGAAAAGGGTAAGGAAACATTTTTTTGTTTAAACTTTTTTGGATTCACATGATTCAACAATAAAATTTATTATTTAAACAATGGCATACGATTTTCTTAATAGCAATTACTTAATTATTTCTATAGTGCGCCTCTGAATATTATATTTTCATCATTTTAAAGTTTGTAATAAACTTTTATGAGCTTATAATAACAGATGTGTTTTTATGAATTCAAAGAAATCTTTAATTGTAACCTCAATACAAATTCTTTTTACTGTAAAAAATATTATTAAAATTTCTCCTTATTCATAAAGATTTGAAATTTTGTAAAAGCCTTTATTTTATCTTAAATACGTATTTTACTAATTGATAAATACACAACTTAAATCAACAAACTTCATCAGAATTGTGTATTTTTAAAGCAACAGAGCTCACTTTTATACAATAGTAAAATAACATGGAAAATAAATGATACGCCTGTAACTAAATGAGGAGAAAAAAACGAAATGAAAAGTGACATTTAAATTACAAGTCAGTAACTTAACAAAAACCATACGCGCATCTTTGTTATGCGACCAAAATATTAGGGCCTTTAGTGTAAAGGCCTTTAAAATAATTATTTTTGTTTTACATGAAAATTATTTTAGTTTTTTTTCGACATTTAAAGCTGAACCAGTAAAAAATTTTTATAGTCTATCAATCGCAAACAAATTATACCCTTTATTTACATATGTAGACCATATGTAGAGATATGTCCATTTTAAATTGTCCATTATTTGAGAAATTAAGTCAAATGTATGTCTTTTCGGACAGTGCTTCTTTTTTGTTAACAATAAATACAACGATTTGTCGATATAAACATAAATAACATATGTATAAAGATATATCAATATATAAATATTTGTATATATTTTGTATAAATTTAATAACTAGATGACTTTTAAGTTAAGATATTTTGTAGGAGGTATGGTAAAATATAGGAAAATTAAAAACAAGTTGATTTTTCTATAAGAGATCATTTGTGTTATAAGAAACTTCGGTGGGCCAATAGATGTTATCCTTTTACCCTATATATAAAAATTTTAATACAAACTGTTGTGAATATTTAGTTTTTAGCTTTTTTCTCTAATTATCATATTCGAAGTAAATATGAAACGTATTTATATTTTTATTTTAAACAAAGATAAAATATGACACCTCTCACCTTTTCATTTAAATAAAAACTGAAACCTAAAACTATTTTCAAAATTTCATAGTTCATAGGAAATAGTTTTTCGTTCTAGTTTTTATAAAAGCAAAAGGTGGTTTTGTTTCATATTGTTGGTACAATTTTATATGAAATATGAAATAACCGACTACATGAAAACTGCTGTAGCAGTTTATTTTAACCCTGGTTGTGAATATAAAAGTGCTGTAGTTCGTCGGATAGAAGTATATATGTATGTACTTATACACAGTAGACCGGTTAGATATATAATACATAAAAATAATAATCGAGGAATACCAGAAAGCTAAAGTTAAAAATTTTATCTTTATAGTCTTTTTCAAATACCCTTTTAAAGATATCAAAAAATTATTATTGAGACAGTTTTAGAAAAATGAACCTAACAAACTAAAGGATGCTTTTTTCAGTCCTACAGACGAAGACTCTTATTACAAATAGCTTCTATTGGTTATCTTATAATAAGTTATACTTTTCCGATGATGATCAACAATTATTTTAGAGTCTGTTCATGTGCATGCATATGAATTCTTACAAAAAAGTGTGAGTACTAGAGCATGTTTATGTCAGAGAAGTAAAAAAGTCATATCGTACGAGTTACTCGTAGAATACATAACATATACTTGCTTTGTTTCTAAGTTTGTGTTTTTTTTTGCACTATTGTTGTTTTAGTTCAAAATTATAGACCATAGAAAAAAGTCATACATATTCATATAACAACAGACACAGCCTTCAGCTTCCTAAAGGGCAACACAGTAAGGCCTTTATCCATGAGATTTTATTTTGATAGAATTAAGACAAGGTAATTTTTCAAATATGCATTCTAATCATAAGTCATGTGGTCTACTTTTGTATATTTCCGAAATTTCAGAATTTTAGACTAATTTACCAAACAAACGAAATAATAAATCTATAATTTCTGAGTTTTGTTAATTAAAGGGTTGATGTTAAAGGCTGCCATAATAAAGTTTTTACTTATAAATCATGTCAATCATTTTATTTAAACTTTTTGGTATTTTAACTGCAAACTTTGAAAACAACAAACAAAACAATAACAACAAAACGTAAGCACCATAAAAGGTGTCAAAAAACTTAATTTGGTTTTAAATTTTTTGTTTAATGATTTCTTTAGTCAAAACAAATTTTTTTTTGGATTTTTATAGTACATATCTTGAGTATATAAGTGGGTCTGTGAGTACCAAAATTAAGCACATAAAATAATATATCAAACTTCAATTAAAAATCCTAAAAATGTTAAAACAAATATATAAAAAAAATTTTTGCAAAAATAAATTGAAATTTTAGTTTCCACCATCAGTAAACCTACATCACTTCCAGAAATATAATTCTTAAAACAAAATGCTTATAGTTAAAAAAATTTAAAACTGTTTTAGGCTTAAATTAAATTACGAGAATTCTACTGAAGAAAACTTCCCAAAAATAAAAACAACATATTAGACAACATATTAACATATATTTATATATACCTAAATATATCATTGTATAGTTGTGCTTTGACTTAAAGAACTTGAAGCGTAAGTTCTGCCTTCCACTCAATAAATATAGGAGTCAATTGATAAATAGTCATTGGTTGATAATATTATTAGCCCAAATGTTATTCCAGTTTCTAGTTTAGTTTCAAGTAAATTATTTCCCACGAATATCTATTTGTTATCCATTAATTTATTTGCCTTAGCAACATTTAATATCTTAAACTAATTTTCATTGTCGTAACATAAATTAAATTCTCAATAAAACTAATACTCTAGCGTTTCCTGGCCTTAATTATACATTCATGTGTTTGCTTTCCGTTTAATCAAAAGTGGCCTTAAATCAAACAATTGACCATTCATTAACTATTTTCAAATCAAAGTAAACATTTGGATATAATTTAGCCTACCACCCCCTAACCCACATTAAGTCATGCAGTTGACAAGAAAATCCTTTTAATTTATTTACTTAAATCTAGCCAAATATTTTCAACTTTATTTTATTTTATTTTACGCACAATCTTAAAACAATATAACTTTGATTTTTATTTATTGAAGAGCAATAATAAAATCAATATTTGTCATTGAATATCTGTGTATAAGAGTAAGTGTATATGTGCCTAAGTGGTGGTGATATTTCCACAATATTTTGGCTCTAAATGAAGTTGTTATTAAATCTCGCATAAAATAGCAGGAAAATTGCTGTCAACGCTAAAGGGGAAAATTCAAGGGGGAGCACAAATGTTGTTAAAATTTATTGCATTACTACGATTAGATAGTTTATATCTTTTTCCTCACATGCTTTTAACATAAATGCATATGTATGTATGAGTATATGTTTTTATTTTTGTAAACTAGTTGTATATACGAAATATAGTTAAAGTCGTTGAAAGTCCAAGTTAAATCCACCCCATTTATGACACGTGTTGTTTAATAAAATGAATGGAATTCTAGAAAAAATTTTTGTGTTTTTCTTGTATTGGTTTCTTATTAGCAAGGGAAATGCGGGTTCAATTGTTTCTTATAGGCACAAACACATTTATTTTAGGGTAGTTGATATATTTTCCATTTAATATGATAGCAAATCCTTAAAGATTTTTATTGGTAAGGCAGGAACAATTCGCCTATGCCAATGAAAAAAATTATTTTTTCAACATTTCTGTTATTGTTTCTTAAAGTTGTTTTATGTGGTAGACAGATTGTCTACTTATTGTTAAGGTAATATATAATTCCGTACGTGTTTGTATGTGTTTTGGTATTATCAATAGCTGTGGGATTTTATAAATTGATATTGCTTCTTAATGGAGAACATTGTATAAAAATCGTATTGACAAAATAAATGTTTATGCCTGTTAACATGGCAAATACATATTGTCATTCATACGTACATACATATAAATATAGATAATTTTATATATTTTAATAAAATAAGATGCCACAAGTATTGAAAT